>JAHHUM010000889.1:17819-705319 GCA_036173005.1 Crenichthys baileyi
TAACTTTTTTTGTGGGATGGGCAAACCTTTTTGTGGGGAATTTGGTCAAAAAAACCAAAAAACAAAGTTTTTTTACCTTTCTTTTAATTTTTAAAACAAATTTAAAACAATTTTTGGTTTTTGTTTCTTCATATATAAAATAAAATAGGCCCCTTTGCTCCCTTTAAAAAACCCTTAAAATGGGCTTAAAGATCTTAAAAAAGAAAAACAGCACAAACGAAAATTTTGGGGCAAATTTTTTCCTTTTTTTTTTTTAACGGCAAAAAAGGAACAGCATTTTTACATGCTTAAAACCCCTATTCCCTTTTTGGTAAGCATTTTTGGGAAGATTCTTTTTTTTAAAAGAGAAGCATCTCAGCTTTTTCAGTTTATGATCTATTTCCCGTGTTCATCCACATGTTGGATGCAGCACTGAATAAACGCTCACTCCCCCTTGTGGCAGGGTAAAACGGGAAGCTCTTGCTATTTAGCAAGTCCCCGGAAAAAGTTCCTTTTTTTAGGTTTTTCCCGTATTCCAAAGGGAAGGGACTAAGAGAGGGGGTCTTAAAAGTTGTGCCCCCTTCCCTTCCCCTTTTTAGACTATCCATTAAATAGGTGGGGGTACTTGTGTAGGTGGTTTTTTAAAATTTTTGTAACAGTCTATATGTGGGTATTTTTTTTTTTACACCAATTTAGTTGATTTTTTTTTTTTTTTTCCATTCATATTAAAAAAGTTAAACATGGTTTTTTGTTATTCGCAGTGAGGAATTGTTCCCCGCATGTGGGTTTATTTTTTATTTTGGGGCATTTTTGGGGGGGAATGTCCCGAAACAAAATAATTTTATATACTCAAATAATACAAAATTTTAAAAAAATTTAAAAATGGCTTTCCCAAATAAAGCACATGTTTAATACAATATCAAAAGGGTTTTTGGGGAAAAAAATCACAGTTATTAGGTTTATTTAAAACGTTTTTTGGGGCAGACAGTTTTTATTTTCTGCATAATTTTAATGAAAAGGGCTTTTTTTACTGGGGCCATTTTTATTCAAAACCCTAGCAAATTTTTAAAGCACCTTTTCACTTTATTAAAAACAAATTTAAGGGTTTTCACTTTAAAAAAACACTTTAAATTTTGCCTGGGACTTAAGCATGGATTTGCACAAAAGGAAACATTTTCAAACTAACTTTTTTGGGAAAAGGGTTTTAAATATTTTAATAAGAGCTGAGCCATTTTTTCCAGCTCTGCCCAGCTGCTCCTCCTTAAAAAGTGGGGTGGTTGCCTGTGGAAAAAAGAAATTTTTTATTCAAGTAAAAAAAGGTCTACTGTTTTTGAAAATTGAGACAATGTTGGTTTTAAAAACTTTCAAAGTGTGAGTGCAGGAGAAGCGTTGTGGTGCTAAAAAAGTAACTCACTCACCTTTTCCTTTTCTGTGTCCTCTCCGGAAATTTTTGGGGCCAAAAACTTCCCGGGGGGCCGGGCACCATTTTTAAGGTTTCCGGGGGAGCCCCAAAGGAAAAGGGGGGGTGGGGGGTTTATGCACATAGTTTTTTTGGGGTTTTTATGGTGTTTTTGGGGGTGTAGGTCTAAAAAATAAATATTTTATAAAAAGTTTGGGGGAATATGTGAAATATTTGATAAAAAAGATTTTCTGAGATGGAAGTTGTGAATTGGTCAATTCCATGCGAAGAGTGGTTAGTCCTTTATCAGCTGTGCCCAATTTTTAAGGCTGCAATTGTGTCCCCTTTTAAGGAGGCTTGATACTGTTAGGCTGAATGGGGTTGCGCCCCAATAAACCCGCTGCTACTTCCCCCTTCTTCTGCCTTAAGTATTTTTTTTCTTCAATGGAAATCCCCCCCAGCTGCAAAAAGGGTGCCGGGGAACAATAATGATGAATACAATTTTTGGACTTTTAAAACTCCTTTAAAATTTTCTTTCTCAAAAATTTGGGGAATTTTTTTTTGAACAAAAGGGAAACCTCAATATTTTTGTAAAAAGAATTGGGTCACGGGTTTTTTGGATTTACCTTTTGGATTTTCTCCAAATTCCTGCGGGTCCAATTATACAGACAGACCCCAAAAATTCCCCTCACTATCACGTTCACTCTCAATAAGTTTGACTAAACCCTTAGCAAGTTTTTAAACCTAGAAAACACGCTTTTTTTTTGTACAATAAGGCCCTGCCATGACTTTTTTGGATAGATGTTTCACTTAACTTCTGGCAAAGCGGAGCGGCAAGCATTTTTTCTTTCTCAAACTTGGAATTTTTTTTTGAACAAAAAGAACCCCTCAATGATTTTTTGTAAAAAAAATTTGGGTGCACGTTTTTTTGGATTTACTGTGGATTTTCTCCAAATTCCCTTTTTTGGGGCCCAAATTATACAGACAGACTCAAATATCACTCACTATCACATTCACTCTCACTAATAATTGAAAAAATGTCCCTTAGCAAATTTTTACCTAGAAAAAACCTTTTTTTAGCTATCAATAAGGCCCCTGCCATGAATTTGGATATAATTTTTTTTACTGAGCTTTGGGGGTGCAAGCGGGGCAAGCACTCTTTTTTTCTCAAACTTTGGAATATTTTTTTTAAAAAAAGAACCTCAATGATTTTATGTAAATAAAAATTTGGGTGCACGGGGTTTTTGGATTTACTTTTGGATTTTTCCTTCCAAAATTTCCTGCCGGGGGCCCAAATTTAAAACAAAACAGACTCAAATATCCCCTCACTATCACATTCACCCCCTCACTAATAAATTTTGAATAAATGTCCCCTTAGCAAGTTTTTAAACCTTAGAAAAAACGCTTTTTTTTGCTTTTAAAAAAGGCCCTGCCATGACTTTTTGGATAGATTGTTTCACTGAGCTTCTGGCAAGCGGGGGGGGGCGGCACTCTACCGGGATACTGCGCCGGAAGCGTTCGAAGGGGGAAAGGGGGTGCTGGCGCCCCTGGTAAAGGCTCCGCAAAAGAGGAAATTCCCCCCCACACCACTGCCTTCAATACATCTGGCAAATTGTCCGGGTCTTTTTAACAACAAGATGGACGGGGCTACTTCTTTTCACCGGGGAAAAAACTCGGACCTCCGCAGATCAGCAGTTTCTCCCTTCACCGAGACATGGCTGAAATGACAACAAACCCGGGGCCGCGCACTGCTGTTGCCGGACTTCCGCTGTTTTTAGAGCGGATCGCACCCCGGAGCTATCGGGGGAAAAAGCGAGGAGGCGGGAACTGCTTTTTTATATAAACAAAGGGTTGGGTGCCAGAGACATAAAATTTTGGGGAAACATGTAGTCCGGATCTGGAAGTCATTTTCCATAATCTTTTTAAAACCGTTTTAACCTCACCGAGAGAGTTTTTTCCTCGTTCATAAAATCGGTTTTATTATCCACCGCATGGCTGCACTTCTGCCGCGGAAAAACATCTTGCTGGCCTGATTACAAGACGGGTTTGGGGAAAAAACACCCCTTGACCTTTTCATCAAAAATACCTGGGAGATTTTTAACAGCGCAGATCTCTCTAATGAGCTCCCCCAAAAAATTCCAGAAAGCATATTAAGTTTTCCCACCAGGGGAAAAAAACCCCCTTTGGCCACTGGTTTACACAGCTTTTAGGACTCATACCATGCTGTTACCAGGGCTGCCTCTGGGACTTTCGGATCATTGCCTTATCCCCCTCATCCCAACTTACAGACGAAAATAAGAGCTTTCCCCAAACCCCGGGTTCACCCTTTTAAAAAGGGGGGACTGAGGGAATCAAAAGCAGATGCTACAGGGGCCTGCTTTGAATTTTCACAGACTGACTTTTTTTTAAACCTCAGACCCCTGATTTAAAACGAAATAACGGGGGGGGTGGGGGGGGGGGGGGGGGGGGGGGGGGGGGGGGGGGGTGATTGGAAACATACATCAGTTTTTTGGGGGAGAACATTTTGTGGGTGCAAAACCCAAGACCTTTCTGCACCTTTTTGGGGAACAACAAGCCATGGTTTTTACTCCCACCCTCAGGAATCTGCGCGGGGACAAGGAAGGGGAATCCAAAAGGCAGTGGAAATTGGGCGCGGGGTTTACGGGCAAGGGCCAGGTAAACAGACTTACAAGGAGATCAAAAGCGCCCAAGAGAAGCTACAGTGAAAAGCTGAAAAACAGCCTTTTCTACTGGTGACACTTCGGCTGTATGGACTGGTCTGAGAAACCTGACTGCCTACAGAAAACCCCACCCCCCTTTCTGGGAAAAAAATGTCCTCGCCTTGGCCAAACGTCTGAAAAGGGGTTTCTACTGCAGACATGACAAGAAGCCATTCACCCTCAAAACCAACTCCTCCACAATCCCATTCAGGGAAAAAGTTCGACCAGAAAAACAGCCACCCCCTACCTTTTTTTTTTCAGATCCTCTGCCCCTGCACTTTTAAAAATCTCTTTTGGGGAAGATGTTAAAATAGGCTCTTTTCAGCGCATGAAAACCAAAGAAAGCTGGAGGACCTGATAACGTCTCCCCCTCATGCCTGAAAGCCCGTGCAAATCAACTCGCTCCAATCTTCACCCGGATCTTTTTTCCCAACAAGTCACTGGAGAAGTGTGAAGGGCCCCTCCTCTTTTAAACGATCCACCAATTCATCCCCCGGGGCCCAAGAAACCCCCCATCCCAAAGGATTAAATGACTACAGGCCTGTAGCCCTTTTCCCTTCTGTGGTCATGAAATCCTTTGAGCAGCTGGTTTTTGGAAGGCACCTGAAAAACATCACAGGGCCCTCTACTGGTTTCCCCGCGTTTTGCTTTACCGCAAACAGGGTCGGGGAGAATGATGCTGTTAACTTGGTCTAGACTTCCCTCGGCCCAAAACCTCGACCGGGCCCCGGGACCTACGCCCAGGATCCTGTTTTGTAGACTTCAGCTCGGCCCTTCAACACCATCAACCCCAAAATTTCCCCCACCAGAAGCTCAACCCCAGCTCAACGTCCCCAGCCTCCACCTGTCAGTGGGATCAACAGCTTCCTGACGGGGACTGACAGCAGCAGGTGAGACTGGGAAACTCTTCTCCCGAACCAAGATCAATTTTGAGGTACTGGTGCCCCCCCGGGGGTGTTCTATCCCCACTCCTCTTCTCCCTGTAACACAAATGACTGCACCTCAGGGGGGCTCGTCCGTGAAACTCCTTAAGTTTGCAGATGACACCCTGTTTTTTGGAAAAAACCCCCTGATCCAAGATGGTGATTTTAGGTTCTGCATTTTACAGACAGGATTGGGGGTTTTTCCCTGATACACTGGTGTAGTCCCTAAAAGCCTGGAACTAAAACCCCCTCAGGACCTGTGGAGAAAGGTGGTGGACTTTCGGGAAAACACCACCTCCATAACCCCCCTTTTTACCATCCTCAATAAAACCGTGGTTCGGCTGTGGATCACTTCCCGGGTTCTTAGGAACCACCAAATTTTGGGACCTGAGATGGGTCTTCACACATAGAACACTGTTCGAAAAGAAAAAAGGCGCAGCAGAAGACTGTACTTCCCGGGGGGCAACTCAAGAAATTTCAACCTTTCCACAGGAGCTGCTGGGTCATCTTTCTTCACTGCCTTTATTCAGTCTGTCCCTTCTTCATCCATCTCAGTGTGGGTTTGGGTTTTCCACAAAACAGGACGGGCCAGACTGCAACGAATAATCAGGACTGCAGAGAGAACCATCAGGGCTGACCTTCCCTTTCCATCCAGGACTTATACAGGTCAAGGGGTCAGAAAAAAGGAGCTGCTAAAATCTCTGCAGACCCCACAAACCCCACTTTAAACGGTTTAGAGTTCTTTGCCCTTGGCCGACGGGTCGAGGCGCTGTTTTCACTAAAACCGGCCGCCAAAAGGGAGACAGGGGTTTTTTCCCCCAGGGGTTTTTTCTCTGTTGAAATTTTTCAATAGAGTAAAAAAACAACAAACATACAGATTTTTGCAAAATGCCCCCTTTTTATTTTATTATGTTTTATATTTTTTTACATTTTAAATATGTATAATTTCTGTAGGGGAAAAACAAAAACAAAAGGGGGCAAAGTGTACCGGAGTCAAATTCCCTTTTTTGTATGTATCAAACTTTGGCAATAAAGGCTGAATTCTGTTTTCCTGATGTTTGGCCACCCCTTCCAACCAGAGTTGGAAATAGGCTTGTTTTCGGTTTTGATTGCTTTTTTGTGCTGATACTGACCCCTTTGGGAATTTAAATTATAGTCCCCTATTTTTCTATAGGGGGTTTTTTTAAAACCAGCTATTCCAGATGCTTAAAGTAAGGGATTTATTTGTCCATGAAACCCTTTTTGGGAACACCAAATTGTAATCCTAGTTTTAACCATCTGACCCAAACTGTCCCCCCCTAATCTGAAAGAAAATGTGTCAAAAATTGATCAGGAACAAACCAGGATCAGGATCTATCAAGTCTATAAAAAACTGAAACATGCTTTACAAAAACAGGGGGGCACTGTCTACAGTGAGGCAAGTTAGAGGCAAGGCGAGAAAAAATCTTTTCTTAAATTGAGACTTTCAAACCTAAAAAATGGGTTAAAGTAAAAGGCCTAACTTGTATAGCGCTTTATCATGTCCCCAAGAAACCCCCAAACGCTTGACACCACAATCATTTTCATTCACCCCATTCCTACCCACCTTCAAAACACTGACAGTGGTAAGCTACATTGTAGCTACAGCTGCCATGGGGCAGACTGACACAAGTGAGGCTGCCATAAACAGGTGCCACCGAGCCCTCTGACCACCATCAGTTGGCAGGTCGGGTGAAGGTTTTGCCAAAGGACATCACAACTAAGATACAGAGTGGGGGTTAGAACCGGGTGTACCAGTTATCAAGCATGGCGGCAGTAGCATGCTGAGGTTGTGTTTTGCTGCCAGTGGCACTGTTGTATTGCACCAAGTTGATGGAATAAAAGTGAAGGGTGACTGAATACTTCAACCTCAAATCAACATCCTAATGGTTTAAACCTGAACAGCTGTATGTTTCAATTGGATCCCTAACAACCTTCTAAACATTAAGCTTTTTGGAATGGCTGCAACCTCAATCCTTCTGTTATCTTCTAGCTTGTTGATTATGCTTAAAATGCAAGTCTGTTCCAAGAAACCGACCAATCCAAATCAGCTCCACCAAGTCTGCTGGGAACAGTGGTTTAAATCCTCTCAGAATGGTGCCAGAAGCTTGTTGATAGCTACGAAATCACAGTGTGCTGCTGGTTTAACTTGCTTTGTGACATTTATCCAGACACTTGTGAGGGTGTATGTAATACCATATTCTTGCCTGTGTGGATAATTTTGACCTTCTATGTATTGAATACAATACCCAACAAATTATAACTTGGGTACATATTTTTTGTTTTTCAAAGTCAATTTATTCTTCTAGGAAGGTAATATTCACATAAATTATTAAAAGCCCAAAGTCCTTTTATATTTATACTAAAGAGAAGTATATATAAAGCTTCTGACTGAAACTGTAAATACAGGCTTAGCTATACTTTTTATGTAAATTTTATGTATTATAAATAGCAAGATAACATTTTGTTGTATTTTTTCAGATATCTGAGCTACAACAAGATAACAGTCTTGATGCCAGGAGTGTTTAAAGACCTGCACACGCTGGAGTGGCTGTGAGTCTCCAGCTTTTATGCTCTATTGTTTCCTTTTTTCTGCATGTGCCTCCTTTCAGTGTTATGTTATACATCACGCGTATCTCTACTGTTACAGTTTCATCCGAACCAATGATTCATAAATGAGGCAGAACAAATATCCTGTTTGTCTTTTCAGGATCCTAGAAAACAACAATATCCATCAGATATCTTCTATGACGTTTTCAGGACTGAACTCCCTTGTTTTACTGTGAGTTTCTGCTTCCAAATTATATATTTTTCATCTTTTACTTTTATCTGATGTTTTTTTGGATTATTTTAAGTGCCTATTGTTTAAAGCCATTTTTCCCCTGCTAAGAGCAAAAGCCTTTGAACCTAAAGAAAAAATGTGAAACAACATGTTACTTTTTGTCTTGGATTGATAGGGTTTTGTTGAACAACTCCCTGACAAAGTTGGATGACATCTGTCAGGAAATGCCCAGACTGAACTGGCTGTAAGTGGGATGTCCAAAAATATCCAAAGCTGTCCTTACATAAAAGTGACAAGACCTTTGATGGGTTTATTCTGTGTGTGTGTGTGTGTGTGTGTGTGTGTGCGTTTGCGTGTGCGCGTGTGTGTCTGTGTGTGTATATGTCCTCACATGCTCTGTGTGTGTGTGTCCTTGCAGGGACTTGGAGGGAAATCTAATTGAAAAGATTGGAAATGCCTCTTTTCGCTCATGCACCATGTTGACAGTTCTGTAAGTGTAAATTTGCATAATTTAATCCATAGCAAACGCAAAGGTTTGCTTTAAAAATGTTTACTTCTGGCTTAAGCTTGCAAATGAAACTCAGCTTCACTTAAAATCGATGCCACCTTGTAGCCAGAGCATGTAGTCAACACGGATGGCTCATTAAACGGGAATAGGAGGGCGGAGAAACAGAACTATAATTCATTTTTTGTGTTTACTGACTTTTCCAGGGTGCTGCAGCGCAACAGGATCAGCTATGTACACGGACAGGCATTCTCAGTCCTCCAAAAGCTTGGAGAGTTGTAAGTAATTTCCTCACTTATTTTTATGTTCTCATGGCACAGAAAAAACTGTACACACAAAAAATAGACAAAGTTAGAGATGCTTTAAAGAAAAGGCTGAAAAAAAACATTTTAGAAGGAGGATTTTTTATGAAGAGACATCACACATCGTGACCTCCAGTTTTAAGGGCATTATCAAAATATTGAGAGAGTGTTTAAAGAACTCTGTGAACATCAAGATACTGGCACATTCAGAGGGAGTGCTGCAAAAAGGAACAACAAGATTTCAGGATGTGGTTAATGATAGTGCAGTTATAACGAAGGCTTCATTGAACAAGCTCATGACTGCTTTGTATTGAAGCCCATTTGTAGTTAATTCTAGGCTGAATATGATAATTTAGATTGTCTACTTTGTTGGGGTAAGTTAGTTTGTTCCTTTGAAATGTTCCGGTCATTGCAACGTATATTTAAACTAATGACCACATTTAAAATGCATTTGTTTTCTCTACAGGAGGATTATTAATGATTATTGTGAACTCTTGACCCTAAAGTCCAGATATTTTCTTTTCCACTAACTTTTCTGGATGTTGCAATGTTTCCCACAAAGTACATATTACATTTTTTTTAGTTTTTTCTAAATTGTTGCTGTTTGTCACTGAGCTCATGGTTTTTTTCTGCAGTGTAGTTATCGGGAAAATATTTTTATTTCATTTTTAACTTTTATCAACACAAAAGCACTTTCATTGTATCGGATGCTTTTGCGAATTTAAATTAATATTTACCTTCATAAATCTTTGAAAAGGTGGCAAAAATATATCACAAGACAAGTTACTTCATACATACAGATCCATCTCAGTAAATTAAAACTTCATGTAAAAGTTTTTTTTTTTTCAGGAATTCATTTAAATGAGTGAAATTCATGTAGGGATCAGTTACACTCAGAATGATATGTAAGGTCTTTATTTCTCTTCATTTTGTTTACAGCAACTGATAAGACAAAAGGTAGTTTTTCAGAAAATTGGAATATTACATAGAACCAATAAAAAATAGCTTTTTTTATGCTAAAATGTTATTTTACAAAAAATATGACCATGTATTTAACAGGACTCAGTACTTGGTCGAGGCTTCTTTTGCATGAATTACTGCATCAGTGTGGCGTGGTATGATGGTGGCTCTATGAAGCCCAAGTTTTTATTTTTTATTTAGCCTTCAGTTTACCAGGTAAAATGTTATGTACAGGCCGTTAAAGAGAACACACATGAACACATTAAAACATATAAATACATAAAAACAACATTCAACAAGCATGTAAATAATGAGAACAGAATATAATGGCAAGGGCAGGAAGATAAATAGGTCATGTAGTGTTAACTGGAGAGAGTCTAGATTTTAAATTGTTGTAGTGTAGAGATACTACAACAGTTAAAAAGCTCAGTGTTGCTCCTGTACCTGCAACAGTGAAGTCTGCCAAGTCGGTATGCAAGACTTGCTGTGGCGACCCCTGAATCATGGAGCAGCTGAAAGGGACTGACTCTCTGCAGTGAAGCAGAAAACATCCTGGATGGCATAATGTAATGTTATGCCATCTTGGAAAAAAAAATAGGTTTTATTGGTTATATGTAATATAAAATATTTCTAAGGCACTAGCTCATCTAATTTTGGGATTTCATTGGCTGTAAGCTGTACTCATCAAAATAACAGAACTAGACAGTTGAAATGTATTCCTCTGTGTGCAGATGTATACGAGTTCATTTTCTGAGTTAACTTTCCAACAATATTGTTATTCACTCAAATGCTCCTATATATTGAACATGTTTAGCTTTATCTCAGTATTACAGCAATCAAATGAACATTTTTTAACTTTTCGGCTGGGTATTTTTTGTCAACTTCTGTCTAGAATACACCACTCTTCTTCAGTTGTTTTTATATTACTGGCTTATAACCACAGAAGTGCTGTGTGTGCCTGCAGATCCATACCTTTTACTTTAGATCTTGTCTCCCTCTTGAATTTTGAACAGTGTCCTCTTGTATTTATCTTCACAGCATCCCCCCTGTAGATTCCTTTCATTTTCTGTGCCTTGGTGTTGCCTGTACAAAGCTGATAAAGGCCCAATAAGTTTTAACATCTCCTCTGCCAGGGACCTGTAAAATTTTTATGCTCCTCTAGCAGTAACGTTGATAGCCTGAGGCAACATAATGTCTGTTTGCATTCTCCAGAACACACAGAGGGAAATTTCCCTAAATTTTGCAGTAGTCGCTTTAGATTAAAGAATGAACTACCTAAACAGTTGGTCATATCTCAAGATCACTGTGACATTTTCTTTTGTCCTAACTACACCAGAAATAGTAGACTGCAAACAAGGGAGTAACTGAAGCTTTTATTTTTCTTTACTGAATCTTTGAGGGAAAGAAATAGGTTGTCAGTCAAATGTGACCACTAACACTGTTATTTTAACATCAGACATACCTTCTTTGTCTAGACTGTAAATGATTTAGACTAATTCCTAAATAATCCAGCTGTTTGGGTTTGACTTTGAGACTTTGTAATATATTAACTTAGCCAGATATAATGCAGATAATACACTGCTCTTTCCTTTTTCCTTTTATCCTTCTTACTAAAACTTTAGGGTTTTTTAATTTTTTTTCTAAGATAAGGCTTTCCACAACTTTTTTTATTGCTAAATGAAAGGGAAAAGAATCAACATTGTTTTGTTTCTTCTAACATCTGGAACTAAAGGCCAGTTATATCTCTCTTGACTGTATTTATTCCACTGTTGTCACTAAAGCTTATTTTTGCAAATGCCAAAAATATTTTATCAAGTTTAGTCAATACATTACATTTACATACAATAAATTAAATGAATGGACCTCAGTTACTTCAACAGAAATAGACAATACAGTTAATGGCAGGAATAGCTCCAGGTCCTGAGCTAGACACTGATTCAGGAGTACTTTCTATGGGAAACAAAATTACATTTAAAAGATAATCACATTGAAATCATAGTATTCTTTAGTGTCCTATATATATTTTTTAGTTACATGCATTCAGCTCCAAATTACTTATTAAGTGTAAATCTTTACTAACTTAACAGATAAATTGTAATGTAACATTGAAGCACTCTTATGTTATTGTACCTTAATCCAGTTAAAATATTTCTCCCTGCATAAAAAACACAAGGTAAAGCAAATATTGAGTAGAAAGTAACATATTACATCTGCTTAGTTTAGTGTGAGTCATTCTTCAAAAAAAAGCTGTACTTTTACATGAGAATGTAGGCCAGGTGCTTAGTATGTAGTTGTTTTTTATTTATATTAGAAAATGGTGTCACATTGAAATAATTGTTTATTTGGGCGAGTAAAAGAATATAACCCCACAAAATGTCACATTAAATTAGCCACAATATTTCTATTGATCCAGCTGCACTCTTTTGAAGACAGCAATGTACATATTTTGGACAAAGAAGTCAGGTGGTTTTAGACGGGAATAAAAAAGAAGCCATCTATGTTAAACATGAAAAATCAACATTAAACAGAGGAGGTGGCCTCTGAAAACTTTTTACCAGAACCTTGGTTTTGACTACAGTATATTTACACCATTAGCAGTCATGGTTGTATCATGTCTTTGTGTATTAGGAGCTGTATAACAGCTGATAAGGGCCAACATTTTAATATAACATTTTAATACCAGCTTCCACGAGGTTCCTTTGCCAGATTGTTTTATTGGTCAAGTTGAAAACTGTAGGATGGTTTGTAATGAAATGAAGTATTATGCTAACCGTTGGGTTTTCAGACATGTTTTCTTTATGTATTATAGTTTTAGTTCCAAAGGTTTTGTTTAGTTCAAGACAACCAAAATGGAGGTTGTGATCTTCTTTCACTTATGCTGTTACTTTTACTTGTACCTAATTAAAATGTAGTAACTGCATTTTGTGTGCAGATTTTTTTTACATATTGTTTCTGGACATTTTACACCTCTGACAGAAATTTCTTTAAAAGATAGCCACTGCCTTCTTTCACCATAATTTTACGATTTATAATAATATAAATGGAAAATGTATAGTTTTTGGTCTATTTTGGTGTCATTAAGCCTTTGTTTTATCAGACTTATTAGTAGTGTTTGTGTATGTCACTCAGCCAATTCTCTGTTGTTCATATTTTGTGTATCAGCAGCGAAATAGTATGGAAACAACGTCTGTTCTATAAAACAATGTATCTAATCATTACTACACAATCTTTTAGATGCTTTCTGTTCTGAATTAGTTTATTGATGTATACATTGTGTCTCTGCACAGGGATCTGTCCAACAACAGGCTGGTGGCCATACCTCCCAATCTATTTGTCTTACTGGAGGATTTGCTCCAACTGTGAGTTCTTCTTTATCAAACACACTCAGATAAAATTGTTCTGCATGAGAGTAAACAGATTCCATGTTTAACTTTGAATTGAATGACTGTTTACATGTCTGTGAGGATCAGTTTGCACAAAGCTCAATATTAATTGGATATTGAGTATTTCAGAAATTATTGCAATAAAATGGTGTTACTAAAAATGTTAACTAATACCAATATCCCATTTTATGGACTTTTTAAATCATAAAAAGAAAGATTGTACAATAAAGTGTCCCTTTTACCAAGATGTTATATATTTGTTATATGAAAAACTGAGTGGAAAGCAGCTTACAAACAGCATGATGGGTTTATAACAAGATGTCATGTAGGACAGAACAAAGTGAGGATGTCTCCAGCATTTGCTGCTGAAGGTGATTTGACAGCATGATTGGAAGGAAAACATGTAGGAGTTAAAAAGAAGCAGAAAAACATGTTATTGAGATGTAGCGCTGAAGTCTGCTGTACAGTCTCTGTAGGATTAACTTTGTAGTGTCAGAGATCAGTGACATCTATATTTAATATTTTTTTACAGATTCTAATATCTTATGTTGCAGAAACATATCGTACAATCCCATCGAAGACCTTCAAGTGGATCACTTTGACAAGTTACATAAGCTAAAGTCTTTGTAAGTATTTGTTCTCATATTCCTAACCGTTAACCTTTTTGTTGCAGATTTGAAGAAAAAACTGTTTAATACCAGCTTCTAAAAGGTTTATGAAGTTTTGATTAATGTTTAGGAGCAGCAAACTTAAAGTCTTTTGTGACAAACCAATAAAAAGAAAAACAAAACTGACAAACTAAAGCGAGATCTATTTTGAGCTGTACCCGGTTTATTTTCTTAGAGTCAAAATTTCTACCAACAAGCAAAAGAAAGTATTTAAATGTTTTCCATTTTGGCTTTTCAAAGGTTGTTCAGTAGGAAGAACAACTGTTGACAACGTTTTGTGATACAGTGCTGTGAAACAGATTTCTTCTGTTTTTGTGTTTTGTCACACTCAAATATTTCAGACCATGAAAATGATTTAAATACTTGACAAAGATAACCTGAGCAGATAAAACCAACCTGGCCCTATGTAATAAAATAACCCTTTCCCCACCACCCTTGAAGAATAATTAATTACCTATGATTACGCCATTTTTTGGAAAGGTGATTTGAATTTCAGAAAACACATCAGGCCCGATTACTTTCAAACCTGCAGAATTTGGAAGTCATTCAAAAATAACCCCTTCTGACAATATGAAGGAGGCTCCGCATGTTACTAGCAGACTCCAACACAGCATCTCCGGGACATTTTCTTGATATCTCATGTCTCCCTGTCCTCCACTCTCCCTACCTTCACCCACACCAGAGACAATAAAATGCTGGACATATTGTAGACCAACACCAAGGAGGAATACATCTCATCACCTCTCCCTCCTTGGTTGGGCTCAGATCACCAATTGGTTCACCTCCATGGCGTGTAAAAAACCTCATTGTACACAGAGAACCAGCTGTGACATGCACATTGCTCCGAGGGACTGTTTCAACTTTACTGTGTGGGAAAAGCTCTGGAGGACATTGACGGCATCACAGACTGCATCCAGGACTACATTAACCTCTGTGTGGACAACAATGTGGCCATCAGGAAGGTACAGTTTTCTGCAATAACAAGCCCAGGATCAATCCTGAGATAAAGGCTCTTCCAAATGAGAAGAAAAGTACCTTTGGATCAGAAAGCAAGGATGAGCTGAAAGCCGTGCAGAATGACCTAAAAAATTAGGGCTGGAAAAAAAACATCTACAGAAAGAAAATGGAGGACCAGTTGCAGAAAAACATCAGTGGGGGTTGGAAGAGCCAAAAACAATTTCAGGTCACAAATCAGACTCCCAGGCTGTAGAAGATCTAGGGTGGGTGAAAGATCTAAATCAGTCAACATCACATGTCCCAGTGAATACTGGACTTCCTCACTGGCCAGCCTAAGTATGTGAGAACACTGGGCTCTGTCTCTGATATGCTGGTCTGCAGTCTGGTGCTCCCACAGGAAATAGTTCTGCCAAAGTTCCTGTTCATCCTCTATACTGCAGATGTTTCCTTTAACTCCCCAGGCTGCCATCTACAGAAGTTTTCCGATGACTCTGCCTGAGTTGGCCTCATCACAGGTGAGGATGACTCAAAGTACAGACAGTGGGCACAGGACTTTTACTGGTGCCAGCGGAACCATCTCATAATCAATGCAACGAAAACCAATGAGCTGGTGGTGGATTTTCGCAGGCAAAGACCTAGAACTGAAATCGAGATAGTGGACTCCTTTAAGTACTGTGTTTACCTAAACAATTAACTCAACTGGAGTCACAACACTGATGATCTTTACAGAAATAATCTCTCTTTACAGAGTAAACTCTACCTGCTAAGGAGACGGAGATCATTTGGAGTGCATGGGGGTGCTACTGAAGACCTTTTTCGACTTTTGGTGGTATCAGTCATCTTCCAGTGTAGTATATTGGAGCAGCAGTTATCTGCAGCTGGGAGGAAGCGGGTAGATAAGCTCATCAGGAAGGCCAGCCCTGATGCCCCCTGGACACTGCAGGTGGTGGAGGACAGAAGGACTCTAGAAAAAATAACATCACTGCTCTTAACGGACCCAAGAAGTTGTTTACCTCCCTGCTGTTATTTGCACATTTGTTCCATTTCTTGTAAATAGTCTGTTGTTGTTTTTTATGCACACATTTGCACATTTTGTATTATCATTTTTTTATTATCTTACTCAGTTGTTTTTATCTATTTTTAATAACCTTACAGTCTTTTGTATTCTGTAAATGTTCCTCTAGTGTACATTTGTCATAATCTTTGGGAATTTGCTTTGACTTGGTATTTATATTCTACTCTCTTGTTCTCTGTGTTCTATCAGCCATTTCTCCCATTTCCTCAGTTCTACTTCAGTTACTTACCTTCCATCACAGCTGCACACAGTTTCTAATCAACCGCTTGCTCCTTGTTCATCAGTCAACTCTTTTGTTTGTTTTTAGCCTTTTACCTTTGTGTGAATCTGCATGCTTCCATTTGCCTGTCACTTTGCATCTATTACACCTGAATTTCCCCACTGAGGGGCAATAAAGGATATTTCTATTCTGAAAGATCTCAAAATCAACACATCATGCTCAGATCTAAAGAAATTCAAGAACAGATGAGATGAAAAGTCATTGCCTTCCATTAGCCTGGAACAGGTCACAAAGCCTTGTTTTAAGGCTCTGGGCCTCCAGTGATCCACCATGGGAACCCTTATCTATAAATGGAGAAAGCATGGAACTGTGGTGAAACTTCAGAGGGGTCACCGGCCTACCAAAACTCCCAGACTCCCAGAACACTACAACAAAATCTAAAGCACTGCACCCCATACTTGCCCCAGTTAAGATCAAAGTTAACGATTTAACAATAACAAAGAGGTTGTGCAAAAATAGACTTCAAGGGAGAGTTCCAAGACCAGAACCACTGCTGACCAAAAAAACAGAAAGGCCCATCTCACATTCTGAAACAACATTTTGATGATCGGCAAGACTTTTGGAAAAAAGGAAACGTTTTGGAAGCCGTGTTTCTTATTATATCTTATTTCTGGTGTAAAATAACACAACATTTCAGAAAAGAACATCATACCAACAGTCAAACATGGTTGTTGTAGTTTGATGGTTGAGGCTACATTGCTGCTTTAGGACCTATACAACTTGTAGTAAGTGATGAAACGATCAGTTACCTCTACAGTCGAAATTCCTGAATGTCTGACCATCTGAACTTAAGCTTAAAAGCACTTTTGTCATGCAGTAGCAAGCATACTAATCCAGAGCACACTGCCCAGGCAAGCCACCCTTTTCCAGTTGAGAACCATGACCTCGGACTAGGAGGAGGTGATCCTGATCCCCGCTGCTTCGCACTTGGTTGCGAACTGCCCTAGTGAATGCTTTAGGTCTTGGCTAGAGGGGGCAAGCAAGACCACGTCATCTGCGAAAAGGAGAGACAAAATCTAGTGGTACCCAAACCAGAGACCAGATGGCCCCTGTACAAGCGGAGCAGGACTTTGGTTTGCATTGCCAGCATTAAGTTGGACCTTCTCGCTACCCATGATGGACTCTGGCAGGGCTGTCTTTTGTCATCAGTCCTGTTCATAACTGTAATGGACAGGATTTCTAGGTGGAGCCAAGAGCTCTGGTTTGGGGACCAGTGCGTCCCACCAGGAGGAGGACCAGGGGATGGCACAGGACCGCTGGAGGGATTATGTCTCTTGGCTGGCCTAGGAAAGCCTTGGCTTCTCCCAGAGGAGCTGAAGGAAGTGTCTGAGGAGAGGGAAGTCTGGGCATCTTTGCATAGACTGCAAAGACGAGTCTGTTTGATGACAAAAAAGCAAAAAGACAGAAATCTGTAGAAGCATATTCATTTTCACAGCACTGTAATTCACTGTTCAGAATTTTCCTCAAATCAATGTGTTTATATTTCTCAGGAGCATAGAGGGGATAGAAATCGATAATATACAGCGAAGGATGTTTGAACCTCTCAGATACTTGACTCACATGTAAGTAAAACATTGTCCTGCTCTCTAAAGACCTTAATTTCTTCACACACAGTTTACAGAAACGTCTGATTCTAACCTTACTGGAGTTCAGGTTAAAATCCACCTGAGAGATAAGTAAGCCAGGTTTAAGGTAATCCATCCTTTCATATGCCAAAGATACATAATTCATGAATTTATGGAAGGAATAAGTTCCCTATTTCTGATTTTGTGTTGTATTTCCCTTTCTTTTACTCGGATTAATAAATCCAATTAACTTGGATAAGGGTGGTGACATTTTGGTTTGGTGAAAAATGGTTACTACTAAACTTTATTATTTGGTTCGTTTTCTTGAAGGGTTATTTAAAAATATTTTAAACCTAAAGTGTTTTAAGTAAATTGAAAGATAATTGTGTACCACCAAGCAATGAAAATAAATTTGAAATTCACCCGGTCGCGGTCGGGTGGGTGGGGCATTGGAGTGCGGCCTGTGCTTGTGCCTGTGCTGGGGCGGCTGGAAGTTTGTGCTTGTCCTGGAGCAGTTGGTCGGCCAGGGTGCTGTACCCGGCTGGCGTGGGCTTATGTTTAACTTCTTTATTTGATTATTTATTTTGTTTCTCTCTCATAGGGGGCTATGTGTGGGGCTTGCACTGTGTGGATGTGTCTTCATCCGCTTTTCAGGGGTGGAACTCTCTTATAGGGGTGTGCTCCTGTGAGGAAGGTGTTCATGGCATTTGCTTTTGATATCTATGTCCTGGTTGGGGGTGGCCCTATGGGGAAATTCATGTTGGGGTTCATGAGGGGTGGGAGGTTCAAGGGGTTGAAATTGTAGTTCTTTGGGGGGTTAGGACCTTTGACGGCTCTGGTTGGCTGACTAGTTTTGACCTGGTGGATCCCTCCCCTTGTTTTCTCTTTAGTTTGTTTTTTGTGGCTCGTATCTGGATGGGTCTGGGGCAGGGAGTTGTGGTCTGGGCCAGGGTCGTTCAGGTTCAGCCAGTGCCGGCCCTAGTCTGAATTGGTGGCTCGGGCGGTCTGTCTCCACCCCAGAATCAAGGGGACCACCTCTTAGGTCCGGGAGCCAGTTGCTCCTCTGTAATATCGTTGCCTGGACCTGGAAGCATACAAAGTGCATGAGTGCAAGTGAGTGTAGGGCGTCCATTCTGGTGTGTCTTTATGTTGGGTGTGTGAGTGTGAGTGTTTTTATGTGTGCGCATGAGGGTGGAAAAGTGTGATTGTGACTGCGTGTGCCTGTTTTTCTGTCAGGGTTGCGTCCTGGGCTGCTCCCTCTCCTGGATCATCTGAGGCCTCCTATCAAAAGTGGGGCCAATTTCCCCCCCGCCTGCTGGTGCGTAGGTGGTTCTCAGTGTCAGGCGCTGGATGCTTGGGTGTGTGCCATCTCACTCGCAGTGGCTGCTTTGCGGGGCGTTGGCCCCCTGGCTCTGTCGGGCCTCTGCGGGGTGGTGGTGGGCTCTTTGTTCTCAGGTCTCTGGGTCCATGACTGGATCTGCTGTGGCATAGCCGGCTCCCATCAGGGCCTGTGGGCTTGTCGGTGCAGCTCCCTGGAGCTTCTGTATTGTGGCTGCTGGTTGGTTCCCCCAGGGCTTTCCTCTGTTGTTCTCTGTGGGGGGTGTGGGGCATGTGGACGTCTCGGCGGTGGTCCTCCCGGGGCTCCCGTGCTCTGGGGGGCCTTTGAATGTCTGTGACACCGATTTCCTCTGTGTCTGCCTCGGTTCCTAAGGGGCAGGTCCTTACACTCGCTATTGAATATTCTTATGGAGAAACCTTATGTACACAAGCACGTTCAGACATACATCCACAGGTGTTTGTATTACAGATACACAGATAGATCTTCTTTCTCTCTTTCTTTCTGCAGGTGTAGAAGTATACTTCTTGGGTGTTACCTTGTATTCTCTTTATCCTTCTTACTCTCCTCTATTCTTATCTCCTTCTCTCCCTTTTTGCACCACCTCTCTCCCTTCCTTTCTTCTAATTTTCCCTTTCCTTTCCGTCTCCATGTCAGTTGGATTTCAAAGAATCCCAAAGCAGTTTCTAATAAAGAACAGATTTACTTGTGAAAGTAAATCTGTTCGTCTTCTTTTTGGCACTCAGACAATAATTCTGAGTGCTACTCTGGCGGACAGGACATGAAAAAAAGAAAGAAATTACATCTAATAAGCATGAATGTCACAACTCTAACAATTATGATAAAGGGACAAGAAGAATGCTACTGCAGAAAGAAAGGAAGAAGATGCCATGTAGGGGACAAAGCAAAGCATGTGATAGAAGGCGCTCTGGATAAATGAGACCAAAACAAACTCTTTGGCCTACATGCAAAATGTGGCAGTAACTAGCACACCCTATCACCATGAAAACACCATCTTAATCTTAATGTCAAAATACTTTGCTAAGCACTTCATTGTTTTAAAATGTTGTTTTAATCTAATAGTCCAAATTGAGCCAATGGACAATATGAGAGGTAATTAGTGATTATGCAGCAAAATGCTTTTTCTGTTTGCTTTGGAGTTTGGTGATTTTAGCGTCTTCGGGTTGCCATTAAGGCCATAGCAACGCTGTGGAGAATGCATAGCTGTGTCAATCGCACAGTCAGTCTCCTCACACTTAAAAGTAAATTGATCCAAAGCCAAATGCTTTGAAATTTGTTTTGATGCGAAGAATGACTGATGTTAAATATTTGACGACTTTCTCCAATGAAAGTGTATGAGACTTAAAAGACCAGTTTTCAACAAAATTGTTTTTTAATGAAATCTTCCATCTCCAATGCCCCACCGTCTGACTCTGCCATGAGTTCACATTTTCACGAAATTGGATCACTGTCCTTTTGTGCTTTCTTTATTATCTCTTAAGTTTAAATGTACAAATAGACTCCAAGGCTAATATTACATCATTATACACAAGATTGCTTTTTTGTTGTTTATCTGTTTTTTAGCTATTTTAAGAAGTTCCAGTACTGCGGCTATGCCCCTCACGTGCGCAGCTGCAAGCCCAACACAGATGGCATCTCGTCTTTTGAGGACCTGCTGGCCAACATCGTCCTGAGGGTCTTTGTCTGGGTTGTTTCTGCCACCACATGCTTTGGCAACATCTTTGTCATCTGCATGCGCTCGTACATCCGCTCCGAGAACAAACTCCACGCCATGTGCATCATCTCCCTCTGCTGTGAGTCAAACTGCATTTCCAGGAAGACAACTGTCATTTGGGATAGAGTGTTGTGAATATTAAAGGGGATTTTTGCGTTTTTATAGGACAGAATTTTAAATTACAAAGAAAGAACAACTCATCATCTGAAGGTTTCTGCCTAAACGTTTTTTAGCAGGATGTCATCCTGTGTGTTTATGGGATAAAATACAGTCATGGTCAAAAGTTGGAAACTGGCAAAAATGTTTTTTCTTACAAACTGGTTCTAGGTCTTGGTTTTACATCTTTCTCTGGTATATCGAGTTAAAAAGTATGTTTTTTTAAAACATCCAAAGGGTTTATTAAGAATTACAGTACATAAAGTTTATGCAAAGCATCAGTACTCACGGTGTCTACCATCTGTAATGCAGTCTGGCATACTGTCACCTTCTGGGCTCCTAACTGAGGGTTACTTATTATTGTTATATCATAGCTTGAAGTGTGTTTGTTTCTTTGGTCCACTTGCTTTTGAAGGATTTACCACAGGTTCTGGATGGGGTTCAGATTTAAGTTTATTGGCCATGGAGCCAAAGTTTTCAAATTTTGAATCCCTGAGATACTTACTTATCACTTTCTCCTTTTGTTAAGGTGCTTTGTCATCCTGGAAAAAGCACCGTGCAGTGTTTTTAGGAAAAAGTAGAGTAATTCCACTACCTTAGACAGGGTGAGAAAAGCATTTTCTCAGGGTGATTTACTGTCAACATTCTTCTTACTTGCTGAAGCCAGTTGTTTTTCCAAATGACTGAAACGGTCTGATGTGGGCTTCATTGGAGAAAATAACGTTGCCACAACCCTTTAAAGTCCAATCCTTGTGCTTTCTGGAGAAAAGTGGTATATTTGCTGGCCTTCCTGCATTAGTGATATTGGCTCTCTGACCCTCTGCTCACATATCGAATTTCAAAATATAACAATGAAAGAGTTGACAGCTCCAGTGGGTTAGAAAAAAGAAAAGAATATCTAAAGTTTGTGGGAAATTTCTTCGACCAGTAATCAATGCATCGAGCTCAGGAACTATTTTAAAAGGTTCAGAAATTCAGAAGCCTTTGTTGTTAATGAACGTCATTTATATACCTTAAGATTTGGAGTACTGCCACTGAGTCGATTTCTAAATATTAAAAACAGAAAGAAAGATCACTTAGATCACTTCAGCCTTAGAAGCAGCAACATCATTACTTGTAAGGCCCTTTTGATCCAAGCCGATGATGACAGCACACATTTCCACATTTCCTTGAACCAGAGTGTGGCCAGTGAAGAATGATTTCATGGACCGCTTTTCAAAAGCAACCGTTCTGATCCTATGATTCAGTCTGAATGACAGTGATATTAGCTTCTCATTTCTTTGTCCGCCTGTCTTAAAAACACAAATGTGCATTTTTTACACTCTATAATGAGTAAATGGAAAAGGATAATTAAAGGACCGAAGTGATTGCTCAAACAATAATTTCATCAACTAAAGTAATACGGACTCGTGATTAAGATGTTAAGTGCAGCTATGTCCGTACAAAGGTTAAATGCAATGAGCATGCAAATGTTCAAATCCTGCATTTAAATAAAGATTCAAACTATCATTTTTAATTTAAGGTCAACAAAATATTTTAAGCAACTTCTGGAGGCATCTACCACCAAGGCTGTGTAAGTGAAAACTGTTCCTATCCACATGAAAATTCAATGTTTTTCCCCCTTTGCACGTATGCTCCAATTTTCTACCACGTTTTGGCTTGATAATTTTACATGACCTTATTAATATTGCATGAAGGAGGAGGAGTGAGAAAACAGCTATGGAGAGAAAGCTGACACAGGGGTAATTAAAAAAACTAATTAAGTTGTATATTACCCTCAAAAGGAAAATATCCTTGTATCAATCAGTTTTAACATCTCACTCTTAAACAGGGTGTTATGCAACAAACTTAGTACGTTATATATGTCTCATAAAATTAAATAAGTGGCCTTCACCAATGTTTAAAAAAACTAAGAAATTGTTAAATGTTTAGTTTTTTGTATCAAAATCTCTAGTCAGATTTTTTGTTTCAACCGTCTTTTGGTGGGCTAGTGATGAACTGAGAAATAATTCCCAGTCCTGATGAAAGAATGGCTTAAGTCTTTTAAATAGAATCCATGTGTTAATTATGACTGAGGAAGGCAGTTTTATACTCTAGAGTTTATTTAGGTACATAAAAGTAGAAGGGGATGAATGATTAACCACTATTCAGACTTTTTGTTGTAAAATCAATAGAAAAGCATTTACAGTTAACCTTTCCACCTACTTCACCCTCATGCACTATTGGTCTGTCACATGAAATCCCAATAAAATACATTCACGTTTGTGGTTGTTGTATGACAAAATGAGAAAAATGTTTATAGGGGTGTAAATAGGGATGGGTACCGAATTTGGTACTTTTATAGATACGGACCGAATTCCGTCGGTACTACGGAGTGCCGACTCACGTAAAATCACACAGTACCTTGTTTTGGGATCTAAACGCATCATTGTCACACTGAAGGAGTGAAAGAGTGGGCAATTTTCCATGCCGGACATGAACACAGCATTGCACGCGCAAGAGTGTGATGACCTCTGTAGCCGCTGGTACTGTCTACAAAGCATGGCTGATAGAAAGCGTTCGAAAGTAGGGCTCCATTTTTCAAAATGTGATGCAGATTACGTTCGCTGCAATATTTGTGACGCAAAGTGCAAGACCAGCGGCAGGACTACTTTTAATCTGAAGAAGCACAAGATTTTTCTCAGGGCTGAAGAGTGCACAGTTTTCGTCAGCTTCAGATCTACGGCTACAACTCCTGCATTCAGCACTGCTAATACGCCTCCATCCATTAGCGACTCATTGTCTGCAGCCAGCAACATGGCTGGGTTTTAATTTGTGCATTATTAAGAAAAAACAATGCGTAGTAGTTAAGGGTTTTCATGTTGAAGAAATGTTTGAAACAACTGCAATGTAACAATAAAAACAGCTGGAAGTTGTTTTGATATATTAGTTGAAGTTTATATAATAATAAATATGTTAAACTGAAAATTTTTGAGATTTTATTATTAAATGAATTAACATTTATTACCACAAACACACAAATTACCACAAACACACAAAGGAGAGAATCCAGGTGGTGCCGTTCATAAGGTAACATAATTATAGGTGAAAATTAGTGGACATGAGTATGTTGTACATCATTAGTTCTTATCAATATATTCAGTTTAGTGCAGTTTGCTGTCAACACACAAGTTACATTTCATACGTTTTCCAGGTGCACGGAATGCATGCAGCCATTAAACAATTAACTATATGGCAGTTAGTTAAAGTGTTAAAAAAAAAACTTAGAAGATGACAGCACATTCAAAAGTCAACATATTGTTCCTGAAAGTTCCAAGGTGGTTAAAGTGTTTTGTAAAAAGATGAGATGATGCAAGGCAGAGGTAACATTGCCCTATCTCTGTGTTTCTTAAAAATGTTCCCTGCGTCATACTTAAAATAACATTTATTTTACCAAGACCAAATCTCTCTGTTTCAGTAACTCACAACTCAGCTCAACAAGATTTCATCATAATACTTACGAATGTAATGCCATTTGTAATTGCAATTAGATATGAACTCCTTATGTTTTTCAGGATTTAACAAGGAGATTCAGAAATGTTTTATAAAATGTTAATTTAATCTTAACTCCAGTCTGACAGCTAAGCACAACAGAGTGGATCCTAAAGACGGTCAATTTCTTTGGAAATATTTGAACTTAAAGAGCAAACCCACCGATGCTGTGATGTGTGACTATATGAACCATCTACAAAAATTAAAAACATCTTTTACTTTAATGTAATCAAATTATAGCATGAACTCTGATATAATAGGTTAGAGGAATAAAACAATAAATAAAGGTTTTTCATAAAGAAAAAAAGTTTAATAATAGTTAACCCATGACAAATCCAATGTGCTAGGTGTCAACTGAGGTTCTATTCCAAGGCATTTATGAACTAGTTGTTCTTTTTAACATTGACCTGTAAAGGTTTATTTCTTAAGAATCAGAAGGACTTCAGGACATCCGGTCCGACTTCAGTTCTTCCTTCTGTTGGCTGAAAAGAGCTGAACTGAAACTTAAAGTGGCTTAAAAAGACTAAACTGGCCTTAAGAAGGTTTCATGTTTTTACCAGGAGTGGATTATAGATATATGTATGCAAACACGGCACATGAACAAAGAGTTTCTGATCTGCATATAAAGTGATGGAACACATTTAAGTTCAAAAGCAAAGTATAAACTCATTCAAGTGTTGAGCCATCTGAATTGGAATCTGGATCTAAAGTTACCTTGAAAGACATTTTCATCCATTGAACTACATTAGTCTTTGACTCTATTCTTTTTGTTAATGAAAACATTCCCTTGTGTTGTTTTTACACTTTTTCTTCTTCTACTAAATAATGTCAACAGGGGTGTCCTTGTACTTGAGATCCCCTTAGAGATCCCAGTCTGGCAGAGACAAAGACAATTCTACTGTTTCACACTTTAAATCCTCACATTTCTTAAAAAGTAAAATAGGTTTGCAATGAATCTTAATCAGCACTGAATAGTATCACCTAAATTAAATGATGAAATCTTCATTAATTCCATGAACTGCATATATCATAGATACTTTTAATATAACAATTTATAATAGTCTTTACGAGACAGTGCCTTGCAAGAGGATTTTACACCCCTTAAACGTTTTTTTTTATTATTATTCACATTACAACCACAAATATCAGTGTATTTCATATGGATTTTATGTGATAGAACAACAAAGTAATAGTAAAAAGTTTTTTTTTTGTTTTTTTTTACAAATAAAGGTCTGAAAATTGTAGTGAGTATATGGATTCAGTCTCTTTAAATATTTTACCCCTAAAGTGTAATCTAGAACAAACTATTACCTTTAAAACTCACCTAATTTAAAACTAGAGTTTAGAGTATTGTTATTCGATTTCTGTGTAAGTACAGCTTATCTGTGAAGGCCTCAGAGGTTTGTTAGAGACCTTACAGCATCATCAAGACAAATGAGGACAGCAGACAGGTCAGGGAGAAAGTTATAATCCTAATATCCCAATCTTTGGACATCTCACAGAGCTCTTTTGAATTAATCACCTGAAAACAGAAAGAGGGTGGTCCTACTGCAAACCTACCAAAACGTGGCCATCCAACTAAACATAACACCCCTGGCATGGGGAACATTAGTCAGAGAAGAAGACAAAAGGCCCACGATACTCTGGAGGAGCTACAGAGAACCACAGCTTATTATTAAAATCTGGCCTTCATGAAAGAGTGGCTTGACAAAGCAATTATTGAAAGAAAAATATAAGAACTTCCACTTAAAATGTGGTACAAGCCATGTAAGGGATGCAGCAGAAGGAAGGAAAAGCGGTGCTTTGCTCAGATGATACAAGAATTGAGCTATTTGGCCTTTATATATTGCCTATATGTTTGAGTGAGGGGGATGCAACACTGTTGTAAAATTTAAAAAGCAGATTCAGATGTAGCTGTATTAACTTTTTATTCTCATTGCTGTGTAACTGACAGATGAAGCTAAGATCAACTGACTTTTCAAATTTAGACCGTGGCACTGGACTGAGCCAACTCAGATGTAAAGATGGGGGCTAAAATTAAGCAATTCTTTCTCATATTAATTTGTAGTTTTTCAGTTTAAAAAAAGAGTATAATAATAATTGACAGACTTGTCAGATTATTTTTGTCCAAAGGGGAGGGGTGAGCAAAAACGTACAGCCTGCAATGGATAAGTTTAAAACAGCAGAACATCATGCTTTTCTGTTTAAAACCATACTTGTGTTAGAATGGCTTGGTCAAAGTGGTAAGGGCAAGTTCCAATTGGCTACAAACTCCAGACTTTAGTTTGATTGATGCCTTTATGCTGGGAACATGAGCAACATATATGTGAGTAATTAGTCTCTACACTGTACCAGTAGATGAGCATGTGGGATTTGGACCTGGGAGAAATGAGGCTACTCTGCATGGAGGAATCTGGAAAAAAAAAAATAACGTCACTTTTCAATATTACTCCCCAACAAGACTAAAAGAAGCTTAAAAATATGCTGCAGAAATATTCCTGAGGCAATCAGAGGAAAACCATCTATAGTGGACATGGCCATATTTAATGCCTGGGGTGTTTTTTTGGGGCCTCCATGATTGCATGCATAAGGTCTATGGATAATAACCCATTGATTATGCTCTTGGCCCAGCAAAACAAATAGACCTACAATGCTGCTTGTGGAGTGTGGTGTACATCTCTATTCAGCCCCCCAGATTTAATGCTTTGTAGAATCACATGTTGCTGCAATAATTTCTGCAAATCCTTAGGGTTATGTCTCTAACATCTTTGCATACCTAGAGTCAGAAATCTATCCCCATTTTCTTTGCAAATCCCTAAAGCTCAGTCATGATGCTGCCACCACCATGTGTCAACATGTAGATTGGAAGCTCAGGCTAAGGTGCATTGTTTGTTTTCTTTTTATTGTACAACTGAACATTTAAAGTTGACTGATGAGACAGCTATAAACCTATTAGGGAATAAAAGTTTTGAATTGGTAATTAGTTCTTTGATCATGACAGAAAAACTTTGTAATGAATTGCCAAGGGCAAAAAAAAGTAGACAAGGTAGAAAGCAATGTCTAATTCAGGATTGGGTCATAAAAACATAGATGAATAGGCCTCTATTAAAGAAAATGCCAGCTCTCTGTGTGATACCAGTACACTGCATACACTTCAATCTTTCTACCAGAGGAGGCCTTGATTCTTTGCTATGATAATGTGCTTGTGTGCTGATTTGTAAATACTAATGTTGTTGACAGTTTGCTCCTTGGACAACAGCTCAACTCAGGTTGAGTTTGAGATCCCAGAGGGATTATTATTTATTATTTCATACTTTAAGCAACTACTCAGGGTAACAGTAAACCTCTAAAACTCAGGAGCAAATTTCAACACAGGATACAAAAATTGGGTTTTGTGTGTGTTTTTAGAGCAAAGTTTCTGTGTTTTAAAATACAAAAAGTTAAGCCCCTTTCTTTTTATTATTATATGGTGGTATAGACCAAGACCACAAAACATGGTTGTTCTGTTTTGTATTTTTGACACAAAAAACAGCATCAATAAGCAATCTGATGCGATTATTTTTCAAATATCATTTGCTACTTTATTCAGAATGGAGAAATATTACATACAATCTGTACTTATTAAGGCTATGGTTGATTTACTGTTGATCTTTAATCTGACTTACCTCTAAAGGAAGTTGTTCTTTCTTGCAGGTGCAGATGGGCTGATGGGTATTTATCTCTTCATGATTGGTGCGTATGACCTGAAGTTTCGTGGCGAGTACAATCGTCATGCTCAAGCCTGGATGGACAGCACTCAGTGTCAGGTCATCGGCTCTTTGGCAATGCTGTCCACCGAAGTTTCCGTTCTGCTCCTCACATATCTCACCCTGGAGAAGTACATCTGCATTGTGTACCCTTTTCACTACCTGACTCCCGGCTGGCGACGAACCCTCAGTATCCTGCTTGGGATATGGGTCTTTGGATTTATAGTTGCCTTTTTACCTCTGGCCTGCAAGGGTTTATTTCGCAACTTCTATGGCACCAATGGGGTCTGCTTCCCTCTACACTCTGAGCAGCCAGAGACACCCTGGGCTCATGTTTACTCTATTGTTATCTTTCTTGGTGAGGATTGTTGATGTTATGTCCCCTTTTATCTAATGTGTAGCCTTGTTTTTACCAATTTTATGCAACATACACATTATTGCCAAACATATTGGGTCCTATCACTGAATCAATTAATTCTGATTCCAATTACTTCCAGAAAAGTTAGATGCTATTGCTGGCAATGGTGAGTGCAACAAATTGGACCTTATAGATTGTCATCAAAGTTCATGTACTTGTAAAAGTATTGAACAGAAATATACTTTTGGATTTGTACAGACAAATACTCTGGACATATAGTGTGTATCATGTCTGTTTGCAGATCCATCTTTTTATTTTAGTTTGTCATTAATTTTAAAAACAGAAGCACGGTTCCTACGCAATCTGGAAAAGTATGAATTTGATTTGAGTATTTTCATCCATCCATCCATCCATCCTCATTCATTCATTGCAGTCAATAACTTATGCAAGTTCTACACACAGTATTTAATGCCTGACCACTGTAGAAATATGTGATTCAAATGTATAGTAAACCTTTGCAGCTATGCTTCAAAATGTGCTACATAAAGTTTAAGAACCCTGCAAATTTGAGTCAACAAATTAACTTCGACTTGTAAAATGTTAAGGAACCTTGTAGAAGCTCCTAAAGTTGTTTTAAAATCAATACTCTCTCAACAGGTCTCAACTTGGTGGCTTTCCTCATAATTGTCTTCTCTTATGCAAGCATGTTCTATAACATCCAGAGAACAGGCACTCAAACCACCAAGTACAGCAACCACATCAAAAACGAGGTGACCATTGCCAAGCGGTTCTTCTCTATCGTCATCACTGATTCCCTCTGCTGGATCCCCATTTTCATCCTCAAGATCCTATCACTGCTGCAAGTGGAGATTCCTGGTAAAGAAAATTTGCCCACTTAAAGTACACCTAAAAATGCCCTTTAGTATAAAATAAGTAGTTAGCAGCTTGTGTCTAAAGTATTTCTACAATGCCTGTTGACACCAGAGATAAGGTTTTGTGAAAACGAAAATTGGCATTTCAAGACCCCTGAAATAAACGTTTTGCAAAACAATTTCCAGGGTAAAAAAATCTTTAAACGTCACCTTAAAGAGCTCTAACTGCTCTGTAAAAGTTGTATGCACTATCTTCCTTGCATTTTTCCTTCTTTTTTATATGTTTCTGTTGTAGTTACAGTTTACAGTCCTGACAAATATAAATCATATTGGATCATTGCTTCTTTGTTGTAACAATATTTTTTGGAAACACATCTTAAGTCACTGGGAAACCTGTTTATTGTCTTTTAAATTGTGCCACATTCGTAAGGAAGATGTATTTCTGGTCATTTTACATAAACAAACTAGCCAAACACCTTTCTGCTAATTCCAAACAGCTTATTATTTTCATGACTCTTTTTTGGTGTCATTTACTGGGTGATTGAAGTTTGGAGAGATAAGACATATTGTCAATTTAACAATTTATTAATTTAACAAACTGGAGTCTGGGCTGCGCGTGCGAAATATACATAACCACAAAAGCTTGGCACCTCTTCCTTATGCTAGTCACCAGCATGGTCACAAACTGCTGTGGGATAGCAACCTATTCCTCAATCAGCATTTGTCACAAGTCAGCCAGAGTGGTTGTGTTAATCCCTCTGCCACGCATGCCCAAGCTGACCCCAGACGTGTTCAGTGGAGTTGAGGTCAGGACTGCAGGCAGGCCATTCCATCCTCTCTGCTCCCAATCTGGTAAACCCTGCTCTGTAGGGGCGAGCATTGACATCTTTGAAGATAAGAGTTCCAGTCCCTAAAAGTGGAGATATGGGATTCCCACTGGTTGCAGAAACTCATCTTGATGTTTCTCTGCAATGAGATCACCTCCAATGATGACTTGTATTTCTAGTGAGGGAGATGCCACCCCAACATTGTCAGATGTCAGATGTGTAAATGTGTCACCATTTAAGGGGAAATATACAGGCTTTCCAGCAGCATAAGAGTTGTTTCCAAGATGCAATGTTAAAACAAAGAAAAATTGACTGAACACAACTTTCTTTACTTTTTTACATCATGATGCAGCCCCCACCATGTATTATTCTTAGGATGGTGTGTTGGCCAAACTGTAACGGGGCTGGGGATCGGGTCTGAGGCTCTGGGTGGTTCCGGGGGATTCCTCCCCATCCCCGGACACCTCCCTCCGCCAGCTCTATCAATTCAATTCAATTCAATTCAGTTTATTTATATAGCGCCAATTCACAACACATGTCGTCTCAAGGCACTTCACAAAAGTCAGGTACATACATTACAATTAATCCGAATCATTGAACAGTGCAGTCAGATTCTGTTATTTATTCAAATTGGATAAAAAGTTTGTCTATCTAAGGAAATTTGAGCTGGCGGAGGCAGGCTTGGGGTCTTGTCTATCTAAGGAAACCCAGCAGATTGCATCCAGTCAGTGACTTGCAGCATTCACTCCTCCCGGATGAGCATGTAGAGACAGTGGACAGTCACTGGTGTTGACTTTGCAGCAATCCCTCATACTGAGCATGCATGTAGCGACAGTGGAGAGGAAAACTCCCTTTTAACAGGAAGAAACCTCCAGCAGAACCAGGCTCAGTGTGAGCGGCCATCTGCCACGACCGACTGGGGGTTAGAGAGAACAGAGCAGAGACACAAAGAGAACAAAGAAGCACTGATCCAGGAGTACTTTCTATGGGAAGGAAAAGGTAAATGTTAATGGATGTAGCTCCTTTAGTCGTTTCACCTAGAAAGAAAGAACAGATAAACTCTGAGCCAGTTTTCAATGTTAGAGTCTGAAGAGAGCACATAGAGTTAGTTACAGTAAAAGCTCAGTCAGTAGCTATGTCTAGGAGAGAGAAAGGGTTAAACACTGAAAGACAGGGCAATGTGGATCATCTAGTGATCATCTAGTGACCATCACATTACCACTCATGGAGGGCCTTGGGGTGCGGATGCGCCATTGGAGTGCCGCAAGGGTTTTCCATCTCTGCGGTCCTATGGCAGCCTGTGCCCAAATTTTATTGTACAACTTAGACACTCTCACTTATAACATTTTCACGACATTCACATGTAGGGCCTTGGGGGTGGCCGCACTCCATGGCATCAAGAGGGAGGATATCCTCGTAGCTTAACCTCTGGTGCCTGCGCTCACCTCTAAGGGGTTAATTGCAATTAGACATCAGACCCTCTTCCCCACCGTTCTTTTTAAACGCACACTACAACAACACGCATCAACACCACATTTGAGCTGGCGGAGGCAGGCTTGGGGTCTTTTCACACCCCCCGTTTGCTATTTCCCATCTATGGTCGGAGGCCGGGAGAGGGAGTGGGCCCTCTAGTCGGGTCTGGGCTGGGTTTGGGGGTCAGGTTTTGGGAACTGTCTGGTGCTGGGGCTGGCGTTTCGGCTCTCTCTCTCAGGATCGCTTGGGTTCCCTTGGATCTCGGCCCCTGGCTTTGGGCCCTGGTCTGCCGGCTAGGGGGGGTTCCGGGCTCTGGTAGGGGGGACTTAGCCGGCATTGATTGGGATGTGGCCCCGCTCCGATGGAGGGTATGGCCTGCTGGACTACTTGGTGGGCCGTGGTGCGCCATGCGGGTTTGCGGGTGGCCGGCGGGCTGGGGCGCCCCCGGGCTTTGGGGGTGGGGTTGGCGGGGTGCCCGGTAACTGGTCTTGCCGTGGCCTTCTTCCACTGCTTCTGTGGTTCTGGCCCATTTTTGGGCGCCGGGCTGCGGTTGCCGGTTGGGTGGGTGGGGCGGCGGAGCGCGCCTTGTGACTGCACCGGGGCGGCTGGTGGGTTGTGCTTGGCTTGGAGCGGTTGTCCTGCATGGCCCAGGTACCCGGCTGGTGCATGTATCCCTCTCGTGGACTGGTGGGCTGGGGCTGCTGGCGCTGTCTGGGGGGGTTGGGCTTCATCGGCCTCTCAGCTATGGAGTTCACCTGTCGGGGTGTGCCCCTGTGGGTGGGGGGATTCGTGGCGTTTGGGTTCGGGGGCATGTGTTCGATATCGGTGTCCCGGTTGGGGGTGGCCCTGTGGCGAGGCTCATGTTGGGGTTCACTGGGGGTGGGAGACTCATGAGGTCGGGATCGGAGCTCGTTGGGGGTCGGGACTGCTCCGTCCTGGGGCGGCTCTGGTTGGCGGGCTGGTTTGGGCCATGTGGTTCCTCTTTTGTACATAGCCCCCTCTCCGGAGGTAGATGGGGGTTGTTGGGGACTGGGTTCTGGGCGGAGGCCGGGACCGCCCGGGTCTGGGCCTGTCTGCCTGTCTCTGCCCCAGGAGGGAAGGGGACCACCTCCTGGGCCCGGGGGCTGGTTGCCCCTAGGGGCTGCTGGCGCCCGGACCCTGGAGTATAGAGTATGCATGGGGAGTGTGAGTGAGTGTATGACGTCCATTGTTGTTTGTCTTTACGTTGGGAGTGAGTGATTTTATGTGTGTGGATTAGGGTGGGAGTGGGTGACTGTGACTGTGAGTGCCTGTTTTTTTTCTTTTTTCTTTGTGACAGGTTGGGTCTTGGACTGCTCCCTCTCCTGGATCAGCTTAGGCCCCCCCCATATTATGGGGGGCCTATTTCCTGCCCGCCACCCTGCCTGCCAGTGGTTGTAGTCTCTGCTCGCTGGTGTACTTGTGGTTCTCGGTGTCCGGGGCTGGGGGCATTGGTGTGTGCTGGCTCACTCCCGGTGGCTGCCTGCAGGGGCCTGGACCCCTGGGCTCTGTCGGGCCTCTGCCTTGGGGGTGGTGTGTCCCAGGGTCTTGGGTCTCTGGGTCCATGGCTGGATCTGGTCGGGCGTGGACGGCTGCCAGCGGGGCCTGTGGGCTCGTCGCTGCGGTTCCGTGGGGCTTCTGCACTGTCGCTGCTGGGTGGCTCCCCCGGGACTCTCCACAGCTCTTCTCTGGGGGGGTTGCGGTGGTCCCGGCGGTGGTTCTCCTGGGGTTCCTGTGCTTTGGGGGGCCTTTGGATGTCTGTGGCTCGGATCTCCTCAGTGTCCGCCCGGGGACCACGGGGCAGGTCGGTGGGTCCTCACACTTGCTATTGCATATTTTTGTGGAGAAACCTTGTATAAAAAGCGCGTCCACACAGGTGTTGATAGATACACAGATGATCTATATTGGGCTGCACTTCTCACTAAGTACATTTTACATTCATAAATCCCGTGTGCTAATTTGTGTATAAGCAACCAGGGTGTAATCTTTCATTCTATTCATCCTTCTTTCTCTCCTCCACTCTCTCTCCTTTTTCCCCTTCTTTCCCTTTTGCCCCATCTCTCTCTTTGTCAAGCTTCTGTTTTCCTTTTCATTTCAGTCTCCGTGTCCGTAACAATTGAAATATTCCCAAAGAAGTTTATAATAAAGTTTCTTTTATAAATATCAAGCAGAGCTTTAAAGTAATAGCTGTGATGCTCCGCCTGTGAAAGTAAATCTGTTGGGCAATTTCTTGGCACTCAGACAACAATTCCGAGCGCTACTCTGCCGGACAGGACACGGTTAAAAAAAAATAAAAAATTTTGATCTCATCTGACCCAAGCGCCTTCTTCCCAAGCCCCTTTCACATGTTTACTGCAACCCCTTTATGGCTTATGGTGAGCTGCAAACTGGATGTCGTATAGTTTTATTTTAATTACAGCCTTATTTTTGCCACTGTTCTATATGAGCCATGTTTGTGGAGTGCACTACCAATAGTTGTCCTGTCAACCAATTCTCTCACTCTGAGCTGTGGATCTTTGCAGCTCCTCCAGAGTACCCACTGACCTTGATGCTGCTTGCTCAGTCTGTTGGTCAAGGTGGAAGGCCTTTGTCTTCATAGGTGTGCAGTTGTATATTTGTGCTCAGAATAACTAACAAACAGGAGGACTGTATTTAGGTAAATTTTAAAGGCAATTGGTTTCACAGGATTTTTTATGGGTTTTGGAGTAAAGGGGCTGGATACAATTGCAAGCCAGAAAGATTTTTTTCTATATGCATTCTTTCTGCTGTATATATAGAAAAGAGTAAGAAGAAGTCAAGGTAAAATGACTTATTTTGAGGATCTTTCATATTTTTCATACTAGGTTTTCCCACATGGGTTGTGTCATGTCTGTTTTCCCCTCTGTTTCCTGGTAGGTACCATCAGTTCTTGGGTTGTCATCTTTATTCTCCCCATCAACAGTGCCCTGAACCCCATCCTCTACACCCTAACCACACGGCCTTTCAAAGAAACAATCCTTCAGGTGTGGGCTAACTACAGACAGAAAAGGCCTCTTCTCAGTGGTCACCCGCCACATCATCCTTCGCTCACCTGGCAGGAAATGTGGCCCCTGCAGGAAAACAGCCACGGCGTCTCCCCAGGATGTCCGCTGGAGCCGGCAGACACGGCAGCCAAGCTCACCCCCGTGGAGAATCCAGATGAGGGATACAATAACTTTAATGCGAGCACGAAACAACACCAGAAGCAGCATGCTGTACTGACGGTGTGCTCACAGAATAAGACGGTGCCCCATACACTTACTCATATTCACACTTTTAAACAAACAAATGACCTCCTCTAGGTGTCTAAGAATAGAACTTCATTGATCTGTCTGTATGTATAATTCACCTCAACCACTTAAATGTTAAACTTCATATTTATCCTCTTAAAATGAAACTTATCTCATGATCATGATGTGCCCAGATTTCTCATTTAAAGTATCAACCATGGCATTAATATTCATGAGGTTTAGACATAAACATACAGTTATCAAAGGATAACAACTATTTTTCAATATTTTCAATCTCACAGACAAATCAAAGATGAAGACTTATGGGAATTACAACAAGGATTTGATTTTTCTTAACATATAAGTTAGACCCATCAGCAAACTGGATAGCCATTAAAAGTTTACTTAGCTCAAACAATTAATTCAAAATTGGAAAATCTTATTCATTCATCACAGAATTAAATATTTTAAGCATTTAATTCAGTAATTTTTGATAACTGACTTCCAGCAAATAATAATCCAAAATGAGGTATCTCAAAAAATCAGAATATAACTTATTACCAAAAGAAAGGTTTTAGTACAGAATTGTATAATATGGCCTAAAATATTTATGAAGACTGCATCCTTGGCAGGTCTCCAGCAGATAGTTCTTGACTCCGTCTACAAGGAGGATAAGCCACTAAAGGTCATTGCTAATGTTAACCGTTTACAGACTGCTGCATTCAACCAGGTTAATGCAAAAGGAGCTTCAACGAAGTATTGAGGGCATAGACTGAGGGACATACTTTTCAGTGGATCCACTTATTTTATATTAAATCATGTATTTAAAAATGCAGGACGCTGATAAAGAAAGGATTATGGCAGCATTGGAACAACTAAACTAAGAGGGGCTTTGTTTCATATTAATGGCTTCCCAAAAGTACTTATTCCCCAGTGTTTTTCTAAAAATTGTAATATTTTAAAAGTATAAGAGAGAAATTGTGAGCTCATTACAGCAGCTTGGTGGGAATCATTATCAAACCGTATCCTGTCTGAAAAAGTTACTGGTTCTGATGCCAGTGATGCATGAGTGTACGTGTAATGGCTTAAAGGCTTCATAGAAGCGTTGCTGTTTACTGTTGCTGTGCTTTGCTTTGCTTTGCTGTGCTTTAAAACAAATTTGTAATTCAGAAGTAGCTCCCATCCCCCCCTGTAGCCTCTGGTTCTGGTGGCACAGCTTTTGTTGACTGCAGCAGCAGACATTGTGTATAGAGAGATGTGTACCAGAATAATTAGGCTGTTAAGATGTAAAAAGGTGTGTGAAAAGGAAGCAGAGTTTTAACAATGTGCCTACATTTTCTTTGACATCTAACTGAGATGTCTGGCTGCCTAATGAAATAAATGGCAGTTCGTTTTTTTGATTTTCTTTCTTTAAATCTCCAAACCTGATGAGGGAGATACAAGTCAATAAAAGCAATGACTAGTTAAACAGAAACTACTCAGAGGGACTGTTCTCCATCTATGATTTTCCATCTTTTAATGTCTTTGCCCTTATTCATGTTCTGATCAAACTGACTCAAGCATTTATAATTTTATGATCAAAAATCAAAATGATCACACTCATTAGCTCCTCTTTAATGCAGGTGGGAGCCATCTTTATTTACAAAGCAGGTTAAAAACAGCATGCACTGACCAAGGAGATGAACATGTTCACTGAAATAGACCCAACAGTGACAACCAGATGGACAGTAGTCACCTCAGTTATCTTCTCATTGTGTATGTAGCTGCATAGCTGTTAGATCCGTCAGGGTGTCCATGCTGACCATGTCCACTGTGTCATGTGAGCATCAGAAATGGACCATGGAGCAGAAGAAAATGTCCTGGCTTTATAAATCATGTTTTCTTTTACGTCACATGGATGATCTGGTGCGTGTGCATCGCTTAACTGCAGAACGCATGGCACCAGGATACACCATAGGAAAAAGGCAAGCCGGCAGCAGCAGTGTGATGGTTTGGGCAGTGATCTGTTGAGAAACCTTGGGTCAAGCCATCCATGTGGATGTCAGTGTGATATGTACCATCTACCTAAGCATTCTTGCAGACCATGTACACCATTTCATGTAAGCAGTAATTCCTAATGGCTGTGCCCTCTTTCAGCAGTCATGTTCTCTGTCACAAAGCAAGAATTTGTGAGCAACAGTTTAAGGAGCAAAAGAGCAAGTTTGAGGTGTTGGCTTGGCTTCCAAATTCTTCATATCTCAATCTAGTCCAACCTTTGGAAAAACAAGTCTGTGCAATAGAGTCCCAAACTTGCAATGTACAGGACTTAAAGGAACTGCTGCTAAAATATTGGTACCAGACACCACAATACACCTTCAGGGGCCTATTGGAGTCCATGCATTGATGGGTCAGAGCTGTTTTGGCAGCAAATGAGGACCAAAAACACTTTTAGGCAGATGGTTATAATTGTTTTCCTAAAAAATGCATCTTAAAAACTAGTATTTAAAACGTATGCAACTAAAAAGCCCATTACCAGACTAAAAAACTGTATTATGACAACTACTTTAGGTGAAGCACTCACAGGAGTTGCACACGTTAGTATTGTGGTAACAAGCTCCAGTTACATTTATTGTTTCAGTCTTGGGAATAATTAGAAATAAGATGGACTTATGCCATAATTTAAACCCTCCAGTTTAATTAAATACTTTTCTTGGATACACTAAGGATGGTTTGTTGGTGAGAATGTGAGAAGCAGACAAACATTCTGTTGTTTAGCTTAAAGGCAACTTATTCCAAGCATGTATATGTGCCAGTGCTTTTCTAGCACAAGTGGATCCTCTCGTGTCAGCGGCGATTATGTTGCTCCACAAGTGGGCTTATGATGCACTGTGGATTTATAAATCCATTTCCTTTTATGGATGTTTTTTTTTTCCCCATCACTCATGACTGCACACAATTCCTTTAAGACAGGGGTCGGGAACCTTTTTGACTCAGAGAGCCATGAAAGCAAAATATTTGGAAATTTATTTCAGTAAGAGCCATATAATATATTTTAAGACTGAATTCAACTAAATGTGAGTATACTAAGCCTCTGAATTTATTCTTTTAAATCAGGGGAAGGGAACCTTTTTGACTCAGAGAGTTATTTAAAATTTAAATAATGTTGTTATAATACCATTAATGCGACTTCTGGTGCTGCATGGATTTGCTGATGGCTTTGTAGTCTGGTTGGTACTTGGTGAGGTTGAGCTTCATGCAAGCGTTGAGGCTTTCATCCGTTAAACGTGATCGTAGGTTTGACTTGATGTTTTTAAGATGTGAGAATGACTGCTCACATGCATACGTAGACCCAAACATGGTCAACACAGCAATACTCACACACTGCAGTGTGTGGTATGTGACAGGAAGCGCGTTCCAAGTTTTGATAATCAGCTGGTCTTCGGGTTGAAGATTTTTCATTTCTGTCCACATGTGCTTGCTCGCCAGCTCCGCTTTCTGTCGTGCAATTCTTTCCAAATCTTCATTCAGTGACTTGAACTTATTCACCCACATGTCTGAGGCCTTCAGGTCAGCCACTTCTGCTTCAAAATCTCTGACGGAGACACCAGGAATGTAACTCAGGTCGGCGGTGTTTAGTGAACACTCGTTTGGATGGGTGATGAACTTAAAAAGACGAGTGTGCTCACGAAATTCTCCAAAGCGTGCTTTGGTCGACTGTAGGAGACTGGATGTGAAGCCAGCTAGCTGGTGGAGATCAGAGTTTTGAGTGGGCTCACTTGCTGTGCATGCATCTTTAAATTGTCTCAGTTTTTCAAAATGTAGTAAATGACCTGTTTCAAGATCCATGATAAAGAGCTCCAGCTTGTTTTCAAAAGCAAACACAGCTTGTTGAAGGGATAACATTGTATTTCCAATACCTTGCATTTTAACGTTGAGGTGATTCAGATGTTCAGTCATATCCACGAGATAGTAAAACTTGAGGAGCTACTCAGTTTCGGCTAGCTCAGGATGCTCGATGCCGTTCATCTCAAGGAAAGTCCGGATTTCGTTCAGGCAAGCCACAAAATGGCTAAGCACCTTCCCTCTTGATAACCAACGCACATTTCTGTGCAAAAGTAGACCGTGATAGTTACTTCCAACTTCATCCAGCAGTGTTTTAAACTGGCGATCATTTAAGGCTCGGGCAACAATAAAATTGATCACACGAATGACCAGCGACATCACATCGCCAAGCTGCCTGTCATACATCTGAACACAAAGTGCCTCCTGGTGTAGAATGCAGTGGAAACTTAGGATGGGTCTATTTTCATGTTCACGGAGAAGTGCCACAAATCCTTTGTTTTTCCCCACCATACACGGAGCACCATCAGTACACACTGAGAAAAGTTTATCCATAGGTAGATTTTTGTCTTGAGCAAACTCCATGAAAGACTTTTATTGGCAGAACAGCAAGACTTTCTTCGCACAGTTTGTCACCAGCAGCATATCTTGCAATCACACTGAACTGCAACAAATGGCTTATGTCTGTTGACTCATCCAAAGCCAGAGAAAAGAACGGCGCGGCATATATGTCCTTCACTTGCATATCCTCCACTTGGTTTGCCATCATGATGGTACGATAATGCACAGTTCTTGCCGAAAGAGGCATGTCTTGTATCCGTTTGATTATCTTGTCTTTGTTTGGAAGATCATCAAAAACTTCATTGGCTACATCCAGCATAAACGTTGTAGCATACTTGCCATCTGTGAATGGTTTTCCGTTCCTCACCATTGCTAAAGATCCAGCAAAGCTAGCGGAATTATAGTCACCTTGCCGGGTCCACAGGCGGAGTTGCTGCTGGCTAGCTTGCATCCTGCTCAGTAGCTCTTGGCACGCTTTCTTTCTGCTGTCTCCCGCAGGGTAGTTTGATGCAAAGGTAGCATGGCGTGTGTCAAAGTGCCACTTTACATTCGACCTTTTCATCGATGCAATTTTTTCATTGCAAATTAGACCCACCACAGAACCTGCTCTCTCCACAAAGGCGAATTGTTCGGTCCATTCGTCCTGAAATGTATGATACTCCTCATCTGTTTTTCTTTTCGCCATCTTCTTCGCCAAAGGGTTAGCTTTGAGTTAATGACTGAGCAGGACGTTTACCGGTTTACCCAGCAATGGCCAACGTAGGATATTATCATCCAATTTTAATGGACAATTGCTCCTGCAGCCAACTGCAGCCCTGAACAGGACATGAGCAGTGGAAAATCGATGGATGGATTAAAAAGTGAGAATATATTATGTTTTTTCTGCGAGCCAGATGAAATTCTCAAAAGAGCCACACCCGGCTCGCGAGCCATACGTTCCCGACCCCTGTTTTAAGATTAGACATTTCTTGCTGGTTCACTTTTTGTGGAAAAACTTTTCCAGCTCCCAGCAGGAGCCTGAGCAAAATCAGGCGCCATGTCTTCACACATTTGAAAGGTCACCTGCAGAGGAATTACGGAAGATGGGTTTTCAGTGTCATTATTGCAAAGCTCCTTAAAGTGGGGCAGCTAAACTTGTGTGCTACAAGAGACACTCTGATGGCAGCTCTATTCCACCTGCTGTCAACTAACAGAACATATATGAATAAATAAAACACCTGCTGAACAGATGACATTTTCACTGCCTGGGGATGCTACATGTCAAAGCTGCTTTCCTATTTTTTAACCACACTACAGCATGGATTCTGTAATTGCAAATGTTTGTTTTACATAAATTTAGTCTAAACAAAAATGTTTTTTTTCTTTCATTTTGTCCTGGAGATAAAAAGTGCTGATGTTAGTGTTCTATCGAAACATTTATTGTAGCAACAGCTCAATGTTGACATTTGTAACTTTTCCTGAAACATCTTAAAAATAACACATTCCCCAAACATGTGCTGATGGTAGCATTTGATTGAACAATCCACGGTGCCATCTGTGCTGCTGAAGGCTCTAAGTCATCTAAGTCTGTGCTTTTCAATTCAATTCAATTCAGTTTATTTATATAGCGCCAACTCACAACACATGCCGTCTCAAGGCACTTCACAAAAGTCAGGTACATGCATTACAATTAATCCGAATCATTGAGCAGTGCAGTTAGATTCTGTTATTTATTCAAATTGGATAAAAAGTTTGTCTATCTAAGGAAATTTGAGCTGGCGGAGGCAGGCTTGGGGTCTTGTCTATCTAAGGAAACCCAGCAGATTGCATCCAGTCAGTGACTTGCAGCATTCAATCCTCCCGGATGAGCATGTAGAGACAGTGGACAGTCACTGGCGTTGACTTTGCAACAATCCCTCATACTGAGCATGCATGTAGCAACAGTGGAGAGGGAAAACTCCCTTTTAACAGGAAGAAACCTCCAGCAGAACCAGGCTCAGTGTGAGCGGCCATCTGCCACGACCGACTGGGGGTTAGAGAGAACAGAGCAGAGACACAAAGAGAACAAAGAAGCACTGATCCAGGAGTACTTTCTATGGGAAGGAAAAGGTAAATGTTAATGGATGTAGCTCCTTTAGTCGTTTCACCTAGAAAGAAAGAACAGATAAAACTCTGAGCCAGTTTTCAATGTTAGAGTCTGAAGAGAGCACATAGAGTTAGTTACAGTAAAAGCTCCGTCAGTAGCTATGTCTAGGAGAGAGAAAGGGTTAAACACTGAAAGACAGGGCCATGTGGATTATCGGTAGAGGGGTGAGCACCAAGTTGGTTGCCAGCAGAAGCTTGGAGGATTCCCCTCCAGAAAGGTGTTACAGGTAGACACAGAGTCAGGCCAGGTGTAGCTTCTAGGAAGAGAAAAAGAGAGAGAAAAAGTTAAAAGCTGAAATAACAGCAAATAATACAAATTGAAGAGTAGCGTGAGAAAGTAGCGAAGAGGGTGAAAGTGGTCATTATGTTCTCAGCAGCCTAAGCCTATGGCAGCAAACTACAGAGATAGCCCTTCAAAAGAACAAAGTTAAAAAAAAAAAACAGCAAATAAGCAAAATTGAGAGAGGGAGGGTGATGGTCATTATGTCCTCCCCAGCCTATAGCAGCATAACTACAGAGATATTCAGGATAACCTAAGCCACTCTAACTATAAGCTTTATCAAAAAGGAAAGTTTTAAACCTAGCCTTAAAAGTAGACAGTTTGTCCATCTAGAGCCCAGATGATGGCCATTGTTATACTAAAAACCACAACGATTGGGATACCTCTCTCTGTCAGATTGACCATAACCATTGGAAAAGAGAGGGGTCATACAGGTAGCAGACTGAATTTAGAAGCGAAAAGTTAGTCATCCATGTTTTTATATTTTCAAGACATGCTTGTAGTCTATCTAACTGGTTGGGCCACGGGTTTATGGAAAAGTAAACTGGTGTCATCAGCGTAACATAAAAATTTATTCTATGCTGCCTGAAAATTTTTAACCTATTGAAGCATATATTAGTAAAGAAAATTTGGGCCCCAAGTACTGAACCCTGTTACCCACAATTAACCCGGGAGTTTAAAAGATACTTTTTCTTTACATGAAAAAAACTGAATCTGTCAGACAAAAGATTTAAACCAGCCAAGCGCTTGTTCCCCTGATCCCTACAGCATATTACAGCCTTTCCCTAAGAGAATTTATGATCGACTGACAATGCAGCACTGAGATCAAAGGGGAAAGTACAGATCAAGTCCATTATCTGGGGGAAAATAAAATATCATTAGTGACTTTCGCAGTGCTGTTTCAGTGCATAAATGAGCTCTGAAACCTGATGAAACTCTTCAAACGGGTCATTGCTGTGTAAATGCTCACACATTTGATTAGCAACTATTTTCTCAAAAAGTTTAGATAAAAGGGAAAGATTGGATATAGGTCTGAAATTTATTAGTATCCGATCGCGAAGGTTTCTTAACAAGGTTTAATTTAAGCCCCTTAAAAGCTTGTGGTACATCCCCGTCACTAAAGATAAAAATCATATTAAAAGGGGGGCGGGTAATAAAGGGGGGAACACTTCCTTAAAAAATTTTGGGTTGGTTTGGGGTCTAACTTAAAAGTTAAAGGTTTTAGATGAAGCAAATATTCTGATACTCAGGAAGCTCCACGGGATCAAAACAGTCCAAAACCAAATCGGGGTTCTAAGTACTTCCAATGTTTCTCATTTTTTTAGGATGAAGTAATCTTTTTGGGGAGTTTTCAAAGTTTTCTTTTAAAGAATAATTTTTAGTTTGGGGGGACCCCATAAAGTCATGCTCTAAGGGAATGGATGGTGGCTCAACAGAGCTATGACTCTGTTTTAATTTTTAGAAACTGTAAAAAAAGAAACCTAGCATTATTCTTTTTCTCTTCTTTAAAGGATGAAAATAAGCTGTTTCTAGTTTGGTAATGTCTTTTTTAAAACAGTAGGTATTTTTCCGATTGTAAATCCTCTAGGTGTTTGAGCGCCTTTTTTCCTCCAATTTTCAAACATTGTGTTTTAAAAATTTCGCACTCTGAATTAAACCAGGGAGCTAGCCTCCTATGAAAAATTACCTTTTTTTTTCAAGGGGCTCTTGTCTAATCCCCACACAATGATAAAGTAACACTATGAACAAGAACAAAAATTTTTGTGAAGGGGAAAAAACCCCAAAATTATTGCCCTCCCCCGGTTTTTTTTCTGTGATAGAGAAAATTAAAAGTGGAACAGATTCTTTAAAGGTTGTTACCCATTGTCTGATAATGATCTACTATATAAATTTTCTTTCAGGGGGGGAGTACTCTGTTTTAAATTAAACTCAAAGGTTATTATAACTGGTCAAAAAGCACAGGGTTGTGGAAAATATTGTTATGTCTTTCCCCAAATGCTATTGTCAGCACAAGGTCCAGAGAATGAAGACAAATGTGGGTAGGGTTTGTTAATGTTTTGATAAAGCCAATTGGTCTAAGATAAAACCCTTAAAGGGGTATATTTAAGCTATCATTTTTATGTCAAATGAAAGTTAAAATCCCCCCCTATAATAACTTTATCTGTTTTAAAACCCAAAACGATAAAAGTCTGAAAACTGATCTAAAAAATTGAGAGTAAAGGGGCCCGGTGGCGGTACAAAAAAACAAACAAGTGGTTTTTAGTGCTTTGCAATTTGGATGAGAAAACTAAGGATTAAATATTCAAAAGAGTTTTAGCTATTGTTGGGCTGGCTAGTCAATAAATCGGACTGAAAGATGGGTTCTACTCCTCCTCCTCCCAGTATTTTTCCCGGAATGTGAAAATTTTAATAATTAGTAGGAGTTGACTTATTTATAGTAACATAAACCCCTTTGCTGCAGCCGGTTTTTTTGTGGGCAAAAAAAATCAAACTGATTCCACAATAGGTACTAACTACAAAGTCTTTGAAAGAGAGATCTTATGTTCTAAACCCATTTAATTGTTTTAATTTTTTTTTTTATCTGGTTGTATTTATTTTTATTAGATTTTCCTGATTTCCTCTTTTTAGATAATTTTTTAATCTATTCAATTTTGGCCTGAGCCTGGGTAATGGGTGGGTAGCAGTACCGAAGCTGCAGAGAGGAGTGTTAAACTACGACCCTGCTTCCTGGTCTGAACCCTGGGTTGTCAGAAGTTTGGAGAACTAATAAATTCGGCCAGATTCCTAGAAAGAAGAGCTGCTCCATCCAAAGTGGGATGGATACCGTCTCTCCGGATCAGACCGGGTTTTCCCCAAAATGTTCGCCAATTATCGATGTAGCCCACATTGTTTTCTGGACACCACCTAGACAGCCAGCGGTTGAATGACAGCATGCGGCTAAACATGTTGTCACTGGTCAGATCGGGGAGGGGACCAGAGAAAATTACGGAGTCCGACATTGTTTTGGCAAACTTACACACCGAAGCAACACTAACTTTAGTGACCTCCGATTGACGTAACCGGGTGTCATTATGAATTACAATCTTACTGTATTTACACTTATCCTTAGCCAGCAGTTTCAGGTAGGATTTAATGTCGCCCGTTCTGGCCCCTGGAAGACATTTGACTGTGGTCGCTGGTGTCTCTAGTGCCACGTTTCTGACTATGGAGCTGCCAATGACCAGAGTTGGCTTCTCAGCGGGTGTTAGAAACTGTGAACTGTGGGCTGGGATCTAGGACTATGCTTTCTACGTACCGTCACCCAGCCGGCCTGAGGCCGCGGCTGCGCGGGCTCAGCTGAAGGACTGCTACGGGGAGCTACCCTCGGTGGCTCCGCGCTGGCTAAGGGCCCTCAGCTATCTCCTGGTTTTTCAATAGTGCAGAGCCAGGCCTCAAATTCCGACACCCTCGCCTCCAAAGCTACAAAAATGCTACATTTATTACACGTGCCATTATCACTAAAGGAGGCAGAGGAGTAACTGAACATCTGACACAGAGAGCAGGAAAGAGGAGGAGACTCAGAGAGAGAAACAGCAGAACGGGTAGCCATGGTGGAGCTAACGCTAAGCTAGCGACCCCTTACCACTACTAGAAAAAACCGTGTAAAACACAGAGAGTCGCCAAACATTAAATACAGCAACAGAAAGTATGTGTTTTAACATGCTTATGTATTAGAACAAGTAAGAGATATCACAGTAGAGAGAAATTAGATCAAACGAGAGAGCCTTCACTCACCAAACAATTCACCACGTGCAAACAGGAAGTGACGAATATGCCTTACCACGTAACAATAAGCTATTTGGAAAGTACATTTATTTTGTTATATTGTAAAGTAAGCTAAAAGGTAATTATTTAATTGTGCTTTGTCAAACTTAAGTAAGATTTATGCACTTATTTTGCACAGAGAGGAAGATACTTTCAGTTAAAACATTTAATGTGAGGAAAAAATTAAAGGCACTGTATGTTATCTGCGCTGCTGAGTTAAAAGAGAGAAGAAACAGTGTAATTAGCAGTAAATAAGAGAGAAAGAAGTAAAAACAGATACATACATTTGTGGAAAGCCTTTTATTTGACTTTTGTAGTAATTTTGTATATTTGACAAGTAAATGCACTGAATGTAAAATGTCAATTTGTTGAATTTAAATAACAGACACAATTTGGGAAATGACACGAGTGCTCCTGTGATTCTTTCTCTGAGACTCTACCTTTATTTTACAGATATCATTCTCTTTGTTATTTTGGTCACTACGCCTGGGGCCGGTAACACCAGCAGGAACAATATATTCTACTATTTTTTGTCCCTTTGTAAACTCTGTTTCAAAGGAGAAATTCATCATTTTAGCTGCAATTCAAGTTCTCAGACAGCTATTGACATTCTGAGCAAAGGGGAGAAGACAAGAATGTGTTCACTTGAAAAACCTACTAAAATAGCAGACTAAGATTATTCACTTTAAAGGACCTTATTTGACATGTGTTACACTACATCTAAAAAAAACTGTTTATAACAACAGCATCTTTACATTTAGACAATCTCAAAAGGACAGCCTGTGGAACAATAGATTGTTTAGTTCAATAAAATGTCACCTGAAGGCCTTTCTAACCGTCTTAGGTAGAATGTGATATGCGTACATATGAGAGTGCATTTGTTTGTTCAAGGTCAGTTTTCGGTGTTTTTTAAGGCTACACCCAAAAGAAACACATTGAATATACCCAATAAGGTAACAGAGGTATTATGAAAATCCAGAGACATTGACTTTTTTCTTTTATTTTAACAAACACATTTCATAGTGACTGATCTAACAGGAGAATTGATCATTGGGATGTTTTGTAATCTAATCTAATGTAATCTCATCTGATTTATTTTAATCCAGTCTTCTAAGCTTCAGGGAGTTTTTGTATCGACATTTTCTAAGGTAATATTTCATATGATAATATGAAGTGTTGGTGAAATGTGGATAAAAACTCAAGTCTATCATCCAGCTATACCAAAATACAATTTATGTGTTTTATCCAATTGTTTATGACTGAAATAATATTAGTGCATTGCATTAATATATGTTAATACCCAAACTAGCCTTCCCTTTTTTTAGCACTTGCCTTGCTGGCAATGCTGTCTTTGTGCTCAGACTCTAGAATACTTTAGGAAACATCTAATAATGTTAGATAAGCCTCCTGCTTTCACATGTCCCACCTGTCAAGCAGAAACGATTGATTTCAAGGCTTTATTCCATATTAAATCCTAGCGAAATCCACGTTTCTTACTGTTGTTGTTACACAGCAGTGTCAGCTAGAAAATGCTGAGCCACAGCGGCCTGTTTGAAGGTGTTTCAATGCGAGCAAAATTACTTGTACTTGTGATGTCTTGGTTTGATGATGGATTCAAATGTAGTGACAATTGAGGAGAAACAGAACTTTAATTATACAATAATAAAAACTTACACTATGGTCTTGCCAGCAGAGAAGCACATGAACACGAAGCACAGGAACAACATGAAACAAGCAGTCAAACAGAAGACTCAGGGAGGGAACAATGAGAAAAAAGGAGCTAATATACTGAGGCAGGGATGAAAGATGACAAAAGAGCTAATCAGATGGAATGAGGAGCTGCTAAGGAGAATGAAAGCAGAGCAGCTGAAGGATGAGGACTAATTATCCAGGATAGAGCTTGAATAGAAACACAAATGAACCAGAGGAAGTATCCAACAGAAATCTAGCAGAAAATAAATCTTAACTGACTGTTTAATCAATATACATAAAATACTTATTTAGCTGTAATTAATTAAGAGAAAAACAGAATGTTTTCAGGTTAACGTTTTTCATCTTAAGTACAGCATAATAACAGCTTTTTACTTTGTTGCATGTTTTCAGCGGTGACAAAAATATGTAGCAACTATCAGTTACAACAAATTATGTTCATGGTTGCATTGCGTGATATAGCGGTAGAGCGAATGCTCCATATACAGAGGCTATAGTTCTAGTCTCATCTGCCCTGGGTTTGATTCTCGAGCTCGACTCTTTATTATCCAAACAATAAGTTAGGGGAGTCTTAAATTAGCCAATGTCAAGAGAGTTCTTCCTCTATGGAATTTAAACTCACAGGTGTCGGCAACTTTATCCAAAATAGGTCTGGTAAGAAATACTTTGTACATTAGGGGTATTTTTAATAATTATGAATCATCTCAGAAAGCCATTTCACACTGACTTAGAATGATTTTGACAGAAGGAAGATTCTGCATTGAAACATATGATGAATATTTATGGATGATTTTTAAAAAAAGAAAAAGATTAATCTTCATGGGCTTTTTTTTGTCTTTTATGAGAGAATCCCATGTAGCTGTGGGGGGCTTTAAATACATAAAGGCTACAACAACAGTTAAGAATAATAGAAAAACCTCATTATTAGAAGTTTGGTGTAATTTTATGAGAAGGATACAGTATTATGGTGGAAAAGGTTTTTTTATTGAGACTAAATAAACTGTATCCCTGTTTGTGGATGATGTTATAATAATTGGTAGCTCTCATTGTGATTTGCCTGAGTCAAAGAGCATTACAAATAACTATTTAATCCCTTCCAGACTCAGAAATGTCAATAACTTTGTTTCACATCTGTTCTTGAATCTCTTTAGCTCAGAGCATGGTGTTTTGCTCTTTTAGATCTTTTAGCTAAGAGGTCCCCGACCAACCAAACCATTGGTCCGTGGGACAATCAGTGTCAGAGCACAGAAAAAAAGTACTGTCATTTCTGTGATAGTGAGGATCAGACTGTGAAAGCAGCTTTATTTTAAAAAAGTGCAGCCCACAGGGAGCATGAAGATGAACGTGTGAGCTGACATGAAGCATGAAGTGTGTGGCCTGGCAAAAAGGGTTAATTTGTTCACTTCCACTGCCTTCATAATTGATACTCACAAATTATGCTTTTTCCTAATACTCATGAAGCCCAAGTTCTATTGATATGATTGCTTTATTCTACAGGTCAGGCATTAATCAGGCCAGGGTGCAGCTGGTGAAACTGAACCGGATAGCTTTTCCCCCTTAATTATTAACTGACCTGTTTGAAAAAATATTTTTTTGTATTTTTTACAGTTATCTTTGTCAAATATTAAAACTAGTTTGATTATCTATCTCGATTCAGTTTTATTTATATAGCACCCATTCACAAAACATCGTCTTAAGGCACTTTACACAGTCGATTCAATCGAATCATGCAGATTTCGAGTCGGGTACATACATTCCAATTAATTCTACATATCAAATAGTGCAGTCGTATTCAGTTTATTATTAAAAAGTTTTTCTATCCAAGGAAACCCAGCAGATTGCATCAAGTCAGTGACTTGCAGCATTCACTCCTCCGGGATGAGCATGCAGCAACAGTGGGCAGTCACTTGCATTGAGGTTGCAGCAATCCCTCATACTGAGCATGCATTTACCGACGGTGGAGAGGAAAACTCCCTTTTAACAGGAAGAAACCCTCAGCATAACCAGGCTCAGTGTGACCGGCCCTTTTGCCACGACCGACTGGGGGTTTGAGAGAACTGAGCAGAGACACAAAAAGAACACAGAAGCACTGATCCAGGAGTACTTTCTATGGGAAAGAAAAGTAAAACATTAAGGGTTATAGCTTCTTTAGTGGCTTCATCTAGGAGAGGAATTGTGTTGTTCTAGACTGTCAAGTGTTCATCAGAGAAATGGCCTGGGAGGAAGAAACTGTCTCTGTGGCGGCTGGTTTTAGCAGACAGCGCTCTATAGCGCCAACCTGAAGGTAAAAGCCTAAACAGTTTGTGTGCAGGGTGTGTGGGATCTGCAGAGATTTTAGCTGCCCTTTTCCTGACCCTAGACCTGTATAAGTCCTAGATAGAGGGAAGGTAGGCCTTGATTCTCTCTGCAGACCTGATTGTTTGTGGCAGTCTGGACCTGTTCTGTTTTGTAGATGAGCCAAACTACACTGAGATGGACGAAGACAGCACATACACATACTGAATTATGGCAGTGTAGAAGATAATCAGCAGCTCCTGTAGTAGGTTCTACTTCGAGAGTTGCCTCAGGAAGTACAGTGTTTGCTGGGCCTTCCGAACATTGTCTATGTGTGAGGACCATCTCAGGTTTCGAGAAATGGTGGTTCCTAGGAACCAGAAGTGGTCCACAGTAGATGCAGTGTTGAGGATGGTGAGGGAGGCATGTGGGGGTGTTGTTCTGCAAAAGTCCTCCATCATCTCCACAGTCTTGAGTGTGTTAAGTTCCAGATGGTTCTGACCACACCAGTGTACCAGCCGATCCACCTCCTGTCTGTATGCAGACTCATCACTGTCCTGGATCAGTCCATTAACAAAGGTGTCATCTGCAGACTTCAGGAGTTTCACAGTTGTGTCTGCTGAGGTGCAGTCATTTGTGTAGAGGGAGAAGAGGTGTGGGAGGAGAACACACCCCTGGGGGGTGCCGGTGCTGATGGTTTTTGTGCTGGAGAAGATGCTGCCCACCCTTACCTGCTGCAGTCCTTCAGGAAGCTCGTGATCCACTGACTGGGGCTGGGACATTGAGCTGGGTGAGCTTCTGGTGGAGGATGTCTGGGTTGATAGTGTTGAAGGCCAAGCTGAAGTCCACAAACAGGATCCTGGCGTACATCCCTGGGTGGTCGAGGTGTTGCAAGATGAGATGTAGTCCCTAGTTGACTGCATCATCTGCAGGAGGCAGACTGCAGGGGGTCCAGCAGGAGGCCTGTGATGTCGTTTAGGTGCTAAAACACAAGTCACTCAAAGAATTTCATGACCACAGACATCAGGGTGACAGGCTTGTAGTCAATTAATCCTGTGATGGTGGGTTTCTTAGGTACTGGGATGATGGTGGAGCATTTGAAGCAGGAGGGAACCTCACACAGCTCCAGTGACTTGTTGAATATTTCAGTGAAGATGGGTGCCAGTTGGTCGGTGCAGGCTCTCAGGCGACTCAGGTGGGACACTTAATGTGCATTGGAGAGGTTTGCACTTTTTAAATCCCCAAGAACAATGATGACAGAACCTGGATGTTTTTTCTCCTCGTCTGTTATCAGCTCACCCAGTTGTTTTTCAGCATCTGAAGTGGAGCCTTGAGGAGGTATGTAAGCACCAACCAGTACAAACAAGGAAAACTCCCTCCTCCTTTGTACTAGTTGGTTACTCATTGGTAGAAGGTGATCATTAAGTTGTTGGCATTTGTGTGACAATTAATAAAATCCAGAAGAATTCTGTAGAGGGGCTATTAACTTTTCACAGCACTTTACATTTCACATTTGCATTTGATGTGTCTCTACCTGTGGAACATCGTGATTAGAGAATGTTGCTTCTACTCCAGGCACGAGTTGATGTTCTACTCATTAATTAGGTATAGATACTTTGCATGTATATACTGTCATCTGCATCAGCAACAATAAGCTAGATAATATTGGCTTGTCAGATAGCTGACAGAAATCCTGTTTGGAGCATTGCTAGTTGAACCAGTTATGTAAATAATACAGTTTTCATCAGTTACTGGCTAAATAACTTTAGTCATTTAACAGGTCTGCTGAGGTAACTTATCTACTGAGATTTTCCAGCTTTGTTTTGCCAAATGCCATTTATGCGGCATGCAGATATATAGAAGCAAACTGATTAGCCTCTCCCAATTGGTGCACATACAAGTATAGAAACACGTACACACACATCCAGACTGGGGGATTAGGTTTTTGGTCAGAAGCCACTGATTACAATATGTTTATTACTCTGCAGGCCAACTCCAGGGCTCTTATCAGACATGCACACATGAACCCAGTTTTTGCGCTACTTGTGAACTGCAGAGTTCTTATTAAAAATTGATCTGCAAGCTGCTGTGTGCTGATGCTTTGCTGAGGAATTCATTACCTCTTTGCTATGCACTGCTTGTATCTGGCACGCACACAATTACGCACAGCATTCCTTCGAGCAATTTTGACCTGTCGAATAAAACAACACCCTTTCATTTAGAATCTTTGAGATGCAAACAAACAAATGGTCCGATGGGAGAAAGACAGCCAGAATGAAAATGAGAAAGACAGGCAGAGCGGCTGTAAGGGGAGTAGGAATCAAACAGGGATCAAGATGGTGTCAGATTGATAAGTAGGAAGGTAAGATGACAGTAATATATTGGGTTTAAGGTAGAGTATAGAAGGATTTCCTTTGCATCAGATAAACTTTGTAATTTAGGCAGTTTTGAAAGGCAAGAACTGATGATTTTCCTTCCCTCCTCAGTTTCCTGCAGCTACACCTTTTGTTTTCTAACTGCTTTTTCATCTCCTAGAACCCAGCACTTTGGCAAATTCTTCCATTGTTTTCTTCTTACTGTCTCTCGCTTTTATGTTGCAATCCATCCTCTCTTTTTGCTGTACTGACATCTCCTTCCATCATTCAACTGCTTCTCAGTTTTTTTTTCTTTTTTATATTAACCTTCAAAGCTGAGATTGTGAACAAACATGATGTGAGCGGTAGAAATTGAATTCTGGTTGAATGATTTACTCACACTTTGCTTCTTGTGTATTAACTAAAATGGTGCGGATTGAAATTCAGCCCCATGCCTTGTGAACCTGCCAAGTGTCCCTGGAACCTTACTCAGGAGTGGAGTGCAGCAGCAGACACACTGAGAGATAAGGTGAAACAAAGGAAATGAGAAGAGAAACCCCTCACTTTGTCTATTTGGTCATTATCACCTCTCCACATAATCAGTGCATCTCGAAGAACACTCACCACTCACCTTGTCTTGGCTCTGTCAGTTTCTTTGTGATTCACCTAGCCTTCTCTGCCTATCACTTGCACTTCTTAGCAGTCCCAGCTTCATTTGTTTCTATAAGTTATTATCCATTCAGTCCTTCAATGAGCCCTCTGTTCCTTTATTATAAGGCCACAACACATCTCCATATCTGTGGAATTGTCTTCCTTCTATCTATCGCAGTGATTTCAGTTGCTGCTCCATCTCGCCACTTTGCTCACCCTCTGCCATCTTATGAAGTTCATTTGTGACTTAATGAAATTTTATTCATTTTATATCCAGAGTATTATGTTTAAGAAGTGGCTTTGAGAAACACTGGTTATTTGTTTTCTGTCTGAGACCAACACAAAAGGATCATTACCACTCTCATATCTTTTTTTGATGTATGATGCTTCAAATTTGAGATGGTTAGCTAAGCATATTGAATAGAGCTGAAAAAGCTTGTCTAAAAGTCACAAAATTCGTCTGCCACCTGCTGCCTTGACATGTGGTTGTGAAGCAGGACCCGGGCGCAGACAGGAGCGTTGGATGAACATAAAGATGTTTAATACATGAAAACAAGGCAAGGCAAGGCAAGGTGAGTGTATTTATATAGAACACTTCAAGTGTATAGAACTTTGAAGTGACAAACAAAAGAACATAATAAAGTACATTGCAGTGGCATAATAGAGAAAAGTAAAGGTAAATAAAAGTTGTACCACCGACTAAGATTAATAAATTAATTTTAAAATTAAAATTAATATTTTAGAGCTGAATGACCCCCCCTATTGAAAAAAATGTATTCTTTTACCCATTCACTGATGCAATCTATTGCTTTTATGTCCATGGTTATTACCGTAAAGTCAAAAGTTTCTCCCTGGGGAGGAAGCAGTTTCTTAGAACTCTGCTTTTGTCCCGTTTTAAAACTTTGCTTCTGTCTCCAGACAGAACTGTGAAAGAACTTTACTTCTATCCCCTTACATGTCGGGGTAATGGGGGGAATATTTCTTTAAAATCTGCAGACATCTCCACAGGAGTTTAGAGCTTTCTGGCACTCTGATCGCCTTCATCCTAGAAAACACATTTTTAGGAGAGCCTCAATAAACCACCAAGAGAACTTACAAGAGGGCACGAGGTAAACGAGACGTCAGAGTCACAGGCACAACTAGGGGGAGACTCACAGGAAATACGAGCATGTTAACGGGAAGATACAGCAGAGATAGACAATAGTTGCAGGTGTGAGGTAATCAGAGGATAAGTGGAGCAGCTGAGACATAGTGAATATAGAGAGCTAAGGAAGGGAGACTAATTAACACAAGAGCTGAACAGAGATACACAGAAACAGAAGGGAAAATCTCAACAGAGATGACACAAGAATTAACTAAGAGGGGAAACCCCAGACAATAATAAGCATAACAAAATGAACTAAAGAAAGCAAGACTTTAAGAACATAATAAACAACAAAGAAATGGTTAAAATACACACAAAGAAAATCAAAACCCAACATCTCAGTATCGTGACACCTGCTCGGTTTATGCAAGGGTTATAGGCACCTAAACATTGGAGCAAGTGGACCTACTGTTCTTACCTTTTATTTAATAAAACAAACTTGATCAAATCCTGAATTTGGATACATTTATATATCCTCTTTCTAATTATTGTACTTATTTAACTACCAACTAAAACGTTAAAATTAGAAGTTTTGCTCGCCTCATATGTCGTTGTCTGATTTGGAATTAAGTTGCTTCGACTGAGGGATATTGCTTCAGATACATGCAGCAATAGAGAGGCAAGGTAAAGACACTGAATCTGAATCAGATTTTTGTGTTATATCAGTGCTCCCTCTCTTACCATAAATCACATAAAATAAAGCAGAAAACTTTGCACTGAATGGCACTGTTAGTGCAGTGACTGAGGGCAGCTGATACCTACCAAATAAAAGAGTAGATAAAAATGATTGGCCTGCTGATGTCAGAGACTGGAAAATATGTTAAACATGGTGATGTTGGTTTTCTAAGACCAAGATTGTAAAGATTTTTTGGGCCTTTGAACATATTACATGCTCTAATGTAGGTGATTTCTGAATGGTTGAAAAATCAGATTCATCTTTTTGATTTTGCAATTATCAATCTAGAGTAATCATTCAGTTTTATTATGTGTGCATGTGCTAAATAATTTGTTGCATTGTTTTCAGTCTCAGTCTGAATCCATCCATCCATCCATCCATCCATCCATCCATCCATCCATCCATCCATCCATCCATCCATCCATTCATCCAGCCATTACCTCAAAACACTAATTATCTGAAGATTTTAATTGTGGGTTGCACAACAATGTATGACACTTGGCTCTAAGATCATGTTTCCCATGTAAATGTATTTTGCTGAGAGATAAGCTAAATACATTTAATCAAAAGAAACTCTCACAGCATGCTTTTGATTTCAAGCCTATTAGAAGAGTTTGAAAGGGATGTTGAGGCCCTTTTGCTATGTTTTATTGTGACATAGTGATCTACAGTGCTGGCCGCATGCTGCTGCACAACTGCTGCTTATCTACAAAGCCCACAGCGTGGGAAAATCTACGGTCAATGTCCAGCTGACTTACAACTGCAGTGGAGACGTCCAAGTGGTGCTTAGAATAGTAGCCAATCCAGTGGAGCTTTAAGTGTCATGTTAAACTATTCTAAATCATAAGTAATCAAGACTTATGATTTATAATATGAAGGACATTCCTGTAACATGTCCTTATTTCATTAAGCCTAATTTATAGTACAATGGTCACACAATCTGCACAAAATATGCCCAAAAATATTAACTTTTACCCAGTTTTCTGACACACAATCTGATGCTGACAAAAATAGTGCTTACCCACCAACCGTGGAAAAGTTTGTGAAAAGTAAATACATCAACAATTTTTTTGGTCTTAGGCCAGAAATATTGTCTAACTTGAGTGATTTTAATTTCACAGAGTGCGAAATGCTATTGAGAATCTTTGTGGTCAGATGAAGAAACACTATGCTAATAATCTGAGGTCTCTGTGTCTCTGGTGAGGAAAGTATTCTGAAGCTCTCCGCTATCTATTAAAGAAAGTTAGAAATCACCCAGAGGAGAAACCCTGGTATGTAAAGATAATAGCATATGAGCTTGTCAGGGTGTTGATTTTTGGTCTCTAAAGAGAGGAAAACATGCTTCACTAAACACTTCTGCATTCTTCACTCATGAAAAATGGATTTGTGTACAGGCAGGCACAAATGCTAATCATTGTGAAAATGGGTAAGTGCGTTTGTGTATCCTATTTTGCCTCTTTGTAATTTCTGGTGGCTTTGTGTTAAGTATGTGTATTCATGGGAATACGCACATGCATGTGTGTATTCTGTCCAGGCCGAATTAGATTTGGGTTGCGAGGCGAGAAAGAGAAGAGACGCATGGAAGAATTTAGCTATGAGGCTCATAAATAGTTTAGCCACCCAGAGCAGATTCATCAAGAATCGTGAGGCATAAATCATACCCCGCCTCCAAGCTCGCTACCCCTCCTTTCTCATCCTTGCCACCTTTCTCACCCTAAGGAGATGGTTGTAAAAAAGATGTTTGATAGTAACTCTCACAGTTCAGAGTGCCAAATTTCTGCTGTTAAACAATATATGCACAACACAGTCCAGTTTGGGTTACAAATGCATGGATTTCAAATATTTATTGTAAACTGTAGTGCTGATATCTTGAGCTATCAACACTGCAATCTGCAAAAAATATTTGAATTCCATATATTTGTAAAATTAGAATCAGCCGATCAGACTTCAAATAAAACTGTAACAGTCTGATTGGTGCATCACTTATATTTGTAGTTTTTAGTCATCCACCTATAACAGTCCGTCGTTTTGTTTAATGTAAATCAATTTCAAGGTACAAAGCTTTTCAGTATCTCAATAGAAGATGAAAATGAGTGCTATCAACTGTTTCCATCAATAGAGATGGTAAAAATTGGGTGCTGTGGTTGTACAATGTCTCTGTATTTAGATACTAATCAGCGTCCTAAAGAAATAGCATGTTTCATTAAATTTTATTTGATTAACATAGCATTTAAGATTTTGAAGAAAACAGATTCCAACTAAAATGTCCTCATGTTGTTTTGGTTCTAAATTTAAATATATATTAGAGCTGTTTTCTATCATGGTTGTGTAAAAGCTAAAACAAATGAAATTATACTCACTACACAGTAAAATCCTCAGTGTCAGAGCATGTTAACTCTGTAAGAGTCAATTCAACAACAATGAGTGTAAAATGTCTCCTTATGTTCTGCAGTGTTGGTGTAAATATTCAGAGTTAAAAATAGGTTTTGTAAAAAAAATTTTTACATTGAATTCATCAAGTGTCAAAGAAAATGCACTCTGTCGGAGTTAATACAACACCAAAAACTCAGTGTTAATGGAAATTCTTGAAAAACTGAGTGTTAAAAAGTACTCTGAAAAGCTCCGCCTCCTTCCCCCTCGTGCCAGACTGACCAGAATTTTCTCAGCCCCATTTTCAACTTCTCCGCCTTGTTTTGAAAAGTCTGGAAGGTTTTTCTCAATTTAAATTTTTTTTCCCCAATTTTCACTGTCCCTTTAGTTAAAAAAGGCATAATAAAATGACATGGTTTTCAGATGGAACTTGTTTCTGTGGAAAAAAAAACATTCCAAATGGATGTAAGGCAGTTGTTAGCTAGCTTAAACCTGAAAAATGTTATCCTATTTAGCATTAAATAAAAATGGCATTTTAGACAAAAATGCTGCATTAAATGGCCACTACGCTTCTTAACATGATAGGAACTATAAAAATACGGGGGGACTGATTTGGGGGATTGACTTCATGCCCCCGGCTGGAGCACCAAAACCAAGTTGTAAAGCGCAAACCCCCGGGTTACTGTTTTTAATTTGCCTTGGGGGTAATGTTGATTCTCAACTAACAATTCTGGGTTCTATTCACCACTTTCTTGTTTTGGTAACTGATGTGTAAATCCTAAATTTGAAATATTTCAGTGTTAATTTAAAAAATTTTTGTTGTTTCCCCCTAGCTTTCATGAAGTTCTCCATTCCACCTGTCGTTGAGGGCATCACAGTGTTTGATGACACGGGGAACTGAGGTGGATGCAGAAATATTTGAGGAACTAGTGCGTCAGCCCAGTACAGGCATATTGACCATCACATTTGGCAATGGTAAGCTTGATTTTTCTTCATTCCAAGTTCCTTCTGAATGTTCCTTTGCATTTTGACTATTACCAAATTACTATAAAAATTTTGGGGCTGGAAAAACCAGTGCAAAGGATTTCACTTATTCATTTTTTTTTTATTTTTTTTCTGGTGACTTCTAGCTTCTAAGGGGGAAAAACTTTGGCCACCCGGTTCTCAGGGGGTTAACAACATCAGCCTACTGGAACCGGGGAAAACATCATTTTCCCCCCACCTCAGTTTTAAAAAAACCTGAAAACAAATTCAGCCCCCAAAATATTTACGTTTGGGGACTCTGATGATACAGTCATCCTTGACCTTGCAGCTTGCAGCTCTGTTAATTCAACAATGGGGAATGACAGTCCTTTTCTAAAGTAAAGGGCCCAGAAAAAAAAAAGGATGGATAAAAACTTCTGCCATGATGTTTAAAATTATGAAAAATAATAAATGTGATTTAGTTTTGTCATCCTTAATATGAAAAAAATACATATTTTTTGTCTGTCAAAAGTGGTTGAATCAGCCACTGATCAAGAAACCAGGGGGAGATCAGATTGTTAAGGAATATATGTGGAAAAAAAAACCCTGACAGGAAAGCTCACGTCGAAAGCTAGTTAACATTCTTGCTGCAACATGACTGAAATTCATGGGTAAGTGCATTTCTCTTGAAGCGCTTTACTACTTTAGAAATAATTTTTTTTTAAAATTTTATTGTCAGTTTTAAATATATTTACTTGGCTCCTTTCAGGACAGCACCACCAAGACACGTGAGAGAGATGTATGCTCAGGCATAATTGAAATGTTCCCCCAAACCTGTGGTCCATATTCCAAAATGGATATGTAAGTATTCTTTCCAATTTGAACCATACTTGTTGTTTTTAAATTATTTTACTTTTGACTGAAATGCTATCTTTCTAATACTAAAAATAACTTGTTAACCTATTTTAAAGGAAAAATTTTTATGATGGTGAAAGTGGCAGGGGGGAAAACTTAGCATGGAGGCTTAAAACCATCCAGAGGAAGAGCACCTTATAGGGGGCAGAAGATCATCCTGTCAGCTAACTGGGGATGGACCAACAGCCAGACGAGATGCTTCATTTAAACCCCCGAGGTGACCCTAAGGGGGAAAGAAATGAAAAGGAGGCCTTTTTTCCTTCATGAAATATCTTCTGATGAGGACGCTATCAAAAAACCAAATAAAAGATGAGTTTTGATTACCATCGCAAGATGGTCCTGGAGAAAACAGATCATTCGATGTCTTGACTGAATTTCCTCGCTTCAGAGATGTCAAAGGCTTGGTAAATCAGCCCTTTTACACAAGTAGGCCTTTGGATGTACAATTGTGTGTTAATTTTTAGTGAATTGAATTTTTTCCTGGTTCGAAACCTTCTAATACAGATATACAACTCATTTTGGGCAATTTCCACATTTTTCTTTGGCTTTTTTTGTTAGATAAAAACCAAGCTTCCCAAATTTTGGGGTTGCCAATTTTTTAAAATAAATTTTTTAAAAAAAAAACAGGGGTGGACAATGAAACTGAAAAAGCTGTCATTTTGTGTGGGAGGTTTTTATGGCTAAATTGGACCACCGGTAGCCATCTTATTTTTGACTTAAAAGAACCCGGTTGGCAAAACAAAATAGAAAAACAAAAAGGTGAAAAAAGGTAAAAGGGACAAATTGTTGGGGTTTTGGGGGCGATTTTTGACCAAGACCAAAAGGGGATAAGGGCCCTTTTGTGAAAAAGAAAGGGAAAAACATCCAAAGGATTAACTGTGACTCAAGAGGAAGCTGTCTGAAAGGGTTGTCGGGTGCTAACCCGGATTGTATCCAAAAAACATAAAACCACAGCTGCCCAAATCACGGCAGAATTAAAGGTGCACCTCAACTCTCCTGTTTCCACCAGAACTGTCCGTCGGGAGCTCCACAGGGAAATTTTAATGGGCCCGGGCTTTTCATAGCCAAACCTTTGGTCACTCATGCCAATGCCAAACGTCGGTTTCAGTGGTGCAAGGAGCGCAAATCTTGGGCTGTGGACAATGTGAAACATGTATTGTTCTCTGATGAGTCCACATTTACTGTTTTCCCTACATCTGGGAGAGTTACGGTTTGGAGAAGCCCCAAAGAAGCGTACCACCCAGACTGTTGCATGCCCAGAGTGAAGCATGGGGGTGGATCAGTGATGGTTTGGGCTGGTTTGAGGACCATGTGCATCCAATGGTTCAAACATTGTATCCTGAAGGCGGTGCCGTGTATCAGGACGACAATGCACCAATACAGAATCAGAATCAGCTTTATTGCCAAGTTTGTACATACAAACAAGGAATTTGACTCCGGTACACTTTGGTCTTTGGTTTTTGTTTTTGCATTACAGAATTTACATATTTACAATGTACAAATATACACATATATAAATAAATAAGAAGGTGCATTTGCAACATCTGTATGCTGTTGTTTTGTACTCTATTGAATGTTCAACAGAGAAACAGCCTGGGGGAAGAAACTGTCTCTGTGGCGGCTGGTTTTTGTGAACAGTGCTCTGTAGCGTCGGCCTGAAGGCAGAACTCTAAACAGTTTATGTGCAGGGTGTGTGGGGTCTGCAGAGATTTTAACAGCTCTTTTCCTGACCCTAGACCTGTATAAGTCCTGGATGGAGGGAAGGTCAGCCCTGATGATTCTCTCTGCAGACCTGATTGTTCGTTGCAGTCTGGACCTGTCTTGTTTTGTGGATGAACCAAACCACACTGAGATGGATGAAGACAGGACAGACTGAATGATGGCAGTGTAGAAGATGACCAGCAGCTCCTGTGGAAGGTTGTACTTCTTGAGTTGCCTCAGGAAGTACAGTCTCTGCAGGGCCTTCTTCCGAACATTGCTATGTGTGAAGACCATCTCAGGTCCTCAGAGATGGTGGTTCCTAGGAACCTGAAGTGGTCCACAGCCGACACGGTGTTGTTGAGGATGGTGAGGGGGGGTGTATGGGGGTGGTGTTTTCCGAAAGTCCACCACCATCTCCACAGTCTTGAGTGGGTTTAGTTCCAGGCAGTTCTGACTAAACCAGTGTATCATGCGATCCACCTCCTGTCTGTATGCAGACTCATCACCGTCCTGGATCAGTCCAATGACAGTGGTGTCGTCTGCAAACTTAAGGAGTTTCACGGACGAGTCCGCTGAGGTGCAGTCATTTGTGTACAGGGAGAAGAGGAGCGGGGATAGAAAACACCCCTGGGGGGCACCAGTACCAATACACACAGCAAGACTGGTGAAAGATTGGTTTGATGAACATAAAAGTGAAGTTGAACATCTCCCATGGCCTGCACAGTCACCAGATCTAAATATTATTGAGCCACTTTGGGGTGTTTTGGAGGAACGAGTCAGGAAACGTTTTCCTCCACCAGTATCACGTAGTGACCTGGCCACTATCCTGCAAGAAGAATGGCTTAAAATCCCTCTGACCACTGTGCAGGACTTGTATATGTCATTCCCAAGACGAACTGACGCTGTATTGGCCGCAAAAGGAGGCCCTACACCATACTAATAAATTATTGTGGTCTAAATCCAGGTGTTTCAGTTTCATTGTCCAACCCATGTATATATATATATATTTGTAAATCTTCATCAGATTTGCCCATTTATTATTTTTTCCATGTGTAGCGTAAAATACAAACATTAGCTTTGTATTGGAATACTTTTGTCTTTATTTTACATAATTTGTCAACATGGTAGTGTATGGTTTGCAGTGAGCATTTTCAGTATGTTTTTATTGTTATATGTTGATCAATATACTTTTTTTCCTCAGTGTTTTCTGTGCTCTCTAATAGAATGCCTTTTTTACTTTAAGTGGCCGATTGTTTTTAAGCAGAAAGTTATCCAGCAGAGCAAGAGTCTCCCTTCTTCAACTGACTTTGACGAACTAATCTACTGGGCTGAAGGAGCTCCAAGTGAGGAGGAACTGGAGGAGACCCTTACCTCTGGTAGTTTAAATTATGTCTTGTAGGACTTAAACTTTTTTCTTTAAAAATTATTGATAGTAACTGGGGAAATTTTAAATTTAATTTCAAGTTTCGACTTTAAAGTAATAGCCTTCTTATAGTTGTGAGTTTTTTCTTTATTTTTATGTTGTGTTATTTCTGTTCCCATAGGCTGGGACAGTGATCTTGCTTCCATCATTCTCCTTCTCCACCTGATTCCTCCTTCCTGTCAGGGCCGTAAAAGACCTGGCAAAGTTTCGGCATCCCAGGCTGAGAAGCACCTTGTGGTCTTCCAAAAGGTTTGTTCCTTATGTTAATTTTTGCAACAACTATCGTCTGTTCTCTTTCTCCTCTTTTTCTTTGATTCTTTGTATATCTTAAATTGAATCTGTTTCAAAAAATGGGACACCAATTTTATTCCTTTTACTGCCATGTATTCTTATGTGTGGGGGCAGAGAGTGTTGGTTTAGATTTGATTTGAGCTTTGATGGGAAAGCTTCTAGCAGTTAGTTTTGAAAGAATTTTTTGAAATCCTACTTATTTTCCTTTTTTACTTCATATTTTTCAGAGTGGAACAAGCATCCAGGAACACGTTGATGCCATCAACTCCACGATGCAGCCCTATCTTCCTGCTGTTGGGATGAAGAGGAACACCATCCACGAGTTCTTCATTGTTCTGGACAAGCAGGTCATACCATGCAAGTCAACCAGCTCACTTGGAGCGTTTGATGAACTTTTTAAGGCTCACTTTATATTTGGAACTGTTTATAATCAGATGCTCCACAACATGTATGTTTTCATACAAACAACCGTCTACAACATAGATGTTGGCAAAGTTGAGGAGACTCCACGTGTTGCAGAGATACGGGCTAGGCTACTTAACTAAGCAGTGAATGAATCAGCGACAAGATTGCCCATCAGTGTAATTAGTTTCTTTTGGTGGAATATTTTTTCAGTTTCTTTTTTGATACTATTTTCATAATAATCAATATCACTCAGTATATTTTGATATGGGAATGATTTGTTTTGTTTGTCAAAGACATTTTGTCAGTACCAACATGCTCATGAGTCATGGTTTCTGTCCTGGTAAGTCCCTTCGCTTAAAATGTGCTCAATGAGGTTGTTGCCATATTTTTGGCACCTTTTCAGGATTCAGGAAACATTTAAACTCAAAACATGCTGGGCATGAATCTGAAACTGATGACCGTGTGGCCAGTGGTTCTGTTGCAGATAATACCCCACCTCAAGATTTTGTAGAGTCAGCCAGTAGTTCTCAAGTCTTCACTGTAGCAAACAGCTGTACTCAGGATACATGTGCATCAGCTATTGCACAGCTTCAGGTTGCTGGTGTTAGCCAGTGTACATTAAATAATTTTGTGTCATCCACTGAGGAAATAGTATTGGACATACAGAGTCAAGCTAAAGATGCAGCTTTGAAATGTTTATCATCTCAGGATACTTGTGTCAGAGCTAAAATTGAACAAAGCTTTGAAAATCTGGATAATCCTTTTACCCCATTCAATACTGAATCAAAACGAAATGAATATTTTAAACAGAAGTGGAAAACTGTTGAACCAGTTGAAAAAGTTCTTGGTGTCCGGTTAGAAAATCGAAGAAATAGATGTACTGGAACTTACGATCAAGTTGTCATTCCTGACAAATTTGCTTATGTTCCCATTCTAAATACACTACAGTCTATTCTTACAAATCCAAATCCTACACATATGTTTTCATCTGACTATATTTCCAAAGATGGTTTGTATTTAGATTCAAAAGATAGTCTATATTTGAAGAACCATCCCCTTTTTTCAAATGAGAAGTTTGCATTGCAAATTCAGTTATTTTATGATGACTCTGAGACTGCTAATCCACTAGGATCCAAAAAAGGTATACATAAATTGGGGGGAATACACTAAGAAATATTCAACCAAAATTTAATTCATCTTTAGTAAATATACATTTATGTGCACTTTTTCACACCCAGGACATTAAAACCTATGGGTTTGAAAATATACTTGAACCAATCATTAACGATTTGAAAGTGCTCGAAACTGATGGGATTAAAGTCCCCATAATCAAAAGTCCTGTTCACGGTACTATTGTGCAAGTAACTGGGGACAATCTTGGTCTACACGGATTGTTTGGGTTTGTGGAATCATTCAGTGCTCGTTATTGCTGTCGCTTTGTGTGCTAGAGAAGGCAGACTTTCAAACTGTGTTTAACGAAGATGAAGAAAGTGTCATATTGCGAACAAGAAACATGCATGATGAACATTGCCATACCTTACAAATAAATCCAAATCTACCACATTTATATGGAGTAAAATGTTCAAGTCCCTTGAATTCGTTGTTGTATTTTCACACTGCTGATAACTTTTCTGATGATATCATGCATGACATATTAGAAGGAGTTGGTCAGTTTGAAGTAAAGCTTGTCTTGGAATATATTTGGGAAGAAACTTTTTTGACAGCCAAAGAGCTGGCTGGTCGAATAGAGTCCTTTAATTATGGTAACAATGAAAGAAGAAATTGCCCATCTGCAGTTAAGTTGTGTGATGGAAGTAATGTCTTGGGACTGAATGCCATACAGTCTTGGTGCTTGTTGCGGAATATGCCGTTGATATTTGCAGATAAAATGCAGAAAGATGATGAGTACTGGCACCCTTTAATTTTGCTGCTCCACATTGTAAATATCGTATTTTCACCTGTCATAACTGAGGGTATGACCATCTTTATGAAACACGTTATTATTGAGCATCATAACTTTTTAAGCGCCTGTTTTCCTGACAGAATCTCTGCCTAAGCATCATTTCATGACCCATTATCCTCGGTGTATAAAAAATTTAGTCACAATTCTCATGTGTGGGTGTATGCGCTATGAAGCAAAGCATACACTTTTTCAAGCCCAACTTAAGAAGTTATAAACATATCACTAAAACATGGCTAAACAGCACAAAGATCATGGCTTTGCAATGGGAATCTTTCAGCCAGTGCAGATTAACTACTGGTCCAGTAAGATTGGGCAGCTTGAAAAGAGCTGAACGAAGGTGCTGAAATTGCTCAAAACTTGATATTGAAATATCTGACAGTGTTTGTCTCTCCTGTCAAATGGGTGAAGCATTATGGCAACAGAGTATCGCCCAGGCTTAATAGTATGTGTAGAAGTATCTTATGAGATTTTTTTTTGTGGCCAAGTATTCTGTAAAGTAAAAACTGTTATTGCCAAGATGAAAAAGTTCAGGTGTAGAAACCATCTGTTTGATGAACACTACAATGCATTTAAAATTTTGTTGAAACCCTCCCATGCACTCAAGGTGTTTGATGTTCAAGAGTTGCTTTAACTTCAAACCACTAATTGTGCAGATGTCATATGATGCACAAGATTCTCTCTTTCATTGTCTCATATTGTCATTTAATGCAGACTTGATCAGTCATTTTTAGTAATTTAGTCATTAGATTTAAGATTTTAATACTGTTGTCAAATTGAAGATGGAGTTTTTCAAATGCAGCATGGCACCCCTAGAGGCAAGTATAGGTCACAGCAAGATAACCAATTAATGTACCTACTTTACGTTAATTTTTATTTTTAAACCCAGCAACGTTTTGAAAATTTATTTGGTGTTAGTCACTTTGTGGCTATCTTCTCAAGATGATCTTGCACCTAATGTAATTTCACTTTTGAATGTTATAATTGTAAGATGTGATAACTCCAAAAGATTGGTGGTTTTCCAGTTGATTATTGAATGTTCGGGGACTTTCTGTTATCTGAAAGAACACAAAAATTGCTTACTTTGTTAAAAATGCAACTAATGTCGTCAAGTTCTTCTTCAAAGTAATAAAGTTGTATAGCTAAAAATGCTGAAGCCTAAGTGCAATTTATTTTTGTATGAAACTTAAATTGATTAGGTGAGGAAGATTAATGTTTTGGTTTTTTTGTCAGCATATTGGCAGTATATTGGCAGTATATGGGTAAAATATATTAATAGGTTTATAATAAAACCATATATAATTGAGTAATTTATTTTGACACTGGATTAGTTGCAGACTATCATTGTTTTGAGTAAAAATGATGAAAAAAGGAAATCCTAGAAACCTGTTTAATATGGGATTTAAATGACATGTCCTGGTCAAAAATAACACCAAAGGGTTTTTTACTTTATTATCGGAGGTCAATTTAATGCCATCCAGGTTAAGTGATTGACTTTTTTTTCTTTTTTAAAATCTCCGGCCCCAAAACGAAAACTTTTGTCTTGTCTGATTTAGAAGCAGCACTGTTGCCTTGCAGCAAGAAGGTCCTGGTTCGATTCCCCGGCCCGGGGGTCCTTTCTGCATGGAGTTTGCATGTTCTCCCCGTGCATGCGGGGGGTTCTCACCGGGGACTCCGGCTTCCCCCCCCAAAGTCCAAGACATGCCTGTTAGGTTAATTGGTCACTCTAAATTGTATGAATGAGTGTGTGCATGGTTTTTTTTGTGTTTTTGCCCTGTGATGGACTGGCGACCTGTCCAGGGTGTACCCCCGCCTCTCGCCATAGATTTGGGGAAATAGGCACCAGCTCCCCCCGACCCACTATGAATAAGCGGTAAAAAAATGACTGACTGCGAGTGTTACATAGATTTTACCTTGAAAAAAAAAATGCTGGAGATTATTTAAAATAACACTTAAAAAAGGTGGCAGTGTCGTATTTAAATAACACTATGAGTGTTGTTTATCTTACAGAGAAAAAGTATATTAACAATTGTCAGTGTTAAATGATTTTTTACTCTATAACTCAAATTTAAAATCTAATCAGTTAAAATCAACTCTAAAAAACTTAACACTGAGAGCAGTGTAACTTTAACACTGTACAGGGCAGTACCATATGTTCACCGGATCAGTGTTGAAATTGACTCTTTAAGTGTTAAATTAACACTGCCCATTTTACTGTGTAGCTGCTTAACGAGGTACATCTCATCTGTACCTGGTTGGACCTTCAAAACTACATTACTTCAATGTAGCATCAGTTCAACAATGTCGGACTCCGTAATTTTCTCTGGTCCCCTCCTCGATCTGACCAGTGATGACATGTTTAGCCGCATGCTATCATTCAACCGCTGGCTGTCTAGGTGGTGTCCAGAAAACAATGTGGGCTACATTGATAATTGGCGAACATTTTAGGGAAAACCTGGTCTGATCCGGAGAGACGGCATCCATCCCACTTTGGATGGAGCAGCTCTTCTTTCTAGGAATCTGGCCAAATTTATTAGTTTTCCCAAAAAACCTCGAAAAACCCGGGGGTTCAGACCAGGAAGCAGGGTCATATTTTAACACTCCTCTCTGCAGCTTCTGTACTGCTACCCACCCATTACCCTATTAAGATATTTTCTCACGCACGGCCAAAATTGAATAGATTAAAAAAATTTCTGAAAAGAGGAAAACGAAAATAATAAAAAAAAACACTCAGACTAAAAATAAAAAAAAAAACAATTAATGTGGCTTACTGAACATAAGATCTCTTTTTTAAACTTTGCTAGTTAGTGACCTGATTTTGTGAGAATCAGATTGTTTTTTTTGCCTCACGAAAACCTGGCTGTAGCAAGAGGATTATGTTTACTATAAATTGAATAAACTCCAACTAATTATTTTAAATTTTTCACATTTCTCGAAATACTGGGGCGAGGAGGGGTAGCAACCATCTTTCAGTCCGATTTTTTTGCTAGTCCCAGACCAATCAATAGCTACAACTCTTTTGAATATTTAATCCTTAGTTTTCCTCATCCAAAATTGCAAAGCACTAAAACCACTTCTGTTTTTTGTTTTTTTTCCCGTCCCCAGGCCCTTACTCTCAATTTTTAGATCAGTTTTCAACCCTTTTATCTGATTTAGTGTTAAAAAAGATAAAGTTATTATAGTGGGGGATTTTAACATTCATGTTTACACTGAAGGTGATAGCTTAAAAATAGCCTTTAATGTATCTTAGACTCAATTGGCTTTACCAAAACTTAACATACTACCCACGTTTGTCTTCATTCTCTGGACCTTGTGCTGACATATGGCATTGAGTGTAAAGAGATATATTTTTTCCACAACCCTGTGCTGTCTGACCATTTTTTAATAACCTTTGATTTTAATTTAACAGAATTCTCCACACCTGAAAGAAAATTTCATTATAGGGGTATCATTATCAGACAATGCTGTAAAAAACCTTTAAAGAATCTGTTCCACTTTAATTTTTCTCATTATCACAGAAAAAAACACAGTGGAGGGCAATAATTTAGTTTCTTCCCTTCACAAATTGATTCTTTTTGTTCATAGTTTTTTACTTCATCATTGCGTGGTGCATTAGACAATGCAGCCCCCTTGAAAAAAAAAGGGAAAATTATTCATAGGAGGCTAGCTCCCTGGTTTAAAAATTCAGAGCTGCGTATTTTAAAAAGCACAATGTTAAAAAATTGGAGAAAAAAATGGGGCGCTCTACACTCCTAGAGGATTCCTACTTAATCTGAAAAATAGCCTACTGTTGTAAAAAAAGACACTTCACCAAGCTAGAACAGCTTATTTCTCATCCTTTTAATAAAAAAGAGAAAAAGAATAATGCTAGTTTCTCTTTAGTACATTTTGCCAAAACTTACACAGAGTCATAGCTCTGTTGAGCCATCCATCCATTCCCCCTTAGCAGTCATGATTTTATGGGATCCTTCCAAACTAAAAATTGATTTAAAATTAAAAAAAAAAATTCCCTTTGACATACTCCCCAAAGATGATTACTTCATCCTCAAAAAGTGAGACAACATTGGAAGTAACTGTAGAACCTGGTTCTGTGTTTTGGGACTGTTTTGATCCTGTGGAGCTTCCTGAGTTATCAGAAATATTAGCTTCATCTAAACCTTCAACTTGTATGTTGGACCCAATCCCAACCAAATTTTTAAGGAAGTGTTCCCTCTGATTACCAGCCCTTTTAGATATGATTAATTTATCTTTAGTAAAGGGTATGTACCACAAGCTTTTAAGGTAGCTGTAATTAAACCTTTGCTTAAGAAACCCCTTGCTTGATCGAGATGACTTTATAAATTACAGACCGATATCCAATCTTCCGTTCTTATTTAAAAATTCTTGAGAAAATATTTTCAAAAAAAAAAATGTGTGAGCATTTAACACAGCAATGACCTGTTTTTTTGAAGAGTTTCAGTCAGGTTTCAGAGCTCATCATAGCACTGAAACAGCGCTGCTGAAAGTCACTAATGATATTCTTATGGCCTCAGTTAATGGACTCGTGTCTGTACTTGTCCTCTTAGATCTTAGTGCTGCATTTGATGCAGTCGATCATAATATTCTCTTAGAAAGGCTGGAATATGCTGTAGGGAACAGCGCTAGGCTGATTTAAATCTTATTTGTCTGACAGATTCCAGTTTGTTTATGTAAATGATAAATCATCTTTAAACGCCAGGGTTAATTGTGGAGTACCCCGGGTTTTCAGTACTTGGGCCAAATTTCTTTACTTTTATATAAATGCTTCCAATAGGTAAAATTATCAGGCAGCATAGAATAAATTTTCATTTTTACGCTGATGACACTCAGCTTTACTTATCCATAAATCCTGATGAGCCCAACCAGTTAGATAGACTACAACCATGTCTTGAAGATATAAAAACTTGGATGACTTTAACTTTTCTGCTTCTAAATTCAGTCAGTCAGTCAGTCAGTCAGTCATTTTCTACCGCTTATTCCATAGTGGGTCGCGGGGGAGCTGGTGCCTATTTCCAGCAGTCTATGGGCGAGAGGCGGGGTACAAAACCCTGGACAGGGCCCAGTCCATCCCCAGGGAACACACAAACAACCATGCACACACTCATTCATACAATTTAGAGTGACCAATTAACCTAACAGGCATGTCTTTGGACTGTGGGAGGAAGCCGGAGTCCCCGGTGAGAACCCACGCATGCACGGGGAGAACATGCAAACTCCATGCAGAAAGACCCCCGGCCGGGAATCGAACCCAGGACCTTCTTGCTGCAAGGCAACAGTGCTGCTTCTAAATTCAGACAAGACAAAAGTTGTCGTCTTTGGACCGGAGTCTTTAAAAAAGAAACTACTAAGTCAATCACTTAACCTGGATGGCATTAAATTGACCTCCGATAATAAAGTAAAAAACCTTGGTGTTATTTTTGACCAGGACATGTCATTTAAATCCCATATTAAACAGGTTTCTAGGATTTCCTTTTTTCATCTCCGGAACATTGCCAAAATTAGAAATATCCTGTCCTGGATTGATTCTGAAAAACTAGTCCATGCATTTGGTACTTCAAGGCTGGACTATTGTAATTCTTTACTATCAGGATGTCCACAAAATGCAGTTAAAAGACCTTCAGCTGATTCAAAATGCTGCAGCAAGAGTTCTGATTAAAATTAAAAAGAGAGATCATATTTCCCCTACTATAACTTCCCTTCATTGCTTCCCTGTTAAATCCAGAATAGAATTTAAAATTCTCCTCCTCACATATAAAGCCCTTAATGATTTAGCTCCATCATACGTCAGACATCTGATTGTTCCATACGTTCCTAACAGAGCACTTCGTTCTCAGACTGCAGGTTTACTGGTGGTTCCTAGAGTCTCTAGAAGTAGAATGGGAGGCAGATCCTTTAGTTATCAGGCTCCTCTCCTGTGGAACCAGCTCCCATTTTTTAGTCCGTGAGGCGGACCCCCCCCTGTCTACTTTTAAGGCTAGGCTTAAAACTTTCCTTTTTGATAAAGCGTATAGTTAGAGTGGCTTAGGTTTATCCTGAGCTATCTTCCTTATTTTACCTCCGTCTTCTTCTCCCCTTGTTGGATGGAGTAAGGGGAATCAGGTTTGCCTAAACCCGGGCCCCGTTATGGTTTTGAGGTGCAAACACACCCTCCATTTCTGCTACCTGTATGACCCCCTCTCTTTTCCAATGGTTTAGGTCAATCTGACAGAGAGTAGTATCCCAATCGTTGTGGTTTTTTAGTATAACAATGGCCATCAGTGGGCTCTAGATGGACAAACTGTCTACTTTTAAGGCTAGGTTTAAAACTTTCCTTTTTGATAAAGCTTATAGTTAGAGGGGCTTAGGTTATCCTGAGCTATCTCTGTAGTTATGCTCCTATAGGCTTAGGCTGCTGGAGGACATAATGACCACTTTCACCCTCTTCGCTACTTTCTCACACTACTTTTCAATTTTGTATTATTTGCTGTTATTTCAGCTTTTAACTTTGTTCTCTCTCTTTTCTCTTCCTAGAAGCTACACCTGGCCTGACTCTGTGTCTACCTGTAACACCTTTCTGGAGAGGGGCATCGTCCAAGCTTCGGCTGGCAACAACTTAATGCTCACCCCCTACCGATGATCCACATGGCCCTGTCTTTCAGTGTTTAGCCCTTTCTCTCTCCTAGAAATAGCCACTGACTGAGCTTTTGCTGTAACTAACTCTGTTAGTTATTTTCCTATGTTATTTCCTTCCCATAGAAAGTACTCCTTGATCAGTGCTTCTTTGTTCTCTTTGTGTCTCTGCTCTGTTTTCTCTAACCCCCAGTCGGACGTGGCAGATGGCCGCTCACACTGAGCCTGGTTCAGCTAGAGGTTTTATTCCTGTTAAAAGGGAGTTTTTCCTCTCCACTGTCGCTACATGCATGCTCAGTATGAGGGATTGATGCAAAGTCAACGCCAGTGACTGTCCACTGTCTCTACATGCTCATCCGGGAGGAGTGAATGCTGCAAGTCACTGACTGGATGCAATCTGCTGGGTTTCCTTAGATAGAAAAACTTTTTATCCAATTTGAATAAATAACTGAATCTGACTGCACTGTTCAATGATTAGGATTAACTGGAATGTATGTACCTGACTTTTGTGAAGTGCCTTCAGACGACATGTGTTGTGAATTGGCGCTATATAAATAAACTGAATTGAATTGAACAAGTTGTTGGAAACATTTTAGTCCGCATGGACATGGTAGCATCACACAGTTACTTCAGATTTCATACAGATCCTGCAGCACGTCTGTGATGAAAATATCCTGCTTCACCACAGCCAAAAGCAGCTCTGCTGTCATGAGCAAAAAAACAATTTGAGATGATCTGAAATACGTAACATGCTGCATTATCCTGCAGGAAGAGGCTATCCGAAGATGAATACACTGGTCATGAAGGGATTTACATGGTCAGCAACATTACTTAGATAAGCAGTGTTTTTTAAATGATGCTTAGTTGGTACTATAGGGTGAAAATGTGCCCTGTTCTTAGCAAAAAAGAGTGGTAATCTGGTGTCGTCTTCTGCTGCTGTAGACCATCTGCTTCAAGGTTTGATGTGTTTTGTGCTCATTGATTTTTTACCGTCTTATAAAAATATAATTATATTTATTTTAATTTTTTTAACCATCATTTTACCACTAAGTCCCTTAAGATAAAATCTATTCTTAGAGGGAGACCTGGCCAAGAGGCAAGCATTTTCAAGGTACATTTTCAAACTTTTCCAGCACCAAACCTTAGAGAACTCTCTGTGCGCCTTGTCTTCATTGAGCTTTATAACCATGGCACAGACAGCGTTCCCTATGTGAAGGAAGCCTATCAACAATCTAAAATACTGTGCAACTAATTAAAATTCTCTAAGTTATAGTATTAAAATGAAATTGACATATAGTCAGAAGGAGCCCAAAAGACATCAGAGGTGCAGCAGGCATAACGGACTATTGCCAAGCGTAATTAAACACAAAGGCTAACCGCCTTACTAGCATTTTCAATAAAAATGTTTTGTCATTGCACATGTTAAAGTACAGTGGATGATATAAAATCCTAGCTCGATCTATCCTTCAAACAATCAATTTGCAACTTACCTTCAAAGTTGTAAGCTAGCTCAAATTTAGGATTCCCCTCCAATACTATGCCTTACCTTATTTATGGCTCAAGAGCGCTGACTCCCATCGCGAAAATCTGCAGGTTCTTCTTCTGCATGTGGCAGGAAGCTACATAAGGATTTGGTCCTCGTTAAAACAATGCTTTGTATCATTTTCAAACCAGTGGTCATCAGTATGGCAACCACCTGGCATGCTTTTTTTCTCCCTTCCACCAGAGAAGTGCGTGACTAGCAACACACAGTCACGTGCTCAAAGTAAGTCTGCTTTATAGCTTCACAAATAGATTCCGCCAGTCCATCAGCTGGTCTTTTCATCATGTAATGTCTGCAGCTCACACAACGGTATCACAAAAGGGAGCAAACCCACCCTGAGCGGCAGCGAGGCTTTCCCAGGCAAAATGATCGCTCTCTATTTTGTGCCTTTAACATAAAAATATCAGATTGAAGTTCTTAATCTAGCTGTTAAACAAAACGGTACAGTTACAATATCAAGCACTTTCAATGACTTTATACAGAAATCAAGCACCTTCCAAACCTTTAAAACACCTTGTTACAATTTGAGCTTTTTCAAAGATTTCAAGCACCCATATGAACCCTGTGTCTAAGGAAAAAGGAGGGTAATAAGCACAACAACCACATTATGCCAAAATATAACTATTTAATACAAAATAAAACAAGAGTATTGTTCTCTTTTCTTTTTCAACATAAAGTATCCACACTTGTTAAACCAGATGGTATTTTTTCTTTTCCTTAAGATTTCTTATTGTGCAGTTCCTTTCCTTAGTTCAGTTTGCAATTTAAGTCAGCCGGTTTGTTGCAACATAGTATTTTTCAATTGGCCATGTGTTTCTTGAAATCCAAATCTTATGAAAGGCAGGAGTGGATACTCAACACACTGCATTTTAACCATAATCAACATGCACATAACACAACATATAGTGAAACAGTGAAAACCATATCATTCTGTTACACACGTTAAAGGTTAGCATTAGTTTCAATGCATGTTTCTAACAAATCTACCAAAACACACTCACCAGAGGAAATCACTGCAGAAATGGGTCTAAATGTAAGGATCAAATCACTTGTACTTTTCTTTCACCAGCCATGACTGGAATTTATCAGCATTAACTATATAAACTTATTTGTTTTTCTCAACAACCAACAAGCTTGAGTACATCATATGCTGTTGCCTGATACAGTTTCTTCTACTCCTCTTTCCTGTTGTGTGAACCACAGAGCTCATTACCTTACGCCATCTACTGGCGGTTTATGGCAGCAAAACCAAAACCGACCTTTAAACAGATTTACAGTTACATAAAATTATACAACAAAAAAACAACATTCATGGGGGTTACATATACTTCAGAATTTATTGATTTACTTTTTTCTATGGACTGTACAATAAATCGAGTGCTGGACAGCCTTTTCCTTTTTGAATCATTTTGAAAGTGCAGAGTAAAAGAAAAAAAAGATTATTGCATTAGCCTTTAAAATATTTTATCATCTGTATTTCATTGTTTTTAGAAATCTTTTTATTTATGTATTTATTCTAGAGACATCCACACTTTTAAATACCACAAATGCAGCCAGCATTTAGGCACATGTAGCAGATTTACTGTTGAAACTAACCGGATCAATGCTTCTTCTCGCCTTGTCTATCTTTGTCATGTGAATAGGCTCAGAGAGTATTGACAGCTAAGAAATAGTACCATCAGTATGTAGGTTAATAAGCCAAAGCTTCTTCATCACGTACACAACACTGGAGCTGACATGGGGATTTCACACAGCACTACCTTCCTATGAGCCATGTCATGTAAAAACCAGTTCAATCGATTTTGCTCTGGATTGTCCACTGACGTGACAAATATCCGGTTAGGCTGCTGCGAGCAACAATTTCCCCCAAATTGAAAGGCCCTCAAGCCTTTTAGGCACCGCTGTTATTTGGCTGCTGCTTTCCCCTCATGGCCATCCATGGAGGATGAACCTCTCTATATATCATTTCTGTCTTTCTGGATAGAGCCAAAACTCCATCACCATAGCAATGGGTCTTTGGCCTACACGACAATAGACATCGTCAATCAACAGATTGCCCAAAAGAATGAGATTGTGTGTTTGTGTGTATGTGTGTGTGTATTTTACAGGTTTTGAAATAGGTGTGTGTGTCTTTGTTTTATAGATGTGGATCTGTGTTCCTTCTGGTGTCACCTCCATTCGTCAGTATGAATTATAGATCATGGTTGCCATGGGATTTATGATACGTACGGAAGAGTGAGCCAGTCACCTGAGCCCAGATGTCCATTTTCAAGAAAGAAGATACAACTTTAAGACAAGTTGCTCCAAAACAAATTGTCCCAATGACCACATGCCTTCTTTTCAAACGTGTCTTGTGTCCTTGGTTTTTTTCTACCTCCCGCAAAATGTATATTTAATGCAAATGTCTGTCCATACATCATTGCTGTTGTCTTTCTAATGTCTTGCCTCAGTAACCCACACTCTTCCCTTCTTAGCATCCCTGTCTGCATTGCTGTTTTTTATTCTGTCCTCCAGAAATGGGCCTTTCGCTACAGAGCAAGCTGTTTGCTCCTTCGTTACTTCTTTACCTTACTCTCTCGTTCTTCTCCCTCTCTGTGTCTCTCCAAGGAGGGCTACAGTGGGTTTTCATTACTCCTCCGGTCAATCTTCATTATGGCGTCCTCTTTCTGTTCTTATTGGCTCAAACACACACACATATACATGCATACAGGTGTGCTTCCCAAGTAAATGGAGGGTATTGCAATTTAAACGTCACATGAAAGAAGAATGGCTTTTCCATTACTCTGCAACTCATTTTTTTTCTTCTTAACAATATACCCTGTACTTTTTCACTTTGTGATGGCCTCTGTGCCTTTAACCTTTAAGTGTGTCCCAGAGAATGCGGATCCTGCTCTAGTCTCACAGCCGGGACTTGCAGTACTTTTCTGACCAAGAGTTTTTTTTGCTGCACTTGCAATTAAAGATATATATTTTTGTCATGTTCCTTTTTTAAAATTGTCTTTATTTTATTGAGATTTTATGTGACAAAGCAACAGAAATAGCACATAATTGTGTAGCAGAGAAAATACAAAAAAAAATACAAAAAATTCAGGCTGTGCACTTCCATATCTATCCTTTTACTCTGATACCTCCACATAAAATACAGTCCAACTAATTGTCTTCAGGAGAAACCTAATTAGAAAATAGTCCACCTGTGTGTGAATTAACATCAGTATAAATACAGCTGCCATTTATAGGCCTCATAGGTTTGTTAGAGATTAGTCAAGATTAGTCAACAAATAGCCTCATGAAGACCAAGGAACACACCAGACAGGTCCCGGAGAACATTTAAAGCAAGGCTAGGTTTGAAAAAACAATATATAAAGACATGTACAGCATAATGAACAGCATCTAGCAGAGCATTGTTCAATCCATCATCAAAAAATGAAAAGAGTATGGAACATCTGTAAATCTACTGAGAGACAGCTTTTCAACTAAACTAACAGGCAGGGAGACCATTAATCAGAGAAGCAGCCAAGAGGCCTAGGGTAACTCTGGGAGAGCTGCAGACATCCACAGTCCTGGTGTCAGAATCTGTTAGAGGAACAAATATTGTGCTCTCCACTACTCTGTTTTTTTTTTTTTATGGAAAGCTACAAAAAAAGCATTGTTGTTCTCTATATAGTTTGTCACAGGCCTTGCAAGGGACAAAGCAAATATGTGGAAGAAGGGGCTCTGGTGAGGCAGAAAATTGCACATCAATTTGAAAGCACCATACTCACAGTTAAATATAGTGGTAGCAGTATCTTGCTGTGCAGATAATTTTCTTTAGTGAAGGACCAGTAGATTAGTTAGAGCAGATATAAAAATAGATGCTAAAGAAATTCAACTGTTAGGGGCCAAAAAATGTCTTGGTAAATATAATAAAGTACAATGAAGTTTAGAACCATAAAGTAATTAAAAAAAGTGTACAAGGGGCTTTTGCAAGTTAGTGTAAAAAAATCCTTATCCAGTTTCAGTACTTTAACCTCAGTACTCCTAGACCTATGGCATAATCACAAAGAAAATTTAATTCCAGAAGCTTTCCACTAAGTTCTGCCTTGTTGACTACAGTGACCAATTGTAAAGACACATTTCTGACATAATTAAACTACTTTACCGTTTTGTTTAATTGTTTATACCAGTCCAAAGAAGTTTGATATTTGTTGCTGTCACCTTTGTGAGGTGTTACTGTCATGAATGGTAAGGTTTGTACTGGACCAAAAGACAGGCAGGAGCTTCGAAGTAGTTCCTGGGACAGTTATGAGCAATAAATAGACTTCTGCAAAGAAAAGGGAGCAGTACCCACCCAATTTTTTAATACACCGAGGCCCTAGATCTTTAAAGATTGAAAAATTACCATTTCAACACATATTTCATAGGAAATATATCATGGCATTTGTTTGTGATTGGCTCCAAATCAGACCATAGATAATTCAACATAGAATCCTCTATTTTCATTTATTTTTATTATCTTTATTTTTGACAATGCAAATCTGTTGACACGTGTACAGATGATTCTGTCTCTCCATCATCTGTCATTCTATCTGTGCCTCCTTCTGGCCAAAGTGACAGCAGACATTTTTGCATGCCAATTAGTACCTGCATTTCAAACTTGCTAAATCTAGATGCAAAAACAGGACCCGCAATTCGTATCAGGTTTGATAAATTGCATTGCGGGTGCTAAAGGATTACATTTGCATATATGCCTACCATAAATTTGTGCATTTGGGTCATTCTCATATGTTTTGCATATTCATGATTGCAAACACGCTAAAAACTTTGTGCCCGGTGTTCCGTTGATTTTACACATGCAATCTGATTAGCACCTTGTGTGTAGATCAGCTTTGCGGATGCAAACAGGTTTGCGTGTGCTTTTGTACACGCAAGCATTTTGAAGATCAGTGATGTTAGCTGCTATTTTCCTTGGTCTAGACCTGTAGAGGTTCTGGATGGAGTGAAGTCTTCATGATCCTTTTTGGTGACCTAATTGCTTGTTTAAAAGATGACCAGCAGCTCCTGTGACAGATTGCAGTTTTTGAGAAGCCACATGAAGGACAGTATCTGCTGGGTCTTCTTCTGGACAGTCTCTATCTGTGAGGACCATCTCAGGTCCGGAGAAAGGGTGGTTCATAAGAACTGAAAGTGATCCATAGTAGACTGTGTTGTTGAGGATGGTGAGGAATGGCAGTGTGGGGGTGTTCTCCAGAAGTCCACCTTCATCTCCACTGTCTTGAGTCGGTTAAACTCCAGTTGGTTCTGACCACACCAGTGGACCAGCTGATCTACCTCCTGTCTGTATGCAGACTCATTACTGTTGTAAAGGATTAAGATAATTGATTATAAATATTTATCAAAAATCTTAATAAAAAATTATAATTTAGAAGAAATACATTCTAACCAAAAATCATTTCTTACGAATAAAGTCACTGTGTTATAGACCGTTTCACCGAATGGTGGGAAAGACTAATCTTATTTTGACAGATAATAACTTACACAAAATAAACACAAACACTGTCTCTTTATCTATGTGAAATTTATTAAACCAATTGTCCCTTTTACAATGGACTATTCTGGTCAAAAACTTCCATGTAATTGAACAGGTACTATTCTACAAAAGGTGTACACTAATAACTTAAAATATTAAAAAGAAACTATATGTGAGCACTGAGGGCCTGATCTTCAAAGATCCCAAATAGCTGGTGCTAATTTGGGTGTACTATAAATAAATTGCCCGTGCAATAGGTGGACGTGTTGTGTGCGATTTTCAAAGATTGGATAACAGGTGCAAAACAGGTAGAGATCGCCCTATTTAAATGAGGAAATGCATGTGGTACTGGCTGGAACAAGAGGAAAAACAAACAGATCCTCTGCTGTGTTGGTAGAAATATGCAGGGATTGTTACGCTGCATCATTATAAATGACCCAGTTGCTGATTTTTTCCTTCCGTTCTGTTTGCTTCCGTTTCTTTTCTGGACTGTTACAGACTTTTTTTTAACATTTTTTGTGCTACTCACAGCAGGTTTGCAATCTGCCCTGACAAGATTATTTTTTCTTATCTTGCTCTACGTAACTCGCAACAAATTGGCCAGTCAATATTAACAATATAAAAGACTGTCTGTTAATTAATTTGTCTCCCTTGATCTTTTAATTCTTTATGTTTGAAGTTCGGAGCCACAATATTTAAGCCTGAACGTAATATTAGCAACATAAAAATAGATTTTTGTAGGATTTGGTAATCTGTATGTTATGGCTTTGCTTATTTTAAAACATAGCGTCACATGACTGTCCTTCAAAAAAGTTAAATCGAACATTCATGTACGTAAAAATAAATTATTTTCCAATGATTTGTTTTGTTTGTTTTGCCAATATTTTAACGATACACAACATGTTTGACTGTTTAAATTGTTTTTTGGTGACACAAAATAATTTTTTACTGCTTAAACAAAACGCTCCCCTGGCTTATGTTCACATTTAAACAATGTGATCAAACTGATCCAGCTTCGATTGCCCTGGAATGACATAACATTACTGTGCAATGTGTTTTGTTTAGTGACTAGGTCAAAGCATACACTGTCTTTCTCACCACATGGAAAAGCTGCCTTAAAGTGGTGATTTTTCACTTGCTAAGAAGTTTGCAAATGAAGAATTTAATCTACCTTATAATGTCTCTAGTTATTTCCTATTAATGATATTATCAAAGCACAGTAGGTCTTTTACATGATGTGCGATTACAGGCTGTGCGGACTTGATCATTTATGTGCATAATTTGCCATGATCAGGTTTGTGTCCGTTCAGCTGATGATCACTGACAGGGTGTTACGATGAAATGATGTTGAATGAAGTGTTGCAAGGAGTTTTAGCATAGGAGAAATATCATGGCTTTTGTTTGTGATTGGCTCCAAATCAGAGCTTAGACAATCCTACATATAATCCTCTGTTCTCATCTATTTTTAAAATTTTTATTTTTGACAACTCAAATCTGTTAAAGATTCTCTCTCCCTGTCATCTGTCATTCTATCTAAGCCACCTTCTGGCCAAAACGACAGCAGACATTTTTGCGTCCGAGTTAGCGCTTGCATTTCAAATGTATTAAATCCACATGCAAAAATTGCGCCCGCAAATGGTTTCAGGCTTTGAAAATCGCACTGTGGGTGGTAAGGGATGACATTTGCATATCCTCCTCCCATGAATTGGCGCTTTTGGGTCATTATTATATGTTTTGCATATTCATGAATGCAGACACGCTAAAAGGTTTGCACAGGCAGTTCCGCTGATTTTGCACACACAATACGATTACCACCTCATTTGTAGATCAGCTTCAAACAGATTTGCCCTGGGTGTCTATGCCGATCAAAAAAAGTAGTTTTATGGACACATGAGAGTAACACAACAATTTGGATTAACTTGGAAATTGGAAAAGAGCCACTACATGGTGAAGCCTTTCTCCATGGGTACGTCTTGACAGTGACTATTAGCCGGTAGAACGGTCAGGCCACACCCCAGAAACAGAGCGTCTAGCCCTTAGCCAATAAAAGCTGGTAGCCCCAAATCTCGAACAAAGGGTTGTAAAACTCTTAGGTGGGAGCTCAGTGGAAAATCCACAAGGGTAATAAAATGATGGAACAAACAATGGAGTGGCCAGGCCACGAGGTCCAGACCGCAGACTGCAGTCTGTTTCAACTGAAAAACTTCCAAGGTTCAGCTTTAACTCCTGGCTGATTGGCAATTAGCAGGACTAACACACCCAAACTTGGGCAAATCAAAACAGTGCAGCATAAACACAGTCAGTCAGTCAGTCAGTCAGACTGACTGACTGCATAAACACATCAATCAATATTGCTTGCAACAAGTTAATACCTTGGATTAACTAGTGGTGATCCTAATTCACCTTAACCATGCCTCACCCTGTCAAGACCTCTAAATACACCTATCCGATTTAATATAAAAAGAACAAATTTACTTACTCTGACAGTCTTCGATTGGCATATAGATCTTCTGATCTTCTTGTATCAGACAAATTTCCAGCTTTTAAGCCTGTTGAGTTGCGACATATGCTGCACAAAACAGTTGTTTACCTGACCAAAATGACGGGTGACCCAACACTGTGTACATAGAGTAGAGCAGTGGGGAGAGAACACACTAATGGTGCTAATGGTTCTTGTGCTGCTATTATATATTCTGCTGCCAGTCTGTCAGGAAGCTAGTAATCCACTGATAGATGGTGTCCGAGCAGACGCTGTGAACTGGGTGAGCTTCTGGTTGAAGATGTCTGGGTTGATGGTGTTGAAGGCTGAGCTGAAGTGTACAAACAGGGTAATGGCGTATGTCCCTGGGTGGTCGAGGTGGTGAAGGACGAAGTGTAGTCCTACGTTGACTGCATCATCTGCCAGCATGTTTGCTTGTTAAGCAAGCTGCAGGGGGTTCAGCAGGGGGCCTGTGATTTCCTTCAGATGCTTCAACACCAGCCAATCAAAGGATTTTATTACTACAAATGTCAGGGTAACAGGCCTGTAGTCATTTAACCCCATGATGGTGCGTTTCACGGGGATTGGGATGATGGTGGGTCACTTGAAGAATAAGGGAGTGAAGATGGGTGCCAGCTGCTCCACGCAGGGTCTTAGGCATGAGATGGAGAAATTGTCAGATTCTGGAGCTTTCTTGGTTTTCTTGCACAGAAAAGCCTATTTACATCTTACTCAGGGGTACTGGGCATGGGCTCCTGTAGTTAGAAATATTTTTTAGACCAATCCAAACTGATATTGGGTCATATGCTGAGAAGCTGTTTTTTTACCTTCTCACTATAGCTTTTCCTAGCTTCTCTGATCTCCATTTTCAGTATTCTTGTTGCCTGCTTATACAGGGCCTGGTCCCCACTGCTGTAATCCTCTTCATTGTTCCTATGTAGCTTTCTCAGATTTGAATTGAACCATGGTTTATTGACATTCTATGTGCCAAAGGTCTCAGTCAAAAACACTCCAATCTCTGCAGTCAAAGCATGGCTGTAACAACTTCTTTGACTGCTCTGTCCACTTTCTAACAGTCGGAACTACAGGCTTAGAAGTTTTTCATTTCTGCCTATAGGTTGGGATGAAATGAAGCAGACAGTGATAAGATAGTTCCAAAGCGGCACTGTTGATATGCATTTTTTAAGGCTGTGTAACAGTGGTCCAGTGTGTTTTTATTCCTGGTGTGACAATCCCTTTGCTGTTGTATTTTGGACGTTTATTGAAGAGGTTTGAGCTGTTAAAATTCCCCAAACAATAATGAGAGTCTGAATGTTTTTCTTCCACACCTGTTATCGGATCATGAAGCTGTATTTCAGCTTTTGATGTGCTGGCTTAAGATGGAATATAAACACCAGCCAGAACAAACTAGAAGAACTCTGTTTGTGAATAAAAAGGTTTACAGTCTATGAAAAATTACTCCGGTGAGGACTACATATCTTCTGTAATGCAGTGTCAACAGTACACCAACCTTCATTTATGTAAAAGCAGATTTCGCCTCCTCTCTTTTTCCTCAAAAGCTCTGTGCTGTGGTCTGCTCAAAACTGCATCTGCTAGAAACCTGCATCTATAGTGCACAGTCCGGGATGTGCTCACCAAGCCAGGTTCGATGAAACCAAGGGCGGCAGATCCGTGGATGTCAAGAGTTTTTAGAGTTGAGAAGCAGCAGGGTGTGCGGAGTCTTCGTTGCCAAAGCTTCACAAACATGCCTGCTTATTTTACCTAGTTGCCATCTTGATTAAATCCCATAGAGAGCTGGTGTGCCCCAACCAGTAAATAAATCTCAATAAAGTTAGGGTCAATGAAAAATGGAGAAAAAGTGCTTAGAGAAGACTGTCTGATGTTTGTCACTAGTAAAGAGTGACCCTGAATAGTGGCAGAGAGCGGAATATACAAACATGCAAAGTACAAGAGAGCGACGTACCGAGGCTGCAATCTGCAACGCCATCTTGGATGTTCAACATGCCTAATAACGACAGCAATTAATATGCGTTAGCATGCCGATACACAGACACATTAACTGAGGTTTGTTAATAGGTGAGGCCATGAATAGAACTGCTGAAGTATTAATGTTGGCCCGAATGTCACAGTCAGCTCTCACCAGTCAGCCTCATAAGTTATTAAAACATTCATTTAATTAAAAAAAGATATCACCATGGTTATAGATGGTAAAATCAAATAATGTGTGTATAGTTATGTATTGTAGCTTACTGTTAACTGAAACAACTTCTGCGGCCCAGAAAAAAATGTGCGTAACCTGGTTGTCCCATCAGCATACCTCTGAGCCAGAGCAGATTAATACGTGCAATTAGAAAAAAGCCGTTTGACATAGGACAGAATAATAGGTAAAACTTCCTCTACTACCTTTGCCTGAAGGATTAGCATTGAAGGCACAACACTTAATTTTCTTCCTTTGATTGGAGTCACTATATTCTAAGCAATTAACATGTTACCTTAGTTGCATTGTTCTGTTTTTTTCAATTATGCTTATCAGGCTGGTTGAACACATCAGACGTCTTCTGTCATTTTCTTTCAGTTGGTGTTATAGAGAAGTGCTTTTTCTATTTGGGAGGAAATACAGTATGTGTAGTCTGCAAATCAGCGGTCTTCTTTCTATAATGTCTTGGTAACATCCTTGTGAATGTCATTGTGCAATTTTCTCAAGGACAAGAATACAAATTTACTCTATACCTGTCAGTAATCATGATACTATGGCTGAAATTGTTGTGCATCTAAGATATTGGATTTATCTGTAAAAACGTTTTTGAGCATTTTTATTTTTCTTTGTAAATTTGCATGACCTTCATCTTTATCAAGCAACTACATGAAAAAAAGAATAAAAGTCTTACAAGTGCCTCCGAAATTTTTCCCTGAAACATGGGGCTTAGGGTCTTGCAACTTGGAGCAACTTGGACTGAACACAAAACCACACAAACACACATACACGTAAATAGATGCACACGTGTGTTCAACCATTTTATGTGTCCTTGTTAAGCACCTTCAGAGAAAAGATTGTCTGGTAGTTTACTCCTGAGATGGACTTTTGTTTAGCATTTAGATTGGCTTGATCAACCACCAGCTATATCGTAAGTATTTGTGCATGTGTGCGTTAGCAGTATGTGTGCATATGAGAAACCCGATGCCTGTCTTTGTGTATCTTCGTGTGTGTACTATATGTATACCTTGTGTGCGTCCATTTTCGCTCAGAGTAAATGGATGTCTCATACTATGTTCTGTGTGTGCGTGTGTGTGTGTGTGCGCACATGTGTGTCATGAGCCATGGCTAACAGCTCTTGGTGAACACTCCAGGGCCAAGGTTACCAATGAGCAGAAATGTTGAGTCCACACGTACAAAGTGTCTAAGTGAGCATTTTTCATACTCTGTTGGTATACATCAGAATCACATAATTTAATGTGTATGATTTGATGCCAAACTTACTGTATGTATTCCCAGCTGGTCACTCTGTATTTGTTGTGCTACTTGTTTATGATTGTCTCTGAGTGCAATGTACTGTCCCTTACCTCTTCTTCAACCTTGAGTTCAAAGAGAGTTCACTGTCTCCCCTACGCCTCTTACAGTAGCATGTGTAATAGGGAACAGACAGAGTGTGTGTGCATGTGTGTGGGTTTGTGTCTCTTCAGTTCTCTGCCTGGAGTCTCCCCAAAAGCCACTTACATTCTCTCAGAATAACTGTGTGCACAGAGACAATTAGTGTGCTTATGTCTGTTCACATGAGTGTTATGATCACCTGGATGTTCATGTGTCCTTCTTTGACAGATGTGCATCTTTGTACTACTGTCTCTAAACATCTTTTTTGTCCAATGCAGCATCAATGTTTCAGCAATATTTCCTCCTAATACACACTTCAAGCATACAGTTAAAACCTGAGATTTATATACTTTGTATGAACATACAAAACCCTTTTTTTCTTCAGTGATATTGAATCAGGTTAATCCTTCCATGTTATAGGTCAGTTTTTAATAACTAAGTTGTCTGTATTTGCCAATGCCTGAACAAGGAGAGGGACAGCTTTTGCTCTTTACTTTATTCAAATATGTAAGTCTACATATGCTTCCATTACTATGGTCCTAATGATGTTGTCATGGCTTTGTAAGCTTCAGATGTGTGGTGAAAAGTAAAAAGAAATTAGTCAAGAAATCAGGTAAAGAATTGTGAACCTCCATACTTCATCCTTGTGTAAAGTTTCCCAATGTTGACATCATCTAAATGTCCAGGTATTATACCCTCAACAGAGGAGACATGTGCTGTGTCCCAGAAACAGAACGTAGTGCAAAATATGTGAATCAGCCACAGAACAAAATCAGAGAGAACCCTATGATTTTGAAGACAAGGGCTGAAGCTAGTAAGAGAAAGTGATTATCCACAATGAAACCAGTCTTCATAAATTCCTAAAGGGCCACTCACCTGGGAAAGCAATCCACAAAAAGCAGATTACCATTTGCAAATTCTCAGAAATGTCCTCATTTTAGGAGACATGGCCTGTGGTCTGATGATACTAAAACTAAAATGTTCAGTCATAGTGACCATTGTTTCATTTTTGAGGATAATTTGGAGCTTTTAAGCCTGAGAACACCATCCTAGCCACCAAGTACAGGGGTGACAGCATCATGTTATGTGTTTAGTTGCTGGAGGGACTGGTGCACTTCAGAAAATAGATGGGATCAGTAGACTTTCGTTCACTTATTGGGTATCACTAGTCATAGCATACATAGTAATGTCTTTAATCGTTAAACTATTGTATGCTGGGCTTATTGTGTATATGACCACTAAAGCAAGCCAGCATTTGAAAACTTTAATTTACCCTCACATGTTGCATAGCTCGTAGCCTTTGGTTTTACTGCTGGTCAGTCTATGGCTGTTCAAATGACATCACATTATTTTTTGGACTGTGGGGCTGCCTTGCTACTGACGATCCCACCCGCATTGAGAGGGTAGTCATTTGTAGTAGAAAACAAACCAAACCATATAGATCAGAGCTGACCTGAGATGAGTCAAGTAGTGTAGGTACTAACAGAAAAGGGCCAATAGAAGAAACATGTCAAGAAACACTTCAGCCAGGAGGTTAAGGCTTGGACAGGGTCTTCCACACATAGGTCTTCCAGACAGACAGCTCCCCTTATTCTACTCCTAGATTTCTCAATGCGACCATCCCAGCCCTGATCTTAGCCCAATAGAACATTTGCAAACAGAGCTGAAAAGGTGTGCAAGGCAGCCTTCAAACCTAACTCAGTTTCAGCAGTTCTGTTTGCAAGAACAGGACAGAAGGGCACCCAAAATGTCAGAATCAGAATCAGAATCAGCTTTATTGCCAAGTTTGTACATACAAACAAGGAATTTGACTCCGGTACACTTTGCTCTTTGGTTTTTTTTTTGCACTACAGAATCTACATATTTACAATGTACAATATACACATATATAAATAAAAATTGGCATTTGAAAACAACTGTATGCTTTTTGTTTGTATTTTTTTGAATGTTCAACAGAAAAAACGCCGGGGGGGAAAAAACTGTCTCTGTGGCGGCTGGTTTAGTGAACAGTGCTCTGTAGCGCCCCCGAGGCAAAAACTCTAAACATTTTATGTGCAGGGTGTGGGGTCTGCAGAGATTTTAGCAGCTTTTTTCCTGACCCTAGACCTGTATAAGTCCTGGATGGAGGAAGGTCACCCCTGATTATTCTCTCTGCAGTCCTGTTTTTCGTTGCAGTCTGGACTTTCCTGTTTTGTGGATGAACCGAACCCACGGAGATGGATGAAGACAGGACAGACTGAATGATGGCAGTGTAGAAGATGCCCAGCAGCTCCTGTGGAAGGGTTGTACTTCTTAAGTTGCCCAGGAAGTACAGTCTCTCTGGGCCTTCTTCCGAACAGTGTCTATGTGTGAAGACCATCTCAGGTCCTCAGAGATGGTGGCTCCTAAGAACCTGAAGTGATCCACAGCCGACACGGGTTTTTTGTTGGGTGGTGAGGGGGGTGTATGGAGGTGGTGTTTTTCGAAAAGTCCACCACCTCCCACAGTCTTGATGGGGTTTAGCTCCAGGGGATTCTGACTACACCAGTGTACAAACCGATCCACCTCCAGTCTGTATGCAGACTCATCACCGTCCTGGATCAGTCCAAAGACAGTGGTGTCATCTGCAAACTTCAGAAGTTTCACGGACGAGTCTGCTGAGGTGCAGTCATTTTTTACAGGGAGAAGAGGGGGGGGTAGAACACACCCCTGGGGGGCACCAGTACTTATTGATCTGGTTCGGGAGAAAATGTCCCCAGTCTCACCTCTGCTGTCGTCCGTCAGGAAGCTGTTGATCCACTGACAGGTGGAGGCTGGGACGTTGAGCTGAGTGAGCTTCTGGTTGGAGGATGTCTGGTATGATGGGTTTTGAAGGCCGAGCTGAAGTCTACAAAACAGGATCCTGGCGTAGGTCCCTGGGTGGTCGAGGTGTTGCAGGATGAAGTGTAGACCTAAGTTAAAAGCATCATCTGCCGACCTGTTTGTTTTTGGGTAAGCAAACTGCAGGGCGTCCAGTAGAGGGCCCGTGATTTTTTTCAGGTGCTTCACACCAGCCGCTCAAAGGATTTTATGACCACAGACGTCAGGGCTACAGGCCGTAGTCATTTAAACCTAGGATGGTGGGTTTCTTGGGCACTGGGATGATGGTGGATCGTTTGAAGCAGGAGGGGACCTCACACTTCTCCAGTGACTTGTTAAGATCCGGGGAAGATTGGGGCGAGTTGATTTGCACAGGGGTTTAGGAGACGTTATCAGGTCCTCCGCTTTTTGTTTTCATGCGCTGAAAGAGCCCGTTACCCTTCCTCAGAGATCTTTAGTGCAGGCAGGGGATCTGAAGGTAGGGGTTGGTTGCTTGCTGTCGAACCTGTTCCTGAATAGATGGTGGAGGAGTTGGTTTGAGGTGTGAAATGGCTTCTTGTCAGGTCTGCAGTAGAAGCATTCAGACGGTTGGCCAGGCGAGGACTTGTCAGGAAGGGTGGGGGGTTCTTAGGCAATTCAGGTTTCTCAGACCAGTCCATACAGCCGAAGTGTCACCAGTAGAAAGGCTGTTTTTCAGCTTCTCACTATAGCTTCTCTTGGCTGCTTTGATCTCCTGTGTGACCAAAATGTGTGACCAAAGTCAATACAGTTAAAGTACAAGTAAGGAAATGTGTGTAAACTTCTGAATCTGTGAAAGTCTCTAAAAATACTCTGTCATTATTTTGACATTTACTAAATAAATAATTTTGCTAACCCTGACCAAAAATCTGAAAAGTTTGTATACAGTATATGTAAACATATGTTTTTAGACTTTTTAAAATGAGCCTCTTTCTCTTCTATTGCTCTACCATATGGTCTACTAACTTCGCTAAAAATTACACCACTTTTCTTCCTCTTGTTCATAGAAGCTGATGTGAGCAACACAAAAATATGGGTGCAATGCAATTACCCTGCACACACACACACGTGTGTGTGTATTGGGCTTAAATAATTCAGCCCTGAGGTGTTGTGCTGGTAATGGTGCACCAAAACTGAGTTATCTCTCTTTTTGTGAGAGAGAGAGAAAAAAAAAATCATACCTAACCTCAATCGCACAGATGCACACCTGTTGAGGTCTGTGGGGAAGCAGAGCGTGAGCGTGAGTGCTGACGTGTACATGTGTGTGCCACGGCAGCAGTGTGCAGACAGAACGGCGAGCTGAAGCAGAATTGACAGACTGTCGTAGGCATTAACACAGCAAATTGCTGCCTGGATGGAAATATCTTCATAATCTTCAATCAAATAGGCTGTCACTCAGTGCTTCCAAAGTCCTGTTGACATATTTCTTGTCTCACCATCTTGTAGCCTCATACTCTTCATTCAAAGCTACCTTTTTTAGTTTTTGTTACTATTATAGTTTTCGTGTCTCTGGATGGAGAGGAAACCATTTTCTGTATGTATATAAATATACATATATAGGCCTGTGTGTGAGGAGGATTGTGAAAGAGTTTTACAAGTGGCCTTTGTTTGAAATATGAAACTGCTCTCAGCTGTATGATATTACAGCAATAGAACAGCAATCAGACATTAATTGAATCTGGGTTATGACTTTTCTGTGTTCTTGCTGAGCTGAGTGTCTCCCCTACTTTTCCATCTGTCCTTCTCCTTCCTTTTCTCTTTTCCCTTTGAGGCTCCTACTTTCATATTCTTATTCCACTGCCAACTAACCCTTTAGTGTTGGTCTACAATCTCCTTTACACAAATACAGTGCTTTGCAAAAATCTAATATTTTGAATAATTTTGCCATTTAATCACATCACAGTCACACATGAGTTTATTAATTTAATTTTATGTGTTTAATTTGATAAATCTGTACAATCAAGATTACATTTGTTACACAAACACCAATCTGAAAAGTGTGTATTCAGTCCACCTGGGGTTAATATTTTGTACAATCACCTTTCACTGCATTTACAGCTGCAAGCTTTCTGGGATATGTCTCTTCCACCTTTGCTCATTGAGAGGCTAAAATCGTTGCCCATTCTTTACAAAGTGGCTCAAGCTCAAGCAGATTGGAAGGAGAGTGTGTGTGAATATCAATTTTCAGTTTATGCTACACATTCTTGATTGGATTTAGGTCTGGGATTTGATGGGGCTTGTCTAATAAATTAATATGCTTTCTTTTTAGCTCCATTAAACCTTCTTCCATGTTTGCTCTGTCCAAGACATCACTTTTTGTAAACTGTAAATGGGAGTTCATAATACTTTCTTGCCACTATTTTATAAAAAGTCACTTTTGTGAAGTGCATGATAATAGGTATTATCCAACTGAGCAGTGGATCTCTGCAGCTCCTACATAATTAGATGGATGACGTTATCTTGGTAGTTTTGCAGTTGTGCCATACTTTCTCCAATTTCTAATGATGAATTGAACACTGATGTGTTTAAAGCTTGAGATATTGTTTCATAAACAAACCCTGCTCTAAACCTCTTCAGAGCTGAACTCTATTTACTGTTTAGGCAATTTCTGTCATAATTCACACCTGTGTGTGTTAATTACACCCGCCTATATCCATCCAACATGCGCCTGCCGATGTTTTGTTATTGCTTTGGTCCTTCAACTCCACAAACTGTGACAGAAGGACCTGATCAGAAGAATGACCAGGGAACAAACGTGTTATTACTCTGTCGTCGCAGCAGTCATTGTTCTGGGGCTCAAAGCTGTCAATACCACCTCCAGACAGCGCCATGCGGTGCTACAGCACCTCTACGCCACCGCAGTGCAGGCCACCACAAGCCTGCGCTGTTGCGCCCACAGCCTGCTTCCCATGTTCCAGCATGGGCTTTCAGAGAAGGATGCTACTTATTTGGCTGTGCTGAAGGTAGATGATTTTACCCATTTTGCTGCACAGTCAATGACTAAGCCAGACTTTTTGTTGGCCTGCCTCGAGATTCCCCCCCTCGCTGCCTGAAAGCACCAGTGCCCACTCCTCGCCACAAGCTGCTGCTGTAGCCTCATGCTCCAATCTCTGACAAGGGTGTCTTGGTGGACCCACCCTGTGCTTCAGTCCCAAAGCTCTGCTGCATTGCTGCTGTCGGTCTCCAGAGTTCTGCCTGAACTTTGGGTTTTGTTTTGTTCTGTTTTCGTGCCCTTCCTACGAGGACCCGTCTGCCCACCCCGTTCGGGTTGCTTTTTGTTTTCTTTTTTTCATGGGGTGTCTGTTATCCGCCATTGAGGGGTAGTGTCATGATCTGCACCTGTTTGTCTTTCTTAATTCCAACCAGCTTTTTTCCATATAGTTCTTTCCACTTCTGTTGTGTTTAAGATCCTGTTTTCTGTCCCTTCATGTGTTTCCTTCGCATTTGCCGATGTCCTGTTGCCTTTGGGCCTTCACAACTGCAAATCGTGACAATTTCTGAAGGCAATTTGTTTCACTGGATTTTATTTAGGGGCAATAGCATAAAGAGGGCAGAATACAAATGCACACCGACCTTTCTATTCCTATGTAGTACTTTCTGTTAATCTGTCACATATCTCAATAAAAATGCATTCAAGTTCGTGGTAGTATAAAATCTAATAACAACCGCAAGGCAGTATATATGCTGTACTTCTTGTATCTAAATGTATGTAAATGTATCCTCTCCTACTGATTTGTCCTAATGTTAACTGATGCCATAGCGTGCAGCAGATTCCATTCACTCCCTTATAACATTCACGTCTCATTAAAAAGCTCTATGGTGAAATGCCACCATCCTAACTGGCCTTTGACACGGGACACTGGGTTTCAAATCTATAGTTATGGATGTATTTTTGTATGTCACTGTTCTTGTATGAGTGTGGTCTCTTCCATTCTGTTAAGGTGAATGCTACGTTTTCTAATTACAACACAATGAGTGTGTGTGTGTTTTCTCTTTGCTAAAATGTGTGACTATCTATCCAGCCTGACCTTTTCGTTAATTGCTTGGTTTGGGCTCCATCTGTGCTCATTTCAGTGGCAGCGGTCTACCTGAAATGACTGCCGACTCCCAATTGTCTTTGGCAAAAAAACATCACATTACCTGTCGCAGCAAACAACCCAAATGCCCACATTTGTAAAACACATTTGACTGTGAGTCCAAAAACACATAAAAACATCTACACCAGCGGCTGCCAGGGAAACCAGAAAGTAAAGCAATTTGTTTTGTTGTTCAGTGCCACATCAAGATTTTATGAAAGTATTCATTTTAGTGTAGTCTTTGTGTCCTTATTACAGAAAGTATTTGTTTATTATTCTGTTTATTAAACAATGTATTATATTTGAATATTTCCAATTGTAATGTTTCCTTATTGACTTACTTTCAGGTAGACTTAGAGATAGAAAAAATGTATTCTAAGTGCAGAATCATTATATGACTGTCAAAATGCATTACAAGGCAGAAGCTGATTTTTCTGTGCAACTCTGTAGCCAAGCTCCTAAGGAGTAGGGGTGTGGAGGTTACCGTAGCACAACCTAGTGGTTGTAAACTATATAAATACTTAAATCAATAAAAACACAAATTTTATCTTACAAATAATCTGTAGGTGCTTGGTATAGTTATATCTTGATGATACTCTAATATTAATCTGAGCTTAACAGATCCTTTGCTTTATACGATCACACATTTGATACTTGAACAGATGGGGCTCATGATTCAGTTTTTTTCATGATTGCTACAGGGTGGACATAGTCTGATATAATTCAGTGTATTATGGTATTTTTCATAGGCATCTTTAAAATCATATATATCAACTTCCCTGTCCCAACACGTCACATAAAACTCGTAGTATTACCTAGTATTATCATTTGTCTGTTGACATATAGTTGAAACCAGGTATTTACATAAATTGCATAAAAATACACAGAACCTTTTTTTCTTCTCTGTCTACCATTAAGTTAGACAGAATACTTTCTGTGCCAGGTCATTTAGGATTACCAAGATCATTTCTATTTGCTAAATTCCAGAAAAAGAAAGAGAGAGAATTTTTTTCCTATTTTTTTAGTTTACATACATTTCTAAGTAATTTTTGCCATATTTGGTAAAAATGCTGTTTAAACTGTACGACTTGGGTCAAATGATATGGGAATCCTTCCACAGGTTTCTCACAATAGTTTGCTGGAAGTTTGATCGATTCCTCCTGACAGAACTGCTGTAACTGAGGCCCAGTCCATACAAACTTTATTGCCAAGTAGTGTTTCACATGTAACAGGAATTTGCTTTTGTGGTAAGGTGCTACACATAGACAAACATGCAGCTGACAAATAAATAAATATTGGTTGAATGGGGAGTCTTATCCCCATGAAACGGCTGCTAAGCCAACTACATTTGAAACCTACTCCCAGAGTGGGATAGTTCGAATCCACTTACTGTGGAGGCTCCGTGTGGACAGCCCTACACACTTAACTACCTACGAACTGGTGATCTTCCCTCCCCTCAACACGCATGCGCTGACTATCCAAAAAAAACCGCAAAAACAATGGCGGACTTCCGACTTGCAGTTATATTGAAGCTATTCCATCTGTTGTGTGTTTTACAACAAAATCTTTTGCTCCTCTATGGCAAGCATGAGCACAAATGGGAGTTGAAAAACTACATTTACAGATGCGTGTTCTTCCTACAGTACTTTCCTGCACATGCGCAGTGTTTTTTATCTCTGTTGCTGCATTAACCACACCACTCATTGGCATGGCATAAGTATTAAAACGTTAGTTTTAACTAGTAGTTTCATCTTTATGGTCAACGTTTTCTGTGTGGACACCGCCTTCGGCTCGGTGTGGACATAGTCTGAGTTAAGTTTATAGGCCGCTTTTCTCACACACTCCATTTAAGCTCTGCCCAATAAGAAGGTGTAGATTCTCAGTCATCTTGGTCAAAGTATTCACACTATTTTACTATTAAACAAGCCTAGGAATGAGCAGTACAGATTTGCATGCAAATTTTACCTGTAAGTGTTGTGTGTTTAAGATACCTGTTTGTATTGATTCAGCCTGAGGGACTACAGTGTGATGAGACCTTCATTTCTTTGTTCTTACTTACTTTGTTCAAGTAAGACTAGAATACTATGCGCTTAACACAGCATCCAGTCAATATCAGTGCTAGTGCTGTAATTTGGATGGTATAGTGTCATGAGTGATGATTGTACTGATTGTTGTGGGGCAGTCAAGTCAAAGTCCAGGGCTGTTTTATAGTCCCAGTCCATCCCTGGTTTCAGCTGTTGTTTGTGCAGCTGTCTCTCCTACACTGAGAGCTCTCTGGGAATATCTAAGCGCAGTGCGAAAGAGCAGATCACATGACACAGACAGCAAGGTACCCGTAGCAACCAATACAGTCTCTCGTTGCTTGTGAGCATAAAATTTAATAAGTGAAACAACTTAAATTGAGAAATTCAGGATTTGTTAAATTAACAAAATTGTTTGTGTTGCCTAAAATATAATGTTGCAAACTGTGCACAAAAAAGGCTTTTATTGGTAAAAATGCTTGTGTAGACAAAATCAAACAGAGCACAGACAAGCAGTATCGGATGTAGAGTTTCATCAAGGACTATGATAATACAACTTACCTAAAAATACTTTTGGATCGCATTGGTACATCAAGAGTTGTTTCTCCAATACTCTGATCTCTAAGACAGAGATTTACCTATCCAAAAAACTATATATTTAGGCTTCCAAGGAGTAGAAACCTCTCTAAAGCTAATTTACCAAATCTAGATGGGCACTATGAACATATTTGAGGAAGAATGTCTCCTCTCAGAATTATTTAATTAGTTTTGGAGATTCCCTGTTGATGCCTCCCTTTTATTGTACTTTCCTAATGTTGCTTGGAGTGGCATACCACATTTTGTTTTGTTTGCCTCTGTTATCAATCAGCCACAAGTTGAGGAGTCAGCTATTACCTTCTCACTCCTATGATCTCTAATAAAGTGAAACTGACCCATCCTAAATGGTAACTAATCAGCTTCCAACTTTCTTGGTTTTATTAGGTACAACTACAGCAATCTGCACCCAGCTCAGCTACTGATGCCAACCTCGAAGCTGTTGTAGGTCTTTCTCTAATTCGAGCTGTGATTGATGATTATCAAATAAAACCTGGTAATCTGGCAGAGCCAAAAAAATTATTCTGGGTACAATTAATAATTTTCAATTAGTGTAAATCATTCATCTAGATTTAGCTAATGCAAAAAATTTTTTCGGTTACTAAAATGTGGTTTGAATAAATTATTAAAACTAAAATTCTTAAATTTGACCTTTACTGATAAACCAGATTGATCTCAAAGAATGACATCTGCCCAGTGGCTCGCTCCTTTTAAATGAGCATTGCAGTGCTGCCAGGTTACCTGAGCTGTCTTCACTATCTCGTCTCTTCTCCCTTCCTCTTTCTAGCTGACAGTCTAATTGTCATGTGGGTAACCTCTGCTGCATGGATTTAGTGTCCCGCTTGCCTTAATTTAATTGAAAAGCTGGAGAAAGGAAGGAGGAGGGAAAGGAGGGAGGGGATGAAAACAGATAAATAAAAAGTGGAACCAATCTTTGCCGGGTGCGCGGGGCGGTAAAATGGCTGTGTGCGGTGAATAATGCATGGAGGAGATGGATAGGTCTGTGTGGTTAGAGCCCAGGACTGCCCTGGCTTCATTACTGCGGTGTTTGTATGCTGATGCTGTGATGCTGCTTCCTTCCCTCTGTGACAGAACGGTGGCTGCAGATGGGGCACCCTCCGAAGCAACTGCAAATTTTTTTCATTCATTTGCTCTTTAAAGCTTTTTCTAATTTTTGTTCTCACGCTGCTCTAAATTTAAACACCAACCGTTCTCTCTTATCTTTGTGTGTATATTTATTTGGCATCATCTTTATCTCTACTAAACCTGCTGCTATTTAAGCTTGAATGCAAGCTGAGGAGGTAATTCTGCTTTTTGTTTCAGGTTTGTTGGAGCAGGTATGCATCTAAAAGCTGCAGGACACCGACCCTTTAAATTTGAGACAACATAAGCAATATTTATTACAAAATGTGACCAACTGCAAAAACTGCTTAAAATACAGTTATCATGTAAATTTTGTAGGTGAGTTGTGTGTATTGAATTTAATTTCCCTATCTTTTCTTTCACAGGCTAATTTTCTCTGTAGCTTTGTCTACTGTTTAAAAATAAAACTACAGTGAGTATTGTGCATCCTTATCGACAGTATAAAGGTATTACTGCTCATGTTAACGCCTCAGTTTACTCTTGAAAGGGCTTATGCACTAGCATAGCAATAGTTTTAACCAGCTTACAAAACAAAGAGGTAACAACTGAGACAAAGACAAAATCTGTCCTTGATGTCTAGTCAGGGTTGCCTGATCTGGAGTGAGACAATTTTTTCTCTATTTCTCACTCTATCACTCTCTCCAGATAAATCTCACCCCAAATTAAGTGTCTGTACAAAAAATATAACACAGTGCACTTTAACATTGGTATTAGTCTCGTAACATAAACCACTAAGCATTAATTGTGTGATAGGGTTTCAAAATAAAGTCCCATTAATACAAAACTTGTTTTCTAGTTGTCTCTTATAAAAGGGTACTGGTAACATGATGCTTTTACCTCATGTCATTTCATGGTCCACTTATCAATGTTTTTTTCTTTGCTTTAGCTTTTCATTTACCAAATATCTATGGAATATCATTCCTCCTCTCTCTTTTGTGTAAGCCCAATTATAAATGTTTAAGAGTGTTTCTTTGGGGCTTAAACTCTAATTTAATTCTGCTGAACTGACCCTGTGGCCTCTCGGGTTTGATAACATTTGTACACCCAGAGCAGATAAAAAATGTTGCTCATAAAATACTTTGGTTTTACTTTTATCTGTTTTATGCCTTTTTGACAGACATGTCGGTATATTAAATGTAGAAATTCACTGGCTGCTAATACGATGTAGCAAAGAAGACTAAAGAGGGCAAGCTATATATCCTTGACTGTAAGATGAAATTAAATCCATTTGAAAATATCACTCTTGCAAAACTTATGTCACATCTTCCTAATCATTTAACTTTAAATTATAAATATCTGTTATCTCAATACATTGTGTTGAGTCTCTCGGATATGATATGAACAGCAGTATTGGGGACCTTTTCTCAGCCATTCTTTGTAAACTAATAAAAATCAGATTGCACTGAAATCCAGGTTGTGTGTGTACAACTTTTCTTAATACTACTGAATATTAACTGGGACCCCTGCAAGTTTTCCCAGGCAAACAAGGTAAACAACACACAACATCCCCACTCTTGAGATTTTTTTGTTTTACTTTGAAAATGCAGGAGACATGGTGAGGTTGTCACTGTTGTGGATCTATCACCTTAATTACCTTTCTTTCATGAAGTGAAAGAAGGAAACCAAAAGGAAATTTTGTAGACAGTGCAACTTTACTCTCAAGTTTGATTTGAAAAAAAAAGTGATTTTAATCATCTTGGGTACTGCGTGAGATTTTGTGGCTGTCAGTAAGCAGAAGCAAAAACACATGCAGAAGTTGGAAGATTTCCCTTGCAGCTCCTTCTGGGAGTAGAACAACAGAGCAGGATGATCACAGTACCCCAGGCCTGCTCATATGAGCCAGTAAAGAAGAAGTGAAGGGAGGATAAGTAAATTCTGCCCTGTTACATTGGTGGAATTTTTATATGAAGCTTTTGGTGTTTTATGCGGGAGCAGCAGGTCTCCTCAACAGCCAGGCCTGTGGCGCCCTGTAATGTATTCCATTTCATACTCAACCTCCCTGCCTGCTCTCATCAGAGGATCAGGAGTGCGCTGTCTTGCGGGCACACACTGAGATATAATTACTTTCCAACTCGCAAATAACAGAATAAAAGTGGCAAAGAAACATCGACAGGATGAAGGAATGAACAATGAAGTTTAATTATGCTTTATGGCACCAATTACACAAAGAAAACAGAAAGTTAAATGGCAGAAATATTCTCTCATTTCTCTGCTAAAGTGGACCGAGATTTGATCAGGATTTGAGGGAGACCTAAAAGAGAGATGAGATGAAACGAAGAAAACAAGTAGAATATTTTACTGAATGAAAGTGAAGCTCCTGTAATTCCAATTCTGATTTTTCTTGCTCTCACATTTCTTTGCCACTGCTCTTTGCTAATTACAAGCTTGTCAAGTAATCAGGGAAGTATAATGGACTCCACTTGTAGTCTCTCCACCTTGATAACTGTTGATTTGCTTCTTGAGGTCAGTGATCAGAACTCCGCACGCTCAGCCAAATATGGCCAGTCATTTTGCTTCCTGCCACTCAGTAGCGCAGCGTCTGGATTGGTGATTTGCACCAGCCACAAACACGCATAGGAGTACACAAGCCACCGTAAAATCCCACACAGACAAACACTAGCTTAATCAAGGACAGATTAATTAAAGGGAACAGTCTAATTAGCATCATTAGGGAAGGAATAATAAAGAGGCCTGTTCATGGACATAAAAACTGAGGTAAGCTGTCAGTGTGTTTACACACATGCAGGGGAAATTAGATTCATCCCCCCTTCTCCTCAACAGTTTGTCATCAGTGTCTTTAAGAATAAATATGTACTGCATTTTTTGGGAGGCTTTAAAAGTTCTGAATCAATGTCACTTCTTTATGCATAACAAGAAAAACCACATGTGCTGTGTTGCCTGTGATCCTGACTTGTTAGGTTATGTCAGAAAGTGGACGCAGCTGAGTGCTCATGAGCAACGAGTTTTCATGTTAATCTGGAGTTTTTCCAATTGCTCAAAAAAGCCTTTGGTGAATTCTTACAAGAGAGAGCCAAGTATCTGATCAGTAATTTAGCCACATACATGCAAACACATTCTCATTACTGGAAAAGAATGTATATGCACACACAAACACACACACTGGAGCTCAGGTTACAAGAGCCAAACTTTATACAAAAGTGAATTCTTTAGCAGAAACCCTCTGAACGCTCTCTTCTCTTTTTCTCTCCTGCTCACACAGCCAGACAAAAGGAAACAGAACTTCTCACACACTCTCAGACATACACCTACTTGATTTTCTGCTAGAGGCTGCATAGATATGAATCAGGGGTGACAATGGCGTGCAGAGTGGGGCCCTGTGCATCCTATTTTCTTCATTTACCTCAGGCTAAATGGATTTGGAACACTGCTGAATGGCTTACCTTTCACACCGCTTTGCCGACTTAAAAATGCCAAAGTTCTACACTCAACCTCACTTTCTTTCTCAAACCCCCCACCTTGACAACCCGTGTTTCTCCACCCTCCTCCCTTTCCACTCCCCTAGCCATCAGTGTCTCGGTCTTTGTGAAAGTGGATCATGAAAAAGTACAAAGGTATTACCATCACAGCAAGAATTCATACCATTAGAAGTGGTAGAATTGCTTACACTTTACTTAAAAATGAGACATAAAAGAGAAAAAATATGAATTTTTACAATTTTCTATCTTGATTTTCGGTTAATTGAATGAATGTTTTATCATTAATGCAAATGGCTTGCCTGTCTCCCTCGTTCCTGCATTTGTGTTCAGCATGACAATACACGATGAAAGGATCTGGCTAGATAATGGACCCAGCAGGAGAAACCATTAAAGTCCACTGATGTGTTCTGAGACCAGGTATGTTAAAATCTCACCATCATCCTTGATAACAGGTGTAAATGTGGGCTAAGGGGGCTTTCTAGGGCTCAGGACTGGCATTTAGGCCTACAAAGGGAGGTATCCTCCAACTGAACTTAGCCTTCATTCTCTGAGGTTCTGAGCAACAATGCCTTTTTCCTCTCCATGAGTCTAAGAGCCAGTGGCTCTAAAACCTCCAATAGTCTGAGCACTAGTGCTTCTTTAGCCTCTGGGGTTCTACTCCATGCATTACATCCAAGGTGGATACCTCAGCATGCCTTACGTTTTGGCTGTTCTCACCACACGACCCTCATCACTATCCTCAGCAGTGGCCTCAGCAGCTCATGCTGTCTCCATACACCATCTCTTTACCACATCAATAAGTTCAACTTCTTTTGTTTCTATGGGCCACAGTCTTAGGTTTCTCATCAGTCAAAGCCACTGCCACAACAGCCTTATCAGGACCTGGGCTAAAGCTGTTACACCCACAGCCAAGATCGCAACCAAGGACACTACCACAGCCAAAGGTCAGTATAATGCCACAGCCTCATCTTCACTAAACACAGCTATCAACCCATAGCTCCTGTTCCAAGTGCTCCCTCTTGATGTCTACTTTCACGTTCTCTACATGTAGTTTTTTGGTGAAACCCTCGAGTATTTAGTATCAACATCTGTCCATGTTTGGCTTTAGATGATAATTTCGTCAAGGTGACAATATTCCTCCAAGACTACTAAAGGAGGTCTTTTGTGCTGTAGGTCCTTACATTGTCAATGTAATTACCATTGCTATTCTTTAGGCTGTGTTCCAGCTGTTTTTAAACATGCTCTGGTCCAACCTCTTCCTAAAAAGAACAACTTAGAACCTAATGTTTCCTTTGAATTTTAAGCCTATTTTTAAGTTGCCTTATCTTTCTAAAACATTTTGAAAAGGCGGTTTGTTTCCAACTTCAGAGAATCTTCAGCTACATGGGATTAATTAACATATTCAGTCTGGTTTTAAATTAAGTCACAGCAGAGAAAAAGCTTTTCGTACAGTTTTTAATGATCTGCTACTAACTGCAGACTCGGGAGATTCTGCTGTTTTAATCTTGCTTAATTTGACTGCTGCTTTGACATGGTGGACCATGATGTTTTAGTATGACATCTGGACCAGTCTGTCAGTGACAGGGCACCGTTCCTAATTGATTCTACTCCTAGTTTGTCCAGTTTGGTCAGTTTTTCTAATCTGAGTCTGCTTTGATTTGTCGGGTAAATCAAAGCTCTATCATACAACCTATACTTTTTTCACGATATATGCTTTCTCTAGGGTGGATTTTTGGAAAAATGGTGTATCTTTTCATTGTTGTGCAGATAATTTTGGTCCCATTGGGAGCAAGTGGAAACCAGTCGATAAAGAATCTGGTAAACTGCTAAATTGACTTTAAAACTTGGATTACAGCTCACAAGCAATGCGAGCACATCAGCCTCATATTGTCTGTTGCCATCAACAACAAATCTCTACTGTCACTCTCTTACTAATTTGTCCAACTCTTTGCTCCCTCCTTGTTCCTCTTCTTTTACGCCTCTGTCTTAACTGTCTCTCAGGACCTCTGACTCTCTCCACATCTCCTTCAGACTCTCCTGATGACAACATGTTTATCCATTATTGATATTCTGACTGGGCTCACTTCCCGCCCTCCTGTCGCCCCACTTTCCTCCAGCCTGCCCTACTTCAACAGAGTCCCTTATGAGACACACACACACACACACACACACACACACACACACACACACACACAGACAGACATGTACATAGATGTACAAGTTTGCCTTTGTGTGTGTCGGGTGAGACCAAAGTTGTGATAACCTTCAGTGTTAAGTGATATGTTTGTGTCTGTGTGCATTTGAGTCAGTAAGACATAAAGGGAGAGACTCAGAGACACTTCCCCCACACAGAAAGAGAAGGGTTCCTATATTTAGATCCATATAAGAGTATGTTCCCAGCATCCAGCTGTGCATATGCAATGTTCAGCAATACCTTACATATTTTCAGACATTCAGTCACCAGTACAAGTTCAGAGGCAATGTCTGTGTACCTGTACACACATGCATGACATGTGCCTATGCATGTATGAAAGAAAACCGGTTATTAAAAAAGCTTTCAATAGGGGTTTTTGTTCATATCTAGTTGAAGTTGCATGAAGCAAGACTCAAAAAGTGCTTTCAAGGACTGCGGGCTGGGGTCGCTGGTGGTGGCCGGATGGTTGGGCGGGCTTGGCGGTGTGCTGCTCTGCTGGCTGTTGTGTCCAGGGGGGGATCGGGGCGGCGGGCTACAGGGTGGTGTGGAGGGGCTGCAGCGTGTGGGGTGGGGGCATTGTGTCCTCTTCTTTGATGAGAAGTAATCGGCATTTGGATCGGCTGAGTGGCAATGATAGAGCTGACCTTGACAATGTGGTGCTCGGTGGTGTCTGCCCTGTTGCGCCTGTGGGCAGGGGCTGGTGTAGAGCTGCGGGGTCCCTTGCCTTGCAGTCGTAGCGCGCTGTGTGGTGGGGGCGGGATGAGGCGGGGGTGCTTGGAGCTGGGCTGTGTGTGGAGCTTGTGCTGTGTGGGTGTGGCTTTGTCGACTTTTCGGGGATGGAGCTCACCTGTGGGGGTGTGCCCCTGTCCGGTGGGGAAGGGATTCATGGTGTTTGGGTTCAGGGGCATGTGTTCGATATCTGTGTCCTGGTTGGAGGTGGCCCTGTGGGGAAATTCATGGGCTCATGGGGTTGGGATGCGAATTCATTGGAGGGTTGGGACTGTTTCATCATGTGGGAGCTCTGGTTGGCGGGCTAGCTTGGACCATGTAGACCCCTCTTTTGTACATGACCCCCTCTCCGGATGAGGATGGAGGTCGTTGGGGACTGGGGTCGGGGAGGGGGGTCGCACCAGCCGAGGTGGCACCAGCCCAAACTAGCCCAGCTAAGCCCTTCTCTGGGGGGGTTGCGGTAGTCGCAGCGATGGTTCTCCTGGGGTTCCTGTGCTGTGGGGGGCCTTTGGATGTCTATGGCTGGTCCCAGGTCCGGGGGGGCAGGTCTGTGGCTCCCCACACTCGCTACTGCACATTTCTATGGAGAAACCTTGTATACAGAAGCACGCTCACACTCAGACCCACAGGTGTTTAGATTCAGGTGTTAGCAGATACACAAATGTCCTATATTGAGCCCCATTTACCACTGAATACATCTTACATTCATAAATGCATTTTTTGGTAAAAAAGCTGTTAATATGAATGTTTCTGCAGGTGTGGAAGCAAGCAGGGTGTTATCTTGTATTCTCTTCATCCTTCTTTCTTTCCTCCAATCAATTCTCCTTCTCTCCCCTTTTCCTTTCTGCCCCACCTCTCTGTCTTGCGTGGTTCTTATTTTTTTTTCCTTTTAATTTTTGTCTCCGTGTCCATAACAATTGAAATAATCCCAAAGCAGTTTCTAATAAAGTTTCTTTTATAAATATCAAGCAGAGCTTTAAACGTTAGCTGTAATGCTCCACTTGTGAAAGTAAATCTGTTGGGCTTTTTCTTGGCACTCAGACAACAATTCTGAGTGCTACTCTGCTGGACAGGACACGGGAAAAAAAAGGGCCTTTTATGTGTCTTTGTCATAGGAAAATGTTTCCTGTTGAAGCTGTTGGAACATCAGGTAAATGTTGCTTTGCTTTTTACTCCAACTGACATTATTTTTAGCTATGTTATAAAAAAATTTTTCTTTCAGTTGACAGAAATTTTTCTTGTGTGTTGACCTTTAATTGTTCGGTTCTTCTAAAAGAGTGTGTTTAGTCTACATCAATTGATCTGAATGACTGGAAGAGAATCCCATGTCTCCAGAACCACTGTCTGAAACTTCTTGTAATCACTTTAGGGAACATGGGCAATGAAGGGAGAATGAGAGGAATAGCAATAATATGTGAGCAATGTATAAGGGCTAATTCTTGGCAGTAAGAAGCACCATTTGTTTTCTTAAAGAGCAGATGGATTAAATGCCCAGAATAAATAAAACATATTTGTTTATTTTTATTTAAAAATGCTCAAGTTTGGTTGTGTAATGGATTCCTAAATATTTTGTGTCTTAGTTGCAGTAGGCAGTGGTCACTGCAATCTCAGTTTTGAGAATCAGGTTTCTCCACAGGCGAACCAGAGGCTGTTAATTATAAAAATTCCTTAGCCTTAAATTCAGTATGAGACTGCACATTCTGTTTTTTCAAATTCCAGATACCTGTGGTCAGCTTGCTTGCATTGATATATTAGCATAATCTAAAAACCATATGGTGATCTCATCTAACAAAACTATAAAATTTGCCATTCTTTTTTATTATGTTTTAACTGCCCTTCAATGACAAACCAAAACCTCCCAAAAAATCCTGCTGGTGCCACAATAATCTAACATGACCTGTAGTTATAGTAATATGTAACGCTAATTTCTTTAGCTACAATTAGTTGCAGTTGTAAATAAACATGCTTATTGCACAGAATGTTGTACCTTTTGCCATTTTGTGAATTTATAGTGTAGTAGCTCTAACAGCCTATTTTCTAGGTAATAAGACGCATGGCTAAACAGACATGCAATTCCCAGCTTGCTAACTTAAAGTGTTACCTTAATAAGAGCTAAATACCTAATAAGATAGTTAGTGTTCCATTAGCTTCCACACAACTGACTGTCCATATTGTTCATGGCCGGAAATATTTCCCAACCACTAAACTGGTTTGTCTTGTAACCTGGAGATATGTATAGGAGCCTTGTTTCAGCCTGCTGATTGGCAGTTGGCTTCAAAAGGTAGGAGGAGCATTATTTTACTCTTTGCATTACAGAGAAATGTCTGGTCACTTCAACACTGACCTCTTATAAGGATTTTGGACCATGTTATGACAAATTTGACCTGTTAACTTTTGAAAATGTTCATATACAGGGGTTGGACAATGAAACTGAAACACCTGTCATTTTAGTGTGGGAGGTTTCATGGCTAAATTGGACCAGCCTGGTAGCCAGTCTTCATTGATTGCACATTGCACCAGTAAGAGCAGAGTGTGAAGGTTCAATTAGCAGGGTAAGAGCACAGTTTTGCTCAAATATTGAAATGCACACAACATTATGGGTGACATACCAGAGGTCAAAAGAGGACAAATTGTTGGTGCACGTCTTGCTGGTGCATCTGTGACCAAGACAGCAGTCTTTGTGCTGTATCAAGAGCCACGGTATCCAGGGTAATGTCAGCATACCACCAAGAAGGACGAACCACATCCAACAGGATTAACTGTGGACGCAAGAGGAAGCTGTCTGAAAGCGATGTTCAGGTGCTAACCCGGATTGTATCCAAAAAACATAAAACCACAGCTGCCCAAATCACGGCAGAATTAAAGGTGCACCTCAACTCTCCTGTTTCCACCAGAACTGTCCGTCGGGAGCTCCACAGGGTCAATATACACGGCCGGGCTGCTATAGCCAAACCTTTGGTCACTCATGCCAATGCCAAATGTAGGTTTCAATAGTGCAAAGAGCGCAAATCTTGGGCTGTGGACAATGTGAAACATGTATTGTTCTCTGATGAGTCCACCTTTACTGTTTTCCCCACATCCGGGAGAGTTACGGTGTGGAGAAGCCCCAAAGAAGTGTACCACCCAGACTGTTGCATGCCCAGAGTGAAGCATGGGGGTGGATCAGTGATGGTTTGGGCTGCCATATCATAGCATTCCCTTGGCCCAATAGATGGGCGCGTCACTGCCAAGGACTACCGAACCATTCTTGAGGACCATGTGCATCCAATGGTTCAAACATTGTTTCCTGAAGGCGGTGCCGTGTATCAGGATGACAATGCACCAATACACACAGCAAGACTGGTGAAAGATTGGTTTGATGAACATGAAAGTGAAGTTGAACATCTCCCATGGCCTGCACAGTCACCAGATCTAAAAATTATTGAGCCACTTTGGGGTGCTTTGGAGGAGCGAGTCAGGAAACATTTTCCTCCACCAATATCACGTAGTGACCTGGCCACTATCCTGCAAGAAGAATGGCTTAAAATCCCTCTGACCACTGTGCAGGACTTGTATATGTCATTCCCAAGACAAATTGACGCTGTATTGGCCACAAAAGGAGGCTCTACACCATACTAATAAATTATTATGGTCTAAAACCAGGTGTTTCAGTTTCATTGTCCAACCCCTGTAAGTTGATAATGGAAACCATTTGCAAAGTTTAGGATGTGATTTGTAAATTAGTTTAAACTAAAAGCTTGAAATACTTTACAAACTAAATTTTATACCTTGTGATTTACACATATGCTTTTTGGTGCATTGTTTTTCGATTAATGGTCCTTGAGATTGTTCTGCAATTTGTCTGGATTTGTCTGTGCCTTCATTAGCTCACAAACAAAACCATGATATCTAAATGGTGTTTTAATGGGATACACCAAATGGATAACTAAAGAACAGGGTAGGGAGACTTGTATTTCAGAACTGTATACTATCAAGGCAGAGATTTGAAGAAGACATTTCTGCAGCCCAAAAAGAAGTCAAAGCTCTGCAAAAATATAATAGTTGGCTGAGCCAAACTGCCTGATTGTAAATGCAGGGCCTTGGTCTGACCGATGAACCTCAAGTTAATGGTTACTTTTAATGTGATTTAGAGTTTCTCTCCAGAAATGGAACAATCTTATAAAAGGCCTTTCATCTCTTTGACTCCACCAATAAGGCCTTTATAGTGGAGTGGCCAGACTAAAGCAATTCCTCACTGAAGGCCAAACATGCTTCAAGCTGCCCGGATGTTACCAATATAGTACAGTGGGCGGTCGTAGGAAACTCCTCTGACTTTGTAGGAGGTTCAGAACCAGGATGCTGCTCAGGTGGTGTTCCCATGAACACCTTGCAGTGTAACATAGACCCAGGTAACACGCTGTGCTACCTTGACAGCGGTGTAGGATCTGATATGGGCCATTCCAGCATCTGGACTTCAACTGTGTTCTCCTGGAACCAAGGAGTGGAGCACTGGAAGTGGCTGTTTTCAGCAATGCAGCTTTCACAATCTGTGAAACTTGAAAAAGCACAGTGGACAATCCTTTTTTGACAGTAAAACAACATCCTCTCTTCACACAAAGATGTGGAAGGCAGAGATCTTAGCAATATCCCCATGCCCAAACTAGGAGCCTGTCAAACAGCACTACAAAAGTCTCAGTCATAAGTGAAAACAATAAGCAGAGCCTTCACAAACCCTTGGCTAATTTTTAATTTCAAAGTCCCATTCTCAAGCTAGGTGCTTTTATTACATGAACTTGTACAGGTAAAAGGGTGTTCCAGCTAAATCAAAAGAGAATTAATCTTCTCACTCCACCTATATACTAGCAGTGATCATCAGCTAAATATTCTGAATATATAAAAATGTAACATCTGATGTTTTGAGGAAGGCCTGATTACAGGTCATTTCCTTTTCCATAGTTTCAGAATACCTAAAGAAAATTTCAAAAATGGTCTAAGTGGAGATGTAAAATTTCACACAAAAAAATCACAGTCCATACTTTCAGACAGGTTTTCAGAATGTGGTCTAAGGGAGTTATGCACCATTTATATAAACAAAAACAACATCTTACTTTCGCATTTTTTTGTCACTAAGTCCTCACTGGAGGTATGAGCTTACCTTTTTTTTCATGAGTGCTAAAACTTTTGTAATTCCATACTTCAGTCTGACATTTCCTCTCTTCTGGCGCAAGGGTCCACCCATGTGACAATCCAGCAAAAATTTTTAAAAAACTTTTAGTAACCAGGATCACATTACATTAAAAACCACAGAAATGAATTCTGACAAAAAGTAAATATGAATTGTCAATTAAATTACAAATAAACATAAGCGAGAAACCTAATGTAATTCAGTTTTAACAACTGCAAACTTCAAGTTATTGTGCAGTTCATCATTTTCACTTAGAATAAGTCACATCATGGGACCTGATTTTGTCTTGTATGAAGATAAGTATTAGATTAATGGACATCCATTGTAATTTTTGATGACATAAACTCTACAAAGCCTTTAATCTAATAAAATAATTCTCACAAATATATGAAGTAATGAAACCCTTTGTGACTCATTCATTCTTTATCAAAGTTTTGTTTATTCCTTACTTTTTAGTACACTTCAGAACTTAAACCTGGAAAACTTGGTCACCTAGATAAATCATCCTTAATTTTCATGCAAACCACTAATTCTTCAGTGCATTAGTTTTAAACTTTTCATTAACCTTTCAGCACTAGTAAAACATACAAATCAAAGTCATGCTACAATCCTTAATTATTATAAAACAAACATGACTTTTAAGGCAACAATCACTGAGCTCTTTTTGATTCATTTGTCTCTTTTAAACAGTGTTAAAACTCATGTAACTAATTTTTGTGCTCTCTTTCAGATTCAAAACCCTGAAAAGGGCTCAGAGTTTATCAGTTCTTTCTTTCTATTGAAACGACAAAAGGGGCTACATCCCTAACTTTACTTTTCCTTTCCCATAAAATCCTCCTGGATAGGTTTCTTTGTTTTTTTTGTGTCTCTGCTCTTTTTCTCTCAAAACCCCATGGCGTGGGCAGATGGCGCTCACACTGACCTGGTTCTGCGGGAGGTTTCTTCCTGTTAAAAGGGGGGTTTTTCCTCTCCACGTTTTAGGGAATGCTCAGTATGAGGGATTGCTGGCAATCAACGCCAGTGACTGTCCCTGTCTCTACATGTCACCAAGGATGAATGCTGCAATCACTGACTGGATACAATCTGCGGGTTTTTCCTTAGACAAAAAACTTTTATCCAATTTAATAAATAACTGAATCTGACTGCACTGTTCAATGATTAGGATTAATTGGAATGTATGTACCTGACTTTTGTGAAGTGCCTTGAGACGACGTGTTGTGAATTGGCGCTATATAAATAAACTGAATTGAACTGAATTCTTGGAGAAGCACTGCTTCCCCCTCCTGAAGTGCCGCACGGTTTGCCAGAATAGCACTATCCAGCACCCCTGACAGGGACGCCAAGAAGGCTGGGTACTCCGCACTACCACTCAGTCCGTAGGCCGAAACGACAGTCAGAGACCTGTCCCCAACCCGAACGCGCAGGGATGCGACCCTCTCATCCACTGGAGTAAACCCCAACACGAGACGGCTGAGCTGGGGGGCAACAAGCAAACCCACACCAGCCCGCCGCCTCTCCCCGTGGGCCACTTCAGAGTAGAAGAGAGTCCAGCCCCTCTCGAGCAGATGGGTTCCAGAGCCCAAGCTGTGCCTGGAGGTGAGCCCACTATTTCTAGTGGATATCTTCGACCTCTCGCACAAGCTCAGGCTCCTTCCCCCCCAGTGAGGTGACATTCCACTTCTCTAGAGCCAGCCTAAGCATCCGGGGATCGGGCTGCCGAGGTCTCCACCTTCGTCTGCCGCCCAATCTTCTTTGCACTGGTCCGTCATGGTTCCTCCTGCAGGTGGTGGGCCCACTGGGGGATGGCCTTGCGTCTGTCCTTCGCGCTTGGCCCGGCCACCAGCAACCCAGCCACCAGGCGCTCTCCGACGGGTCCCGACCCAAGGCCTAATTAAATGCATTACAAAATTGTAACGCCTGGTTACAACAGTGACCGAACCAACACGTAACATCGACCCACTTCTTCCGGCACCGGGCCTCTTGCTCTCCGCTATGGTGAGTCCCGGCCAGCTCTTATCCTTGATGTGCCGGGTCAGGTCGGGGTCTTTTTCCAGAGTGGCTGTAGGTGGCAGAGTCCAGCCTCCTGGGTGGAGATGCAGTAGGAGGTCCAGCCCGAGTTCTTAATGTAGCTGCAGACTGTCGACACTGAGGGCTTATGCAGGGTCCAGTTGGCTATGAGACAGAAGAGAAACCACCAACGTTTCCTGTTACAGCATTATGACAGCGTCCTCTCCATCGACACATCGGGGAATGGCAAGGGAGGGTGGGTAAGACTTACACAGTAGGTGTTTCTGTCTCAGCTTGCACTGCTGGGACCTCCACTTATCATACATGCTCCTGTCTGACGTCAAGCCCTTTTCTTGCCTCTGTCTCTTGGAGGGTGCCTGTCCGTCCACGGTGACAGGAAACTGCTCGAAAAAAGCACCCATTCCTGTACCCTCCTCCGGGCTGGTATCTTGCGGCCATTTGGGCATCTGCTTGCGGCCAGACGGTCTGAGGGTGCGTGAGAAGGAGAAAGAGAGAGAGAGAGGGATGTGTGAACATGCAACTGAACACATAACCCCCCCCCAAACATGAGATCCAGGGGCAGTGCCCGTCATCTTCGGGAGCCCGAGGTGGACCCCCACTGCTTTCTTTGCCTCCTCGCTCAGCAACTTGTCGTGCCATGCCAGGATGCCATGCGTCAACTGAGACAACTGGGAGGTTGTAGCTGCATCACAGCAACACAGAGACACGGAAACACGATGTTTGAGGAACCAAAACTAAGCTGAGAAAAGTATATATCCAAGCGGAATCCACAGCGCTGAGGGTAACTGGATGAGCGACACACTTGAAAATTAATTGAAAATAAATCCAAATTTAATTTGTTCTTCACAGACTGTTGCAGGGAGCACAACTGCAGTCCCTTTCACAATTTGGGTCCTTCAACAATAATAAATACGCAAATTATTAGATGAAAAACACATCAACAGACAGATAAAGCAGAGAAATGGCTTTCACCCCCCCTTCCGATATGGCTGTACTCACTGCCGATGCTCATCTCCACGTGGCCGCTGGTGATAACGGACACACACGTATATGTATAGTTTTCTAATTTGCATTTTGTTTTTTAACGATTTTTTTTGCAGCACTAATGGCCTTTATTTTTCAGTGTTTTTTGACAGTTGTCAGACAGATAAAGGGGGCAGAGAGAGAAGGGAAGACGTGGCAAATGTCGACAGGGCCGGGGCGTTGAGGATTAAGACCTCAGTACAAGAGTCGCATGGTTAAACCCCTACACCAACAGTGTACTACACCCTTTTTGTCTGTGTTTTTAATTGCTCACTGCCACAATGGCTCTTCCAGATGCACAAAGAGAGGCTTTCTCACCCTTTCTCATGACTTTAGAAACATCCTCAGGATCACCAGTGTCACGCAGTAGTACCTGAGCCTCGTTTTTGGCTCCTCTGTAACGTGGCAGCCCTTGTCCAGATTCAGAATAAGAATCAGCTTTATTGGCAAGTTTGTACATACAAACAAGAAATTTGACTCCGGTACACTTTGCTCTTTGGTTTTTGTTTTTGCATTACAGAATATACATATATTTACAATGTACAAATGTACACATATATAAATAAAAAGGTGCATTTGCAACATCTGTATGCTGTTGTTTTGTACTCTATTGAATGTTCAACAGAGAAACAGCCTGGGGGAAGAAACTGTCTCTGTGGCGGCTAGTTTTAGTGAACAGTGCTCTGTAGCGGCGGCCTTAAGGTAAAACTCTGAACAGTTTATGTGCAGGGTGTGTGATGTCTGCAGAGATTTGAGCGACTCTTTTCCTGACCCTAGACCTGTACAAGTCCTGGATGGAGGGAAGGTCAGCCCTGATGATTCTCTCTGAAGTCCTGATTATTCGTTGCAGTCTGGACCTGTCCTGTTTTGTGGATGAACCAAACCATACTGAGATGGATGAAGACAGGACAGACTGAATGATGGCAGTGTAGAAGATGACCAGCAGCTCCAGTGGAAGGTTGTACTTCTTGAGTTGCCTCAGGAAGTACAGTCTCTGCTGGGCCTTCTTTCGAACAGTGTTAATGTGTGAAGACCATCTCAGGTTCTCAGAAATGGTGGTTCCTAGGAACCTGAAGTGGTCCACAGCCAACACGGTGTTGTTGAGGATGGTGAGGGGGGTGTATGGCGGTGGTGTTTTCCGAAAGTCCACCACTATCTCCACAGTCTTGAGTGGGTTTAGTTCCAGGCAGTTCTGACTACACCAGTGTATCAGGCGATCCACCTCCTGTCTGTATGCAGACTCATCACTGTCCTGGATCAGTCCAATGACAGTGGTGTCGTCTGCAAACTTAAGGAGTTTCACGGACGAGTCCGCTGAGGCGCAGTCATTTTTGTACAGGGAGAAGAGGAGTGGGGATAGAACACAACCCTGGGGGGCACCAGTACTTATTGATCTGGTTCGGGAGAAGATGCTCCCCAGTCTCACCTGCTGCTGTCTGTCCGTCAGGAAGCTGTTGATCCACTGACAGGTGGAGGCTGGGACGTTGAGCTGGGTGAACTTCTGGTGGAGGATGTCTGGTATGATGGTGTTGAAGACCAAGCTGAAGTGTACAAACAGGATCCTGGCGTAGGTCCCTGGGTGGTCGAGGTGTTGCAGGATGAAGTGTAGACCTAAGTTAACAGCATCTTCTGCCGACCTGTTTGCTCGGTAAGCAAACTGCTGGGCCTCCAGTAGAGGGCCTGTGATGTCTTTCAGGTGCTTCAACACCAGCCGCTTAAAAGGATTTCATGACCACAGACGTCAGGGCTACAGGCCTGTAGTCATTTAATCCTAGGATGGTGGGTTTCTTGGGCACTGGGATGATGGTGGATTGTTTGAAGCAGGAGGGGACCTCACACTTCTCCAGTGACTTGTTGGAGATCCGGGTGAAGATCGGAGCGAGTTGATGTGCACAGGCTTTCAGGCATGATGGGGAAACGTTATCAGGTCCTCCAGCTTCCTTTGTTTTCATGCGTTGAAAGAGCCTATTAACATCTTCCTCAGAGATCTTTAGATTCGTATGGATTTTTGTGATGTCCTCTTCTGCCCTACAGAGGACCCTCTGGCAGTGGTAGGGGGTGGTGGTGGGCCCGATGACCAGCTTAGCGCTGGAATGAGAAGGACACAAAAATCAGGGAGGGTGGGGGACTGGGACAAGAAACCGATGTGGATCTGAGCTCGTGATACAGAGGTCGGCCACAGAGTGGGTGCCGAAAGCCTGAGTTGGCCTGCTGGGACATCATGCAGGTGAAATGTCATGCAACAACAGCTCTTGCACGGGTTCTGCTGTGTCTCTTCGAATGCGCTGATAATGAGCCACTCATGACCCGAACTCAACCTGTGAGGTGTTCTGGTCATGAGTATCTCATTACCAAAACTCAACCTGTGAGGAGTTAACCTCAGCTGTGGCTCATCAAATGTGCTCCTAACCCTAAGGCTGGTGGACCCTTTGGTTGTTTCCCTCACGCCACGTCAAGGCAGGGTCCATGTGAAGGTTTTTTTTTTAAAACCAAGTTTTTTGTATTTTTGCTCTTTTTTTTTGTGATATATATATTACATGCAAGACAAAATAAAAAAATCAATGAACAAAACGAAAGGCAAAATTACACCAAGTGGAACGTGGGATGCAAAAAAAAAAAAAAGCCCTCACAAGGCCTTTCTTGTAGGCTATTCAAGCTCTGATCTCGCTTGTTTTGCAGGCCCTTTAGGACCTTGCCGACAGTCCAGCTGTCCTGCATCGGTTTACATACTGTTTGTACACCACACCTGGCTTCACAGAACTGTCCGTGTTTGTGATGGCAATCTCCTTTGGTTCCCACTGCTTGCAGGTAGCAACAGGCATAATGACGGCCTTTGAAACATGGATATCAGGCTGTTCTTCATCATCCAGTAAGGGAGCTTCCTTCGGATCTGTCTCTGAATCTTCTTTTGGAAGGTCAAGTTTCGCTTCAACCGTGTGGTAGGCACCATCCTGTATGGAATGATATAGTGCAACTTCCACAAGTTAAAGCCAAAGACTTTAGGAAGCAGCGATGAGGAGAGGACCTGAAGTCCCTGTAGCTAAGCCTGAAAAACCCCCATGTCTATGATCAGGTGCTTGCCAAGGTAGAGGTTACATATTCACGGTTTCATGCATGCCCATGCAAGTGTACATCTAGCATCTTGACCTGACCACTTGCTCCATCCCAGCCCTTGACCAAAACATGGTCATGTGAGGATCCTTCGGGGTGAGGGTGCACCCTACATGGACATTGATGCTAGTGATGTCATAACCGTTGGCGATCGAAGAGACCAAAAGGTGTTCCTTTGATTTTTGGCCAAACCTGTAGATGAATGGCTTGATGACCACTGTCTCTCGATTCTGGTATTTCGATATCGCCTTGTCCAGGACTGGCAAAATGAACTTTTTGTCCTGAGACAGGACATGGACCCTTTGTTGGTCAAGATGGTTTTCTTCAGCGTTGGCCATCCCAGATCATTGGGTGGAAGCTGCTGAAGGAGCTCGATGAAATGCTTTAGGGCTCCATTTATCATCTCCAGGGAGATCTGGGTGAGAAAATCTGTATAGAGGAAGCGGATGTCCACTATAATGGAATTTTTCTTATCAAAGTGGGAGAGAAATTAACTCACAACAAGAAAAAATCCGGACTTTGTCTTTATAAGTTTTATTCAAAGGCATTCAGCGTTTGAAGACCCTGTCACTGACAAGTCAGTGAAGCAGAGCCCAGAGCACAGTTTACAGACAGTATTTAAACAGTATGTGGGTGTTACCTCAACTTAAAAGAGTTTGGAGACATGGTCCTCTAGACTCCACCTCGGGTCAGAGGTAACAAAGTTATTTATGAGCGGACCGTCTGCTCTTCCTCAGACACAACCCTCCAGGATGTGTTTTAACCATTAAACTTCTGGTAATGGTTTTACAGACCAACTCCTCTATAAGTACTAAATACAGAGGTCAGAGGAGAGAGGTAAATGAAAGTTCACAGCACTTTTGAATACTTTGGAGCACTAAATAAAAGAATTTCCATAACAGTCATTTCTTCTGATTACAAGATAATCACAACTAAAAGGAAAATTCTTCAAAACCATCACCTAAGATTATAATCAAAGTAAAAAAACAAAAAAACTAAGACAACACTTTAAAATAAAAATCAGAATCAAAAGGAAAAATAATGAATTACTCCAATCTTTATTAACCAGGACCAAATTCCAAGAGGAACCCATATTTTCGTTCTGTTGGGTTGTCAGCAATTCTTCAAATTTATCATGGATACTTGTCATGTTGTTAGGCACATCAGGAATAAAATTGCAACATTGTTCCCCAATTACATGACAAACACCACCCCTCTCAGCTAAGAGGTAATCCAAAGCCATCCTATTTTGCAAACTTATAATTCTTATATCCTGCTTCTCCTTGGTCAGAACAATGTAACCTCGTCAGTTAAAACAGTAAGATTTTCTAACTCAACTGACAACTCATTTATCCTATGGGGCAGCATTAGCAGCCCCATAACTAGGAATAAGTGTACCCAAAATCCCTTTCCAATCCTAGCTCTCTTTTGCCGTTTGTCTACCTTTCTAATAATGGGGTGATTGAATCATAAGTAATGACTGTAGGTAGTAAATAACTAAATAACATACTCCAGACCAATTAGCAGGCAGATACAGATATGATCTATTTCCACACATCCAAACCATGTTCTTAGGACACGAGTACCCATCTCTACTAGGAAAATAACAAAAACCCCTGGTTAATTTACCCTCCCTGGCTATTCAACTTACTTCTGGGGTAAATTTTTTTATAAAAAGTGAGAGAGAAGTTAACTCATTTAACAAAAAAGGCCGGACTTTATCTTTAAAGGTTTATTCAAGGCATACAGCGTTTGAAGACTCTTTTACAAAGAAATCAGGTTGAACAGGCCCCAACACAAAGTACAAATCCTTTAGAGCAGAATGAGGGTGAATTTTACTTCAAAGAGTTTAACTTTAGGGCCCCTAACCTTCCCCAGGACAGAGATAAAACAATTATTAATGAGCACCCCATCTCCCTCCCTTAGGAAGTATTAACCATAAATCTTAAGACAAATGGCTAGAGAGGCCATCTGCTCTAAAAAAACAGAACACTAATAAAACACATAGTTCAGAGAAAAAGGTGAATGAAGTTCATAGCACTTAAGAAAAAATTTCCCTTACACTTTCCCCATGTGATTAAAAAGATAATCATACACAAAAAAGAAAATTCTAAAAACATCACCCAGTAAAAAAGCAAATTAAACCAAAAAGAAAACAAAAATATAAAACAAATACAGGTGTCATTTCACGGTTTTTTTTCTCCAAGAACAAAGTACCTCAAAGTACTAGCCAAACAAACAAAAATAAAAAAGGGAAAACCTTATAAAAAATAAATCTCCAAAATCTCTATTTATACCCAAAATGTTGAACATATTTTTAACCCCCCAAAACTTTAGAGTTTTCATCATTATAACATCTCAGGCAGTAAAAAAGCCGTCATTATCCATACCACTGTTATCTTAAAATGCAAAATCATCAACATCATTACAAACAGAAATTAAATCTACATCCATATCGAACCCTTTACCATGGAAAACAATAATCAGCCCTCATTCCATTCCTTTTAAAACTATTGGAATAATACAACATGAAAGAAACATCAAAAATCAAAAATAAAAATAAAAAATTACCCAAATCTTCATTAACCAGATGTCCAACCCCCACCGTAATAATCCAGGTCCATGGATTCAAGAGGAACCCTTTTTTTCTTTCTTTTTGGGGTTTTTCAGCAATTCTCCAAATTTATCATGGATACTTGTCATGTTGCTAGACACATCAGGAAAAAAGTGCAACTTTTTCTCCAATTAAATGACAAACACCACCCTCTCAGCTAACAGGTAACCAAAACCATTCTTTTTTTGCAAACTCATCGTTCTAAGAGCTTGTTGCTCCTTGGTCAGAACAGTGAAACCTTTCTTCAGTTAAAGCAGTAAGACTTTCTAACTCAACTGACAACTCATTATCCTATGAGCTGCATTATTAGCCCCATAACTAGGAATGAGTGTACCCAAAATCCCTTTCCAATATAAATCCTAGCTCTCTTTTTCCGTTTGAAAAAATTTTTTCCTTTTTAATAAAGGGGGGGTTTTAATCATAAGTAGTGACTGTAGGTAGTAAATGAGCTAAATAACATACTCCAGACCAATTAGCAGGCAGATACAGATATGATCTATTTCCACAATCCAAACCATGTTCTTAGATAATAATACCCTCTCTACTGGAAAAGTAACAAAACCCTGGTTAATTTACCTGCCTGGCCATACAATTACTTCCATTCGGTAAGGCTGTCAGATTAATTTTTAACACAAAAGGCACTGGGCCGAAGATCCGAAATGGTATAAGGATCATTTCTGATAGGACATGACCCATGACCTTTTTGACCTATGACCTATTTCTGTGGGTTAAAGCACATGAGACTGGTAAAATTTTACAACCCTCTGTCTTTCCAAGGAAATAAGGGGTGTTTTCCCCCTGTGCTATACAAATATCTGGATCTTTAATCGAATTCCTATTACCCTAAACCCTTAAAAAGTTCCTGAATTAGCACGTTAAATTAGTCTCACTAGAAAAACTACTAACATTTTCTACGTTCCCTTACATTTTCCTCAACCAAGGAAAAAGGACCTCCACCAATTGGTTATCTGGAAAGAAAGTAGCTAGAGTATAAGCAGTATCAATGAAAAGTACCAGAAATGGTTGATCATTAATAGCATGTGGAATCAAACAACAAACATAGCAACTGTCATTTTTTTTTTTCCTCACAGTTTTTTATTCCGTTGCCCCCAGACATTATCAGTATGATCTTGGTAGTCAGAGAAATGTAATCTCTCTTCGAATCAGCTGATGAGTATTATTAGCATAATTACTCAGATTAGCCACACATTGTCTTTGCTGTATCTTTTCCCAATGAAAAAAAGAAGTAAAAAAATACTATACCCCAAACAATCAGCATCAAAACAGACCATCTTCCATACAGCTGGATCGTGACCTTGAAGTGTAATGTCCTTTCTTCTGGTACTGAAAACAAACAGTTTTTTCAAAGAAAACAAATCATAAACAAAACTTTAAAAAAAAACCCTGCTGCCTTTCCAGAGTGGCTTCTGTGCTTCAAGCTGCCCTGTTACCAAACTGGTACAGGAGGGTGGTAGTTGGAATTCCCCCAAGGCAGGAGGTTTAGAACCAGAATGCTGCTCAGGTGGTGTTCCAGTGAACACCTTGCAGTGTGTAAAATGGACCCAGGTGTCTCGACCCTGGACCTTCACGGCAGTGTGAGTCACCAGCAGAATTTGAAACTGAGCTCTCCACCGTTTTTCCCTCCAGTGACATCTCCTGGTATCTCTAATCAGCACCCACTCTCCTGGCTGGATCTGGTGCAGGGGTCTGTCAGCTACAAGGGGTAAGGCAGCTTTCACTGTCTGATGGGAGAGAGAAAGAGAACGTGGTAGAACCTTACTATATTCCAACATGGAATGTTCAAAATGAGCAGTTGTTAGTGTACTTGGGTTAGTACTTGGTCTTCCCCCTGTATTTGCAGGTCTCCCAAAAAGGATTTCAAAAGGACTCAAATTAGCTCTGGATCTATTTCTCATCCTCATATACATAAGAACCAGAGAGAGAGCTTTTGGCCAGGACAACCCTGATCTTCACAGCATTTAGCCAATTTATTCTTTATTGTTCCGTTTTCTCGTTCTACTACTCCATCTGATTGTGGGTGGTAAGCACAATGTGTCTTCAACTGGAAACCTAGAAGCTTACAAATTTCCTGTAAAGCTTTGTTAACAAAATGTGTTCCGGTATCACTGGAAATCACCTCTGGGACCCCCCAACGGGGAAGAATCTCTGTCAACAAAGGCTTCGCAACAGCACTGCTGTCTGCGTGTTTTGTTGGAAACGCTTCAACATATTTAGAAAACATGCCCACGACCACCAAACAAAACAGCTGAGTCTGAGCACACTGCAAACCCTAACTTGATTCAGACCAACAGCAGAACGGGAGGAAGACCCATCTACACACAAAACAAGATCAGGGTTAGTCAAAGGGGTGTCTTGCAAGTCAGGACGAGGGGTACAAACAACATTTAAGACAGCTGCGCAGTCATGACTCTCACCATCCTCCTCAGTAGGCAGAAGTATGGCTGGTTTTAAAGTGTTACAACTTTTAATTGTAATGTTAGGCATGTCCAATAATATTGAGGAATACCTAAGCCACCTTGCTGCTGATAAATGAGACGTCTTTTGTTCCAGGAGGATGATGGAAACAGAATGTGGAACAAAAACTGTCAATGGATTATATCCAACAATGTCCCGTGATGCTAACACTGCTTTCTCAGCTGCTGCAATAGCGCGCAAACAACCAGGCAACCCAGCTGCAACTGGATCAAGCTTACTGGAATAATAAGCTACAGGTCGCAATTTATCACCATGGGATTGCAACAACACAGATGACATGAAACCAGATTTTTCATCCACCATTTGAATAAACGGCTTGTCAGAGTTCGGTAAAGCCAATGCAGACGCAGAAGACATGGCTGTTTTTAAATCAGTGAAAGCCAGTTCTGCCTCATGTGTCCATTTAATTTTGTCTGCAGCTGCCAGGCTCCTCCCATATATTAAACTGGCCAAAGGCGCTTCCAGCTCAGAGTAATTCAGAATGTAAGCTCTGCAATAGCCTGTCATACCCAAAAATGACATAATTTGTTTCTTTGTGACAGGTTTTGGGATCAGAACTGCTTCAATGCACTGAGGCGACAGTTTTCTGGTTTTATGTGAGAGAACATGACCAAGAAATGTCACTTCTTCCTGCACAAACTGCATTTTAGATTTCGAAACTTTGTGTCCTTTTTCATAAAGATGTTGAAGCAGCTTCAAGGTGTCTTTCCTAAATTGATCCGCTGATCCTGCTGATAATAATAAATCATCCACATACTGTGCAAGAACAGGTTCAGGAGACAGAGTCAAATCAGCCAAAGAGTCTTTCAGAGCTGTGTTAAAAATAGTCGGACTCTCAGTGTAGCCCTGACAAAGACGAGTAATACAATATGGCTTCCCATCAAATTCAAAAGCAAACCAATACTGACTGTCCTTGTTGACAGGGACAGACAAAAATGCATTTGCCAGGTCTATCACTGAAAAATATTTAGCTTCTGGTGGAATTTGTGACAAAATCGTAGAAGGGTTTGGAACTGATGGCGCGCGGGCCACAACAGACTGGTTGACAGCCTGCAGGTCCATGACAAATCTCCATTCATCAGGTACTCCAGGGGCCCTAATTTTTTTTACAGGCAACAACGGTGTTCTCACAGGTGAATTTAGACAGGGTACAATTACCCCAGCTTTAACGAGGGAATCAAAAACAGGACGAATCCCCTCCAAAGCTTCCTTTTTCAATAAGTATTGTTTCTGACATGGCCTGTAGTTTGATTTAGGAATAATAACAACTGGCTCACAATCTGTAATGAGACCAACATCATATTTGTGAGCAGCACACAATGAATCAGGCAGCTTCGCAAGATCTGCATCCGCAGAAGAAGCAGTAGCTAAAAACAGATGTGAATGTAAAATCAGTTGCACTGTACGATTACAGGCAACAACAGTGGGACAATGTCTTTTGAAAGCATTTTGAGAAGGAGACACAAACACATATGGGACGTCTGTCTCCCTCCAATCTGTGGCAAGGAGACAACGCCTAACAAAAAACCCCACATCCTTCCATTTTCCATATTTTCAGGCTTGGCCAACGATACATGCGGTACCAGAACCAAGAAACTTCAAAAAAAAATGCAGCTTTTCAGAGGTCAAAGTCACAGATAAAGCTGCTGTCTGATCATTCCAATACATGTCAGAGAGGTGCCACTCTCATTTGTATTTTTGTACCAACGTTCCTCATAGTCAAAATCAGGTCCTTCAGACACATGTGAAGTACAATGCAGATCATCTGCATCCATTATCTCACTGCCAGGTGTCACAGCATTTACTGCCCAATGTGACAAAGTGTTGAGGTACAGGACCAACTGAAGCTTTTTCCACTGATATGCATATAAGGGTTGATCTGGGGCCCAATGTACTGCAGTGTAGTCATAGTCAAAGTTGTTCTGCGTATGAACTGTCAGTCCATCAGGTTTGAAGTAATAGCAATATTCAATCTACACATCAAATCTCTACCCATCAAGTTTAATGGACACAAAGGAGACACCAAAAAAGAATGTTTTAACTGCACTCCTTGTGGAGTGGAACACTTTAGAGGAACAGAAAAACGTTCCCTAACTGTTTCACCCGAAGCAGAGACAGAATGAACATAACGACCACTCAGTTTTGGCTGCTCTTTGATACATTTAGCTGATAAAACAGAATGTGTCGCTCCTGAATCTACAACAATAGAAATTTCTTCTCCCTCCACCGTCATAGAAAACATAGGCATTCTTTTAAAAGCAGGGTTCTGTGAGATACGTGCCTGGTAAAACTACAGAAGCAAGTGTAATATGGCCTCTGTAAGCAACCTATGTGAATCAGTATCATCATGCAACTGTGTGTGTTTTTGTGAAACCTCACGCTCCTTAAGAGACCCCTCCTCAATGCGAGTGGCAGCCAGATCCAGGGTCCCGTCCTCCATTTGTCAGTTACCGTTGTTAGGCCGCTGCAGTTTCTCCTTACATTCATTCTTCCAGTGACCCATCTGTCCACAGTTATGGCAAGCATCGGAGCGGGACCACTGTCTCCTTCCCCGACCTCTGCCCCGGCGTCCCCGGCCTCGTCCTTGAGGAAAAGAACCACGTTGATTTGTACTGTAGTACAGGGTCAAAGCAGCGTTATGCAAATCAGTCTCTCTTTTGTCCACTTTTTTCTTCTTTCGGTCGTTGATAACGTCATCGCTGTGTAAAGCATGTCTTTTCAGCTCCTCGAAACGCACCCCATGTCTCCAGCCAACATAAAGAGTCTTAGTTTGTGCTGCGATCTCAGGGAGAAGTCCTTCCATAATGTATCCACACAGCATCTTCTCCCAGGGGACCAAAACAGTAAAGTTAGTGGGGCGTTCCATACCTGAATGTTTATTGAACGCTTCTTCAATTCTGTAAAGAAAATCAGCGACAGTCTCGTCAGGACGTTGTTTGACTTGTTATAGCACGGCACAATCACTCCTCTGTGGAAATTTTGTGATCAAATCAGTGCACAAATGTTCCACGGCATTATACCATGGCCCATTACGGTGATTCAAATCACCATCTTCACCACCGGTTGTCACACCAAGGCGCAGAGCAGGATCTGGCAGTCTCAAACCAACTAAATCTCCAGGTTTGATTTTTGCTGCAAGGAGCCGGCGAATTTCTGTTCCAGTCGGCCTCATCTCGTGGCATAAAGCTTTAAATTCAGTGGCAAACTTTCTTCCGTCTTCTACCGGATCTGAAAGCAATGCAGCGCTGGCTTGGATGTCTGCTGCAGTCCACGATCGAAACACCAACTGAGACTCATTCTTTCCTTCTGCTTCCAACATGGGGCATTGATACTCTTCCCCCTCTTTTTTGTCATCACCTCGCTGTTTTCCACTTCGTAGCCATGCAAACTCAGGTAAATGTTTTTGCTTTACCCTAAACCCACCATAACCCCTAACCCACCCTAACCATTTTACTTTGTACCCCTACAAATAACACATTCTAAAATGGCCAAACTCTAACACTCAGTAGTTTATACTAACCTCCCCAACAACCCTGGACCATTCAATCTCTAACACTGAACCCACTGAACTTTCCTTACCCTAAGCCCACCCACTTTATGCTATTCCCACCAAACCAATCCTGCATTTTACCCTAAGGAGTACTAACCCTAATTTCAACCATTTTACTTATGTCAACCTGACCCCAATTCCAAATCCAAGTACAATGGTAATCCTGACCCTAACTTTAAGCCCCGGCCCCTTCTGGGAGGCCGCCTTCATTTTCTTTAACAGCTTGCGGCCTCACCCATTAGGAGAAAGCGCAAATGGCATGACAATTTTAGCACCTCCCATGGCTGGGAATACTCTTAACCACGCCCACTTTTGTGACCCTGCCCCCATTTACATTAACTTGGCCATAGAATGCTAAGGTGTGGGGCGGGACATGTTAGGCGGCTCCCATGTCGGGAGGGCACAAATCAATCCCTTCAGCAACTTGCAAATGCCCAGCTCCCATAGGAATACATAAAAATGCAATAGCCGTCTTTCTCATGGTTTCTATATACCCAGAATGCCTTGGTAGTTACAACAACGTTTTTGGGTATTTTCAATTCAATTCAATTCAATTCAATTCAGTTTTATTTATATAGCGCCAATTCACAATACATGTCGTCACAAGGCACTAGGGTTGTTGGGGAGGTTAGATTAAACTACTGAGTGTTAGAGTCTTTCCATTTTAGAATGGGCTATGTTTCACCACTTTTAGAGGTCCAGCTAGGGAGCAGGACATGTTTAGCTGCAGATCAAATAACAAATCGTTGCCACACAAAGCAACAGGATAGTCAGATACTAACAAAAATTGATGCGAGAGAGTTTGGCCTTCATGTGACACTGTAAATATTACAGTGGGAAGTTGAGTTCAGGGAGTCCCTGAAACATCCACAATAGCTAAAGTTTTTTTTTTTTGAGAGGGGCTCTGGATATATGATACAGGCATTATCCGCCAGCATTGTGACAGTTTTGCCATTGATGCTGCAGGTCACCATTGGTTCAGTTGATGGGAGGAAGAACTGAACTGTCGTGTTACGTGGGTCTCCTTAGTTATCCTGGTGACGCTCATCCCAGGCCTGAGATGGCATCTGATGAGGATATGGAAAAGCTAATACTCTCCACCTTCCCCTGGGAGATGCTAAAGGTCCTCCTCTGCCTCTGAAGGAGTTTTGGGGTTGTGGATAATTCATGGTGAGACATGATGCAATTCAATGTCCAGGCTGTCCACAATTATGGCAAACTTATCTTGCTCTTCCTCCAAATGCCCATCCTCTTTGTGGGCCCTACCCTCTGTTGGGAGGGTCCAGGTCTGAAGGACCAGATGGACCACAAGCATGATGCTTGTGCAGACAATGCAGCAGTAACGGCGTGCTGAATTTGAGATGTCACGTCAGGTTTAGGAAGTGGTGGAGATGCCTCAGCTAACATGATCTGTGTGTGACTGTTTTCTTATTTTGGGGCGGCTGTGGCTCAGGTGATAGGAGTTCATCCTGTAACCAGTGGGATGCCAGTTTGAACCCCTGCTCTGTCCATCTCAGTCGTGTAATTGGGCAAAACACTTCAACCGATAATCCCTATTTATCTTCCCCGCCTTGGTTCAGCCCAGAACCTTCTTAAGGGCCTTCATTCTGCGCAGGACACAGCTCTGCTCCGCTCAGTTTTGCTCTACTCGGTGCGGTACCAGTTGTGTTTACACTATCCCACTGACAGCTGGAGCTGTGGTGCCACAAGCCCCGCTTCAAGCCGTCAGTATAGTGGCCTCTGCTGCTATTAACTTCACTGTGTGAGATTGTCCTATTAAAGTAATCTGCAGGTAACAAAATAAATAAATAGAAAATAAAAACATAAATAAACAAAATACAAATATTTTTGTATTATTGATGGTATGGAAATTCTTCTATTTAGTGCTACAAAGTATTCAAAAGTGCTATGAACTTTCATTAACCTCTCTCCTCAGACCTCAGTGTTTTTATTAGTGTTCTGGTATTTAGAGTAGATGGACTCTAAACCATTACCAGAAGTTTAAAGGTTAAAACACATCCTGGAGGGTTGTGCCTGAGGAAGAGCAGATGGTTGTCCTCATTAATAATTGTCTTATCTCTGTCCTGGGAGGGTTTAGGGGCCATAAAGTTAAACTCTTTGAAGTTGAGATTACACCCACATTCTGCTCTAAATACTGTCTGTAAACTGTGTTCGGGGCCTCTGTTTCACTGACACGTCAGTGACAGGGTCTTCAAACGCAGAAATGCCTTTGAATAAAACTTATAAAGACAAAGTCCGGATTTTCTCTTATTGTGAGTTAATTTCTCTCCCACTTTGATAAGAAAAATTATATTATATTGTATATGCAAGAACTTAATTCAATTCAGTTTATTTATATAGTGCTAATTCACAACACATGTCGTCTCAAGGCACTTCACAAAAGTCAGGTACATACATTCCAATTAATCCTAATCATTGAACAGTGCAGTCAGATTCAGTTATTTATTCAAATTGGATAAAAAGTTTTTCTGTCTAAGGAAACCCAGCAGCCCCTCCTTGAACCGCCACCTTAACGTGGTGGAGGGATTTGAGTGTTGAAATGATCCTAGAGGCTATGTTGTCTGGGGCTTAAATGCCCCTGGTAGGGTCTCCCATGACAAACAGGCTCTAGGTGATGGGTCAGACAAAGAGTGGTTCAAGAATCCTTCATGAGGACCATTAAATCGAGGTACGTGACGTCTCGATTGACCGGTCGGTCTACGTTCTTACCCTCACCTATGGCCATGATCTTTGGGTCATGACCGAAAAAACCGAGATCCCGGATACAAGCGGCTGAAATGAGCTTCCTCCGTAGGGTGGCTGGGCACTCCCTTGGAGATAGGGTGAGGAGCTCGGTCATTCGGGAGGGGCTCGGAGTACAGCCGCTGCTCCTCCACATCGAGAAGAGCCAGTTGAGGTGGCTCGGGCATCTATACTGGATGCCTCCTGGACGCCTTCCTCGGGAGGTGTTCCATGCATGTCCCACCGGGGGGGGCCAGGGGACGGCCCCGGGGACACGCTGGAGGGGACTATGTCTCTCGGCTGGCCTGGGAACACCTTGGGTCCCCCGGAGGAGCTGGAGGAGGTGTCTGGGGAGAGGGACGTCTGGGTGTCTCTGCTGGGTCTGCTGCCCCCGCGACCCGGTTCCGGATAAGCGGAAGACAACAAGTACGAGTACGAGGAAACCCAGCAGATTGTATCCAGTCAGTGACTTGCAGCATTCACCCCCTGAATGAGCATGTAGAGACAGTGGACAGTCACTGGCGTTGACTTTACAGAAACCCCCGTACTGAGCATGCATGTAGCGACAGTGGGGGGAAAAAAAACCCCCTTTAAAAGGAAAGAAACCTGCAGCAGAACCAGGCTCAGTGTGAGCGGCCATCCCCATGACCGACGGGGTTTTGAGAGAACAGAGCAAACAAAAAGAGAAAAAAGAAGCACTGATCCAGAGGTACTTTCTATGGGAAGGAAAAGTAAATGTTAGGGGGATGTAGCTCTTTTAGTCGTTTCCCCTAGAAAGAAAGAACTGATAAACTCTGAGCCAGTTTTTTTCCAAGGTTAGAATCCAAAAGAGAGGCACATATAATTAGTTACAGTAAAAGCTCAGTCAATCGCCATGTCTAGGAGAGAGAAAGGGCCAAACACTGAAAAGACAGGGCCATGTGGATCATTGTAGAGGGTGAGCTTTTTTGTTGTTGCCAGCAGAGGCTCGGGGGAAAAAGGTGTCACAGGTAGACACAGAGTCAGGCCAGGTGTAGCTCCTAGGAAGAGAAAAAGAGAGAACAAAGTTAAAGCTGAAATAACAGCAAATAACACAAAATGGAGAGTAGTGTGAGAATGTAGGGAAGAGGGTGAAAGTGGTCATTATGTCCTCCAGCAGCCTAAGCCTATAGCAGCATAACTACAGAGATAGTCGGAACCTAAGCCACTCTAACTATAACTTTTTCAAAAAGGAAAATTTTTAGGCCTAGCCCTTTAAAATTTTATAGAACTAAGTTATATAAAAACCACAAGGATTGCTACCCTCTCTGTCAGACTGTTAAACCATTGGGAGATGGGTCATACAGGAGCAGAAAAGGAGGGTTGTTGACCTCAACCATAACTGAGCCGGGTTTTGGGGTAAACCTACTCCCCCCTTTTCTCCATCCCAAAAGGGAAGGAAAAAACGGGGTAAAAAAAAAAGGAAAATGTCGGAAAACTAAGAAAATAATATAAACTCTATCAAAAAGGAAAGTTTTAAGCCTAGCCTTAAAAGTTACAAGGGTCAGGGGTTCTAATATCAGGGGTTGTGGCAGTAGAAGCAGAGAGGAGAGACACTGCTGTCTGGACTGGTGAAGCTCCAAAGTTTGCCTGAAGAAGGTGGAAATTTGGGCTTTATGAGGAAGTTTTTGTCTCATCCATGGCAGTAATGAGGTCAAGGACTTTACAGGCCAAAACCACAGACTTCTAATCGCGGTGAAGTTACTTTTAGGTTGGATATTATCTATTTGTGCTCCGCGAATTAACCAGGGTTTTCCTCCTATTTGATCTGACGTAGACAGTCTGCTTAAGGACGTCAATAAATTTCCGAACCAATCACTGTTTCATGGTGGCATTGTTTTTTTGCATTTTGGGGGAAATTATGGACCCATAATGTATTTTTGTCAAGACACTCGGTTCAGAATACACATATATAGAATACAGACAAAATTAAAAACATGGAGAGTAAGAGTTGAAAAACACACAAATAAAAATTATAAGGCACGTCAGGAGGAAAATTGGAGCACTTATAGCAGCTGAAAAACATCCCTAAGGGGAAGTATGAAATATGTACATGGGAAGATTGAATGATGTATTTGCATGAAGTGATGCATGATTTATTTACATAAAAGGGCAGCTTGTGCTAGAGCAATCTATGAACATACAATGCTCATAAAATGGACTATTGAGTGTCTACAGGGGGGCAATTGCCTTCACAACAATGGGACAACAATGCGTCTGGCCTTCTTCTTGACTCGTGTAACATCAGAATCAGAATCAGAATCAGAATCAGCTTTATTGCCAAGTTTGTACATACAAACAAGGAATTTGACTCCCCGGGACCTTTCCTTTTGGGTTTTTTTTTTGCACTACAGAAAATAATAAATTTACAATGTACAACTATACACATATATAAATAAAAGGGCATTTGCAACATCTGTCTGCTGTTGTTTTTACTCTATTGAATGTTCAACAGAGAAACAGCCTGGGGGGAAAAAACTGTCTCTGTGGCGGCTGGTTTTAGTGAACATGCTCTGTAGCGGCGGCCTGAAGGCAGAACTCTAAACAGTTTTATGTGCAGGGTGTGTGGGACTGCAGAATTTTTTGCAGGGTCTTTTCCTGACCCTGACCTGTATAAGTCCTGGGGGGAGGAAAGGTCAACCCTATGATTCTCTCTGCAGTCCTGATTATTCGTTACAGTCTGGACTGTCCTGTTTTGTGGATGAACCAAACCACACTGAGATGGATGAAAGGGGGACAGACTGAATGATGGCAGTGTAGAAGATGACCCGCAGTTCCAGTGGAGGTTTTTTACTTCTTGAGTTTGCCTCAGGAAGTACAGTCTCTGCTGGGCCTTCTTTTAACAGTGTCTATGTGTGAAAACCATCTCAGGTCCTCAGAGATGGGGGTTCCTAGGAACCTGAAGTGATCCACAGCCGACACGGTTGTTGAGGGTGGTGAGGGAATGTATGGAGGTGGTTTTTCCGAAAGTCACACCCATCTCCACAGTCTTGAGTGGGGTTTAGTTCCAGGGAGTTCTGACTACACAGTGTATTAGCGATCCCCCTCCTGTCTGTATGCAGACTCATTACCGTCCTGGATCAGTCCAATGATAGTGGTGTCATCTGCAAACTTAAGGAGTTTCACGGACGAGTCCGCTGAGGTGCAGTCATTTGTGTACAGGGAGAAGAGGAGTGGGGATAGAACACACCCCTGGGGGGCACCAGTACTTATTGATCTGGTTCGGGAGAAGATGGTCCCCAGTCTCACCCTTTGCTGTCGGTCCGTCAGGAAGCTGTTGATCCACTGACAGGTGGAGGCTGGGACGTTGAGCTGGGTGAGCTTCTGGCTGAGGATGTCTGGTATGATAGTATTGAAGGCCGAGCTGAAGTCTACAAACAGGATCCTGGCGTAGGTCCCTGGGCGGTCGAGGTGTTGCAGGATGAAGTGTAGACCCAAGTTAACAGCATCATCTGCCGACCTGTTTGCTCGGTAAGCAAACTGCAGGGCGTCCAGTAGAGGGCCTGTGACGTCTTTCAGGTGCTTCAACACCAGCCGCTCAAAGGATTTCATGACCACAGACGTCAGGGCTACAGGCCTGTAGTCATTTAATCCTGGGATGGTGGGTTAACATAAACCGAGTACAGGCAGATGGCAACCCACAATCACTTGTGCTGTCTTTACCACCCGTGCTAAGTCCTTCCTCTCCTGTGCTGTGCATTTCCCATAACAGACTGTCATGCTGAGATGCAGGATGCTTTCCACTTTGGCCCTGTAAAGGTTTGTTAGTACCTGAGGAGAGAGTCCAGATCATTTTAACTTCCTGAGAAAGATGTGTTATTTTTCTTTTCTTTCAGCCTTCAGGCATGGGTTATGATTTGTAAATAGTAAAATTATATTTCGGTTTGACCCGCTCTGGCCATTGTGGTCCTTAATATTATTGTAGTTGAACTTGAGTTTTATTAACTTTTCTCTGCACTACTTTGTCAAAAACCTTATAATTTCTCCTGGTCCCATGGCCAATCGATGAACAGCAGGGTGTTCACATCACATATAGTTCCTACCCGGCCCCAATTGTACCTGCTCAGGAACAGGGACCAAAAAAGTAGGTACAGAAAAAACAGTAATGGAAACGGTCACAAAGAGGGCGGAGTGGAGTCGAGTAGGGCCAAATCGAGCCAGTGGAAAAGTACCAGAAGTACCAGACCGTAACATAACCGTAATCGTATTGCCAGAAAACAATATTTGGGTGCTGCAACCATTCTTACAACCATTTTCAACACAGCTCCCAGAACACAGTCTTACCTTCTCTGCTGTTCGCTAAAAACATCAGTGAGCAGTAAGGAACTCAGTGACTCCCCGCACTCTGGTATAGCAGCAGCCAGTGACACTGTCCCTCAAATCACAAGTGCCTAATCCCGAATTTAATCAAAGGACAAATGCTTAAATGCTACCTTTTTTGTTCCAGGTGAACTAGCTCCATATTCAACTGTATTGGATGTAGAGCTAGTTCACCTGGCTACATTTGCTAAATTTACAACATGCATATTTCATGATTTTTCTTTCAACTAATGCTAGCTTTAAAACACTGTCAATTTGCCCTTCAACATAACTAACATTTGAGACAAAACAATACCGTACTTCTGTTTGGATGTGTGAGGTTTTGTTTGCTGGTGCTCTTGTTTCATTTGGTGGTGCTCACATTTGTCCAGTTTTCATCCAGCTTTTGTCAAGTTTGCCGTTTCATGGTTTCTTCAGGCAGTGGGGAAAAACCGTTTCGAAAATGTAATTAGGGACGACTTCTTTTTTTGGGTAATCTTTGGCTCAGATTGTTTTCTGCGAGAGCTCAGACAAGATAGGTTCAGGCAGCTAGTCTTAATTTTGGCTGGGGTACAGTAACCAGATACACAAACAGCAAATCATGCTTTTCTTTCTTCCTAAAATTGAAATCAGCTAACAAAAACATTTTATTAAGCCATGGTTTAATTGGGGGTGCCGGTGAGGTTGAAAACCTTTCACCACTGTATATTACAGTGGTGGTAAACTTTATTTGAAATACACTAAAACACTTACTGAAACAACTTTAGAGTATCTTAAGTTTGTGCATGGGAGTCGCAGTGGCTGAAAATGACACAAACCTCAATCCATCAGACAGTGAAAAGAGGATTTTACTTAACAGTTTATCTGAATTCCCATCAGCTCTCGAAAAGTGGTTGCTGCACTGAAATATAATGCTCACTGACATGATCTTTGTGACTTTTATTTCAACCATGGATGGAAGTATTGATTTAAATGGAGAAACTGTTCATACTGTTGGACGCTAATGTGTCGCTAATGGCTAGTAGGAGGACAAAAGATGAAAGAAGCCTGTTTCTCCACACTTCCTTTTCTGCTGTTCTTCTGTGGACATGAATCTTCAAATCAATACAAATCTCTTTTGAATGGTCTATGTAGTGTTGTTTCGTTTTCTGTCCCCCTGATCTTTTTGTTATGACACATTATATTCAAATGATGTAATTATTGCTTTGTATTCATGCGAATACATCCGTCAACATGTACTCTCTACTGATGAAGTAGAGGTATTTTGTAAAGACTTGCCATTATGTTGAAAACACAAATGAGTGTAGCCATTTACTGTATTTTGCAACACATATTTAAGAGTTAAAGATTATATTTATTTTTAGGTATAGAACTGTCAAGCACAGGGGTTATGTTTATTCTTATAGAAATTAATGCATATAGACATTATCCTCTAGGGCAGAGGTTTCCAGATTCAGTCCTCAAGAGCTAGTTTCCTAAATGACTTAGATGTTACCCTGGTTTAACACACCTGAATCAAATAAACTGTTTATGAGCAGGCTCCTGCAGAACTGTATGTCAAGCTGAACATCTAGTAGATCAGCTGTGTTGGAGCAGGGACACATTTAGAATATCCTTGACACCAGCCCTTGAGGAGTTGGACACCCCTGGTCTTGGGTAAAAACACCAAAAATCGTGTCATGTCTACATAAAGCTTTGGTATTTTAACCAATCATGTCTGAAAACAGTTTAGTTATGTGGTGATCATAAAGGTTTCAAAGATGTAGGACGTCAGTTAAACATAAAGGAAAAGGAAATACTAAAGGCCAGTTTAATATGGAAATTCAATGAGATGTCATGGTCCAAGATGAAACCTTGGTTCTTTACTTTATTTCTAGAGGCTAAGTTGGCAAATGCCATGCAGAGTAAGTGACTGACGAAGCAGTTTCTTTTTCAGGGAATCAGTTTCTATGAATTTGCCATTGATGAGAGCTAAGGAAGTAAAGCTTTGACAATTTTTTCCCACACTGTTTGTTAACAATTTATTAGAAAGCTGCAGTCTTTATGTTAGACTGTAGCTAATATATTATTTCATGCAGACTGCCAACAATGTTTAAAACCCTTAACCATGACCAATAAAATGATGCAACATTACCATTTAATGTTATTTATGTTTGAGAACCAGGGACAATCTTAAGGAATCTGGATATGAGGTTAAATTAGTCTTAGAACTAACTTAGACAATAAACCTTCAAACCACCAATCACAATGCAATATCAAATAAAACATTATTTAATATGTTTAATATTCAAAGGGCTGCCGCCTTACCGTGGTGGAGGAGTTTGAGTGTCCCAATGATCCTTGGCCCCTGGTAGGGTCACCCAAGGCAAGCAGGTCCAAGGTGAGGGATCAGACAAAGCGCAGCCCACAGACCCCTTATGACGATTACCATAGATGGAAACAGTGTTCCCTTGCCAAGACGCGGGTCACCGGTGTCCATCAGTGCTCTTGACACCAGGACACCCAAGGCAGGAGGTCGATGATTGACTTTGCTGTCGTGTCGTCAGACCTTCGGCTGCATGGACACTCGGGTGATGAGAGGGGCTGAGCTGTCCACTGATCACCGCCTGGTGGTCAGTTGGATCCCTGGAAGGGGAGGAAGCCGGACAGACTTGCCAGGCTCAAGCGCATATTGGGGTCTGCTGGGAATGTCTGGTAGAGCCCTCGGCCAGGGATGTATTCAACTCCCACCTCCGGGAGAGCTTTGACCAGATTCCGGGGGATTTTGGAGACATAGAGTTTGAGTGGACCATGTTCTTCGCATCTATTGTCAATGCTGCTGCCCGTAGCTGTGGCCGTAAGGTCTGCGGTGCCTGTCGCGGCGGCAATCCCCGAACCCGGTGGTGGACACCGGCAGTAAGGGACGTTGTCAAGTCTGTCGGCTGTGGTTAGCTTGTGGGACTCCTGAGGCGGCTGACGGGTACCATGAGGCCAAGTGTGCTGCGGCCCGGGCTATGGCAGAGGCAAAAACTCGGGCATGGGAGGAGTTCGGTGAGGACATGGAGAAGGACTACCGGTTGGCCTCGAAGGGATTCTGGCAAACCACCCGGCGCCTCAGGAGGGGGAAGCAGTACTTCGCCAACACTGTTTACATTGGGGGTGGGAGGCTGCTGACCATGACTGGGGACATTATCGGGTGGTGGAAGGAGTACTTCGAGGATCTCCTCAATCCTGCCATCACGCATTCCCTGGTGAAAATAGAGGCTGGGGACTCGGGGCTAGACTCTTTCATCACCCAGGCTGAAGACACCAAGGTGGTTAAAAAACTCCATGGTGGCAGGGCTGCGGGGGCTGATGAGATTCGCCCTGAGTACCTCAAATCTCTGGATGTTGTGGGGCTGTCATGGTTGACATGCCTCTTCAACATTGCATGGCGGTCGGGGACAGTGCCTCTGGACTGGCAGACCGGGGTGGTGGTCCCCCTTCATAAGAAGGGTGACCGGAGGGTGTGTTCCATCTACAGGGGGATCACACTCCTCAGCCTCCCTGGTAAGGCCTACGCCAGGGTATTGGAGAGGAGAGTCCGGCAGATAGTCAAACCTCGGCTTCAGGAGGAGCAGTGTGGTTTTCGTGAAACACTGGACCAGCTCTATACCCTCTACAGATACTCGAGGGTTTGCCCAAAGGGTCCACATGTGTTTGTGTCCACAAATTCTCCTCCTCTCATATAAAGCCCTTAATGATCTAGCTCCATCATACATCAGAGATCTGATTGTTCCATATGTTCCTAACAGGGCACTTCGTTCTCAGACTGCAGGTTTACTGGTGGTTCCTAGAGTCTCTAGAAGTAGAATGGGAGGCAGATCCTTTAGTTATCAGGCTCCTCTCCTGTGGAACCAGCTTCCGGTTTTGGTCCATGAGGCGGACACGCTGTCTACTTTTAAGGCTAGAGTTAAAACTTTCCTTTTTGATAAAGCTTATAGTTAGAGTGGCTTAGTTTATCAGGGAGAGAGCCTTCCTCCCTCCCTGTTGGATGGAATAAGGGGGAGTCAGGTTTAGCCTAAACCGGCTCAGTTATGGTTGAGGTGCAAACACACCCTCCATTTCTGCTACCTGTATGACCCCTTCTCTTTTCCAATGGTTATAATCAGTCTGACAGAGAGAGGTATCCCAATCGTTGTGGTTTTTAGTATAAGAATGACCATCAGTGGGACCCTTTGTGGGGTGCCTTGAAACGACATTGTTGAAAATAAGCGCTGTTTAACTAAATAATCTGAACTGAAACTTTCTGTGTAGTTATGCTGCTATAGGCTCAGGCTGCTGGAGGACATAATGACCACTTTCACCCTCTTAATTTGAATTGAATTGAATTGAATTCTTTTGTGGTCCAGGAGAAGGCATTCGACTGTGTCCCTAGTGGTGCCCTGTGGGTGGTGCTCCAGGAGTATGGAATCGGGGGCCCTTTATTATCTGCTGACTCTGCTGCCCCCGCGACCCGGTACCGGATAAAGTGGAAGATGACAAGTATGAGTACGAGTGCATGACATAAGTACATCAGAAAAACAAAACGTAATATTTGGTACAGAAACCTTTGTTTACAGATATCAAATGTTTCTGTAGTTCTTGACAAGGTTTGCACACACTGCAGCAGGTATTTTGAACCACTCCTCCATACAGATCTCCTGTAGATCCTTCAGGTTTCGGGGCTGTTCCTGGGCAATACAGACTTTCAGCTCCCTCGAAAGATTTTCGATTGGGTTCAGGTCCGGAGACTGGCTAGGCCAATCCAGGACATTGAGATGCTTCGGGTCATCATGCTGGAAGACCCAGCCACGACCCATCTTCAATGTCCTTACTGAGAGAAGGAGGTTGTTTTGGGCCACAGATCTCCCGGGGAAATACCCATCTTCCCCCTCATACAGTGCAATTTCGCCCCTGTCCCCTTTTGCTAAAAGGCCCCCCAAAAATAGCGGAATAGCTCTTGGGGTTGTACTCATCACTTTTCCTCCAAACACAGCAAGTGGAATTTAGGCCAAAAAGCTCTATTTTGGTCTCATCAGACCACATGCCCTTTTTCCATTCCTCCACTGGATCATCCAAATGGTCGTTGGCCTGGGCATGCGCTGGCTTGAGCAGGGCGACCTTGTGTGTGCTGCAGGATTTTAATCTATGGTGGCATAGTGTATTAATAATGGCCTTCTTTGAGACTGTGGTCCCAGCTCTCTTCAGGTCTATAGCTACGTTTACATGCACAAAATGTCACGATCGGATTAAAAAACAAAAAATAATTGGATTGTACCGTTTACATGGACATAAGTAACGGGAATAAAACTTGCTAAACAGAATATTCAGTTAGCATCTAGCCAGAGCGACTAGCCACTCAAGGAGCGGAATACTTTGACGTGGGGTGCATATATGCACTCCGGTCAGTTGGCTTCATTCAGAATAACTTGATCCAGTTGAGCTTTCAAATGCATGTAGATCGAATTACAATTTCATTCCGATCATGCCGAATCCGATCAGAACATTCCGACTGGCATGTTGGCATGACACATCTTTAGTACGATCGGCTGTTTATTCCAATTACTTATGTCCATGTAAACGTAGCTATTGACTGGGTCCTGCCGTGATGTCCCAAGAGGTGAGATTTTGCTTGGAGTGCCAGACCGAGGGATAAACCGTCATCAGGAAACTACTTCCCTTTTCTTATAAGTGCACCAACAGTTGTTGCCTTCTCACCAAGCTGCTTGGCTATTTTCCTGTAGCTCATCTCAGCCTTGTGCAGGTCCACTAACAACCTAGCTTCTACTCCTAATTGAGTGAAAGTGAAATCCCCATTTGGGATGATATACCAATGACGTATTCATAAACTACTGTACAATAACATACCTTTCTATTGGGGGGTGTGTTTTTCCTAATTTAATTTGTTTTTTTTCTTAGGATTACCAACATAAATGACTGACTTGACTTTTCTTGGAAAAATCAAAAAGTAGAGAAGTTAGGACTTTGGTAAACATGGTTGACAATTTAACAGCAGCACTTTTTTTTCTGTTTGGAGTTTTTTAACTCCAAATTAAGGTAATGTTTTAATGTAGAAAAAAATATTTGACATCTGTAACTTACCTTATCTTGTGTGTTGTAAAATGGGAGTTTTTACTCTCTTTCCTCCCTGTGCACCACCGGGTTCATTTCTCTCCAGTTTTTGAACCCAACCCTAAACCAGCAAAAGTATTTACCTTGTGAAAATAATGAAAAAAAGGTTAAGTATAAAAACAAGATTTAATGCCAAAATGATCGTGTACAAAGTATACAATTGAACAATACAGATGACTTCCCCTTCGGGACCGGGCCCCCCCCCCCAAAGCGTGAGTCCTGCTTTTACTTTGCCTGTTCTTAAACCCCCCTAAAGGGGGTAATCCTCTTGTACAGTTTCCTTGACATGGTGTTTCGTCTTGTGTGAAAAATTTACAGTTTTTGTTTTTTTTAAAATGTACATGAGCGGTGCGGCAGAAAGCAACAAGGGGAGATATATTTAATTAGGGCAGCAAAAAGATATTAGAAAAAAGGCCACAGAATCATACATCCTAAAAACGCCCTTTGAGGTGGGAAAAACCCCCTCACATCAATCATGTGCTAGTCTATGAACCCCAACTAAATATGGGGAGGCAGTTTTCCCTTCCGGCCCCCTCGCGTAAATCCGCCCCCCCCCCCCCCCCCAAATGGGGTCCTCTCTCCGGTAAATGCCCCAGCCCTCAGTGGGGGCCCCCCCCCTGTTTTTCCATAAACAGACCTTCTGATGTTGTCTGAAATTTAAATGATTAACATCGCAATAGAATAAAGCCCTGTCGAAAAATTAAAAAAAACAAAAAAAAAAAACCTAAAAACAGCGGAATGAGCAAACACAATGTGTTCCCCGTATTTTAGACCCTGAAACGTAGACCCTGTTTTTAAAATTTTTATTTGCAGTCCCCTCCAGGCCGCAGGAAAGGGTTGGTCATCCTCCTGGTTTGGCATCCTTGGCTCCCCATTCCTGGTTGGCCTTGGGCAACGCCTGGTGTTGCATCCTCGGTTTATGGCTGTGATTTGATTTTGCTCCCATTTTCAGGCTGGCTCTGAACAATGGGTTTCGACCTCCTCCTCAGAGCACTCCTTTAACCCTTCATGCAATTTATTCCACAACTTCCCGCATTCACAGAAGTAAACATTTGTTTTTTGATTATTCACACAGTTTTACTTTAGAAATTCTTCTCCCCTCTGTGATTTTTGATTTTGTGACCTCCTTTCAAATTTACCAGGACATTCTCCTTCAAGCTTTAACCTATAATGGGATTTTTTTTTATCAAAGTGGGAGAGAAATTAACTCACAACAAGAGAAAATCCGGACTTTGTCTTTATACGTTTATTCAAAGGCATTCAGCGTTTGAAGACCCTGTCACTGACCCAAATCCCGTGAAACCCGAGCCCATTTGCACAGTCTAAAAGACAGTATTTATACATTAAAGTGGGGTTTTCCCAAACTTAAAAAAAGGTTTTTGGGGAAAATGGTCCTCTAGGGCCCCCCTCGGGGCCCTAGGGGAAACCCCAAAATTAATTTTTTTTGAGCGGGGCCCTCTTTTCTTTCCTCAGACACAAAACCCCCAAATGTGTTTTAAAACCCTTATAACCATTAAACTTCTGATAATGGGGTTTTTCAGACCAAAATTTCCTTTTAAAAATACTTAAACATAGGGGCCGGGAGAGAGGTAAAAAAAAGTTCACACCCCTTTGGAAATACTTTGAGCACCCCAAAAATAAAAAAATTTCCCTAAACAAACCGCCAAATAAATTTTTTGTGTTAATTTCTTTTTCCCGTTCCCCCTGTTGAAGTAAACCCAAAACCCACCTCAAAAATTTATGAAACAGGTTCCCATAAATTGTAATTTTTGTTGTTGAAAGCAAAAAAGTGAGTTATCTTCCCCTTTTGGGCGTTATGGTTTTCTGGGAATTAAAAATTTCTTTAATTTTTACAAGGGACCTTTTTTTGTGGGTTTTCGGAAATGAAATGTTAAGTCAGATAAACCCAAACCTTTAAATATTTGTATGCACTTCCTCAGGGGCTTTTTGATTTCTCTGAGGTTCCTGCGGGGGGGCTCCCCTTCCTGCAATATGATTTCTTACCTTAGTTTTGCCCTCATCCAAATTCCATTTTTTTTCTCCTTTGGTTCTTTGGTTTTGAGCCTCCTTTGTTTATGGAACAAAATTTTTTTCAGCAGATTGGGAAAACATTGAAACATGTCAGTTTTTCTCTTTTTCTTGGGGAATCCAAAATTGGGTGGGACACCCCCGACTGAAGAGGGGGAGGTGAAAGGGACAGGGGATGGTTTCCTTTTTGTCCCGCAGCTCATGGGATTTAAAACCCCTGGTTCAGGGGTTTAGATCTTTATATAAAAAAAACACCAAGGGTAGCGCATCCCGAAAAATTCATTTTTGTTCAGCACAAAAATTTAGCCAATGTTTTTTTGATTGTGTGATTAGTTTTCTCAGTGAAAAGGGGCCAAAACCCATCTCTTAAAATCCTTTTTACTCTGTTGTTTGTACCCCTAAAAACAAAAACCCCCAAATTTCCCCTTTTTGGGCTTGGTTGGGAAAAAGGGAAAAGCTCCCAAAACCCCTTTTTTTAGAGAATTTTTATAAACAATGGGCATCTTAAATTCACCCTTTTTCCCAAAAAATATTTTTATTGTAACCCCGTTTTGTTCTAATTTATTGTCCCTTAACTAGTACCAATGTTAGAAAATGTTCAAAAACGTTATTTTTCCCTAAAAATTTTGGAAAAACATCCCCCAATAAACAAAGTTTTTCGCCACATTTACCAGGGAAGGGGGTTCCCCCCTTTTTTTGGACAACTTATTTCTTTTCCAGCTGTTGGGTTTAATTTTGAATTTTTATATCCCCACCTATTAGACCATTTTTGGGCCCCCTTAAAACCCCTTTAAACCCCCCCAATACTAGCCCTAAACCCCATTTTTATTTAATTTTTCCCCGTTTAAAAAATTTTTTTATCCCCCTATAACCTGTCATTTTTTCCCCAATAATTTTCCATTCCCAAATTTTTCCCCCTCCTATGTTTTTTATTATTTCTTTTTGGTTTTCCCCTGAATTTTAAAAGGTTTGTTCCCGAAAAAAAATTTGAAAAAAATTGGGAAACCCCCCGAAAATTTAGACAAAAAACTTAAAACCCCAACACATTTTTTGGGTTCGGCCCCCCCTCTTAAAAGAAAAATTGGGTGGGCCAAAACTTTTAAAAACCCAAATTTTTTTAACCAAAACCCCCCCTATTGGGAGAATGACCCGGTGCTAGTTTTGGGTTTTGGTTCCCCATTCCCCCCAAAAAGAAATTTAGATTCCCAAATTTTCTGGTGGGTTTTTTAAAATCTCCCCAGAAGTTGAAGGGGGGCAGATCCCTTTTTGGTTTTTCAGGCCCCCTCTCCTGTGGAACCAACCTCCCAGTTTTAAAAACCTTTAGGCGGACCACCCTGTTACCTTTTAAGGGTAGGCCCTTTAAAATTTCCCCCCTTTTGATAAAGCTTTTATTTGGAAATGGCTTTTGGGGTTTTCCCTGAGCTTAGTCTCTGTTTTTGTTTAAAGCTGCTATAGGCTTAGGCTGCTGGGGGACCTAATGCCATTTCACCCCCTTCGCTACTTTTTCAACCTACTCTTTAAATTTTTTATTTTTGTGTTATTTCAAACTTTTAAATTTTTTTCTCTCTCTTTTCTCTTCCTAGAAGCCCACACCTTGGGGCCCGAAATCTGGTTTTTTCCCCCCCCCCCCCCCCCCTTTGAAAAAACCCCCCCCCCCCCCCCCCGGGCTGGAGAGGGGGGTGTCCCCAGCTTTGGTGGCCAAAAAAACTTGGGGCTCACCCCCTTTCCGATGTCCACAGGGGCCCCGTCTTTTCAAGTGTTTAACCCCCCTTTTCCCCTTTTCCCGACATAAACTACTGAGGAGCTTTTACTGTAATTTAAATTTCCCCCATTTTTGCTCTCTTCAGACTCTAAAATTTAAAAACTGGCTCGAGTTTATTTTTTCTTTCTTTCTAGGTGAAACGACTAAAAGGGGCTACATCCTTTAAAAATTTTCTTTTGCTTCCCATAAAAGGAATCTGGAAACAGTGCTTTTTTTCTTTAGTGTCTCTGCCTGTTCTCTCTAACCCCCAGTCGGGCGGGGCAGTGGCCGCTCACACTGCTCACCCAAAGCTCTCTTTTTTTAAACATTTGGTTCCATAACAATTTTTTTTGGGATTCATCACAAGATTATAACGGCTCTGAATGTTCAAAATTCTAATCTACTATATTTAGATTATTATATTTTCTAATGCAGTAAGTCCTTATTATATTTAAAATGGGGGCCTACTTTTTATTAGTTGTTTTTTTTTAATATTTTTTTTAGTTTAGGTCTCATTATTTTTGGTGCTTTTTTTAATGTCTTCCATCCTCGTTGGTTTCTTTTTATGTGTAGGTTCAAAAAGGGTCAGTATTGTGTTCTTAAAATTTTGAATGTAAATTTAAAACTCAACCAAAGATACCATTTTCAAAATCTGGTTCAAATTTCATTTTAAATTACTGCCTCTCTTCCCCTTTTAAAACTTAAAAAATCGATAAAACCCGAAAAAAGGCAGGGTTTTTCTTTTTAATCTTATTTTTTCTTCCCTTTTATAAACACCCCCGTACATTTCATCAGCTATGTTCTTCCCCCTTTTAAATTTCACTTTGTAACTTCAAGTAAAATAAATTTGTTTCAGTTTTTCAAATTTTCTCCATTTCAAATCCATCCCTAAATTTTGTTAAGGTGCATTTTACTTTTTGTTAAAATTTTTTTATTAAATAAAAAAAGCTAATTTTATCTTGATTCTAAAACCCGACTGGAAAAAGTCAAAAAATCTGTTAAAATTCTTTTGTTTTACCATAAAGAAATGACCTAAAAATTTTTTATGTATGTTGAGGGTCAACCTGCTCTTTAGTCTTTAATTTTTGGGCAACCCTTAGTTGGCATAAAATAATACTTTATTTATAATAACACTGGCTAGACATTTTCCTTTCAAACAGGCGGTTCATGGTCGGACTGCTTCCCCAGTTTACCTCTTTTTTTGGAACTTTTTTCCCCCCCCCAAAAAAACCAAAAATTCCAATAAGTTTCATTAAAAACAATTTTTATTAAAAGTAACCTGCCAAATATCCTAATTTTTTTCATAACATGAAACAGATGTTCATTTCATAAAAAAAACAGGCAAAATCGACGAACTGGCCCATAAAAGTTTGATTACCCTGTTTGTAAAAAAATTGTGAAAAATTAAACAGGGCTATGAGCTTTCTTATGTTTATCAGTATTTTCAATACAGGTTACCTTTGGGCTATTTTTGTATGATTTTGGAAAATTCGGGAAAACCCCTTTTCAGATAGAATTTTGGGGAAACGATTATAATCATCAACCTTTATTAGCGTTTTTAAAAGGTCCCTCAAACCCTACAATAAATCAGTCTTCCCCTTTTCACAACTTCCCCAAACCTGACTTTTTTTCCCCCATGACTGTCATAAATATCCGCTTGTGCTTTTTGGGGATTTTTTATGATGACTGATTTCTGTGTCTTGATTGATTTTTTAAACCCACCGCCTCTTTCTACATACAACAATTATGTAAAAACTTTAATCATCTTTACAATCTCTATTTCCCAAAGGGCAACCGTAAAAACGGGGGACTATCATTTGCTCCCCGGGGTTTCCAACCGATCCCAATCCTCCCTAGCCATTCTCTATCTTATTCAACTACTGTGAAAATTTCCTATTACTCTCAATCAACATAAATACTACTGTTTCACATGAGGCGTGCCTGAAAAAAAACAGGTGGGACTTATTTTGTTTAAAAATTCGTACGCAGTTTCCCGATTGTCCAAGATCATTGAGTCACAATAAATTTAATAAACCATCCACAGATTAAATCCATATAGATCAATTCACCAATTAAATCAATCAATCAACCAACCCTGAGGTCATCCGATCCCCCCTCCTCGAGCCGAATCCGCTATCTCATTCAAACCTTTCTTCATTAAATCACTGATTCGTTTTTTCTATATCATGCATGAGTTATCTATTTCTGACGTCTTTTTACCTCTTCATCTTTTTCACCATTTTCCACAGCAATATAGACTAAGTGAATGTCACTCCATACTTAAATTTGGATCAGTGGAAGTCCAGAAAAAGAGACGTCTACCAGGTATTTCTGCCTACCTGATGAGATGACTGCGGTCTGTACTGAAGGATCGGTCCCCCCCGTCTGGTGTCATCCTTGCAGGGTTGGTCTCGTTTGGAACCTGGAAAGCCGGACAAACCCCCACTGTTATAAAATGGGAGTTTTTACTCTCTTTCCTCCCTGTGCACCACCGGGTCCTTTTTTTCCAGTTCCAAGACCCAACCAGTAAAAACCAGCAAAAAGTATTTACCTTGTGAAAAAAATGAGAAATGGTTAAGTAAAAAATCAAGATTTAATACCAAAAATGATCAGTGTACAGAGTATACAATTGAAAAGATACAGAGTGACATTCACCTTCGGTCCCGGGCCCCCCCCCTGCCATCTTAGGGATGAACCGAGAGGAGCAAAAATGGAGCGTGAGTCCTGATTTTATCTTTCCTTTCTTAACCCTCCTAAAAGGGTTTTTCATCCTCTTGTATCATTTTTTCCTTGACTATGTGTTGCGTCTTATGTGATATCAACAGTTATTTTGTTGGTTTAAAGCTGTAGCAGTGAGCGGTGCGGCAGATAAGCAACAAGGGCAGATATATTTAATTAGGGCAGCAAAGAGATGATTAGAAAAGGCCACAGAATCATACATCCATAACATGTGAAAAAGCACAAACTGCAGAGTGTCACACTTCTAAAAGGCATAGAAGACTCCTGTGAACCTTCGGTGAAATGGGGCATTGTAAAAACAATTTGCATTGATCGCCCCTCATTTATATGGCTGATGAGCCAGACCAGGTGCATAAAGCTATTGTTGAGGAATAGGCAGTTTCCATGGCCAGTTTCCAAGACCGGTTTCCAGCCAAGGTAAATAGATCTTTATTGTCATTGTTTTAAAAACAACAAAACACAGTTTAGCAGCATAAGGAGCTGGCCACATAAAAGCCACATATAAAATATTAAACCAAAGACAAAAAAAACAACTGTGAAAACCTCTTTTATGAAGTCATTCATATTAAGTGTCTTAGTCTGCCATCTATCATGATTGTCTGCAAAATTGTTTTTCATGAGCTTTAGAGCTGAAAAGCTATGCTTACTATCAGCACTGTCAGCTCTTTGTACAGGCCAAAGAGATAATGAAATACATCTTGATATGTTTAAAAAAATAGTATGGTCTATAATACTTGCCAACTGCAATGCCCCACCCTGCCTTCCTTATTTAAAAATCATGGTGGTGATCATTTCAACTACACCAATTAAACCAAAGCATAACAGCTGTTCTTCTTGAACATGCCACACAACTCACCATCCTTGCTATTGCAACACAAATGTGTTGTTAATTTAAAATAGTTTGCTCCACTTGCACTAACCTCTCCGAACGACCATCGTCAGCTACAAGAAAACATTCCCCACTCTACAGACAAATGACTGAAACTGATTCACAAGCCCCACACACTCACTCACTCAAGTTAATGAGCTTTCACAGATTACAGATTACCTATGGGCCTACAATGGGTTCTGGTCACTTAAATGACCAGAACCCATTTTAGGTCTACACTACATTAGGGCATTTTAGGTCTACATCATTAACTGTAGACACGAGTTACCTTTCCTAAAAAGTTGTGTGTAAAGGCAATAAAGTCACATCGCTTACTACAGCATATACGATGTTACTGTATGAAATCTACATAGATTTCCGCCCTGAGTACCTCAAATCTCTGGATGTTGTGGGGTTGTCATGGTTGACACGCCTCTTCAACATTTCGTGGCAGTCAGGGACAGTGCCTCTGGACTGGCGGACTAGGGTGGTGGTCCCCCTTCATAAGAAGGGTGACCGGAGGGTGTGTTCCAACTATAGGGGGATCACACTCCTCACCCTCCCTGGTAAGGCCTATGCCAGGGTATTGGAGAGGAGAGTCCGGCCGATAGTCGAACCTCGGCTTCAGGAGGAGCAGTGTGGTTTTCTTCCTGGCCGTGGAACACTGGACTAGCTCTATACCCTCTACAGGGTACTCGAGGGTTCATGGGAGTTTGCCCAACCGGTCCACATGTGTTTTGTGGACCTGGAGAAAGCATTCGACCATTTCCCTCGTGATGCCCTGTGGGGGCTGCTCCAGGAGTATGGAATCGGGGGCCCTTTATTAGGGGCCATCCGGTCCCTGTATGAGCGGAGCAGGAGTTCAGTCCGCATTGCCGGCACTAAGTCGGACCTGTTCCCGGTGCATGTTGGACTCCGGCAGGGCTGCCCTTTGTCACCGGTCCTGTTCATAACTTTTATGGACAGGATTTCTAGATGCAGCCAAGGGCCGGAGGGGGTCTGGTTTGGGGACCAGTGGATTTCGTCTCTTCTTTTTGCAGATGACGTGGTTCTGCTGGCCCCCTCTAGCCAAGACCTACAGCATGCGCTGGGGCGGCTCGCAGCCGAGTGTAAAGCGACTGGGATGAAGATCAGAGGCCATGGTACTCGACCAGAAAAGGGTGGCTTGTCCTCTTCAGCTTGGAGGAGAGTTCTTGCCTCAAGTGGAGGAGTTCAAGTGTCTCGGGGTCTTGGTCATGAGTGAGGGAAGAATGGAGCGGGAGATCGACAGACGGATCGGTGCGGCTGCCGCAGAATGGGGGCACTGTGCCGGTCCGTTGTGGTGAAGAGAGAGCTGAGCCGAAAAGCGAAGCTCTCGATTTACTGGTCGGTCTACGTTTCACCCTCACCTATGGCCATGAACTTTGGGTCATGAGTGAAAGAACGAGATCCCAGATACAAGCGGCTGAAATGAGCTTCCTCCGTAGGGTGGCCGGGCACTCCCTTAGAGATAGGGTGAGGAGCTCGGCAATCCAGGAGGGGCTCGGAGTAGAGTGGCTACTCCACATCGAGAGGAGCCAGTTGTGGCTCCGGCTTCTAATACCGGATGCCTCCTGGACGCCTTCCTCGGGAGGTGTTCCAGGCACGTCCCACCGGGAGGAGGCCCAGGGGACGGCGCAGGACACGCTGGAGGGACTATGTCTCTCGGCTGGCCATGGAACGCCTTGGGCTCCCCCCGGAGGAGCTGGAGGAGGTATTGGGGAGGGGACGTCTGGGTGTCTCTGCTCAGTCTGCTGCCCCTGCAACCCGGTCCCGGATAAGCGGAAGATGACGAGTACGAGTACGAGTAATAAATTAACGGAATATTATGCACAGTAATATTTTAAGTTTTATAAGTATTTCAGTGATGTTTAAATTTTACAAATGCAAATCTCCATTGGTCAAAACTGAAATCACATTGTCAAAACTCTTCAAAACACTCAGCAAAACAGAAGTGTATTTGAACCAAGCTGTGAATCGTTTTCTGTTACAAAAAGCATTCAATTTGAATTGAATTTTAATTTTTTGCATTTCTGATTCATTGTTGTTACATATACTATAGTACAGTCAATACAATGAAAGAAATTGGACAGGATTCACAATAACACTTTCACATAGAGTATAATGTACACAAGTAAGTTAATGTGGAGGTTGAACAAGTATAATTTTAATTCTGATCTGAGAAATGTACCAAAATGACTGAGAACTACTGTATTCTATAAAGAAATAAGTATTTATATGGAGAATACATCACATGTTGAGGATTAAATTTGATCAAATTTAAATAATACTTCCTGTTAGTGCTTCGTAGTTCGGTGTTATGAGTGAGATTTTATGTATGAATATAAAACTGTACATAGACATTTAACCCCATGTACAAAATTTAATGTACACTCCCTTCTTTCTGCATGGAGTTTGCATGTTTCTCCCCGTGCATGTGTGGGTTCTCACCGGGTACTCCGTCTTCTTCCCACAGTCCAAAAACATGACTGTCAGGTTAATTGGTCAGTCTAAATTGCCCTTAGGTTTGAATGAGTGTGTGCGTCGTTGTTTGTCCTGTATGTCTCTGTGTTTCTCAGCCGTAGACAGCTCCCCCGTGACCCACTATGGAATAAGTGGTATAGAAGATGAATGAATGAATGAATATATGTATATATACACAGTACTGTGCAAAAGTTTTAGGCAGATGTGCAAAAATGCTGTAAACAAAGAATGCTTAAAAAAATGGAAGTGTTAATCATTTATTTTCATCAGTCAACTGTCAGGCCACGGAGCTGGGTGCAGGTATTGTGTGCTGTGTGTATGTTTATTCTCACTTCCTCCACCAGGGTGCGGCAGGCAGGTGCTGGAGCAGCCCACAGCTCACAGCTGTGCCGCCTTTGGAGCAATCAGCATGAGGATACTTAAGCGGTTGGACTCTGATGGAGGCGTTGGATTGTACACCTTGCTGTATGGTAATCAGACCGACCCAGCCCTGCGCTGAACATGCCATTTGCCCCTTTTCCACTGGCTCGCTTTGGTCCGACTCGGCTCCACTTGGCTCGTTTCGCGAACATTTCCATAACTGTTATTTCAGTACTGGTACCTACTTTTTTGGAACCTCCTTCTTAGCAGGGCTAAGCGAGGCCAGTTGGTACTTTATGTGAAAAAAATGCCTGTTCACTGATTGGCCATAGGCGCGGCCAGCCGTAAGAGTCGACCAGCGTAAAAAAAAACAACCGCCACTTTTAAATGTGCATTAAAGCGAGTGAGAGAAACATATGATGGAGTCTGCACAGTTATCCGGAAAAGTCACCCCTTGGAGCAACGACGAGGTGCAAGCTTTTCTGGTAATCATAGGAGACTGCAATATTCAGCAGCAGCTGAATAAATATATAGGCAACAACTAACAACTACGGATGTCAAAATCCTACTCATCAAATCTGAATGTCAATTCAGTCAGCGGATTTAATCCCCAGGCAATAGACGTGTTACTTCTTGTTTTTTGTAATGCGTTTCGATCTTCTTCTTCTTTACATTGGTGGTTGGCGACGAACGGTAGGGTTCCAATACCGCACATGATGCTAACACATGATGCTTTAAAGCCCCTCCTCCAGGTGGTGTTCCCTTCAGCGGAGCAAAAGCGGGTCTATGGAAATGCAATACACAACTTGCAGAGCCGTGCAGAGCCATGCGGAGCTGTTCCAGGCTGGCCAAATCAAGCCAATGGAAAGGGGCATTTGTGTTTCCCTGCCTGCATCTAACACAGCTCTGTTACTCCTCTCAAAGTTGCTGTCAGCAGTCCTGCTCTAGAAAATCTTCCGTGGTTCTGGTTTACCTTGCTGGCGGTCAGCAGACCCGTTCCTGGATAACCGCTGTGGCTGGCCTCATAGTGAATACTTCATTGAATTCACTCCAACCCAAGGACCGCTCTGGATCCACCAGATCAAGACTCGCTCCCCGCTTCACCTGCTCTGCCTTTCCACCCTCCAACATCGCACACCATCTGAAGGAATCCACTCACACAGCACACTTGCCAGCCAACCTCAGCCTCTGTGGATTGCTCACGTCTCCCCGGACTCATCACCTTCACCCACAAGTAAGACTCAAACTACTCTTCCTCGTATCCAACCTCATCTTCCTGATGGTAATCCAGCTCTCTCCCCTAGTGAGCCGTTTCCTGAAGCCAACCGGCTACGGAGTCCTGACGCTGCCCAGAAACATCATTTTCAATAAACTTGTTTAAACCTTTACTGTTTCTCCTGTGTGCTGCTCTAGACTCTCCTGGTTCTGTGGTCATTATGACATCAACATTGAATGAACAAAGCGAAATCTAAATCAAATCAATATGTGGTGTGACCACACTTTGCCTTCAAAACAGCATCAATTCATCTAGGTACACTTGCACACAGTTTTGAAAGTACCCTGCTGTTAGGTTGTTTCAAACTTCTTGGAGAACTAACCCCAGATCTTCTGTGGATGTAGGCTTTCTCACATCCTTCTGTCTCTTCATGTAATCCAAGACACACTTGATGATGTTGAGATCAGGGCTCTGTGGGGGGCCATACCATCACTTCCAGTAATGTTTGTTCTTCTTTACACTGAAGATAGTTCTTAACTACTGAGATGTTTGCATGATACTAACAATGTGTCATGTAAACATCTGGCGGAATATTGTGATCGAATAATGACTTTGGCTCCATGTTTGGGTTCGCTCACCTAGCATTCTGTACACTGATAAAGATAAACATAATTTATAGTTCTGAAAGCATTCTTTGTTTACAGCATTTTTGTTTACAGCATTTTTTCACACCTGCGTAAAACGTTTGCACAGCACTGTGTGTGTGTGTGTTTATATATATATATATATATATATATATATATATATATATATATATATATATATATATATCAACAAGCCATGGTTTACTCCACATCTCAGGAATCTGCGCAGGGACAAGGAAGAAGCTCACATCAGTGGAGATTGGGCGCGGTACAGGCAGGCCAGGAACAGACTAACAAAGGAGATCAAAGCAGCCAAGAGAAGCTATAGTGAGAAGCTGAAAAACAGCCTTTCTACTGGTGACACTTCGGCTGTATGGACTGGTCTGAGAAACCTGACTGCCTACAGAAGCCCCCACACCCTTCCTGAACAAAGTCCTCGCCTGGCCAACCGTCTGAATGGCTTCTACTGCAGACATGACAAGAAGCCATTCACACCTCAAACCAACTCCTCCACATCCCATTCAGGAACAGGTTCGACCAGCAAAGCAACCAACCCCCTACCTTCAGATCCTCTGCCTGCACTAAAGATCTCTGAGGAAGATGTAAACAGGCTCTTTCAGCGCATGAAAACAAAGAAAGCTGGAGGACCTGATAACGACTCTCCCCATCATGCCTGAAAGCCTGTGCAAATCAACTCGCTCCAATCTTCACCCGGATCTTCAACAAGTCACTGGAGAAGTGTGAGGTCCCCTCCTGCTTCAAACGATCCACCATCATCCCAGTGCCCAAGAAACCCACCATCCTAGGATTAAATGACTACAGGCCTGTAGCCCTGACGTCTGTGGTCATGAAATCCTTTGAGCGGCTGGTGTTGAAGCACCTGAAAGACATCACAGGCCCTCTACTGGACGCCCTGCAGTTTGCGTACCGAGCAAACAGGTCGGCAGATGATGCTGTTAACTTAGGTCTACACTTCATCCTGCAACACCTCGACCACCCAGGGACCTACGCCAGGATCCTGTTTGTAGACTTCAGCTCGGCCTTCAACACCATCATACCAGACATCCTCCACCAGAAGCTCACCCAGCTCAACGTCCCAGCCTCCACGTGTCAGTGGATCAACAGCTTCCTGACGGACCGACAGCAGCAGGTGAGACTGGGGAGCATCTTCTCCCGAACCAGATCAATAAGTACTGGTGCCCCCCAGGGGTGTGTTCTATCCCCACTCCTCTTCTCCCTGTACACAAATGACTGCACCTCAGCGGACTCGTCCGTGAAACTCCTGAAATTTGCAGATGACACCACTGTCATTGGACTGATCCAGGATGGTGATGAGTCTGCATACAGACAGGAGGTGGATCGGCTGGTACACTGGTGTAGTCAGAACTGCCTGGAGCTAAACCCACTCAAGACTGTGGAGATGGTGGTGGACTTTCGGAAAACACCACCTCCATACACCCCCCTCACCATCCTCAACAACACCGTGTCGGCTGTGGATCACTTCAGGTTCTTAGGAACCACCATCTCTGAGGACCTGAGATGGTCTTCACACATAGACACTGTTCGAAAGAAGGCCCAGCAGAGACTGTACTTCCTGAGGCAACTCAAGAAGTACAACCTTCCACAGGAGCTGCTGGTCATCTTCTACACTGCCATCATTCAGTCTGTCCTGTCTTCATCCATCTCCGTGTGGTTCGGTTCATCCACAAAACAGGACAGGTCCAGACTGCAACGAATAATCAGGACTGCAGAGAGAATCATCAGGGCTGACCTTCCCTCCATCCAGGACTTATACAGGTCTAGGGTCAGGAGAAGAGCTGCTAAAATCTCTGCAGATCCCACACACCCTGCACATAAACTGTTTAGAGTTCTGCCTTCAGGCCGACGCTACAGAGCACTGTTCACAAAAACCAGCCGCCACAGAGACAGTTTCTTCCCCCAAGTGCTAAGCCACTCTGGGAACTCCTTCAAGACTGTTGGAAAACCATTTCAGGTGACTACCTCTTGAAGCTCATCAACAGAATGCCAAGAGTGTGCGTATATAAGACATATTTTCAGCTGTTTCACATGTTTTTGTTCAGTATATAATTCCACATGGGTTAATTCATAGTTTTGATGCCTTCAGCGTGAAGCTACAATATTCATAGTCATGAAAATAAGGACAACTCTTTGAATGAGAAGGTGTGTCCAAATTTTTGGTCTGTACTATATATATATATATATATATATATATATATATATAGAAGAATGGAGCGGGAGATCGACAGACGGATCGGTGCGGCTGCCGCAGAATGGGGGCACTGTGCCGGTCCGTTGTGGTGAAGAGAGAGCTGAGCCGAAAAGCGAAGCTCTCGATTTACTGGTCGGTCTACGTTTCACCCTCACCTATGGCCATGAACTTTGGGTCATGAGTGAAAGAACGAGATCCCAGATACAAGCGGCTGAAATGAGCTTCCTCCGTAGGGTGGCCGGGCACTCCCTTAGAGATAGGGTGAGGAGCTCGGCAATCCAGGAGGGGCTCGGAGTAGAGTGGCTACTCCACATCGAGAGGAGCCAGTTGTGGCTCCGGCTTCTAATACCGGATGCCTCCTGGACGCCTTCCTCGGGAGGTGTTCCAGGCACGTCCCACCGGGAGGAGGCCCAGGGGACGGCGCAGGACACGCTGGAGGGACTATGTCTCTCGGCTGGCCATGGAACGCCTTGGGCTCCCCCCGGAGGAGCTGGAGGAGGTATCTGGGGAGAGGGACGTCTGGGTGTCTCTGCTCAGTCTGCTGCCCCTGCAACCCGGTCCCGGATAAGCGGAAGATGACGAGTACGAGTACGAGTAATAAATTAACGGAATATTATGCACAGTAATATTTTAAGTTTTATAAGTATTTCAGTGATGTTTAAATTTTACAAATGCAAATCTCCATTGGTCAAAACTGAAATCACATTGTCAAAACTCTTCAAACACTCAGCAAAACAGAAGTGTATTTGAACCAAGCTGTGAATCGTTTTCTGTTACAAAAAGCATTCAATTTGAATTGAATTTTAATTTTTTGCATTTCTGATTCATTGTTGTTACATATACTATAGTACAGTCAATACAATGAAAGAAATTGGACAGGATTCACAATAACACTTTCACATAGAGTATAATGTACACAAGTAAGTTAATGTGGAGGTTGAACAAGTATAATTTTAATTCTGATCTGAGAAATGTACCAAAATGACTGAGAACTACTGTATTCTATAAAGAAATAAGTATTTATATGGAGAATACATCACATGTTGAGGATTAAATTTGATCAAATTTAAATAATACTTCCTGTTAGTGCTTCGTAGTTCGGTGTTATGAGTGAGATTTTATGTATGAATATAAAACTGTACATAGACATTTAACCCCATGTACAAATTTAATGTACACTCCCTTCTTTCTGCATGGAGTTTGCATGTTTCTCCCCGTGCATGTGTGGGTTCTCACCGGGTACTCCGTCTTCTTCCCACAGTCCAAAAACATGACTGTCAGGTTAATTGGTCAGTCTAAATTGCCCTTAGGTTTGAATGAGTGTGTGCGTCGTTGTTTGTCCTGTATGTCTCTGTGTTTCTCAGCCGTAGACAGCTCCCCCGTGACCCACTATGGAATAAGTGGTATAGAAGATGAATGAATGAATGAATATATGTATATATACACAGTACTGTGCAAAAGTTTTAGGCAGATGTGCAAAAATGCTGTAAACAAAGAATGCTTAAAAAAATGGAAGTGTTAATCATTTATTTTCATCAGTCAACTGTCAGGCCACGGAGCTGGGTGCAGGTATTGTGTGCTGTGTGTATGTTATTCTCACTTCCTCCACCAGGGTGCGGCAGGCAGGTGCTGGAGCAGCCCCACAGCTCACAGCTGTGCCGCCTTTGGAGCAATCAGCATGAGGATACTTAAGCGGTTGGGACTCTGATGGAGGCGTTGGATTGTACACCTTGCTGTATGGTAATCAGACCGACCCAGCCCTGCGCTGAACATGCCATTTGCCCCTTTTCCACTGGCTCGCTTTGGTCCGACTCGGCTCCACTTGGCTCGTTTCGCGAACATTTCCATAACTGTTATTTCAGTACTGGTACCTACTTTTTTGGAACCTCCTTCTTAGCAGGGCTAAGCGAGGCCAAGTTGGTACTTTATGTGAACAAATGCCTGTTCACTGATTGGCCATAGGCGCGGCCAGCCGTAAGAGTCGACCAGCGTAAAAAAAAACAACCGCCACTTTTAAATGTGCATTAAAGCGAGTGAGAGAAACATATGATGGAGTCTGCACAGTTATCCGGAAAAGTCACCCCTTGGAGCAACGACGAGGTGCAAGCTTTTCTGGTAATCATAGGAGACTGCAATATTCAGCAGCAGCTGAATAAATATATAGGCAACAACTAACAACTACGGATGTCAAAATCCTACTCATCAAATCTGAATGTCAATTCAGTCAGCGGATTTAATCCCCAGGCAATAGACGTGTTACTTCTTGTTTTTTGTAATGCGTTTCGATCTTCTTCTTCTTTACATTGGTGGTTGGCGACGAACGGTAGGGTTCCAATACCGCACATGATGCTAACACATGATGCTTTAAAGCCCCTCCTCCAGGTGGTGTTCCCTTCAGCGGAGCAAAAGCGGGTCTATGGAAATGCAATACACAACTTGCAGAGCCGTGCAGAGCCATGCGGAGCTGTTCCAGGCTGGCCAAATCAAGCCAATGGAAAGGGGCATTTGTGTTTCCCTGCCTGCATCTAACACAGCTCTGTTACTCCTCTCAAAGTTGCTGTCAGCAGTCCTGCTCTAGAAAATCTTCCGTGGTTCTGGTTTTTCCTTGCTGGCGGTCAGCAGACCCGTTCCTGGATAACCGCTGTGGCTGGCCTCATAGTGAATACTTCATTGAATTCACTCCAACCCAAGGACCGCTCTGGATCCACCAGATCAAGACTCGCTCCCCGCTTCACCTGCTCTGCCTTTCCACCCTCCAACATCGCACACCATCTGAAGGAATCCACTCACACAGCACACTTGCCAGCCAACCTCAGCCTCTGTGGATTGCTCACGTCTCCCCGGACTCATCACCTTCACCCACAAGTAAGACTCAAACTACTCTTCCTCGTATCCAACCTCATCTTCCTGATGGTAATCCAGCTCTCTCCCCTAGTGAGCCGTTTCCTGAAGCCAACCGGCTACGGAGTCCTGACGCTGCCCAGAAACATCATTTTCAATAAACTTGTTTAAACCTTTACTGTTTCTCCTGTGTGCTGCTCTAGACTCTCCTGGTTCTGTGGTCATTATGACATCAACATTGAATGAACAAAGCGAAATCTAAATCAAATCAATATTTGGTGTGACCACACTTTGCCTTCAAAACAGCATCAATTCATCTAGGTACACTTGCACACAGTTTTGAAAGTACCCTGCTGTTAGGTTGTTTCAAACTTCTTGGAGAACTAACCCCAGATCTTCTGTGGATGTAGGCTTTCTCACATCCTTCTGTCTCTTCATGTAATCCAAGACACACTTGATGATGTTGAGATCAGGGCTCTGTGGGGGGCCATACCATCACTTCCAGTAATGTTTGTTCTTCTTTACACTGAAGATAGTTCTTAACTACTGAGATGTTTGCATGATACTAACAATGTGTCATGTAAACATCTGGCGGAATATTGTGATCGAATAATGACTTTGGCTCCATGTTTGGGTTCGCTCACCTAGCATTCTGTACACTGATAAAGATAAACATAATTTATAGTTCTGAAAGCATTCTTTGTTTACAGCATTTTTGTTTACAGCATTTTTTCACACCTGCGTAAAACGTTTGCACAGCACTGTGTGTGTGTGTGTTTATATATATATATATATATATATATATATATATATATATATATATATATATATATATATATATATATCAACAAGCCATGGTTTACTCCACATCTCAGGAATCTGCGCAGGGACAAGGAAGAAGCTCACATCAGTGGAGATTGGGCGCGGTACAGGCAGGCCAGGAACAGACTAACAAAGGAGATCAAAGCAGCCAAGAGAAGCTATAGTGAGAAGCTGAAAAACAGCCTTTCTACTGGTGACACTTCGGCTGTATGGACTGGTCTGAGAAACCTGACTGCCTACAGAAGCCCCACCACCCTTCCTGAACAAAGTCCTCGCCTGGCCAACCGTCTGAATGGCTTCTACTGCAGACATGACAAGAAGCCATTCACACCTCAAACCAACTCCTCCACATCCCATTCAGGAACAGGTTCGACCAGCAAAGCAACCAACCCCCTACCTTCAGATCCTCTGCCTGCACTAAAGATCTCTGAGGAAGATGTAAACAGGCTCTTTCAGCGCATGAAAACAAAGAAAGCTGGAGGACCTGATAACGACTCCCCATCATGCCTGAAAGCCTGTGCAAATCAACTCGCTCCAATCTTCACCCGGATCTTCAACAAGTCACTGGAGAAGTGTGAGGTCCCCTCCTGCTTCAAACGATCCACCATCATCCCAGTGCCCAAGAAACCCACCATCCTAGGATTAAATGACTACAGGCCTGTAGCCCTGACGTCTGTGGTCATGAAATCCTTTGAGCGGCTGGTGTTGAAGCACCTGAAAGACATCACAGGCCCTCTACTGGACGCCCTGCAGTTTGCGTACCGAGCAAACAGGTCGGCAGATGAACTCTCATTCTTACAAATATGCAAATTTGCTTTCCAAAATGACATTACCTGCTTTTAAGCATTTATTATTTTTGTTATTATTGAATGTTATTATTAAATGTCAGATACAGTATGTCTGTCTGTATGTACTCTTGTGATGACTAATCTACCAATTATATCAGTCAAGTTTTACACTTGCTGTAGTTAAGATTAATATATTACATGTCAAGGCAACTTTATTTTAAAAAACTGTCAATCATCAAAACTTTAAAAACCTAAAATGCTTGATTTCATGCTCTGAATTTAATTTGTTCCAGAAAATCATAGCTTCCTCCTCCGATGACCACATGGAAAAGAGGGTAGAGATATATGAAAGTTATTTTCTTCATCTGTATTCTGATTTATGTAGAAATGCTCTCGCTATAGTAAATTCTAATACATTTTTTATGTCTTAATTTTGTATTTAAATCTTTTTGCGTTAAATTAAATCTCATTGGGGTTTTTTATGCATTTTCAAGGAATCTCGATGGAAGACTTTATTTGAAGATCTTGACTTGAAGCCTGGCGCAATGAAAATTGATGACCTTGTTTTCAGCACAAAAAGGAAGATTGCAAATGGATCCAATGCTGCTGAGAGTTTTCCAGGACTTTTTCACAACTGTTTTGTGGCAGTGAAACGAGTTGCTAATCATAAAATGTACAAGCAGATCATCTTTTGCAACCTATGGCTGTGTTGTAAGATCCTTACTTTTGCCTATTTTGTTTCCCCTCTCTGTGAAAACAGTCTGATCGAACTGATTGAAAACAAGGATTTTCCTGAGAGACTAATCCTGACCGGCAGTCGCAGACTAGAGATCTGCCAGGAGTTATTGCTGGGACTTCAGGAGCTCCACTCACATGGAATTTTGCACAGAGATCTGAAGCCTGAAAATATTTTGTTTGGTAAAATAATCTGTATGGATGAACATACTTTAATATGAATTTTGATACATTTTGAAAATTTTATGTTGTCATTTTGTGGAAGGCGTTTTAACTGATATATGTTTATGCAATATTTAACTTTTCTACAGACATCAACAATAAACTGTATATCGCAGACTTTGGAGCAAGGAGAAAACTGGATCTAGCACAGTCCACATTATATTCAGAAATGGCTGGATCATTTTCTTGGTCACGTTATGAGAACGTTGGAGGCCTAAAACACAAGTACCGTAAGGTATAACAAAATAATTACTTAAATAATAAAACAAAAGAAATATGTGTCAACAATATTAAGAACAATGACACTAGACATTGTGGAGCATGAAGGCTATGTGCCTAAATAATGGGAGCTTGCATTATGCTGAATCCATGCTACATGCCTGAATACTAGGAGCTTGCATTATGGAGCATCAGTGTAAGGGTTACAATATTTCTAGCCCATAATAATGGAGCATGAAACAACTGAACAACTTATTGTGTTTGTTTACTTACTTTTTCTGGCTATTTACTATTCATGGAATCACTGAGGATGTAAAGTCTGCACTATTGTGCACTATTATACAGGGAGGGTGAGTGGGGGTGGGTTCTGCGTTTCTTTTGTATGTCTGCTCTGTCTTTTCAAACCCCCAGTTGGTCATGGCAGATGCCCGTTCACACTGAGCCTGGTTTTGCTGGAAGTTTCTTCCTGTTAAAGGGGAGTTTTCCTCTCCACTGTCATTACATGCTTGCTTGGTATGGGGGATTGCTGCAAAGTCAATGACACAATGCGAGCGACAGTACACTGTTGGTACATGCTCATCCTGGAGAAGTAAGGCTGGTTACATAGTCCGCGAAAACCAAAAAATTTCTTGCTTCTCGTGGAGTATGTAACAAGCATAAATTCTGCAAGTCAATCACTCGATGCAATCTGTGATTCCTTAGATGGAAATTTTTTTATTGATATTGTTATTAGGTCAAGAACAAGTCAAAAACTGCCTTCAAACATTGTGATAGTTCTGAAATGAGCTGTAGGTAACTCATCACTATTTAATGGCCGTTAACATACCAGTTAAACTGTATGCTGTGTATACAGTTTGTATGCTGTAATATTTGTGATGCAATGTGACCCAAGAGGGTCACGGCATGTAGTAATAGTATGTATTAACAGTTAATGTCCTTCATTTTAATAGATCACGTGTAAATGAGTTCTGTCCCTGCGTAGTAGCTACTCTACTTTCTATGGTCAAACTTGACAAAAGCTGGATGAAAACACACTCCTCATACTCCGTGTCACCAACACTGACACACTGAGACAGTTGAAGATGGAGAAAAAAAAGATAGATATATAAATATAAATATAAAATAAAAAAATACAGAGGCTGCATGGTGGCGCATTTGGTAGCACTGTTGCCTTGCAGCAAGAAGGTCCTGGGTTCAATTCCCAGCCGGGGGTCTTTCTGCATGGAGTTTGCATGTTCTCCCTGTGCATGCTTGGGTTCTCAGGCTTCCTCCCACAGTCCAAATACATGCCTGTTAGGTTAATTGGTCACTCTAAATTGCCCTTAGGTGTATGAATGAGTGTGTGCATGGTTGTTTGTGTGTTGCCCTGCGATGGACTGGCGACCTGTCCAGGGTGTAACCCACCTCTCGCCCATAGACTGCTGGAGATAGGCACCAGCTCCCCCGCGACCCACTATGGAGTAAGCGGTAGAAAATGACTGACTGACTAAAAATACAGTAGATAGAAGAGAAATAAACATTTCAGGCTGCAGTCAGAGGAAACCATTCGTATATTCTTTCTCTCTCTATATATATATATATACAGTACAGACCAAAAGTTTGGATATACCTTCTCATTCAAAGAGTTGTCCTTATTTTCATGACTGTGAATATTGTAGCTTCACACTGAAGGCATCAAAACTATGAATTAACACATGTGGAATTATATACTGAACAAAAAAGTGTGAAACAACTGAAAATATGTCTTATATTCTAGGTTCTTCAAAGTAGCCACCTTTTGCTTTGATTACTCTTGGCATTCTGTTGATGAGCATCAAGAGGTAGTCACCTGAAATGGTTTTCACTTTACAGGTGTGCCCTGTCAGGTTTAATAGGTCGGATTTCAAGCCTTATAAATGGGGTTGGGACCATCAGTTGTGTTGTGCAGGAGGTGGATACAGTACACAGCTGATAGTCCTACTGAATAGACTGTTAGAATTTGTATTATGGCAAGAAAAAAGCAGCTAAGTAAAAAAAAAACGAGTGGGCAATATTTCTTTAAGAAATGAAGGTCAGTCAGTCCGAACAATTGGGAAAACTTTGAAAGTGTCCCCAAGTGCAGTCGCAAAAACCATCAAGCGCTACTAAGAAACTGGCTCACATGAGGACCGCCCCAGGAAAAGGAAGACCAACAGTCACCTCTGCTGCGGACGATAAGTTCATCCAAGTCACCAGCCTCAGAAATCGCAGGTTAACAGCAGCTCAGATTAGAGAACAGGTCAATGCCACACAGAGTTCTAGCAGCAGACACATCTCTAGAACAACTGTTAAGAGGAGACTGTGTGAATCAGGCCTTCATGGTAAAATAGCTGCTAGGAAACCCCTGCTGAGGACAGGCAACCAGCAGAAGAGACTTGTTTGGGCTAAAGAACACAAAGAATGGAAATTAGACCAGTGGAAATCTGTGCTTTGGTGTGATGAGTCCAAGTTTTTTGATCTTTGGTTCCAACCACCGTGTCTTTGTGTGGCGCAGAAGAGGTGAACGGATGGACTCTACATGCCTGGTTCCCACCGTGAAGCATGAAGGAGGAGGTGTGATGGTGTGGGGGTGCTTTGCTGGTGACACTGTTGGGATTTATTCAAAATTGAAGGCATACTGAACCAGCATGGCTCCCACAGCATCTTGCAGCGGCATGCTATTCCATCCGGTTTGCGTTTAGTTGGACCATCATTTATTTTTCAACAGGACAATGACCCCAAACACACCTCCAGGCTGTGTAAGGGCTATTTGACCAAGAAGGAGAGTGGTGGGGTGCTGCGCCAGATGACCTGGCCTCCACAGCCACCGGATCTGAACCCAATCGAGATGGTTTGTGGTGAGCTGGACTGCAGAGTGAAGGCAAAATGGCCAACAAGTGCTAAGCCACTCTGGGAACTCCTTCAAGACTGTTGGAAAACCATTTCAGGTGACTACCTCTTGAAGCTCATCAACAGAATGCCAAGAGTGTGCGTATATAAGACATATTTTCAGCTGTTTCACATGTTTTTGTTCAGTATATAATTCCACATGGGTTAATTCATAGTTTTGATGCCTTCAGCGTGAAGCTACAATATTCATAGTCATGAAAATAAGGACAACTCTTTGAATGAGAAGGTGTGTCCAAATTTTTGGTCTGTACTATATATATATATATATATATATATATATATTAATATATATTATATATATATATATATATATATATATATATATATATATATATATATAATATATATATATTATATATATATATAATTCTGAGTGTGTGTGTATATACACTGACCTGGTTAAGCACAAGCTTTTTGTCAAGGCTGCAGAGTCATTTTTCGTCAGCCTCAGATCTATGACTACTGGCTCAGTAGGAAGAGTAGATGTCTTGCAATCCGAAGGTTGTGGGTCGATTCCAGCTTCCTCCTGCCATATGTTGATGGCACTTAACCTCAAGTTGCCTACGTATCGGTGCATGAATGTGTGAGCGTTAGTGAGTGCGATTGGGTGAATGTGGCTCTAGTGTAAAGCGCTTTGAACGGCCTGTATGACTGGAAAAGTTATACAGTTAAGTTCGGTCCATTTACCATTTACAACTCCCGCATTCAGCACCGTTAGCACGCCTGCCTTTGTTAGCGACTCGTCGTCTGCAGCCAGCAACATGGCTGGGTTTTAATTTGTGCATTACACTGCATAGTCAGTTAAATGTTGTAATGTTGAACAAATGTTTGAAAAAACTGAGATGTTACAATACAAACAGCTGGATGTTTAGATATATTCACTAAAGTTTATATATTGAGAAATAAATATGTTAAATTGACCGCTTTGAGCAGTCTGTATGACTGGAAAAGTCATACAGTTAAATTCAGTCCAGTTACTATTTACAACTCCCGCATTCAGCACTGTTAGCACGCCTGCCTTCGTTAGCGACTCATCATCTGCAGCCAGCAACATGGCTGGGTTTTAATTTGTGCATTACACTGCATAGTCAGTTAAATGTTGTAATGTTGAACAAATGTTTGAAAAAACTGAGATGTTACAATACAAACAGTTGGATGTTTAGATATATTCACTAAAGTTTATATATTGAGAAATAAATATGTTAAATTGACCGCTTTGAGCGGTCTGTATGACTGGAAAAGTCATATAGTTAAATTCAGTCCAGTTACCATTTACAACTCCCGCATTCAGCACCGTTAGCACGCCTGCCTTCGTTAGCGACTCGTCGTCTGCAGCCAGCAACATGGCTGGGTTTTAATTTGTGCATTACACTGAATAGTCAGTTAAATGTTGTAATGTTGAACAAATGTTTGAAAAAACTGAGGTGTTACAATACAAACAGCTGGATGTTTAGATATATTCACTAAAGTTTATATATTGAGAAATAAATATGTTAAACTGAAATTTTTTGAGATTTTATTATTAACCCTATGAACTTTTATTACCAAATAAACACACACAAAGTACCGAAAACTGGTACCGTTGAGTACCTGTATCGATTCCCAGATACCGAGTACCAGTACAGTATCGGTTCAAATGTGAAAGGTACCCATCCCTAGTCCAACCCTGAATCCAAGTGTGGCTGCAGCACTCTAATCGCTCCTGTTACAGTACGTTCCACAATCAAACCCAATGCACTAAACTTTGTGTCAAACTAGGTCACTGAGGATTATTATCCTATCCTAAAAAAAGTTAAAACATTAGCATTTATACTTTGTCATTCTGGTCTGTGTGTGAAAACAAGTGCTTGTGAAAACTGGTCAGTTGAGTATTTTGGGACTGAACAAGTCTAAAACTCTAGTCAAAGTCTGACTTTAAATTATTAAAAAAAAAAAGAATTAAAACAAAAAAGAATGTATCTTTTTATTGACCATTTTAGTTATTTTTCTATTTTTGTTACTTTTTAAATATAAAATCCTTTTTACTCTCCTGCTCTCTGTGTAACCCTTTATTATAATACAATGTTGATTCTAAAACAGAAGACATCCACTAAAACTCAGCCTTTATATTTTGTTACAAAAAACTGTAAAGCAAATAAAGAAACTATTTAGTCGAGTTTATTTTGTCTCAAAAGTATGATACAGTTTGCTAATTTGTTATTTGCATACAAGTTACAGTGTGATTGATGCTTCATGCTATTTAAGAGGAGGAAGCTTTTGTCATTATGTACACAGGAAAAATGAGTCATTTTTTCAGAGTTCACGTTGTTTTCATCTGAAAGAGTAATTTTTACACATTTAAGACTGAAATCATTTCCATTTGCCCTTAGAATCATAGCAAAAAAAAAAAAACATGAAATCCTATTCGAGTAATATAGCAAGCCCACCCACTGAGGTTTTGTCCCTCCCGCCATTTTGTTATAGTGCAGTGGATGGAACGGAGGCAACTGGTAGCTGAGCCAGGTAAGTTTGCAAACTGCTTTTAAAAGCGATTGTAGATCTATTCTTAGTGGGTTTACACGAAGGTTTTCTAAAAAACAAAAAACAAACAAAAGGGGAAAGATGCCGTGTTGTTGTGTGTGGGGAAAAGGAATAAACTGAGCAGTGGTTGGCTAACAAGAACTAGTCTCAAGTGTTCTTCAGCTAAGTTTAGCCATTTTGAACAAATAAAACATAAATCATAACGGGATGGTACAACGCTATTTGGCTATATGGAAAACTTTACATTTTCATAGGACAACATCGTCGCTATGTTTAACTGGCGAATGTCCATACACACAAGCGAAGCTATCGCCGCCATGATGGACACATGCTGGAGTTAGTACTCCGCCATAAAATATGGTGCCGGAGAAGAACTATAATATGTATCACTCCGCATCTTATCCCGAATGTAGAGCAGCTATAAAGACCGGTGTATTTAAAAAAATTTTTTTAACACAGAATCGTAATTACTAATTCTTGTTGTATATGTCTTGTTCAGCCGCAGGAGAAGGTGTGCAATAATATCCATTGTGGTACTTATCCCATACCATATTTATTGACGGATGTGCGGAATGATACATTCGCTTTTCGGCCGAAGGTTTGTGTAGTATCACGGCTGTCCGTTGGATTAAAGATAGCATTGCTGTTGTCTTGTTAAAATATACAGGTTTAGATATTTTCTACATAGTGTTGTATGGCACTTATGATTTTTCTTTTGGTTTTAGTTGTGGAAATTGGCTAAGTCTAGTTGAAGAGCCTAGTCCATTTAGGCGCAGTGAGGTTAGTTGTTAGCCAGCCAGTGCTCAGATCCTTTCTACCCTTTTTACGCACATTTGTGGCAGGAGTTAATGAAGATACGTGTATGTGGACTGTTTAACCCCTTTTTTTAAATCATTTGATGGCGTAATCTTAGGTTTCCTAACCACCATAAAAAAGAGCGTTTCAATATACTTCCCGGTTAGCTTTTTACTCCGAATATAGCTTGCGAATCTATTTAACGGCGTATTGCATCCTGGGTAGAGGTGGTCATATTTTTTACTGTTTTTTTTGTTGTTGTTTTTAAGGACAAGTTAGTTTTCCAAGCAGTTCTGCAGTTTTGTTAGCAATTCTACAGTTTTAGCAACACTGCTATGCAGCTATAGTGTTATAGATTAAAAGAAACTTTGAAATGCTGCAAAGTAAAGTTGGCCATTAATATTTTACATGCATGTTCATTATGAGTGTGTTTTGTTCACTTTTTGTTTGTATTTTAATCTGATTATATAAAAATATATTCTTTTTATACCACAAAGGATGCAAGCTGTGCGGGTGAAATATAGAGAACGTCAGAAGTACATCTGTTTTGAAGGCCAACTGACCTACAGTTCATTTTTGGAATGTGGTAAGTGCAAATATCACAATTATCTTGCATGTTCCTTTGATTGTGTGAATCAGTCATGTTTTGAGGATGGTGCTTTTATAGCTGCTATAACATCTGTTGATATTTTATTTAATTTGACTATACATGCCTTATTTTTTAACATGTAGTGATATTTTGCTATGTTCACAGCTGCTAAAAAGTTCAGTATTCCGACCTTGAACTTGAAAGTCTTTGATGACTCAAAGACTGAAGTTGATGAGGAGGTTTTTGACTTCCTTTTGAAAAAACAAACCTTGGTGTGCTGGAAATTTGTCTTGCAAAAGATCCAAATCAAGAAGGTAAGTTGATTTGAAGTGTCATTTCTTTGTTTTTGTACGAAATATTTTTAGCCATTTCTTTGGGTTTGACAGCTTAGTGGGTAAAGATATTGCAATCAAAATTAGGATCGTTAGGTTGAAATCTGCCCATGGGACATCACCAACCTGTGATGTGCTGATAAAGAGTTTTCTTTCTACCATTTTACCCAGTTCAGTTCAATTCAATTCAGTTTATTTATATAGCGCCAATTCACAACACGTCGTCTCAAGGCAGTTCACAAAAGTCAGGTACATACATTACAATTAATCCGAATCATTGAACAGTGCAGTCAGATTCTGTTATTTATTCAAATTGGATAAAAAGTTTGTCTATCTAAGGAAACCCAGCAGATTGCATCCAGTCAGTGACTTGCAGCATTCACTCCTCCCGGATGAACATGTAGAGACAGTGGACAGTCACTGGCGTTGACTTTGCAGCAATCCCTCATACTGAGCATGCATGTAGCGACAGTGGAGAGGAAAAACTCCCTTTTAACAGGAAGAAACCTCTAGCAGAACCAGGCTCAGTGTGAGCGGCCATCTGCCACGACCGACTGGGGGTTAGAGAGAGCAGAGCAGAGACACAAAGAGAACAAAGAAGCACTGATCTAGGAGTACTTTCTATGGGAAGCAAAAGGTAAATGTTAATGGATGTAGCTCCTTTAGTCGTTTCATCTAGAAAGAAAGAACAGATAAACTCTGAGCCAGTTTTCAATGTTAGAGTCTGAAGAGAGCACATAGAGTTAGTTACAGTAAAAGCTCAGTCAGTAGCTATGTCTAGGAGAGAGAAAGGGTTAAACACTGAAAGACAAGGCAATGTGGATCATCGGTAGAGGGTGAGCATTAAGTTGTTGCCAGCAGAAGCTCGGACGATGCCCCTCTCCAGAAAGGTGTTACAGGTAGACACAGAGTCAGGCCAGGTGTAGCTTCTAGGAAAAGAAAAGAGAGAGAACAAAGTTAAAAGCTGAAATAACAGCAAATAATACAAAATTGAAGAGTAGTGTGAGAATGAAGCGAAGAGGGTGAAAGTGGTCATTATGTCCTCCAGCAGCCTAAGCCTACAGCAGCATAACTACAGAGATAGCTCAGGATAACCTAAGCCACTCTAACTATAAGCTTTATCAAAAAGGAAAGTTTTAAGCCTAGCCTTAAAAGTAGACAGTTTGTCTATCTAGAGCCCACTGATGGCCATTGTTATATTAAAAACCACAACGATTGGGATACCTCTCTCTGTCAGATTGACCATAACCATTGGAAAAGAGAGGGGGTCATACAGGTAGCAGAAATGGAGGGTGTGTTTGCACCTCAACCATAACTGAGCCGGTTTAGGCTAAACCTGACTCCCCATTACACCATCCAACAAGGGGAGAAGAAGCGGAGGTAAAATAAGGAAGATAGCTCAGGATAACCTAAGCCACTCTAACTATTAAACTTTATCAAAAAGGAAAGTTTAAGCCTAGCCTTAAAAGTAGACAGGGTGTCCGCCTCACGGACTAAAACTGGGAGCTGGTTCCACAGGAGAGGAGCCTGATAACTAAAGGATCTGCCTCCCATTCTACTTCTAGAGACTCTAGGAACCACCAGTAAACCTGCAGTCTGAGAACGAAGTGCTCTGTTAGGAACATATGGAACAATCAGATCTCTGATGTATGATGGAGCTAAATCATTAAGGGCTTTATATGTGAGGAGGAGAATTTAAATTCTATTCTGGATTTAACAGGGAGCCAATGAAGGGAAGCTAAAGTAGGGGAAAAATGATCTCTCTTTTTAATTTTCATCAGAACTCTTGCTGCAGCATTTTGAATCAGCTGAAGGCTTTTAACTGCATTTTGTGGACATCCTGATAGTAAAGAATTACAATAGTCCAGCCTTGAAGTAACAAATGCATGAACTAGTTTTTCAGCGTCACTCCTGGACAGGATATTTCTAATTTTGGCAATGTTCCGGAGATGAAAGAAGGAAATCCTGGAAACCTGTTTAATATGGGATTTAAATGACATGTCCTGGTCAAAAATAACACCAAGGTTTTTTACTTTATTATCGGAGGTCCATTTAATGCCATCCAGGTTAAGTGATTGACTAAGCAGTTTCTTTTTAAAGACTCCGGTCCAAAGATGACAACTTCTCTCTTGTCTGAATTTAGAAGTAGAAAATTTAAAGTCATCCAAGTTTTTTATGTCTTCAAGACATGCTTGTAGTCTATCTAACTGGTTGGGCTCATCAGGATTTATGGATAAGTAAAGCTGAGTGTCATCAGCGTAACAGTGAAAATTTATTCTATGCTGCCTGATAATTTTACCTATTGGAAGCATATATATTGTAAAGAGAATTGGCCCAAGTACTGAACCCTGTGGTACTCCACAATTAACCCTGGAGTTTAAAGATGATTTATCATTTACATGAACAAACTGGAATCTGTCAGACAAATAAGATTTAAACCAGCCTAGCGCTGTTCCCCTGATCCCTACAGCATATTCCAGCCTTTCTAAGAGAATATTATGATCGACTGTATCAAATGCAGCACTGAGATCTAACAGAACCAGTACAGACATAAGTCCATTATCTGAGGCAATAAGAATATCATTAGTGACTTTCAGCAGAGCTGTTTCAGTGCTATGATGAGCTCTGAAACCTGACTGAAACTCTTCAAACAGGTCATTGCTGTGTCAATGCTCACACATTTGATTAGCAACTATTTTCTCAAGAATTTTAGATAAGAATGGAAGATTTGATATTGGTCTGTAATTTATTAAGTCATCTCGATCAAGCGAAGGTTTCTTAAGCAAAGGTTTCATTACAGCTACCTTAAAAGCTTGTGGTGCATACCCATTTACTAAAGATAAATTAATCATATCTAAAATTGGGCTGGTAATCAGAGGGAACACTTCCTTAAATAATTTGGTTGGGATTGGGTCTAACATACAAGTTGAAGGTTTAGATGAAGCTAATATTTCTGATAACTCAGGAAGCTCCATAGGATCAAAACAGTCAAACACAGATCAGGTTCTACAGTTGTTTCCAATGTTGTCTCACTTGTTGAGGATGAAGTAATCATCTCTGGGAGTGTGTCAAAGATTTTCTTCTTAATAGAATCAATTTTATTTTGGAAGAATCCCATAAAATCATGACTGCTGAGAGCCAAGGGAATGGATGGCTCAACAGAGCTATGACTCTGTGTAAGTTTAGCAACTGTACTAAAGAGAAACCTAGGATTATTCTTGTTCTCTTCTATTAAGGATGAGAAATTTAAGGATGAGAAATAAGCTGATCCCCACAATTGAAAAAGTTTGAAAATCAACAATTCCACTTCTTTCTAAAACCTTTCAGAGGCTGGTTACTATACACAGGCTGTAAATAGTGTGTTATTGTTCAAAAGCACAATCAAATGTAGAATACTTTGACTGTATGTTGTGTATCATATATTTTTATGGAGAAAAGCTAATAAATCAGATGAATTGTACTGTTCAATCTATTTAAAATAATCATAGTTGTTTGTTTTTTTTCTTCGGGTTACAGTAATACTTTTTTTTCTTGTATGTTGGTTTCTGTTAATGACACCTACTTGTTCAGGGGAGGATATCAGGGATCAGCTGAGTTTTCCTGCAAGCAGCTCCTTTTCCAGTTCCAGTGGAGAAACTGAAGTGGACTCAGATGACACCATGATATTGCAATGCAGTCCTACAACTAGACAGAAAACTGAAGATGCCTCTCTTGCCCGAGTAAGCTTTGCAAATTATTATAAACCATTCCAGAAAGTTTTCATAAACTTGAATATGTTATGAGTTTTGTCATTGTCATAAAAGCACAAGATTCTGCTGTTTTCCCCTTTTACACAGCTCTGTACATTGTAGACCAGTTCTTGACCGTTAAAGGTGATAGCTACAAATTTTTTATCAAAACGATACATTTAAAAAAAAAAAAATACATCCACAGAACGACTAGAGTGGTGCAGAATAAAAGTATTCATTTTACTGAAAAAAATAATTAAGTGTATAAATAACAGTTTTATATTTTTTTTGACGGGTTCAAAAAATATAAATATTTACTTTTGGTAACGATGCCAACGTCGACACGAAAGAATTCTGCACCAATAGGAATAGTAGGTTGAAGTCACGTGAGACAGAGCTCAGGTTTTGCCAGGTCATATTTGCTCCGTAATAGCACTTAGAAATGGCTTTTTCTCAGCGCTACATTGGTCAGATTCTAGTTAAAAGCAAAGGAGCTCAGCAGCCACGCAGAGGTTGCAGCTTTCCTTTTTGACAGGTAAGTAAAATGTTTGCTAATGCTAACCAAAGGTTAGCAGGTTGTTACAGGCATGTTGCTGCAGGTAGTGATGTCAAAATGAGGCTTTTTGAAGCATAGAATCATTTTGAACCAGTCAGTCAGTCAGTCATTTTCTACCGCTTATTCCATAGTGGGTCGCGGGGGAGCTGGTGCCTATCTCCAGCAGTCTATGGGCGAGAGGCGGGGTACACCCTGGACAGGTCGCCAGTCCATCGCAGGGCAGCACACAAACAACCATGCACACACTCATTCATACACCTAAGGGCAATTTAGAGTGACTAATTAACCTAACAGGCATGTCTCTGGACTGTGGGAGGAAGCCGGAGTTCCCGGTGAGAACCCACGCATGCACGGGGCCCTCATTTTGAACCATTGTGTCATAAAGTTGTTCACTACCCGAAGGTTCATTTAATTCCCTTGGGTGACATCTACTGGCAGTTGTGATTGTTGCACCAAATGAAGCTGTGATGCACCTCTTGTGTAAATAATAGCACTTAAGTATGTATATATGCGTGTTGTACATATGTGTTTTTAGTAACCCATTAAAGATTCTGAGTAATTAACTCATGAAAAAAGAATAATTTAAAAACAATGTAAACTGTAGGGGATTAGAGATGAAAATTAGGCTAATTCTGGCTTCTTAAACTTGAATTGTCATTTGTTCTATGAAATTCCACTGTCCCATTTTAAATAAATGACTAAAAAAAAAGAAATTAAGTGAAAATTTTTGATTCGTCATTCATATCCATCAAGGACTTATACAGGTCCAGGGTCAGGAAAAGAGCTGCAAAAGTCTCTGCAGACCCTGCACACCCTGCACATAAACTGTTCAGAGTTCCCCCAGGCTGTTTCTCTGATGAACATTTAATAGAGTACCAAAGTCGCAATTCCACCTTGTATATGTGTATATTGTATATATGTATTTAAGGGCATAAAGATATATGCAGAATATATCTTATAACGCAAAAACAAACAAAAAACAAAAAAGAAACCCAGAGAGCAAAGTGTACCGGAGTCAAATTCCTTGTTTGTTGTATGTACGCCCCTGGCAATAAAGCTGATTCTGATTCTGATATTTTCTTTGGGAGTTTGCTTGGTGTACTGAGTGTTTATAGACATTGTGCTTTGTGTAATAAAGAGGGTGCTTGTGTTACTTCAGGTGTTTTTATTCAAGAAAAGTAATTTCTGCACAGTAGAAGGGCTCAAACGGTTTCTTTTTGTTTTGAGACAATTTCTCCAGCTTTGGAAAATACTCGTTCACAGGGAACAGAGGAGGCTGGTGTGACAAGGAACTGTTTGGCTGGGTGGTATAGGTTTGGATACAGTGAAAGGCTGGGAGTCCTTCACTATGAAGTCCACAAGAGCTTCATCAAGCTCTTGCTTCCAGGATCCTAAAAAAAAAATAAAGAAAGAAAATAATAAAGACAAGTAACTTACAAACATTTAACTGTTATTCTTTCTAATTCTGCATGTATATCTATGTTATGCTGACCTTGATTGGTGGCACGAGGCTGAGTGTTTGGCTCTATAATGCCTCAGCAATGATGACGTATTATTATTATACGTCAGCAGCTGCGGGCAAAGCAAACACTGCACCTGTAAAACCAAGATAACAACCCGTTACCGCACCTCTTGCATAACATGATCCCATGACTTTAAAACTATTGCATAGTATAGGCTATAGGCTTTCTAAAAAACACTTTGAATGTACATTACCTTATTAGGTGGCACCAAATCTAAATATTCCCACACTTGGGAATGCTTCCTAGATGGTTGCTCCATGACAGGATAATCCACCAAAACTCAGAATATCCGAAAACGAGAGCTGTTCGTAACGTATAATACGTGTAGAACGGGGGTGTGAACCGGTGCTTGAGCCATCTTAAATACACTGAATCGCGCCAGATGTTTGAAACTCCGCCAGTCAACTCGAAGCAGTCAGCTGACTCGGTCTGCATGAAGCAGTGAAGTGGTTCACACGTGATCGGTGACGTCACATGAAGCAAGCTCCGGCCCACTGCTTCACCATATCTACCCTGTCGAGTTTGAAGCGTGCTTTGAAGCCTCGGTGTTAGAGGTAACATCACTAGCTGCAGGTTTGTCGGGCTCTTCTGCAAGTGAGTTAGTGTGAAATGATTCAGATGTGTTTGTTGACAACACCAAAGCAGCTGGCAAACAGTAGGGGTTGGAACAAGAGCAGGCAAGCGAGAATGCGCCACCTACTGGCCGGGAGGAGTTAAGCTTATAGCTGTCACATTTAAAGGCTGACGTGCTCCACAGATAAGGAGATTGAAGTGTTTATTTTTTCTTTTAGCAGAATTTTGTGCTTCCTTAAAGATTTAGTAGACAAATTTTTTGCTTCGACTCGATCATTTTTATTGTTAGGGGTCCCTCACGCCAATCTTTGTGACATTGCCCTCTACAAGTGGTTCTTCTGATTCAGTCCTGCTTCAGAAATCTCTTGTGCACTGCTTTGCAGCAACAGTTTCAGAACTTAAAGTTGCAGGTGTAAGTGAAAGAGCAATTAACTTTTTGATCATTTTACAGGAAGAAATTGTTAATGATATTCAAAATCAAGCCAAAGAATCTGTGAAAAAAAGTCTGTCTTTACAAGAACCTCTGAAAAGTGACATGGAGGCCAAAATCGAGCAGTGTTTTGAGAAAACGGGAAAATCCTTTTATAGCATTGAACTCTGAAAGTAAAAGGACACGATATTTTGCAGAGAATTGGGGACGTGTAGACCCAGTAGAACATGTACTTGGTTCCAGATTTGAAACATTGCGCAATCGAACTACAGGGAGCTACAATCAGGTTATTGTTAGCGATAAATTTGTTTATCGCTAAAGTTTATTAAATTAAAGTTTATTTATAGGCAGCCCAATATAAAGGAGATGTGGACAAGTCAAATTCAAGAGAAAATCTCCTTAAAAACTTCTCTGATGGAGATCTTTTTAAAAGCTATACTTTATTTTCAAAGCAGAATCACCATGGAAATTTGTATCGTGCAGATCTAGTTGTTTTATAAAAGTCTACAATGACATGACAGTTTTTCATAAGATCTACAATGTGGTTGTGCAAGATGAGAGGTTACTGTTGGTTACGTTTGCACCTCATACTGTGTGTCTGAATGAGCATTTCAATGCTTTTCAAGTTCTGTGTACAAGAGGCAGATCACATGTAATTTATGGTGAAGAGCTTTTCTGTTCCAAAGCTTTCGATTTAAAGGTGTCTTACAGTCATGGCGATGCTAGTTTTTACATTGTTCCATACTGTGAACAATAAACGTGGCTATTGAAATTCTGATTTCTGATCTGTTTATTGTACCTTTTTAAAACCTAAGTGTATATCTGTAATACCTCTGCATAGTAAATGAAACATAGTAAAATTTGATTTTATTTATTTATATAAAACATTTTTCACACTTTCACACTTTATAGATTAAAATTGAATTCTATTAAGCTAAATCTACCTTTATTCAGAGCACAGTAGAACACTGTTTGGAGTGCAATTCAGTTCTATTCTGAGTACAAATTTCTCCTGTCTAGATAAAATATCAGTTCCAATCAGTCTATAAAATCCGTTCTACCTAGAGTAAAACTATGGTGGAGTAACTTTTTTTTACACTACACTGAGGAAATTGTCCTCACATGGAATAAAGTATTTACACTAAATAGAAGATGTTTTACTCCGTATGGTAAACTCTGCTATGGGAGTAAATTTTACTCTATTTAGACTGGGACCAAATGTTGTCTTTTTTAGAGTACATTTTTTTTGAGTAAAATTTACTCCATGGATTTTAGTGTGTACCAGTGAAAAGGGGATTCCAGTCATTCCACACAGTACAACTGTGGACCCTTTTTCTGTAATTCAAATCAGTACATGAAATGCATATCTGTAAGTGTAGAATATGCACACAGATATGATGACAAAATGTGTTGACATCCAGTGCTTCTGAAAACTGGTCAGTTGAGTATTTTGGGACTGATCAAGTTTAAAGCTCTAGTCAAAGTCTGATGTCAAATACTTTTGAACAATTAAAGCCGAAAACAAGGTATCTTACCTGTAATAATTGTATTTCTAATTCTCATACTCGTACTTGTCGTCTTCCGCTTTATCCGGGACCGGGTCGCAGGGGCAGCAGACTCAGCAGACTCAGCAGAGACACTCAGATGTCCCTCTCCCTAGACACCTCCTCCAGCTCCTCCGGGGGAGCCCAAGGCGTTCCCAGGCCAGCCGAGAGACATAGTCCCTCCAGCGTGTCCTGGGCCGTCCCCTGGGCCTCCTCCCGGTGGGACATGCCTGGAACACCTCCCGAGGAAGGCGTCCAGGAGGCATCCAGTATAGATGCCCGAGCCACCTCAACTGGCTCCTCTCAATGTGGAGGAGCTGCGGCTCTACTCCGAGCCCCTCCCGGATGGCTGAGTTCCTCACCCTATCTCTAAGGGAGTGCCCGGCCACCCTACGGAGGAAGCTCATTTCAGCCGCTTGTATCCGGGATCTCGTTCTTTTGGTCATGACCCAAAGTTCAAGGCCATAGGTGAGGGTAGGAACGTAGACCGACCGGTAAATCGAGAGCTTCGCTTTTCGGCTCAGCTCTCTCTTCACAACGGACCGGCACAGCCCCCCCATTACTGCGGCAGCCGCACCGATCCGTCTTTCGATCTCCCGCTCCATTATTCGTGAACCAGACCCTGAGATACTTAAACTCCTCCACTTGAGGCAGGAACTCCCCTCCAACTTGAAGAGGTTCTACCCTATTATTATGTATTTTTATAAATAATTAAAACAGAAAAGAAAAAAACCTTTCTACTAACCATTTTATTTCTAATTCTACCTTGGTTGTTTTTCTTTTTTTTTCTTCTTTTAAAATGGAGATTAAACAAAAATTCAACATGGAAGACTCACCATCACCTCCAGCTTCGTCTAATTACTCCTCAATGTGGCTCTGCTCCACCAATCAGCGTCAAGTCTGCATTTCTCCCAGGCCAATCATCCTTCAAGGCTCCGCTTTAAAAGATCTTCATCCACGGATCCCTCCGTTTTGCAGCTGAACTTTGACGTTCAGCCACGTCATGTTCGATTTCAGTCTGACGATCTGGCCGCTCCTAGCATTGTTCGCAACGGATCTTCGCCCTCCTTATTTGCTCGCAGAACCATTCGCCTGGCCTCCCGCTTTGGCGTCCATTCTCCCAGTCCAGACCATGCTGTATGTCTCCTGACTCCGATCTGGATTTATCCCACCTCGCTCAGCTCTCTGCGTTCCTGCCACAGCATAATTTTCTCCTTCCACCTCCTCCACCTTCCACTTCCTCTGAAAGCGCCTTAAAATCCTCCTGCCACGCGTCGCCGAGGTTGAGCTCCTCCACCCTGGCTCCCCTGCACATTCCTGCCTATCTTCTGCATGCAGCTTCTCCTCTGATCTTCGTCTCTCAACCCGATCCTCCCCAAGCTGCGAGTTCTTCTTCTACTCCAGTCATCCCTCAATCTTCTCAGCTTCATGCACATCGTCCATTGATTCTCTCCACCGTTCCATTCATCTCACTCAACATTTCTGGAGTTCGCCTCCAACTTGGCTACATCAGCTTCCTCTTCTCCGCTCTACCGGCCCCCAGCCCGCTCCTTGGCCACTCCAACCGGCGTTCACCTTGCTTGTCTCTAGGTGAGATGCATCACTCCATTTTTTTTTCTATTCCTTTTCTCAACCTTCAGCTACATTTCAGGCATTCAGTGTTTCTCACTTCTCTTTTTCGCTCAGGCAGATTCTATGTTCCCACACATTCTAACGTCCCACCTAGGCTCCATTCCTAGATTCTGCAGGGGAGGCGCATTAATCCAGTCTCCAGAATAAGAAATCACCGTTCACATTGTCAACAAGCTGATTAAATCTTTAACACTCATTGAGTTTGCTGCTCTCTCAGCAGTTTAAGAAAAAAAACGGGCTTCATGTTTTTATGTTGGAGTTCTACTCCAACAAAGTTGGAGATATTTAAAGTTGTCGGACCGCATGGACAGTCAGTTTTCTCAGTCCAAATCTAAAGAACAGGACAAGAGAGTGCCTAATTTAAGGGTCCACTCTCTTTGGCCCACTCAGCAAACCAGTTTGGACTTTGGTTGGTTCATGCAGCTTTCAGAGTTCCTCAAGGTTCGATCTCCGCACAAAGCTCTTAGTGTGACTGAAGAGTCACATATAATGGCAGGCCTTTAGTAGTGTGAAGATATAACCATCAGTTTTTTCAAAAATTATTTCTCCACTCAATCCGCATAAGAAAAACTGTTTTGAGATCAATTAGTTATTTTGTCTGGCTGAATTCCTCATTCATATTCATAACATTGGCAGGTTTTAACTTTAACAACTCATTTATGTTGGGAATCTGCAACAGTGTAGGAAGCTATATTTGCTCAGTAGAGCAGATTTATCTTCGTGTCTTTTAGAAGTGGTGGCACTTGCAAGATTAGGTTTGCACATTTAGCAGCTGCTAACAGGCTTGTGAGAAACCAGTACAACTCAGAACCTTTAATTAAAATCTTTCAAGTGTATGTCAGGCGCAGCTATTTCTTTTCCCTCTCGCGCTCCTTCCGCAAGCCGATTCCTCACTCACTACCTTGTCAGTTACAGGCAGGCCACCACGCCTTAACAGGATTACATCATTTCCCTTCCACGCCTTGTCAGGCACGTCCAAGTCTCTTCTGCTCACCTTATCAGGGTCTGCAAGTTCTCATCCTCTTGCCTAGTCAGGCTTTAATTATTTTCCCTCTACTCCGTGTCAGGCTCGCTCAGGTCTGCACCCTCTATACCTAGTCAGGTTTGTCTCATATCCCCTCCACGCCTTGCCAGGCTCGACAGGTCTCACTCTCTGTTCTCCTCGTCAGGCTCAGCTGATTCTACATCCTCCACGCCAATCAGGTTGTACCATTCCCTCTCCAAGCTCAGTCAGCTTCGTCCTTTCTCCTCTACGCGTTAGGCCCTGCTTAGCTCTTACACCATATTCTTGTTATGTTTCCTTTTCCCTCGTCTCTCGCCAGTTTCTCATCCTTTCTCCTCTGCGCCTGTCAGGCTCACTTCATCCACTCTTCTCGCCTCCCTTCTTCCCCTTCATTCCTATATCTTTCAGCTCGGTCTTGCTCGGCATTTTTTGGGGGAAGACATATCTAATCTTAACCCTGTGATGTTCAAGCCTTCTACAGGCTTCTCAGGTTAGGTGAATTTACCTCCCCTATCAATTTGTTAGTTCCTTCTAGAAATTTAGCCTTCTCAGGCCTCAAGTTCTATCCTGATCATTTCAAACTCAACCTTAACATACCAACATACCAAATGTTTCATCTCTATTGTTCGCCTCGATGGCCCATTCTGCCCATCTCAAGCATGCTTAAATCCACACTTAAAACATTGCAAACTTAGCTCGCCCAGCATGCCCTTCTTTCTCACTCTAGAAGGAGCCCCCATGTCCGCCTCCTGGTTATTTAAGTTTTTGAGGCATCTTTAGACTAGTACAACCCGCCTCCTAGTCAGGTCTCAAATCACTTACTTAGAATTGGAGCTGTCTCTACAGCAGCAACCCAAAGCGTTTATACAGCTTCCCTCCATCAACTCGGCCATTGGCCTTCTTCAGCCACGTTCGACAGACTTCCACTCTGTGCTAGCTGTTCAACAATCTCCCAGCTCTTAGGTATGAGCTTCCTGCACTAACTGGTGCTGGTTGGCCATTATCCATCATTGGCTTTGTTCAATCTTTATTTTCCCGTTTTGCAGGACTCCTCCCTTCAGCACCTGCCAGTCATGCCAGTCTAATTATTTTCCCTCACTCTAGCTCACCTATGTTCTTTTCTGCCTTCACAACCGATTTATCTTCTAACTCCTTATTAATAGATCTGCTTTATTGCTTTATTTCATCTCTTCATCTGCATTTCCTTCATGGCATTTCCAGCACTCCACAGCTCTTCTGAAATTTCTTCATTTCACTTTATTTCCCCTTCTTTTCTTTATGCGGACCAATTTCCCATTTCATTTAAGCTTCTTTAATTACCTTTAATTACCTCTCTCATTTCATGCCTTTCTTTCTTCATCACCCTATCTATCTATTTCTTTTTCTCGATGGATCTGTCTTATAGGTTTATTCCATATCTTTATCTGTATAACCTCTGCGGTATATATACATCATTTCACATTGCCTTCACAGAATATCTATAATCTCGCATTGCCCTCACGGCATATCTATAATCCTGCATTGCTCTCTAGGCATATTATCATCGTGCATTTCCTTCCAGGCATATCTATCATCTTGCATCGCCCTCTAGGCATATCCATCATCGTGCATTGCCTTCCAGGCATATCTATCATCTTGCATTGCCCTCCAGGCAAATCTATCATCGTGCATTGCCCTCTAGGCATATCTATCATCTGCTTTATATCCCTTTTATTTTCCTCGCTTTCATAGCCTATTTACAAACTATTACTTTATTTCATGTCTTCATCTGCATTTCCTTCATGGCATTTCCAACACTGCATAGCCCTTCTGAAATTTCTTCATCTCACTTTATTTCCCCTTCTTTTCTTTATGCGGGCCAATTCCCCGTTTCATTTAAGCTTTTTCTTCCCTTTAATTACTTTCACTAATTTCCTGCCTTTCTTCCTCCATTACCCGATCTATCTATTTCTTTTTCCTGCTCGGCGAATCTGTTTTTATAGCTTTATTCCATATCTTTATCTGCATAGCCTTTTAGGCATTTCTATCATCTGCATAGCCTCCATATATACATCATTTCGCATTGCCCTCATGGCATATCTATCATCTTGCATTGCCCTCTAGGTATATCTATCATCTGCTTTGCATCCCTATTACTTTCCTTGCTTTCATAGCATTTACAAACTACATTTCTCTGCATTATTTATCCTTTCCACACCTTGAACTTCTTTGTTCCCTTTTTATTTCATTCTATTTTCCTGATAGATTTTCCTTTTAGTACTCAATTAGGCCTCGTCTTCTCAGTTTCTGCCTCATCTTTCTCTACAGGCACCATCGTTAATTAATTATTTTCTTCTCATAGATCTTTAGCCCCATCTAAGCCTTGTCAGGCATACCCCCATCGATGCCTTGTCAGGCACAGCACCATCGATGCCTGGTCAGGCACAGCCCCATCAATGCCTGGTCAGGCACACTAACCTATTCCTTCTCTCTAGACTCAAATCATCCCTTCCTTACGCCCGTTATTCGAATCTTTAAAAACCTCAATAACTTCCCTTCCTCTCTCATTTCCGGCCTCGGCCCCCTTTTTTTTGAGGGACAGACATCTCTAAATCTAACCCTAAGATGTTCATTCAAGCGCAAGTCATTCACAGCATTCACGTCTTCCACTGGGTTCCGAGCGCCAAAGAAATAAACATTCACTAATAGGTTTTTTTTATTGTAACCCTGTCTTCTCTTTGAGTCTTTCCAGGTTGAAATGGAGTTTAAATGAAAATTAAACATGGAAGACTCACCATCACCTCCAGCTTCGTCTAATTACTCCTCAATGTGGCTCTGCTCCACCAATCAGTGTCAAGTCTGCATTTCTCCCCGGCCGATCATCCTTCGAGGCTCCGCTTTAAAAGATCTTCATCCATGGATCCCTCCGTTCTGCAGCTGAACTTTGACCCTCCTCCCCCCCATCTCAACCATTTGGCTTCCAAACTCTTTCCAAATGTCCTCAGGCCACCACCAGGATCAGATCCCAGCGGGGAAGACATCTCTAAATCTAACCCTAAGATGTTCATTCAAGCACATGTCATTCTCAAAATTCACGTCTTCCACTGGGGTCTGAGCGCCAAAGAAATGAACATTCACTAATAAACTTTTCTAATTGCATCCCTGTCTTCTCTTTGTGAGTCTTTCCAGGTTGAAATCTTTTTCAACTCTTTCACTCTCTGAGTAACCCTTTGTTTTAATACATGTTAATTTTAAAGCACAAGATGAAAAACTTCTTCATATTTTGTTGCAAGAAATCGTGCTGCAAGAGCCTGCTTTCTTTGCCAAGTAGATGGTAAAATAGCCCCTCTACAATTTGAAAGCCTACCATTCAAGCAATTTACTCTATAGGGGAGTGTTAAAAACAATGTGTGTAAATGAATTGCTAGGATTCCTGCTTTATCCAGCAGAGACACTGCTGATTATGGACTTAAACACTCACACACCTTCAGGTCTCTTGGCAAAAGTAACAAAAAAATTACCAATAGGTTTTAGCATTTTAGCATGGTTTAAAGCATGTTTTAAAGCATGTCCCACAGGGGACCTAAAAATGCCCCCTGTTCGCTTTGTAGTTCCCCTCTTAAAGTCCACTGTTGGATAGTTAGGTAGGAACAACCACATACACCACACGGATTACTATCTTTTTGAGGACTTTGCGTTGACTTCCATTCCTTTTCATTAATTTCCATTGCCTAAACCTGACTGTACACCTAACCCTTTGACCAACTACATGTCGACCATTTTGGTACTTAAACAGCATGTACAGCTATTCCAACAGATAGACAACAATGATTAATCTTAAAGGGTAACTTCATAGACTTTTGCATATAGGCAGTTGTAAGCATTATAGATGAATTAAGTTAATGTTAACCAGCATGGTAGTGATAGCCCACATGCTAAAATTAGTATTTAAGCTAACATAAGAATTTAGGCATATTTTTTAATTATCGGGCAATATTAACACATTGAATGGAGTGAATATATATTAGCCAACATGTTAGTGTTAGCCCACATGCTAATGTTAGCATTTAAGCTAACATTAGCATGTAGGCTAAATTTAACTTATAAGGCTAAATTAACCCTTGAATGAAGTAAGATCCTATTGGTCCACATGCTAGTGTTAGCCTTAATGCTAATGTTAGCATTTAGCTCATAGTCTTCCGACTTGAACAGTTCAGAAGACCGGTTTTCTTGATACTGTTTATGCAATTTCAGCTAATTTATCAGATTTCAGGTAGTTTTCTGCTGTCAATCTTAGGTTCTTTCTGACAGGTTTCAGCAGAGGAGTTTAGCATTTGAGTTTTCTGCTAATTCATTATATTTCAGCAGATTTTCTGCAGTCAACTTCAGCTTGTTCTGCCAGCTTTCAGCTAAAGAATTCAGCTTTCAGCATTCATACTGCATTTTCGCAGGAAATGCAAATTTTTCTAATATGGGACGGCTGGTATAAGTAGGCTAGTAGGGCTAAGCCCTCCCTATTGTTTAAAATAAAAATGTTAAAATACTTAATAAAAACAAATTGTAAACAAATATTGTATAACATTTTGTGAAATTTACAACAAAACTGATGCTAGTCTGGGAAAATCCCAGAGTCTTTCCAAAGGGCTAACTTCTCACAGCCCCAATCATTTTATGTATTTCCTGGTTCAGAATGATTGACATGTCTTGTCACGCACCCTCAGTTTGCGGCTCACTGTGGCTAATTTTGTTCAGCCCCGGGTCAGCCCAAGGCCACAGGCTTTAGCCAATAAGGGTGGACGTGCAATCACGTGCCTCGAGCGTGAGTGTACATTGGTGTGGTTTGGTGGAGACTGAGTGGGTATGATGGCGAGCAAGATTAACATAAACGAGGTGGATTATTTAATTTCTCACCCGTTTTCTCCTATGACTTTTGAGGAAAAATGGAAGTGAAGAGGTTGGGGGCGGATAAACCAAAGGATATTCAAATCCAGCAAAAGGAAAAGCAAAAACCGAAGTTTTTCTGTTACCTGGTTTCAGCGAAAGGATTGGCTAACGGCAAGTCTAACTAAAAATGATCTTTTCTGCTTTCCGTGCTTGCTGTTTAGAGGAGGCACAGCTTGGACCCAACAAGGAATTGTTGATCTAAAACATTTATCGGACAAAATAAAAAAACACGAATCCAGCACAAGTCACATTGGGAACAGTGTAAAATTGTCCATGTTGAGCAGGGTTAACATCACTTTTCAGCTGGATGAGGGCCACAGCATCGCTGTACAGAGGCACAACAAGATGGTGAAAAAAAACAGACATACGTTATCATGGATTTTGGATTGCATTAAATTTAGTGGGGCACATGAGCTACCATTACGTGGGTGTGATGAATCTTCCTCGTCACTGAATCGGGGTGTTTTTCTGGATCTGGTCAACAAGTTTTCTTTTTTAGACAATCAGTTGGCAGATCACCTGTCAAATACACAGGTGGCCAAACACACCTCTAAAATCAGCCAAAATGAGCTGGTTGATTGCATTTTAGAGGTTTATCAACAAACAATTAGGGATGAAATATTAGAAGCGCCATTTGTTGCGGTGCAAGCAGACAAACCACAGATGTGGCTTGTGTGAGCCAGTGTGTGATTGTGCTCAGGTACATCACTGAATGCACAGCAGTGGAGAGATTCCTGGGCTTTTCCTGCTAGAGGACAGGTCTGAAGAGCGATTTGAAAAGCTTCTGAAAGACAAGGTCCAGCCGTTTAAACTGGAAAATAAACTAAATGCCCAGACTTGGAGCTGCGGTGCTGAGCAGCACATACTCCAGTTTGCAGGCTAGGCTGCGGGAAGCCTTTCCTCATGCGCACTTTGTGCACGGTTATGCCCATCAATTAAACCTGATCATTCAACAGGCATGCTCATCGCTTACACCTGTCAGAATATTTTTTGCAAATCTTTTAGCTTTTGGAACGTTTTTTTCCAAGTCCCCTAAAAGAACTGCTGTCATCGATGAAGTGTGCAGCAGGAGAATTCCAGCATCGGGCCAAACACCGTGGAACTTCAAGAGCCGCATGGTGCACACTGTGTTTGAACAGGAAGAAAACCTGAAGGCATGCTTTGAAAAGATGTACAAAGATCAGTCTTGGGACAGCCTGTCAATCCAACAAGCTCATGGTTTGTACACACTGCCCCAGAACAAAACTTTTATTTTCTTTTTGTCATTTTTTCATCGTGCCTTTACGCATGTGGACATTCTCTATAACATCCTCCAAAAACGTGCCACGGATCCTACAAAAACAAAACAGGCCTTGGAGAATTTTACCCGGTCCATAAATTATCTGAATGAGTCGCTGACGACGGAGCAACCAAAATCAGATGCAGGCGCTCCGACACCACACCGGATGCAGGGTTCAGATTGTGCCTCCGTGGCAGCTCAGTGCTGCAAAATAATGATTGAGCAGTCAAAGGCTCGCTTTGAGAAGGCCCGACATTTAAATTTATTATAACTTATTAACCCAGATCTGTTCCTGGATTTTAACACCTGTTTTCCACTGACGCAATTGGACGCCGCATGTGGACATTTCGTAATGATCTGCAAAGAAAAACTAAAAGGTGAACTGATGGTGATGTACAGCTGTGTGGAGTTTGAAGGGTTAACTTCTGCCCTATCACTGTTGCGGATGCTGACAGAGAACGGTCTTCAGAGCACTTTTTCAGAGACCCTTCAGTTAACTCAAATAGCCATCACAATCCCGATGACATCTGCAGAGTCAGAAAGGTGTTTCAGTACACTGAAGAGGGTTAAGTCGTTTCTCCGCAGTAACATGGGACAGGAAAGGCTGAACGCGCTGGCCGCACTGTCAGGAACAGGAGTTCATCCAGAGATCACCTGACTTTAATAAGGTGGTTATTAACCTTTTTGCATCCCAGAAAAGTCGCCGGAGTGAGGTTCTCTTTAAATAAAGTAGGCCTCACTTCAAAAAATATTGGATGTCTTGTTTGATTTTATTTTAACCGTGTGATTGTGTAAAGGAGCGTGGTGCAGTGTTATGCAAAGCTGTTTAACTGGGACAAAATCTGAAATAATTACAGTTGAAAACCTTGATGCAGAGGAATTAAGTTGGACAATTGACAGAGCCTGCTTGGTTGTTCATTTTACGGTTGTGTTTGAGCTGAAAAAGGACATGTCAATTTATAGCAGGTTTTCTTTATTTCAAATTGGATGCTTCTGTTGTTGAAATCCAATCTGCAGCATTTTATTATCTTATATCTGTTAGCCCACCCCACAGATATCACCACCAGCCGCCACTGAGTATATTTTAGTCTTTGTTGCCATCCATAACATCCATTGTATGATCCTGGTTCTGTAAGGCAATGATGCTTCTCAATCAGCACCCCAGCAACATCTGCAAGTTGTCCTCTTGCGAAAGGCAACATACGCAAAGATGCTCTCAGCCAGTTTCTCACGTCTGTAAGGACATTGGTAAAGTTTAGTAGAATTCCATCTTTCTTGAATACTTTGTTTCATCCGGCAAGAGCTAATTAAATTTGATAGGCAAAACTAGTCACAGGGATGTGAGTTGGCCAATGTTGTGAATGCTGAGAGCTGTGTTTAGGTGATGACAGAATGAGTGTCTTCTGCAGTCCAGAAGAGCTACTCCAGTATGCATGGAGCCCACTGAACTATGGGCACATGAAGCAGATGTAGCAGGAGGTATTGGATACATCATCAAAGGAGCTTTCCACACTGGTTAAGTCAGCGTAACTGTCGGATGTCTATCAATGTAAACCACCTTAATTGTGTCCCTGTCCTTAATGTTGCTTGTTGATTTTAAAGAAAAAAAAAATATAAATTCAGCATCTCTATTATGCAAACCAAAGTCTTCATCAAGCCCAAATGTCTCCCTCTCAAGAGGGTATTCCATGAGGCAAATTCAGTTTATGAAGGTCATGGTCCTGCAGAATAATCTGAAGTTTGGCAGAATAAGTCATTGCAGCATCTGTAAGATAAACCATACCACAGTTTGAGAGGATCTCACAAGACACTGATCTAGTTACATAGGAATCTGAGTTCCTGAAGACAAAATATGTGCTTACATTGACTATAATTTTCTCCATTTGGAACCTTTACATTATCTACCATCGAGAAACATTGTTTCTTACATTAAGTTTTATGCCTACATACTTGTCAAAAGCAAATATGACCCCCTCTCTTTTCCAATGGTTATGGTCAATCTGAAAGAGAGAGGTATCCCAATAGTTGTGGTTTTTGGTATAACAATGGCCATCAGTGAGCTCTATATGGACAAACTGTCTACTTTTAAGGCTAGGCTTAAAACGTTCCTTTTTGATAAAGCTTATAGTTAGAGTGGCTTAAGTTATCCTGAGCTATCTCTGTAGTTATGCTGCTATAGGCTTAGGCTGCTGGAGGACATAATGACCACTTTCACCCTCTTCGCTACATTCTCACATTACTCTACAATTTTGCATTATTTGCTGTTATTTCAGCTTTTAACTTTATGTTCTCTCTCTCTTCTCTTCCTAGAAGCTACACCTGGCCTGACTCTGTGTCTACCTGTGACACCTTTCTGGAGAGGGGCATCGTCCAAGCTTCTGCTGGCAACAACTTAATGCTAAACCCTCAAACCGATGATCCACATGGCCCTGTCTTTCAGTGTTTAACCCTTTCTCTCTCCTAGACATGGCGATTGACTGAGCTTTTGCTGTGACTAACTCTATGTGTTCACTTTCAGACTCTAACCTTGAAAACTGGCTCAGAGTTTATCTGTTCTTTCTTTCTAGGTGAAACGACTAAAGGAGCTACATCCATTAACATTTACCTTTTCCTTCCCATAGAAAGGACTCCTGGATCAGTGCTTCTTTGTTCTCTTTGTGTCTCTGTTTTTTCTCTCTAAACCCCCAGTCGGTCGTGGCAGATGGCCGCTCACACTGAGCCTGGTTCTGCTGGAGGTTTCTTCCTGTTAAAACTGAGTTTTTCCTCTCCACTGTTGCTAACGCATGCTCAGTATGAGGGATTGCTGCAAAGTCAACGCCAGTGACTGTCCACTGTCTCTACATGCTCATCCAGGAGGAGTGACTGCTACAAATCTCTGACTCGATGCAATCTGTTGAGTTTTCTTAGATACAAAAACTTTTTGTCCAATTTGAATAAATAACTGAATCTGACTGCACTGTTCAATGATTAGGATTAATTGGAATGTATGTACCTGAGTTTTGTGAAGTGCCTTGAGACAACGTGTTGTGAATTGGCGCTATATAAATAAACTGAATTGAATTGAATTGAATTTAAATGTTATTTTTCATTGAAATGCACTCACATCATTGGGAAAAGTCCTCTTTGTTTGCGCAAAGTATTTCGAGGACGAGTACCTTCATCAATACCGCCAGTATCAAGAAGGATTTGCCGAAAACTTCATCTAATTAAGGGGTCAGTTCCTTCTGTCTATGGAAATGATGGACACAGCAAAGCGGTAAGCTGCAAATAACACTAACATGACAACAAACTTTATTTTAGAAAGGAATTTATTGTGTGCCACTGTTTTGATGGCAGTAGCATTGTGCCTTCTGCTTATGTTAGTGCTGTATGCTCGCTTTTAGCTCCTTGAAGACATAACTGTACTGTGTGTTTTGAATAGTATTATTACATAAATACTTGGGGGGTAAAGTGTGAAGTGCCTCAATAGCATTTAAAGAGAACGCACCAAAAACAAGTGCTGCAATTGCTTTAATATTGGAGTCAGAAAGACAGTCATCATGCTCATTAGGCTAATATGATGCTAAAGTTTCCAGTAATGCATAACACATTTATTTAATGGCAAAAGAAATAAAATCTAATTAGGCACACAAAGCAATTAAAAGCAGAGAAATTGTACATTGAAACAGAGTTCTGATTTGAAGAGGCCCTGTCAAAGTCAGTTCACATTATTTGTGCTCAAGTATGGGGAAAAAAATTGGCATTATTGATAAGTTTAAATGGTCTTGAATTACAAGGACATGATTTAATGATAACTTTGACTTCTACTGTACAAAAATAAAGCATGTCAGAATCACTACACATTTTCCTGCAATAATGTATGATGCCATTGGGAAAATGCCAGTCAATATTTTTGGTAATTGTTGTGGTCTCTAGCTCATAGCTTCTGAGATGCTCGATATACCACCAATTTAAACTACGAACCCAGCTATTCCATTCACAACAACTTTCTGGATCAACCCCAAAAAAATCAGGCAGTCCACCTGAGGCACCATGTGCCATGATCATTCCTGTAGAATAATTGGTACCACTGCAAGCACACTGTGTTTGCAATTTGGACCATAGACTAACCAGGGAATTTTGTTTCCACTGCTCTCTTATTGTCATCTCTAAGAACATTCAAATCCACAGGTAAAAAGGAGTTTTGCTTTCCACTGTCGCTGCAAGCATACTCAGTATGAGGGATTGCTGCAAAGCCAATGCAAGCGACTGCCCACTGTTGCTACATGCTTATCGAGGAGGAGTGAATGCTGCAAGTCACTGAGTCGATGCCGTCTGCTGGGTTTCCTTAGATAGAAAACCTTTTAATCAATGTGAATAAAACTAAATTTGACTGCACTGTTTGATAGTTAGGATTAATTGGAACGTATGTACCTGACTTGAAATGAATCGAATCATACAGATTTTGATCTTTTAAAAGCGGTTGTAACACCACAGTGTGCCTTGAGGACCAGGGTAGAATTTTATTAAAGTGTCTTGTGTGAATATTAGCAACAACAGCACTTTGGAAGCTATGAAATATGTGCAGTTTGACCAAAAAAACTGTACATTTTATGTACTTGTTAAAGACCTACATGACAATACAATTTAGCTTTTTTTTAAATAGCTTTTAAACATACAAGCATAACAATAGAGAAAAAAAAGTGCTCCAACTTTTTCAACATTTGGACAATAGTTGAGCCATGACAGATTTTAGGACAAAAAGCTTAGTTTTGAGGCTTCTTACCCATTGAGAGCAGTTGGGTGTCAGTTCCATGACAATGTGTTGCACAGTTTCAAATGTGTACCTGAGCTCCTTAGGAAACTCCATATTCAGTACATACAGCACTCCAAACAGGTAGGCAAAGGCAGTGGGAAGGTCTGCCAGATTGGCGAGAATAATGACCTCTTCCAACACGATGGCAATGTTGACCACTCTTGACGATGAAGCAGGTGTAACATCATCCTCCAGAACAGCGGGGATGCCAACCTTTACACCTTCGGATGATCTCTCAACTGGATCAGTGTCCTGTTAAAACAAATGTAAAAGTTTCAAACAGTATATAGATTTCAGGAAATATATTTTAGGGTCAACGTAGCAAACATTTAACCATAGCAACAGAGCAAAATGTTCGGAAGTGTGCATTGTGGCAATTTGATTTAACACACAGAACACGGGCAAAAACGAATACGTTCAACCCATTTTGCTCAGTTACTATGCATTAATGTTACATGCATAACTTCTACATAAATGTTTCTCCTCATGGAAATCACAAACAGTTTGCTCTCAGTGTCCTGTAGAAATATGGGTAATCCTTCAAGAGAGACGCTTCGCTGATGCTGGACTATATTTGACACCCGCCGGTCACCCTTCTTATGAAGGGGGACCACCACCAGTCGTGGTGGTCGGGGACAGTGCCCCGACCACCACACATTGTTGAACAGGCATTTCAACCATGACAGCCCCACAACATCCAGAGACTTGAGATGTACCCAGTTGAGGTCAGCAGCTCCCGACCCCCACTATAAAAAGTGTTGGTGAAGCACTGCTTCCCCCTCCTCAGGTGCCGGACGGTTTGCCAGAGGCTAACCTTCTCCATGGCTTCACCAAACTCCTCCCAGGCCCGAGTTTTTGCCTCTGCCACAGCCCGGCCACGGCATGCTTGGCCTCATGGTACCTGTCAGCCGCCTCAGGAGTCCCACAAGCCAACCACAGCCGAAAGGACTCCTTCTTCAGCTTGACAGCATCCCTTACTGCCGGAGTCCACCACCAGGTTCGGGGATTGCCGTCGTGACAGGCACCGCAGACCTTAAGGCCACAGCTACAGGCAGCAGCAGCATTGACAATAGATGCGGAGAACATGGTCCACTCGGACTCTATGTCTCCAACCTCCCCCAGAAACTGATCAAAGTTCTCCCGGAGGTGGGAGTTGAATACATCCTTGGCAGAGGGCTCCGCCAGACGTTCCCAGCAGACCCTCACTATGCGCTTGAGCCTGCCAAGTCTGTCCGGCTTCCTCCCCTTCCAGCAGATCCAGCTGACCACCAGGTGGTGATCAGTGACAGCTCAGCCCCTCTCTTCACTCGAGTGTCCAAAACATGCGGCCGAAGGTCTGAAGACACGACAACAAAGTCTATCATCGACCTCCTCCTAGGGTGTCCTGGTGCCAAGTGCACTGATGAACACCCTTATGCTGGGACATGGTGTTGATTATGGACAATCCATGACTAGCACAGAGGTCCAATAACGAAACACCACTCGGATTCAGATCAGGGAGACCATTCAGAGTAGAACAGAGTCCAGCCCCTCTTGAGGAGATGGCTTCCAGAGCCCACGCTGTGCATAGAGGTGAGCCCAAGTATTTCTAGTCGATATCTCAAGACCTCCCGCACAAGCTCAGGCTCCTTCCCCCCAGCAAGGTGACATTCCACGTCCCTAGAGCCAGCCTAAGCATCCGAAGATTGGGCCGCTGTGGTCTCCACCTTCATCCGCTGCCCAATCCTCTTTGCACTGGTCCCTCATGGTTCCCCCTGGACGTGGTGGGCCCACTGGGGGAAGGCATGTGGCTCTTGTTTGGGCTTGGCGAGGAGCAACCCAGCCACCAGGCGCTCTCTGACGAGTCCCAACCCCAGGCCTGGCTCCACGGTGGGACCCCTGCTGAAGGTGTCTTGAACCGCTCTTTGTCTGACCCGTCACCCAGAGCCTGTTTGCCATGGGAGACCCTTCCAGGGGCATTTAAGCCCCAGACAAACATGCTCTTGTTTTTTTCATATACCTCATTGCCTTTCTGAAGTTTTAATTCAATACCAAAAGATAAAGAAGGAATAGGGAATGGATGTGGCCATTGTGATGTGTTATTGATGTGTTATTGATGTGTTGTAGTTCTGAATGACTGATGATGGATGGGAAGAAGATGATGAAGTGAGGCTTGCTGTATCAAGTGATGAGATGGAACTAGTATCAGATGAAGATGGTGGTTCAGGTGCTGAGTTATTTCAAGCAAGATGCAAGACAGCTCGTTCTGTAGGTAGCTCATTGATGTCAATCAAGTTGCAAGGAAGGTTATCAAAATCTGGGTCTTCATATTGTATTGTGAATTCATCTTCGAGTCCCAACTGTATCTTTAGTTCATTTTGAAGGTGTTCGACGGATTCAGGGAGAGAGGGCAATTTGATTTTTTCGGACAAGTTTTGGATTGATGTTCACCCGCTAAATCAAAGCCTGTGAAGAAAAAAAAATTACAAAATGTAGATTTTTTTAACTTTTTTTTTTTTTACAAGCACTCATAACAAAGTACATACCATTTCTTTCAATGCAACAGGCACATAATCGGTGTCACCATTAACTTTCCAGCGACACAGTATGCAGTCAACGGATTGTAGTCATTTAAGTCCTCAGGATCCAGTAGTTGAAGATTTGTGTAGCCGCTGTCAAGCTGAAATGATCTGTAATGTTCCATAAACCACGATGAGAACTTCCAAGCAACAAAAAGCACCCTCTATTAAAATGTTCAGTATACTGTAGAATTCAGGCAGCCCACCAATTTCTCCTGCAGAAATGATCATGTCCTTTGCAAACTGAGTCCCATACAAATACACACAATTAGCAAATGATACAGTCTGCTGATGTAAATCTCTCTCTTACGAGTGTCGGGAGTCAAGCAGGAGATGGGTACTCTGTCAACGTTACCAACATTCAACTTTGGTTTAAATAGATGTTGTCCATCTAAAAAGTATACCATCATTTGTTGGTGTTTCAAAGAGAGCATCAACAAAATATTCTTAAAACACTGAACATCATGCACCACCCTTTTAAAAGAAGTTGTGTTTGGATTCAAACTTCATCATCCACAGGTGAACCAAGGGTCCAAAGCAGCGCATGAGATGAGCATAATGCTCTATAAAGTAGGGTTTCAGTTTAAACTGGGGGAAAGTTTCTATAAGAAGTTTGCGATGGTCAGCTATTTTTGTCGCCAATCTTCCCTCTGATACAGTTCTAGAGTCAACAATTTCAACTCTTATCTCTTTGAGGTCAGTTATCATTTTCCAAGAGGGTTCATGTTCAGGAAATTAAGCCACCAATAATAAGAGGTGGAAGACGCAAAAGGGTCCAATTTTCGTGTTCGTTACCACTGAGTCTTCCTGTTCCAAAATTGGCTTATGAAAATTGATGTGGCTTATTAATCTTATCAGAAAAATTGTAAGGAAATGATTTCAAACGATTGTTTAGTCAAGGGCTGCATGGTGGCGCAGTTGGTAGCACTGTTGCCTTGCAGCAAGAAGGTCCTGGGTTCGATTCCTGGCCGGAGGTCTTTCTGCATGGAATTTGCATGTTCTCCCCGTGCATGTGTGGGTTCTCACTGGGTACTCCAGCTTCCTCCCACTGTCCAAAGACATGCCTGTTAGGTTAATTGGTCACTCTAAATTGCCCTTAGGTGTATGACTGAGTGTGTGCATGGTTGTTTGTGTGTTGCCCTGCAATGGACTGGCGACCCTGTCCAGGGTGTACCCTGCCTCTCGCCCATAGACTGCTGGAGATAGGCACCAGCTCCCCCGTGACCCACTATGAAATAAGCGGTAGAAAATGACTGACTGTTTAGTCCATTAAATGTAATAAATCGTTTTCTAATCAATTCTTTAAGACAAACATAGTTTCACTGGGATGACGTGCAATATATCTAGTGGAAAACCAATCATGGGATGAAAGAAAGACAAGGAACTCAACGCACAGGCCTCTTTGAAACCACACACAATTTGGGCATCACCACACTGAAGCTCTTGTACAAAGACGTTATGCTGTTCTATAGTCTTTAAATGAAAATTACGTGGATTAACGGTTGCAATCTGGTCATGATCAATAGTTCAAAATCTACAAAATTTGTCTGCGTTAAAAGACTCAATGAAACTAGCAAGGCTGTGAGCCCCCAAGTTATCTGCACAGACACAGTGGACATTCCCTTTGATAACTTGTTCACAGATTCCATGAAAAGTCCTTCACTTTCAAGAAACTTCAAGTCCTTAATGAGAGGGTAAAGAAATGCATTATAACCTAACATCACCACTTTTGCCGAGAAAGGGCAAGCTGAATCAATGGTAAAGTAGAACAAAACTTGGGTGGTAAATTGAGCAAAACCCAATAAACTGCTGTTATTTTATGAATTTTTCTAGATGTCCCTAGAGGGTTGCACATTTGAAAATCATCTATATATAAAGCTATGGGAATGCTATGGAAAGACTTATATTTACCTACTTCATTAAATTAATCAAAAACCAACTTCTCAAAAAAGTGTTCATTTTTCAGTAAGTTTTCTAAAATATGAACAGCTGAAACATACACAAATGTATTCTTGGCAGTAGTTCTTTAAGTGTACTCAATGGGTTCAATTAAAGGGAAGTGATGTTTAAAATAAGCATTTCTTTTGTAATCAGTTGACAAGGTACCTCTTGATTTAGTAGATTTAATGGATTTGTTTTGAAAAGTGCTTCATTGATATCTTTAATTACATCATCTTCTGCTTTAATCCCATTTTGAGGGAGCACTTCTTTAAGTCTTTGAACTGAATGAAATTGAGAAACGGTCAAAATGTCAATAATATCTTCAATAATTTTCTGTGAAGCACGTTTCGAAACATGCAAGAGTGTTTGCATGCACAGAAAAAAAAGACGAGCTAGTTTCTGTTCAACAAACTCATAATTTACAGCTTTATCGTCCTCACAGTTTGTAAGTAGACCTGAAACACACTGTAAAGCCTCAGCCTCCTTGGATACATTTACTGTCTGGTCAGGGGAGTGACTTTGAGAGTTGCCTCTAGTCTCTAGGGATTGCACACGAATACAGTTTTTTATAAGTGTTGAATTTCTGTGCTTCTTACGTGTGTGTGCGGCAAATGTTTTTGGATTGTTAGTGGTAAATTTACAATGCTGGAAAGGACAGCACACAGTTTCTTGATTTGTTTGCATGTCTATGAAGGTGCAAAATATAACTGTGAGATTGAAATACACAGAAATTGCAAAAGTAAGTCAATAATTCCTGCCTTTTCACAGTCCTGTGTGATTTGCTGAGATGAGATAGCAATCCACTTTGTGTCCTGAATGTGCACACACAGTCAGTGTGAATACACGGCCAGTGGAATCCTCTTCTATGTTGAAGTCGATGATGCCTTAGAAGCACTGCTTGGCTTGACCACACAAGAGGAGACACTTCATTCAATAACTAGAACGACAAGTGAACACAATATTATCAAGTGGAAGAGCCTATTTACAGATTCGGATTGAATGGATTAGGTAAAATAAAGAAAACAGTAAATTTTCGATTGTGCTAACAGTAAATAACATTTAACTGAATGTTGCACAGATAATAAACAAAACAATTACATATTGTTGAAGAAAATTTTTATTTTCTGAAGAAAGAGAACAATGATAACCATTCAATCAGCTTTAATAATTCAGCCTTATAAGGGAGGCAGGTTTTTCAGCATCAGACGTATTACTGAGCACAACAGAGATCAATCTGATGAGACAAAGGTCAACACTTCCTTATATCAGCTTAGCAAAAACCCCATGTGGCCCGGCATCCGCTCTAGGAAGAGCACAGGTGAGAATCAACCTAACTTTCACGCAGACATCTCGACTCCACTGCAACAAATGTTCTTGTGTTGAACCAGCAGGGGTTCCAGGGGCAGGAAGGGAAACATGTTTTTTACATGTTTTAAGTGTCAACACACAAACTCTCATGCCACTCTCAAAGCACAGGTCATAAGCAGTTCAATCACAGGTCAAAGCAATAGATTAAGGGGGAAAAAAATTGTTTAACTTTAAATTTGTCCAAAAATACAAACCTTGAAGACACTGAAACCATTTCTTTAAAAAATTTAGCACAACTGTCGTACATGACAGGCAAGAGAGTGGGTTTTCTCAAAAAAAGACTGAAAGTGGCCCTTAACACATCCCCCCCCCCCCCCCAAACCCCTCTCAGCAAAGGCCCTGTTTACATACTCAAATTGTAATCTTAACTAGTCCAAAATAAGTTCTAGATATCCTAAATTGTAATTAGGGATGCGTGACCATGTAAATTACGTTTATGGTGACATAATTTAAGATATCTTGAAAGGCATTATGATCTGTCAAAGTATAATTGAAGATATCTTAAAGCGAACTTCTTACTCGTCAGAATGTTAACGCAAGTATCTTTAAATTAGCATTCTGGATAGTCAAAATGTATTTTTTACTAGTTAATACATATTTTTAGATGTCCCGATTGTAATTTCAGATAGTGAGACAAAGCTGATTAAATGTCAATATGCCTTGCCATAAATACGTAGGCTTGCTAAGAAGAACAAAGCATTGGAGAGCAGTCAGAGCAGGTATTACTTTATTATTTTTCTATTACCCCATTAGAATTTCATTTAATTAATTCAGTTTAATTCAGTTTATTTATACAGCGCCAATTCACAACACATGTCGTCTCAAGGCACTTCACAAAAGTCAGGTACATACATTCCAATTAATCGTAATCATTGAACAGTGCAGCCAGATTCTGTTATTTATTCAAATTGGATAAAAAGTTTTTTTCTATCTAAGGAAAAAGGGAAAACCCAGCTGATTGCATCCAGTCAGTGACTTGCAGCATTCACTCCCCCCAGAAACATGTAGAGGACAGTCGACAGTCACTGGGGTTGACTTTGCAGCAATCCCTCATACTGAGCATGCATGTAGCGACAGTGGAGAGGAAAAACTCCCTTTTAACAGGAAGAAACCTCCAACAGAACCAGGCTCAGTGTGAGCGGCCATCTGCCCGACCCATGGGGGGGAGGAGAAACAGAGCAAGACAAAAAGAGAACAAAGAAGCACTGATCCAGGAGTACTTTTCTATGGGAAGAAAAGGTAAATGTTAATGGATGTAGCTCCTTTAGTCGTTTCACCCAGAAAGAAGGAACAGATAAACTCTGAGCCAGTTTTCAAGTTTAGACTTACCCTGATATCACTTTGAAAACGTCATTTTCAAAGTGAGATTTTCGGGGGGGGGGGGGGGGGATTTGAAAATTTTTTCCTTACATATCTGGGCGCATTTGAATAATTCAAGAACAGTGAGCAAAAAAGATTCCTTTCAAACTGATCCATATAACTCATGCCTCTCTGACCCTTCCCCACAATGGGCTTTTCAGACAAGACGCGGCGCGCGCCACTGCTATCTGAAACCCAACGGCATGCACCGCGCAAGGACGCAAAAGCGAAGCCACAAGTGCAGCGCAGAGCACTGCTTCGAGCTCCCACGCACACCGCGGTCAAAGTTCAACTATGGAGGAGAAGCCTCCGGTGAATTGTATTGTAGGCTACTGGTAATTTGTATTGATCCTTGAGATCATTGGTCAGACTCTCCACAGCAAACTCTCGAACTGTGCCACACAGAGCCTAAAATAGACCTGGAAACGGTCACTGTGGAAACGAAGCTCTTTCACAAGCTGCTCCCTGGACCTCAGGATTTTGTGCACCCACAGCCTCTTCTTCCTTGCTGCTCTTTTTCTCCTAACTAGTAGGGCTAGTGCTAGCACTTTTTTCTTTGATGCATATTTGTTACTGACAACACAAGCCAGCACAGCACCAAACAGCCAGTGCAGCAGCGCCGAGCCAGCGCAAACTGCGTCCTGTCTGAAAGACTGGGCTCGTAGCATTATATCATCGAGGAAACACGCAAACTAGATCTGCTGACATATAGATCGATAAAGCAAAGGGACGCTGGTAGAAATAGAAGCCGTGAGACAAGCAGAAAATGTAACTTTCCAAAATGGTGAATTCCGCCAATGGATGGAAGAATCACATCCCTGATATGAAAAAACATGATGTTGTAACCGAGATACCTACATTTACAATCCACCAAAATCAGGATTTTGCTTCATTTTATTTTATTTATTTTTTTATTTTAGTTTGATTGTAATAATAGACTTGCCTTAATACTTGCCTTAATTATGTGAAGTTCGCTTCGCGGTGGTGGTCACCTCGTGAATGGTAATGGTGGACCAGTTCTTTGGAAAACCCATCAGGAAACCCTGTAAAACAAAAAAGAGTCAATGGCGCATACGCGCACATGCACAGTAAAAGAAATTTGGCTGGACGTAATCAAAACAAGAATTTGTTCATTTTCCCAGCAAAAAATGTTAACAGAGACCAACGTTTGATCCTTAACACATTTAGTTTTGTTGATATAACTAAAGTAGTTCATTTTATAGGACAGGGCATATTTTAATGTTTTAATAGGTGAATAATTAAAGTTAGCTCGGCAATATCAAGTTAGATTTTTTTAGGGTGTACCGAGACTGTCCTTTTCAAGGTGTTCAATTACATCCGCATAAATGAAGAACCGAAGTGCTGGTATTATTGGTCCTCAGCCTAGCGTTCGACAATGTGGACTACAGTATATTACTTGAGCGACTGGAGATCTGAGCCAGTTTTTCTGTTACAGTACTTGGTTGGTATGAGTCTTACTTGAAGGACAGGGACTTTGTTTTGTCATTAGGTAACTTTACATAAGAGATGACCAAAATCACATGCGGGGTTTCTCCGAGGTTCCATCTTGGGACCTCTCCTTTTAATATCTACATGCTCCCCATAGCTCAGATCAAAGCAAAGAACAAGTACTACTCAGATGATACAGAGCTCTACATTACAATGTCAACAGGTGAACCTTTTCAAGTGCTGGCTAGTTGCATAAAAATAATCAGTGAGTGAATTTGCTGGACTCAGTAATGGAACTAAACCTCCAGTGGCACATAAAGACAATCAGAAAGTCTGCCTTCTATCACCTGAAGAACATTTCCAGGATTCAAAGACTAAGGTCCCTGTACGATCTCGAAAAAGTCATTCATGCATTTATGTTTAGTCAAAATGGCTAATGTAATAGTGTTTTCACAGGTCTGCCTAAAACATTAATCATACAGCTGCAGCTGATCCAGAACGATGTCCTCACAAAAACTAAGAACGTTTTAAACTCTTTACACTGGCTCCCTGTATCTCAGAGAATATACTTTAAAATATGTCTGTTAGGTTATAAATCACTGGATGTCAGGCTGAGTGAGGGTGATGTAGTACCAAAGTACAGGCAAGAACGAGGGAACAGCATGGTGAGTAGACAGTTGTTTTTAATGAGATGAAAAACAGGTAACCTACAGGATGGAACTTAGGCAGGTGAACTGGCAGGGACACAGAAACATGGTACAGAGAAGTCAGTAGGGTAGTTTCCAGGGTAGACATCAGGAGGAACCAGTGGGGAACAATGAAAATAAGGCAGTATAACTAATTAGGGAGAGAGGAGAATGGACCAGTGAACCAAGGGAGGCAACCAGAAGGAACCAGGGACTTTTGGGGAGATAGAGACTGACTGAGGGAGAGTGACTATTTTCAATTCAATTCACTTTATTTATATAGTGCCAATTCACAACACATGTCGTCTCAAGGCACTTCACAAAACTCAGGTACATACATTCCAATTAATCTTAATCATTGAACAGTGCAGTCAGATTATGTTATTTATTCAAATTGGATAAAAAGTTTTTCTATCTAAGGAAACCCAACAGATTGCATCGAGTCAGTAACTTGCAGCTTTCACTCCTCCCGGATGAGCATGTAGAGACAGTGGACAGTCACTGGCGTTGACTTTGCAGCAATCCCTCATACTGAGCATGCATGCAGCGACAGTGGAGAGAAGGAAAAACTCCCTTTTTAACATGAAGAACCTCCAGCAGAAAACCAGGCCTCAGTGTGAGCGATGAGAAAAAGGAATCCCTCTTGCCACGACCGACTGGGAATGTGAGAGAACAGAGGCGGAGACCACAAAGAGAACAAAAACAAAAGAAGCACTGAATCCAGGAGTTACTTTACTATGGGAAGGAAAAGGTAAAATGTTAATGGATGTAGCTCCTTTAGGTCGTTTCAAAACCTAGAAGAAAGGAACAGATAAACTCTGAGCCAGTTTTCAAGTTTAGAGTCTGAAGAGAGTCACATAGAGTTAGTTACAGTAAAAAAGCTCAGTCCAGTAGCTATGTCTAGGAGAGAGAAAGGGTTAAACACTGAAAGACAGGGCCATTGGGATCATCGTAGGAGAGTGAGCATTAGTTGTTGCCAGCAGAAGCTTGGAGGATTCCCCTCTCCAGAAAGGTGTTACAGGTAGACACAGAGTCAGGCCAGTGTAGCTTCTAGGAAGAGAAAAGAGAGAGAAAGCAAAGTTAAAAGCTGAAATAACAGGCAAAAATACAAATTTGAAGAGTAAGTGTGAGAATGTAAGCGAAGAGGGTGAAAGTTGTCATTATGTCCTCCAGCAGCCTAAGCCCTATAGCAGCATAACTACAGAGATAGCTTAGGATAACCTAACCCACTCTAACTATAGCTTTATCAAAAAAAGGTGAAAGTTTTAAACCTAGCCTTAAAAGTAGACAGTTTGTCCATCTAGGAGCCCACTGATGGCCATTGTTATACTAAAACCCAAACAATTGTGGGATACCTCTCTCTGTCAGATTGACCATAACCATTGGTAAAGAGAGAGGGGGTCATACAGGTAGCGCCTAGAAATGGAGCGATGTGTTTTGCACCTCAAACCACCATAACTGAGTCGGTTTAGGCTAAACCTGACTCCCGTTACTCAAACCAACCAGGGGACGAAGAAAACGGGAGGTAAAATAAGGAAATAAGCTCAGGATAACCTAAGCCACTCTAACTATAAGCTCTTATCAAAAGGAAAGTTTTTATGCCTAGCCTTTTGAAAAGTAGACAGGGTTGCCGCCGCTACACGGACTAAAACTGGGATCTGGTCCACAGGAGAGGAGCCTGATAACTAAAGGATCCTGCCTCCCACTCTACTTCTAGAGACTCTAGGAACCATCAGTAAACCTGCAGTCTACTAGAACGAAGTGCTACTGTTAGGAACGTATGGAACAAATCAGATCTCTGATCTATGATGGAGCTAAAATCATTAAGGGCTTTATATGTGAGGAGGAGAATTTTAAATTCCTATTGCTGGATTTAACAGGGTGGCCAATGAAAGGGAAGCTAAAGTGAGGAAGATATATGATCTCTCTATTTTTAATTTTCATCAGAACTCTTCGTCAGCAGCATTTTGAATCAGCTGAAGGCTTTTAACTGCATTTTTTGTGGACATCCTGATAGTAAAGAATTACACAATAGTCCAGCCTTGAAAGTAACAATATGCATGGACTAGTTTTTCAAGCATCAAAATCCTGGACAGGATAATGTTCTAATTTTGGCAATGTTTCGGAGATGAAAAAAGGAAAACATTCCTTAGAAAACCTATTTAATATGGGGTTTTAAATGACATGTCCTGGTCAGAAAATAACACCAAGTTTTTTTTTTACTTTATTATCGGAGAGTCAAGTTTAATGCCATCCCGGTTAAGTGATTGACTAAGCAGTCATCTTTTTTAAAGACTCAGGTCCAAAGAACAACAACTTCTGTCTTGTCTGAATTTTAGAAGCAGAAAATTTGTAAAGTCAGATCGCAAGTTTTTATGTCTTCAAGACATGCTTGGTAGTATATCTAACTGACGGTTTGTGATGAGTGAACTCATCAGGATTCATGGATAAGTAAAGCTGAGTGTCATCAGCGTAACAGTGAAAATTGTATTCTATGCTGCCTGATAACTTTTACATATTTGGATACATATATTAATAAGTAAAAGGAGAATTGGGGGGCCCTAAGTACTGAACCCTGTGGTACTCCACAATTATCCCTGGATAAAAAGATGATTTATACATTTACCTGAACAAACTGGAATCTGTCAGCACAATAATAAGATTGTAAACACCAGCCTAGCGCTGTCCCCTGATCCCAACAGCATATTTCCAAGCCTTTCTAAAGAGAAGTATTATGATCGACTGCTATCAAATGCAGCACTGAGTCTAACAGAATCAGTAACAGACACGATATTATCTGAGGCAATAAGAATATCATTAAGTGACTTTTCACACACGAGAACTGTTTGTCAGTGCTATACAGAATGAGCTCTGAAACCTGACTGAAACTCTTCAAAGCAGGTCCATTGCTGTGTACATACCGTCTCACAATTTGATTAGCAACTATTTTCTCAAGAATTTTAGATAAGAATGGAAGATTGGATATCGGTCTGTAATTTATTAAGTCATCTCGATCAAGCGAAGGTTTCTTAAGCACTAATTAACTAATTAACATTAATGAGCAGGGAGTGCAGGAAGGTAACAGAAAACATCAAAGTGAACTGAAATAAATAAACAATGAGACTGCAAAAAAAACACAAAAAGGGAGGAGCTATATTTACAGGGAAATACAAACAAAAAAAATAAACACAGGATCAAGGAAAATAATCTAATAAACCTGAAATGAAATAAAGCAAATGAAGAACATGGCAGTGCAGAGAAAGTAAGCAGAACACAAACTCAAAACAAAACATGGACAGATTATGAGACTGAGTGGCTTAACAGCAAAATACATTGAAGATTTGTTGATGTTGTATCAATCTTCCAGTTGCGGCTTCAGTATACAGAGACAATATAAACCATTGACATAACATCCAAGAAGTTAGTCGAACTGGCAACAGCAATAACAGGGTGGCTATCTTCTGATCCCACATGTTAAGAAAGAAAGAAAGAAAGAAAGAAAGAATCTTAAGATGAGGAAAGAAAAGAAAGAAAGAAAGAAAGAAAGAAAGAAAGAAAGAAAGAAAGAAAGAAAGAAAGAAAGAAAGAAAGACAGAGTCTATAAACTGGCAGGCTAAACTGACAAACTTGTGATGAGCTAGTGGTGTTTAATGGAAGCTTTCAGTGGGTTCTGATGGCATTAGACTAAAAGGCGCAGTAAGTTAATAAGTCTGTAATGTTATATTCTGGATATCGATGTGTGTCTTAGGATGTGGAGACTCAGCCATGAGGCTAATAGCCGTATTTTACACAAAATGACTTCTCTTAGTGTGGTCTACCTCTCTCTTAATGGATATTCTGTGGTTTCTGTTTTCCTTAGCAAAATTACATTGTCTGTTTAATGTTAGCTGTGTTAAGAAGTCCTAGAACAATCTCAGAAGATTGGTTTTAGATTGTTTGTTCTTATGGTTTTTAATTAAAATAATCAAATGATTATTAGCTAAAAGAAAAAAATAAAAGAAGCACCCCCCCATAACTAGCTTGGCGTGCAGCACTCCATAGCAGTATAAACTAAAAGCAGCAGAACTGTGTCCCTTAAGGATAAGATTAAAGTAAGAGTAATGTGAGTAATTTTTCATTCTTCATTCATCATTGTATGTATCTGTCTATGCTGTTTGCATGTATTCTAGTTTCTGACTACTCTCTCGTTTAGTTTAGATTGCCTATATTATAATATATATATTTATATTATATATATAATATATAGCATATATATATATATGCTATATATTATATTTTGATATTCTTATATATATAAACTATATACTCTTACAAAAGTGCCTTGCGAAACGTGTTCGGGAGGAAAACCCCCTTGAACTTTTCAACCTCTGTTGAAGCACCATTTCAGGCTTCAAACATAAAGATATAAAAATTCAAATTTTTTTGTGAAGAATCAACAACAAGTGGGAAACAGTCGTGAAGTCCGAAATGAAATTTAGTTTGATGTGTCAAACTTGTTTAAATACAAATAAAAAACAGAAAAGTGGAGCGTGCAATATTAATTCTCGTGGATGCAAAATTATTAAAAACCCCCTTCTGCGTTAATACTTTGTAGCGCCTACCCTACGTGCATTTACAGCGGCAAGGTCGCTTTGGGGTATGCCCCCTATCAGTTTTGCAACACTGAGAGACTGAAAATTCTTGCCCATGTTTTCCTTGGAAAACAGCTCGAGCTCAGTGAGGTTGGATGATGACGCGTTCGTGAACAGCAGTCTTCAGGCTCTTTCCACAGATTCTCGATTGGATCAGGTCAGGATTTTGACTTGTCCATTCCAACACCTGGATACGTTTATTTGTGAACCATTCCGTTGTAGATTTTTGGCTTGTATGTTTTGCTCATTGTCTTGTTAGAAGGTAGAAGGTACATCTCCGTCCCAGTCTCAGTCTCTTGCAGACTCCAACAGTTTGTCTTCCAGAATGGTCCTGTATTGTGGGAATTGGCCCACCTTCATCTTCCTTCACAGCTTGGACCATCTTCCCTGTCACCTTGCTGACGAAAAGCAGGCCCAAGAAAGGGAGTAATCTGATATCAATGCCCCCACCATGTTTGAAGCAGGGGTGCGGTAAGGTGGTGTTCAGGTGATGATGGTCTGTGTTTTACGGTTTTACGCCAAATCTATCGTTTTGCATTGTGGCCAAACAGTTAGCGATATTTGGTTTCATCTGACCAGAGCAACCTTCTCTGCCACATGTTTGGTGTGTCTCCCAGGACTGGTGGCTTGTGGCAAACTTTAAATGAGACTTTTAATTATGGATATCTTTTGAGAAATGGCTTTTCTTCTTGCCACTATCTTCCATAAAGGCCAGATTTGTGCAGTGTACGACTGATTGTTGTCCTATGGACAGGACGCTCCTTCCTCAGCTGTATTTCTGCAGTTCATCCAGAGTGATCATGGGCCTCTTGGTCTGATCATTCCTTCTCCTTGCTTGAGATGAAAGTTAGAGGGACGGCCGGGTCCTTGGTAGATTTGCAGTGGTCTAGATACTCCTTTTCCCATTTATCAATATGATTGCTTGCACATTGCTGCTTGGGGATGTTTACCCTAAAGCTTGGGAAATCTTTTTGTACCCAATCCAGCTTTAAACTTCTACACAACAGTATCTCGGACCTGCGTGGTGTGTTTTTCTTGGTCCTCATGATGCTCTCGTGCTCTTTGAACAGAACCCTGAAGACTATCACAGAGCAGCGTGCATTTATTACTGGAAGTCTGCTGATACACACGAGGTGGATTCTATTTATCATCATCAGTCATTTGGGGACACAAGAGACACACCTTTAAAATAACATTCAGAGATCCTCACTGGCACTTCTGGAGTGATTTTGCTGCAACTGAAAGTAAAGGGGCCGAATAATATTGCCACGTGTTAGCCCCTTTTCAGTTTTTTTATTTTGTTTAATAAAAAGTTTGACACATCCAATAAATTTCATTCCACTTAGATGATTGTGTCCCACTTTTTGTTGGATTCTTTACAAAAATTAGAATTTATATATCTTTATGTTTTGAAGCCTGAAATTGAGCAAATTAAGGCTGAAAGGTCAAGGGGGCCGAATACTTTCGCGCAAGGGCCTAGTACATATAATAACACAGATATTAGTATATCAATTAATTATATATATATATATATGGTAGTATCATATATTATATGTATAGTTACGCGGATATATATATATATTATATATATATACAGTACAGACCAAAGGTTTGGCCACTTCTAATTCAAAGAGTTGTCACTTATTTCATGACTATGAATATTGTAGCTTCACACTGAAGGCATCAAACTATGAATTAAACACATGTGGAATTATTATCTGAAGCAAAAAAGTGTGAAACAACTGAACAGGAAATATTTTGCTTTATATTCTAGGTTCTTCAAAGTAGCCACCTTTTGCTTTGGATTTCCTGCTACGCACAATCTTGGCATTCTGTTGATGGGGGCCAGGTCATCTGGCGCAGCACCGCAGCATCTCTCCTTCCTTGGTCAAATCGCCTTACTACAGCCTGGAGGTGTGTTTGGGTCATTGTCCTGTTGAAAAATAAATATGGTCCAACTAAACGCAAACAGGATGGAATAGCATGCCCACCTACAGGTGCCGTTAAGATTCTGTGGGTAAGTTACCCATGCCTGGTTCAGTATGCCTTCATTTTGATTAAATCCCCAACAGTGTTCACCAGCAAAGCAACCCCACACCATCACACACCTCCTCCTCCATGCTTCACGGTGGAACCAGGATATCAATTGGTTCCCTCCGTTCACCTCTTCTGCACCGCACAAGAACACGGTTGTCTTGGACATCATCACGACCAAATGCACAAGATTTCCACTGGTGGTCTCAAGTCCCCGTTCCTTGTGTTCTTAGCCCAAACAAGTCTCTTCTGCTTGTTGCCTGTCCTCAACAGTGGTTTCCTAGCAGCTATTTTACCATGAAGGCCTGTATTCACACAGTCTCCTCTTAACAGTTGTTCTAGAGATGGGTGTCTGCTGCTAGAACTCTGTGTGCATTGAGACCTGTTCTCTTAATCTGAGGCTGCTGTTAACCTGCGATTTCTGAGGCTGGTGATGTTTGGATGAACTTATCGGTCCGCAGCAGACAGGTGACTCTTGGTCTTCCTTTTCCTGGGGCGGTCCTCATGTGAGCCAGTTTTCTACTTTGTAGCGCTTGATGTTTTTGTGGACTGCACTTGGGACACTTTCCAAAGTGTTCCCAATGGCTCGGAATGACTTACTTTCCCTTTTCTTAAAGTAATGATGGCCAACATCGTTTTTTCTTTACTTAGCTGCTTTTTTCTTGCCATAATACAATTCTAACAGTCCTATTCAGTAGGACTATCAGCTGTGTACTGTATCCACCCCTGCACAACACAACTGATGGTCCCAACCGTATTTATAGGCTCTAAAATGGTGAATCCCACTTATTAAACCTGACAGGGCACACCTTTGAAGTAGAAACCTTTCAGGTGACTACCTCTTGAAGCTCATCAACCGAATGCCAAGAGTGTGCATAGCAGTAATCAAAGCAAAAGGTGGCTACTTTTGAAGAACCTGGATATAAGACATATTTTCAGTTGTTTTCACACTTTTTTGTTCAGTATATAACTCCACCTGTTTTAATTCATAGTTTTGATGCCTTCATGTGTGACGGCTACAATATTCATAGTCATGAAAATAAGGACAACTCTCTTTGAATAGAAGGCAACTTTGGTCTGTACTGGGGTATATGATATTATATATATATATATATTACATAATATATATATACCAGTACAATATATAATATAGATAGCCAGTGCCTTGCGAAAGTATTCGGCCCCCTTGACCTTTTCAGCTTTTGCCACATTTCAAGGCTTCATCAGAACTCTTCGTGCAGCATTTTGAATCAGCTGAAGGCTTTTAACTGCATTTTTGTGGACATCCTGATAGTAAAAGAATTACAATAGCCAGGCCTTGAAGTAACAAATGCATGATCTAGTTTTTTTCAGCATCAATCCTGGGACGGATATTTTCTAAATTTGGCAATGTTTTCGGAGATGAAAAAAGGAAATCCTAGAAACCTATTTAATATGGGGGTTTTAAATGACATGTCCCTGGTCCCAAAAATAACACCAAGTTTTTTTTTTTTGACTTTATTAATCGGGGTCAATTTAATGCCATCCAGGTTAAGTGATTGACTAAGCAGCTTCTTTTTTAAAGACTCCGGTCCAAAGACGACAACTTCTGTCTTGTCTGAATTTAGAAGCAGAAAATTTAAAGTCATCCAAGTTTTTATGTCTTCAAGACATGCTTGTAGTATATCTAACTGGTTGGGCTCATCAGGATTCATGGATAAGTAAAGCTGAGTGTCATCAGCGTAACAGTGAAAATTTATTCTATGCTGCCTGATAATTTTACATATTGGAAGCATATATATATATAGTAAAGAGAATTGGCCCAAGTACTGAACCCTGTGGTACTCCACAATTATCCCTGGATAAAGATGATTTATCATTTACATGAACAAACTGGAATCTGTCAGACAAATAAGATTTAAACCAGCCTAGCGCTGTCCCCTGATCCCTACAGCATATTCCAGCCTTTCTAAGAGAATATTATGATATTATGAATATTATGATGACAACTCTTTGAATGAGAAGGTGTGTCCAAACTTTTGGTCTGTACTGTATATATATATATATATATATATGTATGTATGCATATATGTATGTATATATGTATATGTATTTATGTATATATGTATATACAAACAGGTGATGAACAGGTGTCAACTTCTTCATTACAAAACATTCATTTTATTCCTAACCTGCAGGGTTAGGAGTGACTAGATGTAATGGATTTGATGAGAAAATGATTATTTCAGTCATTAGAGACTTGATAATTGACCTGGAAGTAGAGCAAAAGACTTGATACTTGGGAACACCTCTGGTATGCATGTACATTTGTTTATTATTGTTACACAGAAATTTCTTTTCCCTGTCCAGCTAATCATCTTTTTGTCTTTATTATTGTCACAACCTGTTCTACTTGCTGCCCAAACTAGATGCAGTCTACTCCATGCAGCTTCCCTTTTGGCTTAAATGGGAACAGCTGTAAACCAACAGCAAATGAAAGACACAAGAACAAAATTAATAATGGATAAGAAAGGAAGTTACTCAAAGTAAAGCTTGAATTCAAAACTAAGGAGATGATAAATTAGAATGAGTTCATTGGTGGATTTAAAAAAATGCAACATTGACTGGATAGCTTTGACTCAACATGCACATATCATGTGCAACCATAGTGCTCTGAGCAGAGAGAGGAGGGGTCTTCTTAGAAGCCTTTTAGGAAGACTCTCAGATTAGAGCCAAACAGAGCTGACAGAAGGCTCATCATTTATTCTCTCTCTCACCGTGATGTTTGAAGTCTTTAGAAACAGAAAGAGAACATCAGATGAAGACTGTAATCAATGAGAGACAATAATTTTATACAGAGCAACAACTTCATTAAGATTAGAAACATCTTTAAAAAATTTCACAGCCTTTTATTCTTTGCCAGGGCTTTGGCTTTGGTCTTTTTTTGGGGGACCTTAATCTGCAATTCCCTTTTGGACAGACCAACACTGCAGCGATTTTATTTTCTTGAATTTCCAACTAAAATCTTACACTGTAAAAAGATTCATACCACACTGGAAATACACAAAAGAGCTTTTTTTGGCATTATCCATCAACATACTGCAAAGATGTGGTCGTGTATGAAGAATTTCTTCACATATGAAACAACAAAGTCGGTGGTTGTAAAAAGTTGGACTATTGGCATCATCAACCGGATTGTTCAGCTTATCATAATTTCTTACTTTGTTGGGTGAGTGTTTATCTGGTAATTTTTAATATTTTCAATGATTTGATTAATTACCACAAGGCCTGAATAATTAAAGACTTTTAGGTCTGCTGGTGGAACCAGTACTACTATGCTACCCCATAACCACTCAAGAATCGTTAACGTTTAACATAGCTGAACTTATATGATAAAGTTAATGTAGATGGAGCCTGTAAATATAAAATAATTCCCCAAACATGTATTAATTTGTGACTTTCAGTGTTTCAACTTAACTAATGTTTAAAAAAAGCTATCTTCATGGGCTCATTGAGACCTGTTCAGTTTTATAGATGTCTCCTGAATCTAATTAATGGTGAATCAGGAATGATCTGACTCAGTGTTGTATTACTATGGATGATACTCCTATTCTCACCGATGACACTTTTCAAGACATCTTTTCTGCCCTGGTAATATGTTGTTAGATAGATAGATAGATAGATAGATAGATAGATAGATAGATAGATAGATAATAGATAGATAGATAGATAGATAGATAGTAGATAGATAGATAGATAGATGATAGATAGATAGATAGATAGATAGATAGATGATAGATGGATGGATGGATGGATGGATTGATGGAGGATGGATGGATGGGGATGGATGGATGGATGGATGGACGGACGGACGGACGGACGGAACGGACGGACGGATAGATAGATAGATCTTATCTGCTAGAGTTAAATGTCAGAAAATAACCGGGCTGACTTGAATTAGCCTGGAATAATAAGTGCTTTACAAGCTTTATTTGTTGTAAGTGTGACCAATTGTGGAAATAAGCAATTTAAAGCAGGGGTTCTCAATGGGGTTCAGGAGCAACCACCACTGCATCCATAGGCAAGAACATTTTCTGTCAATTTTTTAAATTGTGTAATTTAATTCATTATTGAGCCATTAGTAACAACCAACAGGCTCTGTTACTGTCGTAATGCAAAATAAATATAATAAAAAATCTACCAAGAAGATTTTTTTATATTCTTTGTAGGCCAGCCAGCTGAGAATCTTCTTTTTGAAACTAACCAACTCTGAAAAAAATCAGTTTCTTGACTAGCGGTTTTTATTCACAAACTGGAAAAGTGAATAAATAAAATGTGCAATTGAAAAGCTTTAAAGTTAACAAGATTAGGTCTTCTTCTAGTTACCTAAGTAGCTTGATTATCAGGATCTGCCATTTTGTGTTGCTGTTTGTTTACTTTTTCAGTTAGGTGTTTCTGTTCCTTTTGGTTTAATAGTCATGTTTATTTATTCCTTCTGTTATCCTTGTGTTTTAGTTTTGTCTTCACGTCTGCCCCTTAGTTTTAGTAGTTCCTTCTTCCCTCGTCCGTAGGTCCCTTTGGTTATTGTTTACTCATTTGTTTATTCCTTAGAATTGTTTCTCCCTCTGGTTTATTATTATTAGTACATTATTAGTACCCCTAACCCTTTGACCATCTTCATAGGAGGCAACTAAATGGCATCCATTTTGTGTCGAATACTTAAACAGTATATACTGCTGTTTCAATAGCAAGACAACAGTGATTAAGCATGTTCAGGCATTTATGTCTTTTTCTCCATTTACCCTCTATTTTCACCTAGTGTTGTGTCTGTTCCTTATGGTTATTTCCTTTCTTCGGTGTTATTTAATTTTAGTTTCTCGCTTAGTATTCTTGTGCTTGTTTACTTTTAGTTTTTTCCATGTCCTTACATTTAGTTCCTTCTAGAGTTATTATTTGTTAGCTTATGTACTGTTTAGTTTCTCGTTCCCTGTTTTGCCCAGTTAGTGTTTCCTTTCACATCTGTTTCCCTTGGTTTGTTGTTTAATATAGTCTCTCCTCATGTTTCCGTATCTCAGTTTCCCCATTGCCATAGTAACCTATTTCCCTCAGTTCCCTACACCTGGTCATCACACCTGTCAGTACTCACCCTGAATACCTGCCTCTCCTTCCCATTGTCTCACTATTCACTTCCCTCTGTATACAAGCTCACCGGTTTCACTTGTTCCCCTTCGCCACGTCCTGCTATGCTCCTAGTATGTTCCTGATTCCATGCCACTCTAGTTTCTGTTCCTGTTCAGCTCCCAGTAAGTCCTGTAATTCAATTCAATTCAATTCAATTCAGTTTATTTATATAGCGCCAATTCACAACACATGTCGTCTCAAGGCACTTCACAAAGTCAGGTACATACATTCCAATTAATCCTAACCATTGAACAGTGCAGTCAGATTCAGTTATTCATTCAAATTGGCTAAAACGTTTTTCTATCTAAGGAAACCCAGTAGACTGCATCGAGTCAGAGACTTGTAGCAGTCACTCCTCCTGGATGAGCATGTAGCGACAGTGGACAGTCACTGGCGTTGCCTTTGCAGCAATCCCTCATACTGAGCATGTGTTAGCGACAGTGGAGAGGAAAAACTCAGTTTTAACAGGAAGAAACCTCCAGCAGAACCAGGCTCAGTGTGAGCGGTCATCTGCCACGACCGACTGGAAGTTTGAGAGAACAGAGCAGAGACACAAACAGAACACAGAAGCACTGATCCAGGAGTACTTTCTATGGGAAGGAAAAGTAAATGTTAATATATGTAGCTCCTTTAGTCGTTTTATCTTGAAAGAAAGAACAGATAAGCTCTGAGCCAGTTTTCAAGATTAGTCTGAAAGAGAGCACATATAATTAAAGCTGCAAGCAGCATTGAAGGCCCTTGCAGCTCAGCGCAACTCAGCCTGTGCAGCGACCGCAGGAGCCTGGCATTGCCGCCTGCACGCCACCGATGAGGCTGCCGTTCAATTCCACAAATCGCTACTAGGTGGGACTGTGAGCGACATGTCATATGATCTTCGGTTATGCAGAGTTCTCTTCTGGCGAGAAGCATTTAAAATGTGGAGGAAAGCCGACCTTCCAGATGGAAGCTGCACTCAGTTTTTTATTTGTGGGCGGAGCTGAAATGATGTCATGAACTGACTGTGGCAACATGTTCAGTATTTGAAGTGGATTTGAAGTGGATCCGATGATGTATGAGGGAGATAGAGCACTTGAAATGTCCTAGGGGGCGCCGTTGAGCCAAAGTCCAATGTAATCCAATAGAGCTGTTTGGGGGCTGACAAAGATCAACCATATTTATTTTGGAGTGAATCGGAAGCCAAACGTATGGCCTTGGCGTGACATCAGAATTCGCCACGCCGCCACAGCCACACCCTCCAGCCAAACCAGTCAGTACTGGAGACTGTCTTAGACCATCATATTATCTGTCATTGGGGACAGTTTCGCATTGATTAGGTGAAGGACACTAAATATGTACCATCAAAAGGAAAACATGGCACTTCCTGTTCTCAGGGGGCGGGGCTTTGATGATGTCAGCATCTGATGAGTAAATATTGTTCAGGGCAACAGGCAGGTCAATCTTAGAAGGTTTCAGGTCTCTGTGACTTTTCTTTTAAGAGGTATATCCATTTCGTCTTTAAAATTTGGAGGCTTGGCCACGCCCACACGCTTTCATGTATCAAAAATCTTTTGATTGCTTTTAATCCCCAGTTCCTTAAGAGTATACTGAGTGATTTTCAAGTTTCTAAATCAAAAGCTGTAGGAGGAGTTCGCTCAGATATGTAGGCTAGAAAGGGCAAAACCAGGGTCAAAATGGCAACTTCAATCCAAAATGGCCAACTTCCTGTGATGTTTGGAGCAAAGCTCCAAGAGACTTTTTGTAGGCCCTGAAAACATACATATGTGTACCAAATTTCAGAATCCTCGGTCAAACCATGGCTTGGGGCTGATTTAAAAAAAAAATTTCTAGGGGACGCTGTGGATTAATTTGGCCACGCCCTCTAAATATCTCATCAGATCTCTGTTGGGGACTGGACTAGAATCAATCATATTGAATTTGGTGCAGATCAGATGATCTATATGGAAATTAGAGCCAAACGTATGGCCATGGCGTGACGTCCAATTTTGCCGTGGCACTAAGGCCACGCCCTTTTTTGAAAAGTCACTGTGCTTCAAACGAAGTTAGAGCCACTAGTTATCAGTCACCTGACACATTTTAAAGCGGACTGAGCGTAGACAGCCAGATAGCGACCCTTCCCAGTAAAAAAAGTGACTTCCTGTTCTCAGGGGGCGGGGCTTAGATGATGTCAACATATGACCCCATAGGATCGTTGGGAACCTGAAGGTCTTCATGCCAACTTTGGTGTGATTTGGCATTTCTTTAGGAAAGTTATTGCATTTTTTTACTTTGGGCACGAACACCATCGTGCCCCGTCCACGGCCCCTAAACACGGCTGAAAACTCATGATTTTGATAAGTTTTAACCCCCATGCCTTAACTGCATATTGACCAAATATGAAGCCGATTTTGCCGAGTTTGTTAAAGTCTGAGGTGAGTAAAAGTGAAAAACGGCCAAAAATTTGCCATTGACCCAAAATGGCCAACTTTCTATGTGGATCCGATGATGTATGAGGGAGATAGACCACTTGAAATTTCCTAGGGGGCGCTGTTGATCCAAAGTCCAATGTAATCCAATAGAGCTGTTTGGGGGCTGACAAAGATCAACCATATTTATTTTGGAGTGAATCGGACCATGCATGCATGAGCCAAACGTATAGCCGTGGCGTAACATCAGACTTCGCCACACAGCCACGGCCACACCCTCCATCCAAACAAGTCAGTACTGGATTCTATTTTAGACCATCTTGTTAACTGTCACTTGGGACAGTTTAACATTAATTAGGTGAAGGACATCAAATATGGACCTTTAAAAGGAAAACATGACAGTTCCTGTTCTAAAGGGGGCGGGGCTTCGATTACGTCAGCATCTGATCAGTGAATAATGTTCGAGCCAGAGGCAGATCAGTCTCAGAAGATTTCATGTCTCTGTGACTTTCCTTATAGGAGCGATATCAATTTCGTCTTTTATGGTGAGAAGTCAGATTTTGAGGCTTGACCACGCCCACATGCTTTCATGTAGCAAAAAGCTTTTAATAACTTTTGATCCCCAGTGCCTTCAGAGAAACCAGAATAATTTTGAAGTCTGTAAGGAAAAATCTCTAGGAGGAGTTCGCTCAGATACGCGGGCTAGAAATAGCTAAAATGGGGTCAAAATCACAACTTCATTCCAAAATGGCCAACTTCCTGTGGGGTTTGTACCAATGCTACAAGAGACTTTCTTGTAGGTCTTGAGAAGTTACATATGTGTACCAAATTTCACAATCTTCGATTAAGCATAGCTTGGGGCTGATTTTTTAAAATATTCTAGGGGGCGCTGTGGAAAACGTAGGCCACTGGGAGCTGGTACCACATGATTCTACTTCTAGAGACTCTAGGATCCACCAGTAAACCTGCAGTCTGAGAACGGAGTGCTCTGTTAGGAATACATGGAACAATCACATCTCCGACGTATGATGGAGCTAGATCATTAAGGGCTTTATATGTGAGGAGGAGAATTTTAAATTCTATTCTGGATTTAACAGGAAGCCAATAAAGGGAAACTAAAATAGGAGAAATGTGATCTCTATTTTTAATTTTCATCAGAACTCTTGCTGCAGCATTTTGAATCAGCTGAAGGCTTTTAACTGCATTTTGTGGACATCCTGTTAGTAAAGAATTACAATAGTCCAGCCTTGAAGAAACAAATGCATGGACTAGTTTTTCAGGGTCACTCCTGGATAGGATATTTCTAGTTTTGGCAATGTTCTGGAGGTGAAAGAAGAAAACCCTAGAAACCTGTTTAATATGGGATTTAAATGACATGTCCTGGTCAAAACTAACACCAAGGTTTTTTACTTTATTACCGGAGGTCAATTTAATGCCATCCAGATTAAGTGATTGAGTAAGCAGTTTCTTTTCAAAGACTCCGGTCCAAAGACAACAACTTCTGTCTTGTCTGAATTTAGAAGCAGAAAATTTAAAGTCATACAAGTTTTTATGTCTTCAAGACATGCTCATCAGGATTTATGGATAAGTGAAGCTCAGTATCATCAGCGTAACAGTGAAAATTTGTCCTACGCTGCCTGATAATTTTACCGATTGGAAGCATATATATAGTGACGAGAATTGGCCCTTGCACTGAACCCTGTGGTACTCCACAATTAACCCTGGAGTTTAAAGATGATTTATCATTTACATGAACAAACTGGAATCTGTCAGACAAATAAGATTTAAACCAGCCTAGTGCTGTTCCCCTGATCCCTACAGCATATTGCAGCCTTTCTAAGAGAATATTGTGATCGACTGTACACAAGTCCATTATCTGAGGCTAGGAGAATATCATTAGTGACTTTCAGCAGAGCTGTTTCAGTGCTATGATGAGCTCTGAAACCTGACTGAAACCCTTCAAACAGGTCATTATTGTGTAAATGTTCACACATTTGATTAACTATTTTCTCACGAATTTTAGATAAGAACGGAACGGTGGATATAGGTCTGTAATTTTTCAAGTCATGTCGATCAAGCAAAGGTTTCTTAAGTAAAGGTTTAATTACAGCTACCGTAAAAGCTTGTGGTACAAATCCATTTACTATGGATAGATTAATCATATCTAAAATATGGCTGGTAATCAGAGGGAACACTTCCTTAAATAATTTGGTTGGGATTTGGTCTTACATACAAGTTGAAAGTTTAGATGAAGCTAGTATTCTTGATAACTCAGGAAGCTCCACAGGGTCAAAACAGTCCAAACACAGAGTAAGTAGGTTCTACAGTTACTTCCAATGTTGTCTCACTTGCTCAGGATGAAGTAATCATCTTCGGGAGTATGTCAAAGGTTTTACTTTTAATAGAATCAATTTTATTTGAAAAGAATCCCATAAAGCCATGACTGCTGTGAATGGATGACTCAACAGAGCTATGACTCTGTGTAAGTTTAGCAAATGTACTAAAGAGAAACCTAGGATTATTCTTGTTCTCTTCTACTAATGATGAGAAATAAGCTGTTCTGGCTTGGCGAAGTGTCTTTTCATACAACAGTAGCCTGTTTTTCCAGATTAAGTAGAAATCCTCTAGGTGTGTAGAGCACCATTTTCTCTAAAATTTTCTAACATTGTGCTTTAAAGTACGCACCTCTGAATTAAACCAGGGAGCCAGCCTCCTATGAATAATTACCTTCTTTTTCAAGGGGGCTGCGTTGTCTAATGCACCACGCAATGATGAAGTAACACTATGAACAAGAGAATCAATTTGTGAAGGGTAAGAAACAAAATTATTGCTTTCCACTGTGTTTTTAAATTAAACTCAAAGGTTATTGGTCAGGTAAGTGGTCAGACAGGACAGGGTTATAAGGAAATATTATTTCTTTACACTCAATGCCATATGTCAGCACAAGGTCCAGAGAATGAAGACAAAGGTGGGTAGGTTTGTTGATGTTGAGTATCTCCCTGCATCCTGGTCCGACTCCTCATACACAACTCCTACCACTGATAGCAAAAGAAAATGTGATTTGAAAAACATAAGCAGCACAGTGATCAACCCTGTGTGTAACACAAGAATCATAAACCTGAATTTGAATTCAAGTTCATTATTCAAATTGGTTAAAAGTCTCTGTATCTAAGGAAACCCAGCAGATTGAATTGAGTCATTGACTTGCAGCATTCACTCCTGGATGATCTCCTGGATGTAGCATTGACTTTTCAGCAATCCCTCATACTGAGCATGCATTTAGTGAAAGTGGAAAGGAAACTCCCTTTTAACAAGAAGAAACCTCCAGCAGAACCAGGCTCAGTGTGAGCAGCCATCTGCCACGACTATCTGGGGGTCTGAGAGAACAGAGCAGAGACAAAAAAAAGAACACAGTAGCACTAATCCAGTAGTAGGAAAGAAAAGTGGAACATTAATGGTTATATCTCCTTTGTTGGCTTTATCTAGGAGAGAAAGACAGATAAGCAGATGAACTTTGAGCCAGTTTTCAAGTATAGAGTATGAAAGAGAGTACACACACGTAGTCACAGCAGAAGCTCCGCCAGTAGCTATGTCTAGGACAGAAAGGATTAACAATGAAAGACAGGGCCAAATGTATCATCTGTATAAGGTGGGCATTCAGTTGGTGGCAGCAGCAGCTTGGCCAATGTCCCCCTCCAGAAGGGAGTCACAGCTAAACACAGACCCAGGTCAGATGTAGCTTCTAGAAAGGGAAAAACAGAGAGAGAACATCGAGTTAAAAGGTGAAATAACAGCAAAAAATGCAGAATTGCAGAGTAGAAAAGAATGTAGCAGAGAGAGTGAAAATAGTCATTATGTCCTCCAGCAGTCTAAGTCTATAGCAGCATACAGAGATAGCTCAGGATAACTAAGCCACTCTAACTATAAGCTAAAAGTAGACAGTTTCTGCCTTACTGACTAAAACTGGGAGCTGGTTCCACAGGAGAGAAGCCAGTTAACTAAAGGATCTGGGAGCCACCAGTAAACCTGCAGTCTGAGAATGAAGAGCTCTGTTAGGAATACATGGAACAATCACATCTCCGACGTATGATGGAGCTAGATCATTAAGAGCTTTATATGTGAGAAGGAGATTTTTAAATTCTATTCTGGATTTAACAGGAAGCCAATGAAGGGAAGCTAATGGAGGAGAAATATTTTCTCCTATTTTAATTTTGATCAGAACTCTTGCTGCAGCATTTTGGATCAGCTGAAGGCTTTTAACTGCATTTTGTGGACATCCTGATAGTAAAGGATTACAATAGTCCAGCCTTGAAATAGCAAATGCAGTAGTTTTTCAGCGTCAAAAATAACACCAAGGTTTTTTTACATTACCAGAGGTCAATTTAATGCCGCCCAAATTAATTGATTAACTAAGCAATTTCTTTGTCAAAGATTTCAATCCAAAGACAACTTCTGTCATCCAAGTTTTCAATACATGCCTGTAATCTATCTAACTGGTTGAGCTCATCAGGATTTATGGATAAATAAAGCTGAGTATCATCAGCATAACAGAGAAAATCTATCCCATGATGCTTTATAATTTTACCTACTGGAAGCATATATATAGTAAATTGGCCTTTGCACTGAACCCTGTGGTATGCCACAATAAACCCTGGGATTTGAAGATGACTTATCATTTACATGAACAAACTGGAATCTGTCAAACAAATAAGATTTAAACCAGCCTAGTGAGTTCCCTAAACCATGTTCCAGCCTTTTCTAAGAGAATATTGTGATCGACTAAGTACAGACACAAGTCCATTATCTGAGGCCATAAGAATATCATTAGTGACTTTCAGTAGTGCTGTTTTGCAGAATTTGCCTCCAATTTGCAGGAAGTATTGAACGGAGCATGTTTGTGGTCCTGATAAAAGCCTCACAGTCTGAAGGTTATAGTTTACAAATCAACTCTGAAGTCAGTCTCAATGTCAACTCAACCACAGCTGAGAACCCACACAGAAATACACAATGCTTAATTGTAGGTGGGGTTTAATATTAATATAATATTATATTATAATTATTATATTATTATGTTATATTATTTAATATTTAATAAATTTACTTTTGGTCTGTTAAGTATTGTCCTGTGAATAACAGCCCAATATGGTGGTGATAAAACAATAGATGAAAGAGGGATTTGAGCACTGGCATTCTCAAAACAGCAAACTCTGCACACATGGAATAAATTCAGAACAACTTTTCTTTCAAATATAAGAATGTATTCAAAGAAACAATTCAACTCCACGTTTAACATATTTCAGTTGACAAACTCTTTACTAGGCTAGAACATTTCAACTAAAAGTGCCAAACAAAAAGAAAGAAAACAAATGTACCATTTACAAATAAAGAAACACGACAACCAGTAAAAATGATGCAATCACATGGTAGTTCAATGTGGATATTTAGGTTTAAAAACCAAGGTTTATCTTGAGGAATATGGAAATTAGGTCGAATTAGTTTTAAAGTAACTAAGGAGAACAATTTTTATGTCTTCGAACAACCAGTCAATGCTAAACCAGAAGGTAAATAAAACATTATTTTCCATTATACAATATTTTAAAGAATGATTTGCTAAATTAGAAATCAATAAACTATTTGGAATATTGATCCTTAATGTGTTACTCAACCACCATTATTTAGGTAAAAATATATTATAGGAAATATCATTTGCTGAATAAGGAATCAGTAATCTTTTAAACAAATGATCTTAATGGTATTTTAACTAGCCGTCACGTGGAGCAATGGACTATTAAAATGGCATAGAGGAACATCTATAGACCCACAAGATGGCAAAGAGTCAATATATACATATTTGCCTTTGCTGGTGCTACCATTAGCAGTTAGCGGTTTTAGCTAGCAAAGGAACATTACTGGACCATCAGTGTTTAAAACAAGTAATTGAAATAAAGTTTGTCTTAAGACACAAAGCAGAACAAATAGACCAGCTTCTTGGCTTATAGGTCTGTTCTCATTAGCACCACCAGGTAGTCTTTTACCACCATAAAGACCAGAAAACTAAGCAAAGACAGGTGAAGGCAGATCCCAGCAAGATCAGCAGCATTGTTAGTGGCTCCAGAACATCATGGGGATTCCAGCTGTGACTCCTCCATCCAGGACTGGACTAAAAGTAGGTTATTGCATGAAACTAAAGATGCAGAGTTTCATACCAGCCTTTTTGATTGTGTTCAGTTCAGTCCATGTTTTAACCCATGACTGGGGTACAATAATTTGTACTGCTTAAGTAGGAAATGAAGAATATTTGCTCATCACAGTCCTCAATAGAACTGAGAGAGGCTTACCACTGGGAATATCAGCGTGTAGTCACATGATAGCCCTGCCTCTCCAACTCTGGTCTCATTGATTTCTAGTTTAGCATCCCTGGGTTTCTCAGGAAAATAGTATCTCATACTAACTGCTTCATGATGTGAAATGATGGAGCTTCAGTTACCACTAAATACATCTTGCATTAATTAATACCGTGTACTTTTCAGTAATTGTTGTTGTATATGCGTTTCTGCAGGTGTAGAGGCAGTCTTCTAGGGTGTTATGTTGTATTCTCTTTTTCCTTCTTTCTCCCCCCCGATCTTTTCTCCTTCTCTATTTATACCTTTTGCCCCACCTCTCTCCCTTTCTTGCTTCTTTTTTTCCCTTTTGTTTCTGTCTCCATGTCCATTGTATTGAAATAATCCCAAAGTTTTTTATTTAAATCAAGCGGAGCATTTTAGCAAAAGCTGTGAAATCACATCTGTTGGGCTTCTTCTTGGCACTCAGACAATTCTGAGTGCTGCTCTGCCAGACAAGACATGGAGTGGGGAAAAAAAAGAAATGATGGATGTCACCTTGCATTAAGGTACATTATGGCCACCTAGAGTAAGGGGTGCGAATAGATGGGGCAACATTAAATTATTTTCCTTCGCATTTTTTGCCCAGACAATGGCAAGTTACCTACTAAAAATTGGTTCACGACTAAATTTTGGGTATAAGGTCAAAGTTCCCCCACTATCGGTGGAGCAGCTGCTTAAACAGTGAAATTTAGCGTGGTTTAGATTATTAATTAACAATTATTAATTACAATTAACTAATTGTAATTATTAAGTGCTTCTGAGCCCATAATCACAACACCAGAGTGCATCTCTGATTTCTATTTGTAAGCAATGATTTTTGGTTAAGAAATAATTTTTCTGAATTAGGATTTTTTATTATAATTTTTGAAAAATATTAATTAATCAAGAATCATAACCCTTACAGCATTTTGCTTGAGCCTAAAAGTATTGATCCACTCTATATAATGAAAAAATAGCAGCAATTTACTTTTGCACACAGGGCTGTTTCTATGAGTTGCTCAGTTGGTCGTGCAATCATGTCCACAGAGCACCTAGTCAATCTAAACTCAAGATTGAATTGGTGGACCAGGAAAGTTGGGCAAGATTGGCTATGCTTACAAGATTACATGAAAAAATGCCATTTATTGAGTGATTAGAATGTGTAATGTTTTGTGGCAAACTTCTGACCCACATGTAAGTAAACTCTAAAACTCCACACTGATGGGGAGGGAGGCAAATGCACAGGGAATTTTGGGGTGAGGGAATTGGAGAGCTGATCTTACTAGCCTGTAGTAGGCTGATTGGAGCCAGAGATGTGGTGAGCTGGGTTTCAGTATGAAGTAGATGGTGGAGCGTTGGAGAAGTTAGACTTGGAGGTCAAAGGACATTATTATGTCCAAATTAACAAAGCTTCACAGAGAAAATGATCCTGCTGGGTCAGGGAGGTGGAGACAAACGGGACTTATGGTAGACTCTATTTCATTGGGGTCAATTAACCTGGAGGAGAGTTTCTTGGAGATGGATTTCAAAGGAACATCTCAGGAGAGCCAAACTTTTTGTCCTGGTGTATACTGGGGTGCAGAGATTCTTTTACTGTCAGCGATTCCTTGATTTTGTCAGCAGAGGAAAAAAAAGGAGGTTGATAGCCAAGTGATGCTTCAAAGGGGGAAACAACTTCACCAGAGGAGATGTGTAAATTGTGGGCATATTCAATCCAGGGGAGATAGTGGCTCCAGTTGGCAGGGTTGGAGAAAGTGAAACATCTGAGGGCTGCTTCTAGTTCTTGATTGATGCATTCTGTTTAACAACTGGATTTTGGGTGGAGACTAGAAGTGAGAATAACTTTGCCGTTTAAGGCTGAGCAAAACTTTTTCCAGACATGGGAGATAAATTGAGGACCAAGATCGGACAGGATTTCTTGAGGGATGCCATGCAGTTGGAACACATGTTTGCTGAGGATTTGGGTGGTTTGGAAAGAAGTGGGTAACTTTTAACGGGAATGACGGGGCAAGCTTTGAAATAACAGCCGGTGATGGTTACGATTGTAGCCATGCCTTTAGATACAGGGAGTGTCAGGGATGGCTAAATTTATGTTGGACCAAAGTGCAGAGCGGAACGAAGAGGCGGCATGGTGAGTTAAGAGTATTTTAATAAAATAAAGGAATTGCTTACAATCTTTCCAGGTCTTGGAACACAGGTGGGAAAAAACAAGGCTCGTACAGATCTGGCAGATTATGGCATTGAGAGATCAGGAATAACATCAGGTATCGAGCAGGAGACTCCAGTTGAAAACAAAAAAACAGAGTATTAATACTGAGGCAAGAGGAAAATAAATCAATGAACTGAGGGAGCTAATCAAGGAGAAAATCAGTTGCAACTGGTGTGAGAGAAAAAGGATGTGACTGAAATGAACTGTGGGCAAGTGACAAATCAACACAGAGGAACATGGAGTGTTGAGGGATAACAGAAAACATCTAAATTAACTGAATCAAGCAAACAATGACACTAACTAAAGGACATTAAAAGGGGAGAACCAGATCTATAAGGAAATAAAAACTAACACATCTAACACAGGTATCCAGGAAAGTAACAAAACCAAACAATGGAATAAATCTAATAAACCTGAATTAACAGAAATAAAGCAAGTGAAGAACATGGCAGTGCGAAGAAGGTAACCAGAACTGAAACCCAAAACCTAACACCAGCAGATCATAACAGGGAGTCTGGTGACGAAATCGAGAGAAATATGAGACCATGGCTGTTTGGTTTAAGAAGACCAGGAGTAGGTTGATTTCTGATTTTACTATGGGCAAAAACAGGACAGCAAAGAATATCGTCTTTAACATCTTTGTGAATGGATGGCCACCAGAACGTATGGTGGATGAGGGAGATGGTGACAAGGTTCAGCTTTGACACAGAGTTATTTTTTAGAAGGCTTTGCAATATGAGGCAGGCATTTTTTGGTGAGCTTTAAGTGTTTTGGAAAAGATGTCGTCTAATTAGACAAGGCTAAAGAGGTTTAGAAAATTTCACGGCATCGTTGACTAAAACACAGCATGTGTCAGAGAATGTGTTTGGGTCGGACTAACTTGCAGGGAGATACTCGGGAGCCATAAGGTAAGGTCTTGATCCATATTTATTAGGAGGCTTGAACAGCGCAGAGTTCTCAGTCAGGAGTTCAGGAAACAGTAAACAAGACGTACAGAACGTACAGGAGCAGAATAGGAACTAGATAGACAGGAACAACGCAGGAGCAAGACAGGTGAATCGCAGGTATCTAGCAGGACGAGGCAACGGGGAGCAAATGAAAACATAACTACATAAATGAAAACATAACTACTAAACAGAAGCACAAGAAAAAAAACCTAACTGGAAAAAAAACAAACACAAAACCAAAATGGAAGATCCTGCCAGTCCAAACAAACAAAAAACAACCCAGTAGGGGAAAAAAACTAGAGTCCATAACTTGAACAAAAACAGGCCAAAAGGGCAGATCATAAGTCCAAACTAAACAAAGTCCAGGAGGCCGGCGACGAAGGAGCCGGCGATCAGGAGGCCGGCGATGAAGGAGCTGACGTTCTAGAGGTCTGCGGCGGAGGAGCCGGCGATGAAGGAGCTGACGATCTGGGGTCCGACGGCGAAGGAGCTGGCTGTCAGGCGGCCGGCATTGACCAGGAAGTCAACCGAGCAGAGTAGAGGACCCTTGAAGCAGGAGTCTGGGCGGCAGGCGCCTAGACCAGGAGGACCCACGAAGATGCTTATGGGGAGGCTTGCATCTGGGAGGTTGGCCAAGCTGAGCAGAAGACCCTCGGGACGATCTAGAAGGTTTGGGACCAAGCAGGAACTCAGGAGGCTTGGAGTCTGGCCTGGAGTCTGAAGACTTGAAGTCAGGCTGAGAGTCTGGAGCCTTGGAGTCAGGCTGAGAGTCTGGAGCCTTGAAGTCAGCCTCAGAGTCTGGAGCCTTGGAGTAAGGCTGAGGGTCTGGAGCCTTGGGGTCAGGCTGAGGGTCTGGAGCCTGGAAGTCAGGCTGAGGGTCTGGAGCCTTGAAGTCAGGCTGAGAGTCTGGAGCCTTGGAATCAGGCTGAAAGTCTGGAGCCTTGGAGTCAGGTTGAAAGTCTGGAGGCTTGGCAGCATGCCGGGGCTCTGGAGGCTAGGCAGCATGCTGGGTCTCAACTAGAGGCGGTTCTTCCCCGAACCCCTCTTGAAACTCGGGAACTTGGATGGGAGGCGGTTCAACCCTGAACCCCTCTCGGAACATAGGAACTTGGATGGGAGGCGGTTCATCCTTGAACCCCTCTCGGAACCCTGAAACTTGGATGGGATGCTAGGGTTCTGAAATCTTGATAGCTGGCAGGGGCTTTGGAAGCTTGACAGCTGGCTGAGATGCAGGAGACTTAAACCCACAGTCACTCTGGGAAGCGGTGCGGGAACTGCTGACACTCTGGGAAGCGGTGCAGAAACCCGCCGTAGTCCTGGGAAGTCCAGAAAATCAGCAGATGGCTCCAGAGATGCAGCAGGAGAGCCCTGAGATGCTGCAGGTGAGCCACCAGAAGCTGCAGGTGTTCCCTGAGGATCTGTAGAGGAGCCATGTAGATCTGCTGAGGAACCATGTAGACCTGCTGACATAGAAGCTGGCACTGGAGTTGTGATTAGTGAGGCTGGCGGACCTCCAGCAGAGACAGGAGCTGGAGCGTCGATTAATCCTTCCCTTAGAAACTCCTCAAAGCACAGATTCATAGTCCTGGGTTTTTTTGGCCAGATGTAAAGTGCCATCCAGGCAACAGGAGTCAAAGTAGGCTGCTCGAGTTGCAGCCAAACCAGACAGAAACCATGCAGGAGTAGGAGGCTTGCCTGGAGGATGGATAGCATGTGCATTAGTCCCTGGCTGCTCTTGAGACCCAGACCACACCCCCCTCTCTCGCCTGGAGTCACCGGAAGGTGAGGTCGGGTCCCGAAGAGGAGTGGAGCTCCGACGGCGTCCCGAACAAGAAGAAAAGCCCGCAGGAAACTCGGCGGTGGCTGACGCCGCTGCAGACGTGGATGGCTGGTGACGACGGTGGAACACACTGAAGCAGGTGGAGTGGCAGGCTTACTCTGGGGAGGTGGAGAAGACTTGTAGCGAAACGGGCCGGTACCAGGAAGGGGGATCGCCACCTTGGAATCCCAAAACGGCGACTGCTGCCTCTCCTCCTCTGCAGCCTGACACGAGTTCCTCTCTGTTGCACGTCGGAGGTACTCCCACAGGGTGATCTCCTCAGCCTGGTCCTTATGGTCGCCTTGTACTGTCAGAGAATGTGTTTGGGTGGCAGGGAGGTACTCGGGAGCCATAAGGTAAGGTCTTGATCCATTTTTATCAGGAGGCTTGAACCACCCAGGGTTCTTGGTCAGGAGTTCAGGAAACAGTAAACAAGATGTACAGAATGTATAGGAGCAGAACAGGAACTAAATAGACAGGGACTCTGGAACAACGCAGGAGCAAGACAGGTGACTTGCAGCTGATATACAGGGAGGGTGAATGGTGAAACAATGGTAAGGCGACTGTGCCTCAGTAGGAAACGTAGTCGTCTTACAATCAGAAGGTTGTGGGTTCGATTCCAGCTTCCTCCTGCCATATGTCGTTGTGCTGGGCAAGGTACTTAACCTCAAGTTGCCTACCGATCTGCGTATCGGTGTATGAATGTGTGAGCGTTAGTGAGTGCGATTGGGTGAATGTGGCTCTAGTGTAAAGCGCTTTGAGCGGTTTGTATGACTGGAAAAGCGCTATATAAGTTCAGTCCATTTACCATTTATAATGACAGGTGTGATGGCCAGGTGTAGGGAACTAAGGGAAATTAGGTTACTATGGTATCTAATGGGGGCTGGAAGCTGGGAAACACAGACATGGGAAAAAACTAAGCTAGACACGAACCTACAACTGAAACAAATCTGAAAGTAATAAATCTAAGAACAAGGAAGCTAGGAAGGATAATAAATCAAACCTAAAATAGAAACAAACTCTAGGGGGAACTAAACCTAGAGGCCATGGGGGAAAACAGACCTAAGGAAAACTATAAATAACTTAAACATAAAACACATAAGAAATACTAACTGGACGAAACCGAGACACAAGAAACTAGCCGAAACATAATCAAATAACATAACCAAGTCTAGAAGAAAACAAGACACAAAATATAACTGACTGCAGACAGAAGTGAGACCTTCTGTATGTCTGAAAGCTGTCTTCCACTGATCTCCCTGGTGTATTTTGACCAGATGATTAGGGAAGTTCCCTCCTTGAACCGCCACCTTATCGTGGAGGAGGGGTTTGAGTGTTCAAATGATCCTAGAGGCTATGTTGTCTGGGGCTTAAATGCCCCTGGTAGGGTCTCCCATGGCAAACAGGCTCTAGGTGATGGGTCAGAAAAAGAGCGGTTCAAGAATCCTTCATGAGGACCACTAAATCGAGGCACGTGACGTCGCCCGGTACGGCGGAGCCGGGGTCCCACCCTGGAGCCAGCCCTGGGGTCGGGACTTGTCGGAGAGTGCCTGGTGGCCGGGTTGCTCCTCGCGGGACCCGGCCGGGCCAACCCCCAACGAGAGACGCGAGGCCATCCCCCAGTGGGCCCACCACCTGCAGGGGAAACAGTGAGGGACCGGTGCAAAGAGGATTGGGTGGCGGACGAAGGTGGAGACCTCAGCGGCCTGATCCCCGGATGCTTAGGCTGGCTCTAGGAACGTGGAATGTTACCTCACTGGGGGGGAAGGAGCCTGAGCTTGTGCGGGAGGTCAAGAGATATCGACTAGAAATAGTCGGGCTCGCCTCCACGCACAGCGTGGGCTCTGGAACCCATCTCCTTGAGAGGGGCTGGACTCTCTTCTACTCTAGAGTGGCCCACTGGGTGAGGCGGCGAGCTGGGGTGGGTTTGGGGTGGGTCAGCTCAGCCGTCTAGTGTTGGGGTTTACCCCGGTGGATGAGAGGGTCACATCCCTGCGCCTTCGGGTCAGAGATAGGTCTCTGACTGTCGTTTCGGCCTACAGGCCGAGCGGTAGTGCAGAGTACCCGGCCTTCTTGGTGTCCCTGTCTGGGGTGCTGGATAGTGCCCCTCCCGGGGACTCCATTATTCTGCTGGGGGACTTCAGCGCCCACGTGGGAAACGACAGTGACACCTGGAGAGGCGTGACCGGGAGGAATGGCCTCCCCTATCTGAATCCGAGTGGTGTTTTGTTATTGGACTTCTGTGCTAGTCACGGATTGTCCATAATGAACACCATGTTCAAGCATAAGGGTGTTCATCAGTGCACTTGGCACCAGGGCACCCTAGGCAGGAGGTCAATGGTCGACTTTGTTGTCGTATCATCAGACCTTCGGCCGCATGTTTTGGACACTCGGGTGAAGAGAGGGGCTGAGCTGTCCACCTATCACCACCTGGTGGTGAGTTGGATCCGCTGGAGGAGGAGAAAGCTGGACAGACTTGGCAGGCCCAAGCGCATAGTAAGGGTCTGCTGGGAACGCCTGGCGGAGCCCTCGGCCAGGGATGTATTCAACTCCCACCTCCGGGAGAGCTTTGACCAGATTCTGGGGGATGTTGGAGACATAGAGTCCGAGTGGACCATGTTCTCCGCATCTATTGTCAATGCTGCTGCCCATAGCTGCGGCCGTAAGGTCTGCGGTGCCTGTCGCGGCGGCAATCCCAGAACCCGGTGGTGGACACCAGCAGTAAGGGATGCTGTCAAGCTGAAGAAGGAGTCCTATCAGCTGTGGTTGGCTTGTGGGACTCCTGAGGCAGCTGACAGGTACCGTGAGGCCAAGCGTGCTGCAGCCAGAGCTGTGGCAGAGGCAAAAACTCGGGCCTGGGAGGAGTTCGGTGAGGCCATGGAGAAGGACTACCGGTCGGCCTCGAAGCGATTCTGGCAAACCGTCAGGCGCCTCGGGAGTGGGAAGCAGTGCTTTGCTAACACTGTTTATAGTGGGGGTGGGAGGCTGCTGACCTCGACTGGGGAGATTATCGGGCGGTGGAAGGAGTACTTCTAGGATCTCCTCAATCCTGCCATCACGCATTCCCTGGTGGAAACAGAGGCTGGGGACTCGGGGTTGGACTCTTTCATCACCCAGGCTGAAGTCACCGAGGTGGTTAAAAAGCTCCGCGGTGGCAAGGCTTCGGGGGTGGATGAGATCCACCCTGAGTACCTCAAATCTCTGGATGTTGTGGGGCTGTCATGGTTGACACGCCTCATCAACATTGCATGGTGGTCGGGGACAGTACCTCTGGACTGGCAGACCGGGGTGGTGGTCCCCCTTCATAAGAAGGGGGACCGGAGGGTGTGTTCCAACTATAGGGGGATCACACTCCTCAGCCTCCCTGGTAAGGCCTACGCCAGGGTACTGGAGAAGAGAGTCCGGCCGATAGTCGAACCTCAGCTTCAGGAGGAGCAGTGTGGTTTTCGTCCCGGCCATGGAACACTGGACCAGCTCTATACACTCTACAGGGTACTTGAAGGCTCATGGGAGTTTGCCCAACCGGTTCACATGTGTTTTGTGGACCTGGAGAAAGCATTCGACTGTGTCTCTCGTGATGCCTTGTGGAGGGTGCTCCAGGAGTATGGAATCGGGGGCCCTTTATTAGGGGCCATCCGGTCCCTGTACGAGCGGAGCAGGAGCAGGACCAGTGGATTTCGTCTCTTCTTTTTGCAGATGACATGGTCCTGCTGGCCCCCTCTAGCCAAGACCTATAGCATGCGCTGGGGCGGTTCACAGCCGAGTGTGAAGCGGCTGGGATGAAGATCAGCTCCTCCAAGACAGAGGCCATGGTACTCAACCGGAAAAGGGTGGCTTGTCCTCTTCAGGTTAGAGGGGAGTTCCTGCCTCAAGTGGAGGAGTTCAAGTATCTCGGGGTCTTGTTCACGAGTGAGGGAAGAATGGAGCGGGAGATCGACAGACGGATCGGTGCGGCTGCCGCAGTAATGGGGGCGCCGTGCCGGTCTGTTGTGGTGAAGAGAGAGCTGAGCCAAAAAGCGAAGCTCTCGATTTACCGGTCGGTCTACGTTCCTACCCTCACCTATGGCCATAAACTTTGGGTCATGACCGAAAGAACGAGATACCGGATACAAGCGGCTGAAATGAGCTTCCTCCGTAGGGTGGCCGGGCACTCCCTTAGAGATAGGGTGAGGAGCGCGGCCATCTGGGAGGGGCTCGGAGTAAAGCCGCTGCTCCTCCACATCGAGAGGAGCCAGTTGAGGTGGCTCGGGCATCTATACCGGATGCCTCCTGGACGCCTTCCTCGGGAGTTGTTCCAGGCACGTCCCACCGGGAGGAGGCCCAGGGGACGGCCCAGGACACGCTGGAGGGACTATGTCTCTCGGCTGGCCTGGGAACGCCTTGGGCTCCCCACGGAGGAGCTGGAGGAGGTGTCTGGGGAGAGGGACGTCTGGGTGTCTCTGCTGAGTCTGCTGGCCCCGCCACCCGGTTCCGGATAAGCGGAAGACGACGAGTACGAGTACGATTAGGGAAGTCAAGTTTAGGGAAGATGGTGCCACCATGAACGGCTTAAAAAGCAGAAGTGATAAGAGGAAGGGGGTATTTACTCCTCATTGTGATTTCATTAATGCCTATGCAATTGGTACAGAAGAATTGTTGATGATGCTGGCAGGTAAGGATTCCTTAATGTATTCCTCTATGCATTCTTTTTCTGACCTTGACAGGTAATAAAGTCGACTTGTGAGAAGGGAGGCTCAAGGGAGATAATTTATAGTTTAGTAATATGGTCTGTGGGGTGACAAGGAAAGTGCTTGGAGTTTACTGAATACATTTTTTAGGTCATAATATTCCTCAGGGACATTGGTGAGATCAGGGGGGTTAGCCTTATTGCCATCAGCCAGCAAGAGGAGAGGAGGAACAGCAGACTGCAACCAGGAGGAGAGACAGTTAGTGGACTGTAACTCAGTTCTGGACTCAAACCACTTTAAATGTGGATTATGTTGTTTTACCAAAAGTATCCCAGAAAAATAATGGACAGTGAGATGTAGGAAAAAACCAAGAAGAAGTGAGTTCATTGTGGCTTCTGGAGATGAGTAGTTAGAGTGGGATTGTTTGGTGGATCATTTTTGGGAGACTCTTGTCACAACATCAAGAGTTGTGACCCTTATAGGAGAGGGAAGACAGAGGGTTTCAATGTTGCAGTGGTAAACTAAAGATGTATCAATTACATTTTCACAACTGGAATTAATCAGGGCACAGAGATTAGGTGAATCATTGTTGAAGATTAAGGTAACAGGCAGAGTTAGTTGGGGGTTTTCACATGAGATAGTTGATCAGCTCCCTCAGCTCCCTCAGCTCCCCCTCTCTTTTACCCGCACAGGACGGGGGACAATGAAAGACAAGTGAGTGATGAACAAAATTTCTTATTAATGTCTTCATTTTTCTCCTTCAAAGGGTTATCCTATCAAGAAGCCAACATGATGAGCTCTTCTAGTGAGCACGGCTCATCTCTTAAAGCCAATCAACCTTTAATGGGCTCTTTAAGTATGTGAACGAATGTATTCTTAAGAATACTTCTCTTCCATCCTGAGGAAGTGGCTAAAGTCCAGAAATCTATGGAGAATTCAGAGATTGTCTCATTTTCCATAATTATTTAGAAACTTCAGTGTAGCCAGGGGGATGATCAAAAGTAATTTTAAATTATTTTGATCATTCCTCTGGTGACACTGGTGTTTCCAGTAATTTTAAATTCTTGAAAAAACTCAAGGGAACTGGAGTCAAAGTGTGGACAGTTTATGCAAGAAATGATTTGAGTAAATAAGTTGGTGAATATTGAAGTGAGTGAATCAGAGCGTTGATCTTACTGGCCTGTAGTAGATTGATTGGAGCCAGAGAGAAGTGAGCAGAGTCCAGGGATGTTGTGTAGTGACATTGGTTTTGAAATGAAGTAGATGATGGAGCATTGGAGGGTGGACAGATTAGACTTGGAGGTTCTTGTAGAGAGGGAGATTATGAAAAAATATGATAATATAACTTGAGTAGGTTTGAACAGCAAATCCATGAAGCTTGACTGTGAAAGGATCTAGGGGAGAACTCGGGAATTAACCTTTCGCCATCCGGGGAAACCTGCAGCTCAGTGATTGAAAAACATAACATGAACACAACCCAACCCAGATTCCTGACAGAATGTGAGGCTCTACATAGTTTTTCTATTAACTGCCATGATTTTTTTCCTCTAAATAGAAATTATTCTGCCACTGTAAACACTAGAAACACTGTATCCCTGTTTTAAATTATTGAAAAAGGTCACTCAAGATGAAAATTTTCATCTATTATCTAAAATTTATTTCACAAAATAATCTGTCACGTTCTTAGTGTTAACAGAAAAAGATAAGAATGAAATAGCAAAGAAACAATTATTTTGCCCCCAATTATACTTTGTCAGGTTATTTGTGCTTATTAGGTATAGTAATTGTACATGTTGAGGCTTCGCTATCGTTGGGGGTGGATTTTCTTTGTACTCATACTCGTTGTTTTCCGCTTTATCCGGGACCGGGTCGCGGGGGCAGCAGACTCAGCAGAGACACCCAGACACCTCCTCCAGCTCCTCCGAGGGAGTCCAAGGTGTTCCCTCCAGCTTGTCCTGGGCCGTCCCCAGGGCCTCCTCCCGGTGTGACGTGCCTGGAACACCTCCCAAGGAAGGCGTCCAGGAGGCATCCGGTATAGATGCCCGAGCCACCTCAACTGGCTCCTCTCGAAGTGGAGGAGCAGCGGCTCTACTCCAAGCCCCTCCTGGATGGCCAAGCTCCTCACCCTATCTCTAAGGGAGTGCCACCCTACGGAGGAAGCTCATTTCAGCCGCTTGTATCTGGGATGTCATTCTTTCGGTCATGACCCAAAGTTCATGGCCATAGGTGAGGGTGAAACGTAGACCGACCAGTAAATCGAGAGCTTCGCTTTTTGGCTCAGCTCTCTCTTCACCACAACGGACCGGCACAGCCCCCCCATTACTGCGGCAGCCGCACCGATCCGTCTGTCGATCTCCCGCTCCATTCTTCCCTCACTCGTGAACAAGACCCCGAGATACTTGAACTCCTCCACTTGAGGCAGGGACTCCCCTCCAACCTGAAGAGGACAAGCCACCCTTTTCCAGTCGAGAACCATGGCCTCGGACCTGGAGGAGCTGAGCTTCATCCCAGCCGCTTCACACTCGGCTGCGGACCGTCCCAGCACATGCTGTTGGTCTTGGTTAGAGGGGGCCAGCAGGACCACGTCATCTGCAAAAAAAAGAGACGAAATCCACTGGTCCCCAAACCAGACCCCCTCCGGCCCTTGGCTGCGCCTAGAAATCCTGTCCATAAAATTATGAACAGGACCGGTGACAAAGGGCAGCACTGCCGGAGTCCAACATGCACTGGAAACAGGTCCGACTTAGTGCCGCCAATGCGGACCAAACTCCTGCTCCGCTTGTACAGAGACCGGATGGCCCCTAATAAAGGGCCCCCGATTCCATACTCCTGGACCACCCCCCACAGGGCACCATGAGGGACAAGGGAGAAACATTAATTAAAAGACATATTTTTCTTTTATACTGTTAATATTGACCACCAATTTGTTGCGAGTCACGTTGAGCAAGAAAAGAGAAATAATCTAGTCAGGGCAGATGATAAACCTGCTGTGAGTAGCACAACAAAACTTAACTAAGTATAACAGTCCAGAATAAGAAGGGCTGAACGGAACAGAAGGAAAAAGTCAGCAACTGGATCATTTAAAATGCATATTTCTAGCAACACAGCAGAGGATCTGTTTGCTTTTCCTCTTGTTCCAGCCAGTAGCACACGCAATTTCTTAATTTAAATAGGGCGGTCTGCACCTGTTTTGCACCTGCTATCCATTGCACGCGCAATCTTTGAAAATCGCACCCAACACATCCACTTATTGCACGTGCAATTTATTTATAGTAAACATAAATTAGCACCCATATTTGGGATCCTTGAAGATCAGGCCCATGGTATTTCAAAAGGAAAAAAAACATCTGATACTATCTGATACTTAAAATCAGCGAGAATTATTCCAAGGACCTTCCTTTTTTAATCCACATGCTGATATTCTTTAGGTTTATTTATTTTCTCCAGAATTATCTTTTTTTACTCCTTTGTACTCCTTTTGTACTAGATTGAGTAGGATTTTTTTTGTTTTTAAGCCTATAAACCTAACCATTAAACATTTATTTAACATTTACACTTTCAAAATTATTCAAATTATAGTTTAAAACTCTGCATTATAAATTTTCAAGTAACAAATCTCAGAGCCAGAACCCATTATTGGCTTAGAATGTTAGTTAATGTAATATTATATCATTCTTGATTAGGTTCCTTTTTTCCTTAACTGAATGGCATAACCTTATTAAATTATTGCAATTTTCAACATGGACCCACAATCTATGGCTCATGGACCTCAGGGGTCCAGGCAACCTTTAGGTTGAGGACCACTGCTCCAAATTACTTCAAACTTTGCAGAAGTTACAGAAACATCCTTTTCTAAAAGAATTAACTGGAAAGTGTCAAGTGAGCATAATTCAATTCAGTTCAATTCAGTTGTACTTATAGCGCCAATTCACACTACATGCCATCTCAAGGGACTTTACAAAGTCAGTTCAATCGAAGCATACAGACTTCAAGTCAGATACATACATTCCAATTAATTTTAACTATTAAACAGTGCAGTCAAAATCATTTTATTATTCAAATTGGTTAAAACGTTTTTCTATCTAAGAACACCCGGCAGTCCCTTAACCAGTCCAAAACCAGGCCCTTCAGCCCTGTTCGTGGAACATTTGGTCTTCCCTTGCACTCTTTAAATTGCACAGGAGAGAGGAAGACCTCTGCTCCTCCTTGTTCATCTAATGCCTGTATAAGATGTGCTATCAGTGCAAGTCTAGTTTAATGGCTTTCCTGGCTTTGGCAAACTGGATGGATTTTTTTTTCCCAAATCAGCAGGTTTGAGCTTTTTAGCCAGAATTCTTCTGAGTTTTGCTCTGATGGAAACATCAAGAAATTCAGGTGAGGCAGAAGAAATTTCTCTGGCGTAGCTGGGGGGTAGCAGGACTCACCACGGAGGGCTCAAGTTCCGTTGTGTGCGTGCATAAAAAGGCAAAAAAGCGTTAAGTGTATGGTGCTATGGCAGGACATTTTAACATAAAATCGGCTTTGTCTGACTATCTGCATTTGCATTCTGGATATCTAAAAATGAGTTTTGACTAGTCACAACTACATTTTCACAATCAAAAATGACAAGTTAAGATATCTGCATTTACATTCTGACTAGTTAGAAGAACAACCTTCAATCACATTTTGACTGATCAAAATGCCTTTCAAGGTATCTCAAATTATCTCTCTGGATTCGTCAAGGCCCAGCAGAGACTGTACTTCCTGAGGTAACTCAAGAAGTTCAACCTTCCACAGGAGCTGCTGGTCATCTTCTACACTGCCATCATTCAGTCTGTCCTGTCTTCATCTCAGTGTGGTTTGGTTCATCCACAAAACAGGACAGGTCCAGACTGCAACGAATAATCAGGACTGCAGAGAGAATCATCAGGGCTGATCTTCCCTCCATCCAGGACTTATACAGGTCTAGGGTCAGGAAGAGAGCTGTTAAAATCTCTGCAGACCCCACACACCCTGCATATAAACTATTTAGAGTTCTGCCTTCGGGCCGATGCTACAGAGTGCTGTTAACTAAAACCAGCCGCCACAGAGACAGTTTCTTCCCCCAGGCTGTTTCTCTGTTGAACATTCAATAGAGTACAAAACAACAGCATAACAGATGTTGCAAATGCACCTTTTTATTTATTTATATATGTGTATATTTTACATTGTAAATATGTATATTCTGTAATACAAAAACCAAAGAGCAAAGTGTACCGGAGTCAAATTCCTTGTTTGTATGTACAAACTTGGCAATAAAGCTGATTCTGAATCTGATTCTGATTTGAAGGAACAGACATCCATAGTTACAATTTAAGATATCTCAAATTTCTAGTCAAAATTCTATTGGTAGATTTCTGAATTAAAGAAATTTATGCGTAAGGCCCCCAAGTATGCACCAAACGTGACAGACGCAACAATACTTTCGCCAGGTTTGTGTCCTGAAATCTAAAAGTACTTTAAAATCAACCTTTAAAAGATAACTCACATGTACACAATGTCTATTTATTGAAGTATGTTTTGCTTTTGCATGTTCTGGTCAAAAGGAATGTTGACTAGTCAAAAATACATTTAAGATATCTTTAACTGGAATTATGACTAGAATGAAAAGCAAGATATCTCAAGCTTACTTTATGCCTAGTCATAATTTAATTGTTGATATCTGAAATGTATGTTTCAGATATATTGCAGATATCTTGAATTACAGTGTAAGTGTGGTGAACTTGATTTTTATGTTAAACCAGCCAGCTACAATGGTTCAGATACTGCAGAAAAAGAAGTGTTGCCAGTCAGTCGTCCGCACACATCTTTATCCTCATCCTGACTACCTGCCATTTCCTTCGAGGTCTGCTTTCTCTGCATTCCCACATTTTTCCTTCCAACACTTAAAACACACTCTGTACTCTTTCCTAAACAACTTTCTTTTCCCTATCATGCTTACACTCTTTGTCAACTTTTTTGTAATATTGTAGGCCTAAGGAAACCTTCTGTAGGTAAATCGTAACATTTGATCCATTTTAACACACATCCAATGTGTTTAGACCCTTATTTTCTTGACATAAAGTCAAACTTTTTTCCCTGGAGAGGAGGAAATACTATGGAACCCGAACAAAAAGTAAAGGATATTCAACTTTTGTGTGAAATTCCAGGATGAACCAAAAATGCACTATAACCTTTACAGATTGATTTAATGTGAGCTTCTCTACATGTTTGAATGCCCATGTCAGTCAGTTCAATGTTCCAGTAATTTCTGCACAACTTGCTGTTCTCTAACAAGGAGTTTAACGGCAAAACTCACAATAGGTATTTGATTCATGAATCGACCAATACATATTCTCAGTCAATCAGAATTGGTATTTAAATAGTCATCCTCATCATGGTGTTCACATTTTGAAATCATGAGACCAAGATTACACTTTATAATTGATCAACAGTACCTCACTGTTGCTTCAAACAAATGTATTCTCAAATATTTATATTTGGGAATACATTCTCAAATGTAAGTGGCCACTGAGCTTAAAAAATAATAAAGTGTCAACAGCAGGTTGCAACAGAGATAAAGAGAGACTGGAAGAGTCACAGAAAGGGATAAAAGTGGATTTTCTTTCGCCACATCCCATGCTGAATCCCACATAAAACATATGAGATCAGCTTGGTCACTTTCTAGAGGCTCGCAACTATGTACCCCAGAACCTCAGTGACCTGAGAGCCACCCTTCAAGAAGAGTGCGATGCCAAGCTGTAATTAATGCTCAAGGGCACATCACATGTTATTGAGATACTGACATTTTTGTTGTGGTATACTACCACTGGTATTTCCTTTGGTTTCAATAATTTTTTTGAGATTAGGAAATCGCCATAACATGCTTCTACTCAAATGCCCTATTTTCATGATATCTTACTGTTAAAAGTCCGTGCCCTGGTTTAACACTACATTACCCACGATGCACCTGATTGTTTTATAGTTGCACTCGCTCGTATCTAGCGAGTCACTTTCAGTTTCTTTAGTGTGGCTCAGAGACAGAGCACCATCCATAGTGCAGCAATTGCCGTTCCCTGCCAATTTTTGCTATTCTTGTGTGTATGAGTCCTTGTGCGTTCTTACGATGTAAGTATAGTTTATTTGCCTGAAAGTTATGTTTGGTTCAGTCATTGACCCAAGTGGTGTGTAGCCGTCATATTTATCCGCTACAGCAGAGCCTGAGACAGCTCTCAACATGCGCTCCAAAATAGCCATTTAATATTTAAGTTATGCTTTCAGCCAAATATATGTTATGAATGTGAGTGTGATTTAATATTGCTGTTCATTTGACCGTTTCTAGCGTTTATCATGCCCACGTTCCTTGCATTTAATTGATAATTAATGTGTGATGTTAGAGTGCCCCCTATGGGATTTCCAGTGTTACTGTAGTCCAGTTTCCATGCTGTATTCATGTGCAGTTGTAGTTCACTTACATGGTTATTTATATATATAATATTATTGTTTTTCTGTTCTAGATAACCACACACACACACAATACACACATGCCTAGTCATGAAGCCGCTGCATCTGTATTGGTATCCTTATCATTGCCCGTGTACCTGCTGCTACTTCATCCTGAATAAATCTTCTAACTGCATTCTTGGAACTGACCTATTCCTTCTGAACGAGGAAGACTCAGTTGACGAGTAATCTGCAATCAGTGCCTGCTAGCCGCACAGTCTTTTACAAGTGGTCCTTCGAGCCGGATCTCATTGGCTGGTCAGCAAGATGGCAACCCCAAAGGATGGAACTTCTCAGAAGGAGAGTCTAAAGCATAGTCCCCGTCCACGCAGGAGCAGGAAGCTTCCGGGACATCTGGTGGAGTATGAGCATGACCTACCTGATCCAGAGAAGTTAGAGTCATGCATGAGTAGCAGTTCTGCTGAAACGACAAGGAGGAGAATCAAAGGTGGGAGAAGATGGAAGATGCAAGTCACTATAAGAGAGACCAGTGGTGCACTAACCAAGCATGTGGAGCAGTTGGAGCGAACATATAAGTCCCACAGCCCTTTCCTGCCACACAGTCATACTTTACAACATGACAGGGCTGAATCACTTCCTGCACTCCTCCAAATGCCACAGCCTAACAGTGTAGGCATGTACAGTTACACTACTGATCAACTGAACCTCCTGACACCGGCATCCAGGCAGAACACTAGAACACCTGTGAACCTACTAAGGCCAGTAGAACCTGCCGCATCCATATTTACAGCACCTCAACATGTGTTCCAGCCACTGCCAGAGCCTCAGCCTGTACACCAGCGCAGGGTGAATGCAGTCTTCCTGCCTAAATGTCAGTCGGCATCTAGCCCCACACTTCAGCCTGTTGCACAGCCAGGAGGCCCTCCGGTCTATCCAGTTACCCAGCCGGCGCTGCTACCAGCTCCACCTCCCAGATTGAATCATGTGATTCAACCTGCTCTACAACCTGTCATTCAAGTGGCACAATCTGTACAATCTAGGAGGCTGGAACCATGTCAGAATCAGAATCAGCTTTATTGCCAAGTTTGTACATACAAACAAGGAATTTGACTCCGGTACACTTTGCTCTTTGGTTTTTGTTTTGCATTACAGAATATACATATTTACAATGTACAAATATACACATATTTAAATAAAAAGGTGCATTTGCAAAATCTGTATGCTGTTGTTTTGTACTCTATTGAATGTTCAACAGAGAAACAGCCTGGGGGAAGAAACTGTCTCTGTGGTGGCTGGTTTTAGTTAACAGCGCTCTGTAGCGTCGGCCTGAAGGCAGAACTCTAAACAGTTTATGTGCAGGGTGTGTGGGGTCTGCAGAGCTTTTAGCAGCTCTTTTCCTGACCCTAGACCTGTATAAATCCTGGATGGAGGGAAGATCAGCCCTGATGATTCTCTCTGCAGTCCTGATTATTCGTTGCAGTCTGGACCTGTCCTGTTTTGTGGATGAACCAAACCACACTGAGATGGATGAAGACAGGACAGACTGAATGATGGCAGTGTAAAAGATGACCAGCAGCTCCTGTGGAAGTTGAACTTCTTGAGTTGCCTCAGGAAGTACAGTCTCTGCTGGGCCTTCTTTTGAACAGTGTCTATGTGTGAAGACCATCTTAGGTCCTCAGAGATGGTGGTTCCTAAGAACCTGAAGTGGTCCACAGCCGATACAGTGTTGTTGAGGATGGTGAGGGGGGTGTATCGGGGTGGTGTTTTCCGAAAGTCCACCACCATCTCTACAGTCTTGAGTGGGTTGAGTTCCAGGCAGTTCTGACTACACCAGTGTATCACGCGATCCACCTCCTGTCTGTATGCAGACTCATCACCGTCCTGGATCAGACCAATGACAGTGGTGTCGTCTGCAAACTTAAGGAGTTTCACGGACGAGTCCGGTGAGGTGCAGTCATTTGTGTACAGGGAGAAGAGGAGTGGGGATAGAACACACCCCTGGGGGGCACCAGTACTTATTGATCTGGTTCGGGAGAAGATGCTCCCCAGTCTCACCTGCTGCTGTCGGTCCGTCAGGAAGCTGTTGATCCACTGGCAGGTGGAGGCTGGGACAATGAGCTGGGTGAGCTTCTGGTGGAGGATGTCTGGTATGATGGTGTTGAAGGCCGAGCTGAAGTCTACAAACAGGATCCTGGCGTAGGTCCCTGGGCGGTCGAGGTGTTGCAGGATGAAGTGTAGACCTAAGTTACCAGCATCATCTACCGACCTGTTTGCACGGTAAGCAAACTGCAGGGCGTCCAGTAGAGGGCCTGTGATGTCTTTCAGGTGCTTCAACACCAGCCGCTCAAAGGATTTCATGACCACAGACGTCAGGGCTACAGGCCTGTAGTCATTTAATCCATGTCAGACCGAGTCTCTATACGGCCAGCGGTACCGACGTCTGCAGCATCCAAGCAGCTCCAATCAGGTACCCTCCACACAACTGCATGATCTACAACACATGTATCAGTCACCACAATATGCGGCTCCACCTGCTGATTCTGCCAGCCACTACTCTGCTGCACATTATGCACCAGTACCTACATGCTCCACAGCAGAAGCTACCCAGCCAAACCTGATGGAGATGATTGTGGCATCATCATATGGCATTCCGAGGCCCAAGCTGGTCACATTTAAATCAGGCAGAGAGATTGAATTTGCGTTATTAAAGAAAGAGAAAGGGTTAGACAGCCTACTTGGACCCCATGCACACCTCACAGAGGAATATAAATATCACATCCTGCTGGATCATTTGGAACATCCATGTGCTCCAGTGTCCTTACACTAGTGCAATCCAAGCTTTGGAACAGAGATATGGGCAGCCTAGACAGTTAGTCCAGAGTGAACTCAGTGCTATACTTAACTGCTCTCTCATTAAGGCAGGTGATTCCCAAGCCTTTGAAGATTTCTCTCTGGCAGTATCCAGCCTCGTGGGTCTCCTTATTACTATGGATGATGTAGCAGCTAATGAGCTCCAGTGTGGTTCACATGTAGACAGACTACTCACTAAACTCCCTCCCTCCTAGCTACAGTGACAGTTTCATTGAGTACTGTATCACACGTGGCATCATACGCTCTGGCAGTAGCGGCACATACAACATGTATCACCTCTCTGAATGGCTTGACCGCAAATCCCAAGTTCTTCAATTATCAAGGCAGGTCATTCAGCCTCAGTCATTAGACAGACCACGCCCAGAGAGGAATAACCCCAGAGCCTCAACAGGGTTCAGAACACAGAGCAAGTCTACATCCATATATTATGGCTCAGATCCAGCTCAACCACCACCACAGATGGACACTAAGTTACCAGCTATTAATCCTTCTTCTCCTTCTAAGAAGAAACAGAAATTTAAGCCTTATTGCCCATACTGTGAAGGAACAGAGCACTATCTCAGTGGCTGTGTAACTTTAAGAAGCTAAACCTCACAGCTGTAGCCACCTGGCTGAGGGAGAAATCCAAATGCTGGCGCTGTGGCCGTAAACACACTCCTGAGGAGTGCACTCTGAAGAAACTGTGCAGTACCTGTGGAGAACAACATTTATTAGTGCTTCATGACCTGGCTCAAGCTAGGAAGCAGGACCCTAACATCCTTACAGTAAGCACCAGCAGAGTGTTTCTGGACCCTGTCAGTCACTCTGGTCGGGTAATGCTCAAGGTTGTGCCTATCCGATTACACCACCAGAGGAAATCTCTTGACACCTATGCTCTCCTTGATGACGGCTCAGAGAAAACCATCATACTCCCAGCTGCAGTTAAGTTATTAGGCTTGACACAGGAGGAGGAATCACTATCTTTGCGCACTATCCGGCAAAATGTTATTCAGATAAAGGGAGGCTATGTCTCGTTCCAGGTGTCCCCGAAAGGCAAACCAAAAATGCGTTATAGAGTAACACATGCCTTTACTGCCCAACAGCTCAGCCTAGCGGAACAGTCATGTCCAGTGGAGCTTTTAAAGGAGAAGTATTACCATTTACAGCAAGTGCCCCTTGGGGGATTTAACCGGATACAGCCACTAGTCTTAATTGATTCTGACAATGGTCACCTTATAACTCCAGTCTGTCCAGTCCTGCGCGGGCCCAGCCATGGGCCAGTTGCTGTTTGCACCAAGCTGGGGTGGACCATCCAAGGTCCAAGCAGTAGCATGCCTACACAGCAGGGGGATGTGCACTGCCTGAATATATCATGCCTTTCTCCTGCTGAGGCCCTGCACCAAGATGTACAGCGTCTGTGGCAACTAGATGCTCCTCTACATCAACCCGGGAAGGAGGTCACACGCTCAAAGGAGGACAAGGAGGCCATAGCCATGTTAGAAGCCAAGACCATCAGAGTAACTGTGGATGGTGTGGAGAGATATGCCACTCCTCTACTGAGGAAGCAGGATTTTCCTCTGATGCATGTCCCTCCTGAAGTAGTCAAGGGACTGCTGCGGTCTACCGAGCGTAAGCTGGTTACCGGGCGTAAGCTGGTTAAGCATCCTGATCTGGCCGTGACATATAACCAGGAAATCAAAAGGTTGGTGGATTCTGGTTATGTGATGAAGCTGACTCCAGAAGAGGTTTACAGTTCTACTGAATCTTGGTATGTGCCACACCACATTGTACATCATAACAATAAAGCTAGGGTGGTTTTTAATTGCTCTTTTGAGTTCCAGGGGGCTGTCCTCAACCACTACCTCCTTCCAGGCCCTCCACTGGGTCCTACACTGCTGGGAGTGCTCCTCCGTTTCCGCCAGTATTCCGTGGCAGTGAGTGGAGACATAAAAGCCATGTTTCACCAGATCCGCCTGCTCCCCGAAGACTGTCCATTACTACGATTCCTATGGCGAGATGGTGAAACAGAGAGGCTCCCAGACGTATATGAGTGGAGAGTCCTGCCCTTCGGGACAACGTGTAGCCCCTGTCGTGCTACATTTGTCCTTCAGCACCATGTGAAGGAGCACAGAAATACCCACAAAGACATCTATGACTCCGTTCACACCGCCTTATATGTGGACAACTGCTTGCAATCCCTTTCTAACCCACAAGAGGCCAAGCTACTCATCGACAGGATGAGAGAGCTACTCCTCCAAGGTGGATTTGAAATACGCCAGTGGGCTAGCAACCTCCCTGAAGTGGTTGCTCACCTGCCCAGCACAGCCAGATCAGATAGCTGCAAACTCTGGTTAAACTTTAAAAGCCTTGACCCACAAGAGTCAACTTTGGGTCTCAGCTGGCATTGCCCAACCGATGTCCTGGGATACAAGCACCGTCCAGTACACTGCGCAATATCTACAAGGTACTGGCCAGTCAGTATGACCAGTTGGGTTATATTTGCCCCTACACCACATGAGCAAAGCTCATTGTGTAGGCCCTGTGGAGCACAAAGAGAGGATGGTATGATCCCATAGAAGGAAACCTGCTCCAGTTCTGGATCAAATGGGAGGAAGAACTGTCTAACCTCCAGCATATCACCATCCCTCGTTGCTATGTTCCTTCCCACAGCATCAGTGGTGCTACATATGAGACTCATATTTTCTGCGACGCTTCAGAGAGGTCCTACGGAGCCGTGGCCTATCTCAGAGCCACAGAGCAGCAGTTGCACATCTCCACCTCCTTCATCATGGCACGCTCAAGAGTCGCGCCCCGCAAACAGGTGTCGATTCCCAGACTGGAGCTGTGTGCTGCGCTGATTGGAGCTCAACTAGCCAAAGTACTCCAAACTGAACTCTCACTACCCATTCACTCTGTTTACTTGTGGACTGATTCCACTACAGTGCTACGGTGGATCTGGTCCAGGTCCTGCAGGTACAAAGTTTTTGTGGGGACTCGGATTTGTGAAATTCAGGAGTTGACCTCTCCAGAACAGTGGGGGTATGTGAACTCTGATGAAAACCCAGCGGATGACATCACACGAGGGAAACCACTGTCAGAGCTCACTATCTCCAGTCGCTGGTCACAGGGTCCACACTTTCTCACACAGACTCCTGACACCTGGCCAAAACCCCCAGCAGAGTTCCCTAACTGTGGTAGTGAAGAACTCAGGAAGACTACCTTCTGCAGTTTCACGTCTGTATCTCAGAGTCTTTCAGATCCCGCACAGAGCACATCTCTAGAGGATTTGATTCTGGCCACTCACCAATCCCTGTATGGGGCAGCTGCCACTTCCTTCACTGCTACTGAGCGTCTGGAAGCAGAGACCCAGCTGATTCGCTCTGCACAGAATGACAGTTTCCCAGAGGAGGTCTAAGCCCTCCAAGTAGGACACTGTGTACGCCCAAGCAGTCGTCTCAGTGCTCTTTCTCCCGAGTTTGACAACCTCAATGGACTGATCTGAGTGGGAGGCCGACTGCGCCAAGTCATGGATGTAGAACCTAACAGCATCCATCCAGTTGTGTTAGCACCTGATCACCCTCTGACTCGCCTCATCATAAAGCATTATGATACTCAGCTGCTTCACCCAGGTGCAGAGAGGCTCTATGCCGAGATACGCCGCACCTACTGGATTCTCAGAGGTCGCCAGGCCATTAAGAAACATCAGTACCAATGCGTGGACTGCAGAAGATGGCGCGCCTCACCTTCCACACCGAAGATGTCTGACCTTCCTTCAGCTCGGCTGAGACTGTACAAGCCACCATTCTGGTCTACAGGAGTGGACTGTTTTGGACCATATATAATTAAAACTGGACGTAGGAGAGAGAAACGCTGGGGGATCATCTACAAATGCTTAACAACTCGATGTGTTCACTTGGACCTCCTCCCTAGTCTCGATACAGACTCTTTCCTGATGTCTTTACGTAGGTTTATCGCTCGTCGTGGGAAGCCATACGACCTGTGGTCTGACTGGGGCACCAATTTCAGGGGCGGTCACAAAGAGCTGCAGAGTGCCTTTTGAAACATGCCCAGAGCTGCAGCAACAATTGGCAAAGCAGACCATCAACTTTAACTTTAACCCACCGCACGCTCCTCACTTTGGAGGAGCCTGGGAGAGGAAATCAGATCAGTCAAGTCAGCCCTCCAGGTCATCCAAAGGATCAAGTTGTTGCAGAGGAAGTCCTCTAACAGCCCTTATCGAGGTTGAAGGCATCCTCAACTCTAAACCTCTTGGATATGCCTCCTCTAAGTGGCTGACCCTAAACCCATCACGAAAACCTTCTCTTATTGGGGCGGCGGGATGCTGGACTGCCACAGGCAGTGTATGGACCTCGGTATGTCCTTTTCAACAGAAGATGGAAACACAGCCAGGTGATCAGTGACCATTTTGGGAAAATGCTTTATTCAGAACTACCTCCCAGGGCTCCAGTTGAGACAGAAATGGAGGAAATCTACTAATAATGCTGCTGTGGGACACATCGTGATGATTGTAGATCCCAATCTTCCCAGAGGACTGTGGCCTGTTGGGACCATCACTAAGGTTTTTCCCGTATAGATAGCGTAGTTCGAGCTGGGGAGGTGAAGGTTAAGGACAGAAACCTACATTCCCCGTAACCAGGCGGTTGAGCTTCCTGAAGTGCCTGAAGAGCTGAATGGTACCTCTTCCAACTAGCGGACTTCTGAATGAGTGTATTTGCTTCACGAATACAGGGGCGGCTGTTAAAAGTCCGTGCCCTGGTTTAACACTACATTACCCATGATGCACCTGATTGTTTTATAGTTGCACTCGCTCGTAGCTAGCGAGTCACTTTCAGTTTCTTTAGTGCGGCTCAGAGACAGAGCACCATCCATAGTGCAGGAATTGCCGTTCCCTGCCAATCTTTGCTATTCTTGTGTGTATGAGACCTTGTGCGTTCTTACGATGCAAGTATAGTTTATTTGCCTGAAAGTTATGTTTGGTTCAGTCATTGACCCAAGTGGTGTGTTGCCGTTATCTGCTACAGCAGAGCCTGAGACAGCTCTCAACATGCGCTCCAAAATAGCCATTTAATATTTAAGTTATGCTTTCAGCCAAATATATGTTATGAATGTGAGTGTGATTTAATATTGCTGTTCATTTGACCGTTTCTAGCGTTTATCATGCCAACGTTCCTTGCATTTAATTGATAATTAATGTGTGATGTTAGAGTGCCCCCTATGGGATTTCCAGTGTTACTGTAGTCCAGTTTCCATGCTGTATTCATGTGCAGTTGTAGTTCCCTTACATGGTTATTTATATATATAATATTATTGTTTTTCTGTTCTAGATAACCACACACACACACAATACACACATGCCTAGTCACGAAGCCGCTGCATCTGTATTGGTATCCTTATCATTGCCCATGTACCTGCTGCTACTTCATCCTGAATAAATCTTCTAACTGCATCCTTGGAATTGACCTATTCCTTCTGACCAAGGAAGACTCAGTTGACGAGTAATCTGCAATCAGTGCCTGCTAGCCGCACAGTCTTTTACACTTACTGTAGAGTGAATGATTTACATTTTCCATGTATTTCACCCAAAAGCCAATTATCCCTGACTTTTTGTGAGTAGTGTATTGCCTTGTAATGGGGGGATAACCATTTAAAACATGCAGACAGCTCCCCAAGAGAGAAGACAAGACCTACAGTAGCTGTCTCTCTAAACCTAATTTAGTGATCCCCTTTTTCTATTATTTTTTTTATCTTCCAGAGTGAAATACCTTTTCTCTGTCCTGTTCCAAGGTGAAAAATCCCAATTCACCTTTTATCCCCAGTAGAAAGCTTTAAAATTCAACCAATTATTTGTGTTAATTATACATTTGTATCTCAACTTTGTCTGGTTTGGGCTTTCAAGTAATGGGATGTTAATAGGTTTGTTTGTCACATTTTATTTGCCTGTGTTTCAGTTGGGTGTTTCTCTGGGAAAAAGCCTACCAAGTGAGAGACACAGCTATAGAGTCATCAGTCATGACCAAGGTCAAAGGGTTTGGAAACTACAATAACAGAGTTATGGATGTTGCAGACTATGTCACTCCCACACAGGTAAGGATCAGTGGATTTAAGTAACTGACAGACAGATGCATGAAAATGATGAGCTCATATATTCATTGGTTTTTCTCCAGGGAGGTTCAGTCTTTTGCATCATCACCAAAATGATTACAACAGAGAACCAAGTACAAGGATACTGTCCTGAGGTCAGCTGCCTTTAAGTTTATTTCTGCATGTCTATAAATGTGTTGCCCATTGTCAGAGGTATGGTACTGTTAGATTTTCCAGTGTTTCCATGACAGGATCCATTGTCCAAATATGGAAATTGATTTCACTTGAGCGAATCCCCAAATAAGTTATTTTATTTACCCTGCAAAAACAGTATTACACATAAGATTTATTAAAATAAGGCAGACATATTTAGGCAGTTCAATCAGTTCCAGACTTATTGCACAGTGAAATAAATACTGAAAACAAACAGAAACAAACAAAAGGCTTCAATCATCAGGATATATAGCTAGCAGGCAAACAGTTGGATCAGATGAAGAACAAAACATGGCTGGAGACATCTTTCCTAGAGAATGCTGTAGGGATATTCTGCTGGCAAATAAAATTACGAAACATTAGTAGTCCTATCATTGTAATCAGCTAAATTTTTTCACATTTTTTCATGTTATTGTTACACATTTTGTCATGTCATGTTTTAACCAGAAAAATGAAAAGACAGGATTCATGGATTCATGAAATCTGAAAAGTGTGGCATATTATTGGTCTAATAAATGTCTGTGTCCAACATATATGCCACTCCACATTATGCTTTCATAACAACCTCATGCTAAAGTAATTTACTTTGGTTTTACCTTTTTTAAATGTGTACGGTCCCAGTGTTTCAGACAATCCATACTGCATGGAACAGACGGTTGCCCACATATACCAGGGCAGTTTTGCTCTGCAAAAAGGATATCTCAAGACAGTATCGTAATTGCATCATTAACTTTATGGATTCCGGATTTAATCCAGCATCGGAATAGGCAGGCTAAATTGATGCTACCTGAAGTAACCTATGTTTGTATGGCCTTCAACAATTGTAGGTAATTGTGTGTTGTTGTGTGTGTGTGTGTGTGTGTGTGTGTAGGTTGGTGACCAAATGTGTAGAAATAGGTGTGTTTGTGCAGAGTGGGTGTGGGTGACCTCGAGTTTTTAACCTGAAAGTGTATATATTTAAGTGTGGTCTCCTGAAATGTTCTGATTTAGTGCGAAGCTCCGAAAAATGAACATTGTATTTCACTCTGTATTTCACTCTGGGGGGCCACTCACTGAGATGTCTTGAGGGAGTGATACCAACCAGACCCCATTGCAGCCCCTGTGGCCCTCAACCAGCCCAGCACACCTTCAGGAGCCACATGCCACCAGATTGGGGCCCACCAATCCGGGATGTGGCCCGAGCACCCACATAGACAACACCCCATTAAGGCAGGCGCTATCAACGAACCTCAGGGCATCCCCACACCCCTAGTCCTCGCTGAGGTTGCTCGCGAAAGCCAGGGGACTAAACTGTGCCTCCCGTGCACAGCCCCTCCTTTGCTGTGTCTGTGTCCGTGGTAATATGTTATATCTAAAGTGCATTTAAATTGGGGTTGTTGCTGGGGTGAACAAGACGCCACTGCCTGTTGACAGCAGTCTCCACCACCCCAACCCCAAAGCCCAAAGTGTCTGTAGTGCATTAAAATGAAGGTGCAGGACGGGGCTAAATATGCCTGGGGGGAGGCTCTTACTGAGATGTCTTGAGGGAGTAATACTAACCAGAACCCATTGCAGCCCCTGTGTCCCTCAACCAGCACAGCACATTTTCGGGAGCCACATGCCACCAGATGGGGGCCCACCAATCCGGGATGTGGCCTGAGCACCCACATAGACAACACCCCATTAAGGCAAGCGCATGGCGCTCTCCTCCAAGCCCACAAGGCTCATTGTCCCATACCCCGAAACCCTACTGCTGTGTGGTAAGAAAGGGGTGGGCACCAAGGCACCAGCATGTATCCCCTGGGCAGCTCTCCAACTGAGCCAGCCAAGAGAAGTGAGCCCACTGGCAGTAATCCAGGACCCAGAGATCCAAGAAGGATCTCTGGTCACCAATGTCACCAAGAAGGTAAAGTGAGGGGCAATTTGGAACTGTATATAATCTAGGCATGTTGATAATTCTTAACACACTTTTCACCAGAATCCATAGACAGGCAGAGAGTGGCATGGAGCATCTAGATAGTCCTCAGGTAAATCTCCCACGCAGTTTGGAAATGTGCTGGTAAATGAGCTAGTTATTATTAGAGTAAGTTCTATGTTTATTTGTTTAATCTTAAATTTGGACTGGATAATAGATTTTAGTTAGTGATACTCAAAGAATTTAATTTTATCAATGTTCTAGGATTATAGTAAAACATTAAAGAATAGTAATTATTTTCCATAAAATATGTCCTCTAAATCAGGGGTTCTCATACTTTTGGGGGCCAGGGACCTCTTAAAAGTGGTAGAATTTTTCCAAGGACCCCTTAAGATTCCTCATACTGATAATATTTTTTAAACTGCCTTTTGTACTCTTAAATACTGTAGGAATTCTGTATATTTAATTTTAACACAATGAACACCTTATTCAAACTCTTGGCAGAAAACTGAAAAACCTTCTGAAAAATATCTGCTTTAGGCTTTGTTGCATACAGTCAAACCAGTCATCAGTTACATCAATAACCCCTTAAAATTAGTGAGAAGGATGAGCCTGTCTCTCACCACACAGTTTCTCTATTCTTGGAGGTATGGATGACAAACAAACTCTAAGATCATCTTCCACTTGTAAACGAGCCCTGTATTTGTTCTTCATTACAGTCAGAGTGGAAAATGATGATTCACAGGTGTAAAGTTACAACATCCCTCACAATAGCAACGGACAAGTTCACTTTGTTTAAAAACTCAGTCAGTTGGGGGAACATGTCTGTTATTCCATCTTGTATTCTTCTTCTCCAGAGGTCGGTTTTCTTCATAAAGGCGGTGATATTGTCACTAACTTAAAGGATAGATGTGTGGCCTCCTTGGATTGAGAGGTTGAGGCTGTTCAGTATGTTAAATATGTCTGCAAGATAGGCTAACTTGGCAATGCAGTCTGTATCAAGAAAAAGATGTTTAATTTCCAGTTTTTCCTCTGTCATGAATTCTGACATTTCTCTGCGTAGCTCAAAAACTCTCTGCAACACTTTCCCACAAGACAGCCATCGCACCTCTGAGTGATAAAGCAGTGTGTCATGTTCAGCATCCAGATTTCGGCAAAGTTGACCAAACAACCGTGACTGCAAAGCTCTGGATTTCACAAAGTTAACTGCAGTGATAGCTGTGTTCAAAACGGAGTGAAGATCTGGTTCCATGTCTTTGGAAGCTAGTGCTTGCCGATGCAGCACACAATGGGTAGCTATAACCCTTGGATTGATGGATTTTATCCGTGCTGTAACTCCACTCTTTCTGCCGGTCATTGCTGCTGCGCCAGTTGAGCTGCACTGGAAATGTCTGTCGATTCATCCAGCTGTATAGAAAACTGTTCACATGAACGCAGTCTGTCCAATAATTGTTCCTGAATGTCAGCTGACAGCTCTTTAATTCATCTCCTCACTGTGTCATCTGAAAGAGGGACAGCTTTCACCTTATTAGCTGCATCTGTGCCAAGCAGAACTTCACACATGTCCACCGCAGCTGGAAGCACAAGGTCTTGTCCAATTGAGTGTGGCTTCTTACTTTTTGCGATGCGCTGTGCCACCAGATACGAAGCCCTCTGAGCTTTTTCTGATGTTGTGGCCAGGTTCACCAATGTTTTTTTTTTGCCGCGTATAATTCTCACCCATTCCCTGGAAAAATTCTCTTGTTTTATTTTTGAACTCCAGGTGCTTTGTGATGAGATGCCGCTTTAGCTTAGCTGGCTTCATCGCTTCATTTGCTAGCACTTGAAGACCCATAACACATTTTGGTCTTCCATCCTCATTCTCGATGAAGCCAAACTCTATATAACTGCTGTCATACTTTCTAATTTCAGCCAATTTGGCTCTTGCCTTACTTGATGAAGTGGACGGAGTTAGATATTTGTCCATTCTGTTAATTGGCTCAAGCCCGGAAGATCCACACCAGTGCCTCCTCGGGTTCGACAACACGTGTTTCACGGACCCCCAAGATCTGTTCATTTGAGATATTCCCACCAGTCTGTCAGGGAGTACTAATTATGATGTTTTTGAAACAACTGTGCTGCTTAATTAAAGGGTTGATAAATTAAATTTCTAAGATACAGATTTCCATATATATGTCACAGTCTGAGGTAGTTTTGGACCAAAAAACGCAAACAGGGACTAGGACTCTGCATGTTGCAAAGTAGATCAGCTTTAATAAAGGCTCGTAGTCAACACTTACAGGTTCGCTGGAGAGAAATACTTCATTACCACAAATGCAGGAAAACACGTGGAGCTCGAGGAGAGACGTGACATTACATGAGGAACCAGCGGGGAATGATGAGCACAACCAGGTATACAAGCAGGGAGAGGAGGAGAATGGACCAATGAGAGGAAGGCTTTAGAGACTGAGGGAATGAGTGGTTACTATGACAACAGAGCAGAGGGAATGCAGGGACACAAGGCGCTTAACTAGACTGAAAACGTAAACAAACTAGAAACCAGGAAGTGGGAGACTGGGTAAGAAAGCGACAATAAATACAGAACTAGCAGGGGGCGCAGAGAACGCGAAGACCTAAGATAATAGGTAACCTAAACAAAAACAATAAGTGGAAACTAAACCTACCAGAAACAAATAACCAAATACAACTAACTGCCAGAAAGGAACTGCAACATAAGGGACTAACACAGAAAACTATACTAGCATAAATAAACCGAGGAGGACAAAATAAATATAAAGAACTAATACGAGAGGGAACTCTACTACAAGTAAAGCTGGGGAGAACAACTAATCTAAAGGGAAACAAAGCTCAGAGTAAACAATAACTGAAGGGGATCTAAGGAAAAGAGGAGGAACTACTAAGGGACACAACTGAAGGAAAGTTAGAACACAGAAAAACAGAAGGACATAAATAAACCAGTGAATGGGTGGACGCACAAAGAATAAATGACAGAACTAAGCAAACTAAGATGTGCAACATAAGGAAAACAAAAACATTTCACAGCAAAACCAAAACAAACATAAAGTCCAGACTGCCAGATCCTGAAAATATAGGGTTGATTCAATTTCTATGACATATTGTTAATCCATGTGCTAGTTAATATTTCAAAAAAATTGGGAGTTCCAAGCCTACTAAACTTTGTGCCTTTTGTATAGTCTTTAAACTTATGCTTGGAGGTTTACCAAATTTGACATGATAGTATCTAAGGTTTTAAACCAAGTCTGGGGTTGTTTAACTTGGATCATAGAGAACATATCATTTATTTTAGGGAGTATCATCATTTTAATTGCAGAGATGCTTCCCATGAGTGACAAAGGGAGAGTTCATCTTCTATTAATTTGAGTAATGGGGTATAATTTAGAGCCTGTTAGAAATATTGATGCACAAGTACCTGATATTTCCAACATCAGGTAACAAATAAACCACTTTATTTTGGATGTTAGTCCATAAAATTGATGAGTCTTCTTGCATTATTTGTTGCATTCTGATTTTTAATGAGCCCAACCCGGTCTGAATGTATAACACAAGGGGTTATCTTTTCCAGCCTTGTGGCCAATGTCTTGAAGATGATTTTAAGATCTGCATTTATTAGTGATATTTGGTGGGAGCCAGATGGAAGTGTGGGACCTTTATCCAGTTTGAGGACAAGATGTATGTTAGCACATACTATGTTTGAAAAATGTATCAAGGTTTCCTGAAGTTCTGTGACCACCCTGTTGGAAAGTGGGGGCCAGCAGAGCCAGAACTCTCTGTAAAATTCTGCAAGGAAGCCATCAGGTCCCGGAGCTTTGCAAGCAATTCTTTACAATTATAGGCTTAGGCTGCTGGAGGACATAATGACCACTTTCACCCTCTTCGCTACTTTCTCACACTACTCTTCAATTTTGTATTATTTGCCGTTATCTCAGCTTTTAACTTCGTTCTCTCTCTTTTCTCTTCCTAGAAGCTACACCTGGCCTGACTCTGTGTCTACCTGTGACACCTTTCTGGAGAGGGGCATCGTCCAAGCTTCTGCTGGCAACAACTTAATGCTCACCCTCTACCGATGATCCACATGGCCCTGTCTTTCAGCGTTTAACCCTTTCTCTCTCCTAGACATAGCTACTGACTGAGCTTTTACTGTGACTAACTCTATGTGCTTTCCTTCAGACTCTAACCTTGAAAACTGGCTCAGAGTTTATCTGTTCTTTCTTTCTAGGTGAAACGACTAAAGGAGCTACATCCATTAACATTTACTTTTCCTTCCCATAGAAAGGACTCCTGGATCATTGCTTCTTTGTTCTCTTTGTGTCTCTGCTCTGTTCTCTCTAACCCCCAGTCGGTCGTGGCAGATGGCCGCTCACACTGAGCCTGGTTCTGCTGGAGGTTTCTTCCTGTTAAAAGGGAGTTTTTCCTCTCCACTGTTGCTACATGCATGCTCAGTATGAGGGATTGCTGCAAAGTCAACGCCAGTGACTGTCCACTGTCTCTACATGCTCATCCGGGAAGAGTGAATGCTGCAAGTCACAGACTGGATGCAATCTGCTGGGTTTCCTTAGATAGAAAAACTTTTTATCCAATTTGAATAAATAACAGAATCTGACTGCACTGTTCAATGATTAAGATTAATTGGAATGTATGTACCTGACTTTTGTGAAGTGCCTTGAGACGACATGTGTTGTGAATTGGCGCTATATAAATAAACTGAAGGGAATTGACATGAATAATTGAGCAGTACATAAGCATTTGATAAATAAATAAGTCATCAAATATTAGAAAAGTTAAAACTAAATTATGATAAATAAGTGTGAATATCCCTTGCAAATGGTTCATGGGTCAGTATTTTTTATAAAAAAAAAAAAAATTGTAATTTGAGTGGTCGATAAAGTTTTCACAAAGCACCCCTCCCTGACCCACGAAGCTCTCTTTGTAGCATACGGCCGGTGAGTGCCTGTGACACGCTTTTCCCACAAATGCAGAAATTTAAAGAAAACATCTTAATATTGAAGGAATCGGGCAGTAATTGACATGATATTAGGATTAAAGACGTGATAAAAGACAATTGCGAGACAAAATAACCATATTTCGATGTAAAATTTTGCAAGTCCAAAGTTGTGCGGAAATGATGTCAAGGTGCGCTAAAAACAGCATTAATATGGTAAAACGGTGCATTGCTGGTGGTGGCAGCAATACTATGACACCAGCTTGTTCAGAGCTAGAAAACTGACGAGGGACAGATGGGCTGTTCCCACCTAGCGCAGCCAGTTGTGATCAGGGAACTTTCCAGCAACTGCTTCAAACAAGAAACCTCTGAGATTGCAAGAGAAATTATGTCAGAGGATGGGATGTCTACCAGACAAAGGAGAACGTTGAAAGCAGAGTCTATAGCCACACTGTTCAGTGCCTCTGATGTGAAAAGATCACTAAAGAAAAGGTTGTAGTTGCTGTTGCTAAACGAATCAAGGTAAAACTTCCTTGTCACAAAAGTGCATTTAGATATCGGCAGTTATTGTTAAAAAATTTTAAATCTGAAATTATTATTTTTATTATTAATAATAATCCAAAATAATTATTACTTTTATTAAAATAAGATACATTACACACACATACAATATATTTATTTAAATGTTTCTCTAAACATTCCAGTAGTGTTGCAAGCTTTTCAAAAGTGTGGGGGGTGTTTGTTTGGGGGGACATCGGTTATGTATTGAGATTCTTACTTGCTGTTTTTATTTTAACATGACTTCCTTTGCCTCTCTGTCGTCATCACTCCACGCCACATCTTAAAATACATCCTAAAAACATTTAAAACTGGGAACTTTATAAACCCCGACACACATGCACCTGGGATGGAAACAAGCATCACACACACACTGTCTACTTCAATTGACCTCTTTAATAAACTGTAACTAAAACATAGTATAGTTCAAACCAGGCGCGTAGTTAGACCTGGGCTTCCGGGGCGGCAGTCCCGGATGTTTTCTGAATAGCCCCGGACTTCTTGATAGAAGAAATTTAGAAGTTTTAAAAAGATGCAGCCACAAAATGGTGTTGGACTTCACATTTTTATTTAAAAACAATCAGATTTTTTAAATTGTGTTCCATATAATCATGTCCCACTCCAGCTAACCTGATAATGAGTTAAAAGGAGAAGACAAAAAATAGTTATATGCGCACTCACGACACCACGAATGCACAACTATGCGCACAGGCAGAGACGGACTCCATTCCGGAGAAGTCCAGATCAGCAGTTTACTTAAGGGCGACCTGCCTCCTTCATTACCTGAAAAGTTACACTGAGAGCCTCAAACATGGCTCATTTCAGAGCAACCGCGGAGCCAACCAGAGAGAGGGAGCCTGGTAGGTGTGTTCAGGAACAGGTGGAAGCAGAGCGGTAAAAACCAGGAGAAGATAGCGGTAAAACCTGAATGCTGACAGCTAATCACTGATTCACCCAGCAAGACATGAGGTGGAGGTTCACTCTGATGAGCATCATCGGTTCATGATGAGGGACTTTCACCTGAGCTACAGGGAAAATTAAAATATCTGGATGTAATAGAAAACAGCAGCAACCTTCTCTGTGAGCTTCTAGCCGGATTTGCATCATAATGTGAAAATATCTGGTCCTTTACTTCAGTCAAAATAAAAGCCTATAATCCTAACGTAGCTGAACACATTAAAAGGACTGCAGCCAGTCCTATAGTCTAGTTCTACATGTAGAAAGAAAAAAGTGTTGCTCAATAAACCAGGAAAATATCTCCTGGTTCCAGTAAGACGTAGTAGAAAGTAAGCCTCCCTCTTCTCTTTCATATCTTCTGTGCTGATTCTAAACATGCAGCTCTGGCTTTAAAGATGCAGTATAATTAAGAAATAAATCATAGCAATTAATCACAGGTGGACCATTGATTAGTTAACTATTTTATTTTTCTGAATTACACATGTAATATATAAACCTAACTAATTAAACAAGGATACGGTTTTACTGAAGGTGAGACATACATACCATATGTATACAGTTATTAATAACTGTAATATTCAGGGGTTGGACAATGAAACTGAAACACCTGGTTTTAGACCACAATAATTTATTAGTATGGTGTAGGGCCTCCTTTTGCGCCAATACAGCGTCAATTCGTCTTGGGAATGACATATACAAGTCCTGCACAGTGGTCAGAGGGATTTGAAGCCATTCTTCTTGCAGGATAGTGGCCAGGTCACTACGTGATACTGGTGGAGGAAAACGTTTCCTGACTCACTCCTCCAAAACACCCCAAAGTGGCTCAATAATATTCAGATCTGGTTACTGTGCAGGCCATGGGAGATGTTCAACTTCACTTTCATGTTCATCAAACCAATCTTTCACCAGTCTTGCTGTGTGTATTGGTGCATTGTCATCCTGATACACGGCACCGCCTTAGGATACAATGTTTGAACCATTGGATGCACATGGTCCTCAAGAATGGTTCGGTAGTCCTTGGCAGTGACGCGCCCATCTAGCAAAAGTATTGGGCCAAGGGAATAACATGATATGGCAGCCCAAACCACCACTGAGCCACACCCATGCTTCACTCTGGGCATGCAACGGTCTGCGTGGTACGCTTCTTTGGGGCTTCTCCACACCGTAACTCTCCCGCATGTGGGGAAAATAGTAAAGGTGGACTCATCAGAGAACAATACATGTTTCACATTGTCCACAGCCCAAGATTTGCGCTCCTTGCACCATTGAAACCGACGTTTGGCATTGGCATGAGTGACCAAAGGTTTGGCTATAGCAGCCCGGCCGTGTATATTGACCCTGTGGAGCTCCCGACGGACAGTTCTGGTGGAAACAGGAGAGTTGAGGTGCACATTTAATTCTGCCGTGATTTGGGCAGCCGTGGTTTTATGTTTTTTGGATCCGGGTTAGCACCCGAACATCCCTTTCAGACAGCTTCCTCTTGCGTCCACAGTTAATCCTGTTGGATGCGGTTCGTCCTTCTTGGTGGTATGCTGACATTACCCTGGATACCGTGGCTCTTGATACATCACAAAGACTTGCTGTCTTGGTCACAGATGCGCCAGCAAGACGTGCACCAACAATTTGTCCTCTTTTGAACTCTGGTATATCACCCATAATGTTGTATGCATTTCAATATTTTGAGCAAAACTGTGCTCTTACCCTGCTAATTGAACCTTCACACTCTGCTCTTACTGGTGCAATGTGCAATCAATGAAGACTGGCTACCAGGCTGGTCCAATTTAGCCATGAAACCTCCCACACTAAAATGACAGGTGTTTCAGTTTCATTGTCCAACTCCTGTTAGTACTGATAAGGTCCAGGATGAGGCTCTATGCTGTATTTTAAGCACCAGTTTCAGTTTGAGTTTATTTATATAGCGCTAATTCACAACACATGTCGTCTCAAGGCACTTCACAAAACTCATGTACATACATTCCAATTAATCCTAATCATTGAACAGCGCAGTCAGATTCAGTTATTTATTCAAATTGGTTAAAAGGTTTTTCTATCTAAGGAAACCCAACAGATTGCATCAAGTCAGAGATTTGTAGCAGTCACTTTGTGGACAGTCACTGGCGTTGACTTTGCAGTAATCCCTCATACTGAGCATGCATGTAGCGACAGTGGAGAGGAAAAACTCCCTTTTAACAGGAAGAAACCTCCAGCAGAACCAGGCTCAGTGTGAGCGGCCATCTGCCACGACCGACTGGGGGTTAGAGAGAACAGAGCAGAGACACAAAGAGAACAAAGAAGCAATGATCCAGGAGTCCTTTCTATGGGAAGGAAAAGTAAATGTTAATGGATGTAGCTCCTTTAGTCGTTTCACCTAGAAAGAAAGAACAGATGAACTCTGAGCCAGTTTTCAAGGTTAGAGTCCGAAGGAAAGCACATAGAGTTAGTCGCAGTAGAAGCTGAGTCAGTAGCTATGTCTAGGAGAGAGAAAGGGTTAAACACTGAAAGACAGGGCCATGTGGATCATCAGTAGAGGGTGAGCATTAAGTTGTTGCCAGCATATGCTTGGACGATGCCCCTCTCCAGAAAGGTGTCACAGGTAGACACAGAGTCAGGCCAGGTGTGGCTTCTAGGAAGAGAAAAGAGAGAGAACAAAGTTAAAAGCTGAAATAACAGCAAATAATGCAAAATTGGAGAGTAGTGTGAGAATGTAGCGAAGAGGGTGAAAGTGGTCATTATGTCCTCCAGCAGCCTAAGCCTATAACAGCATAACTACAGAGATAGCTCAGGATAACTTAAGCCACTCTAACTGTAAGCTTTATCAAAAAGGAAAGTTTTTGATAACCACACACAACTTAACACCCTTTCATCTCCAAGTGTTTAATAGTAAGAACTGCACTAATGTCTCTCATGTTCAGTGCAGAACAAAAGACTGTGTTGAAAAATGTTTCTTTTATTATTTTTGGCAGGACAAATTTCTTCAGAAGTGGAATGAAGGGCTGAAAAGATGGCGATAAAAGAGAACAGGTTCATAAAAAAAGGAACAATTTTAATAAAATGTTTCAAAAGCTATTGGCATAATAAAATAAATAAGATTTAGGAAAATCAACTTTATATACCGGGCTGCATGGTGGAACAGTTGGTAGCACTGTTGCCTTGCAGCAAGAAAGTTCTGGGTTCGATTCCCGGCTAGGGCTCTTTTTGCATGGAGTTTGCATGTTCTCCCCATGCATGCGTGGGTTCTCACCGGGTACTCCGGCTTCCTCCCATGCTCCAAAGACATGTGTGCATGGTTGTTTGTGTGCTGCCCTGCGATGAACTGGCGATCTGTCCAGGGTGTACTCCGCCTCTTGCCCATAGACTGCTGGACCCACTATGGAATAAGCGATAGAAAATGACTGACTGACTGACAACTTTATACCACTTTCCTTTTTTGAAATATAAGAATAAAGACAATGGAGCCTCAGGAGTGGAACACTTTGATGAGAATGTAACATTTAAAAAGGTAATTTATGTTGATGACAGAAGAAGCACATTTATCTGTCCCATAGTTAACATCTCTGAGTTTAAGAAAAACTTTTGTCAGCAAAAATTCAGATTAAGTTCTTTTCTAAATACCTCAAAATGTGTCATTTTCTTCAGCAAAATGCTTTTTCATCAGGCCTAAACCCTGTTTCTCCTTGTTCTTCATTCAGCTTCTAACAAAAATAAAAAGTAAAATTATTGCAAACCTTTTTTTTTGATTCACAATAATTTACATTCAGTCTAAAACCAGCCGAGATGGAGAACTGGTACCATATGTCCTATATTATTTTAATTTTAAATTACCTATAAATTGTCTTATTGAAATCTAAATATTTTGGATTTGGGCTAAAGCCCCCAATGTTTTGAGACCCTAAAGACGCCCCTGGTTTAAACCTACATTCATTGAATTACTGACCTCTGAACCTTCATGTGCTCTCTCTGAAACTGATCCCTCCTGTAACTTTAAGACGACCGACTCCTGTCATCTGCCGAAGTACTTGGATGACTCTTCAGTGGTGGGGTGGATCAGAGATGGACAAGAAGCTCAGTATAGGGAGCTGGTGGATCGGTTTGTGGCATGGTGTGGAAGCAATCATCTCATCCTGAACATAAATAAAACAAAGGAGATTATTATAGATTTTAAGAGAAACAGAAATAGGTCAAACACTATTTCCATCATGGGAGAAGAAGTGGAAGTGGTGGAGGAGTATAAATACCTTGATGTTCACCTGGGCAACAGATTGGAGTGGAGATGCAACTGTGAAGCTGTCTACAAGAAGGAACAGAGCAGACTGTGCTTGAGGAAGCTTACGTCTTTTGGTGTTCGTAGCAAGATTCTGTATATCTTTTGTAAGTCTGTTGAGGTGAGTGTGATCTCTTCTGCAATCATCGGCTGGGGTAGCAGCATCGGAACCAGGGACTTGAAAAAGCTCAACAAGCTAATAAAGAAGGCTGACTGTTCTGGTGACTCCTCTGGAACCTCTGGAGATCATTGTACAAAGTAGGACTCTTCATAAAATGAAGAACATTATGGAGAACCCTGAGCATCGTTGTCATGAGACTGTTGTACAACCACAGAATGTCTTCAGTCAGAGGCTTCTTTAGGCTTGAAATACTTTGAAATACTTTGTTGAAATACTTGAAATACTTTATGGCTCAGTTTACATAAAAAAGCTTAATCCAAAAAAAAAATATTTGTTATTTTTTAATTTAAATAGGCTTTTAGCTTTTTATAGTAAGATTATTTACATAAATGTAAAGTGCAAAGTTGTACAGTTGTAAAGTATAAAGTTGTCAATCTCATGTCTTTTTCTTTTCTGCATCTTAATTATACTAAGTGACAAAAAGACAATAAAAAGCTTCCCACATCCCCCACAGTTGTGACGGCCATGAAAAATTCTGAGATAAAGTAAAAAAAAAGTTACACACAGGTACACACGGATCTTGAATCATCCCTTGTGTCTGCTGCTCCATGCTGCTCACTTCACCTCCGGTTGTCTCACTCAGTGATTTATATATACTTATAACCCTGGATTTACACTGTATTCAATTCAATTCAATTAAATTTTATTTATATAGTGCCAATTCACAACACATCGTCTCAAGGCACTTTACAAAGTCAATTCAATGGAATCATACAGATTTCAAGTCAGGTACACACATTCCAATTAATCCTAACTATCAAACAGTGCAGTCAGATTCAGTTTATTATTCAAACTGGTTAAAAGTTTCTGTATCTGTATCTGCTCTGGTCCGGTCCACTGCAAGGCCTGGAGGAGCTCCAAGAACCATACACAGATTGTGCAATAAATACCAGTGATAAATGCGGTAGCAAGTCCAAAACAAGTCATTCTGCGGAAGTTACACATGTTAAACTGCTTCATGTTTTTGTCTTATGCAGTCAGATATTTTCATGTATTTTGTTTTACAATGGTGAGTCCAGTGAGTGCAGTGAAGGTATATTTGTTTCTTAATTTGCTCAGTTATATTACCTAAATTAACCGAGGAACTGATCAAATTTATCTAATGATAACAAATGCTACTATATAATTCAATTCAATTCAGTTTCTGTTTATGTCATCTTCGTTTCTCTCTGATAGTGACAGAAATACTCATACTCGTACTCGTCGTCTTCCGCTTATCCGGAACCGGGTCGCGGGGGCAGCAGACACAGCAGAGACACCCAGACGTCCCTCTCCCCAGACACCTCCTCCAGCTCCTCCGGGGGAAGCCCAAGGCGTTCCCAGGCCAGCCGAGAGACATAGTCCCTCCAGCGTGTCCTGGGCCGCCCCCTGGGCCTCCTCCCGGTGGGATGTGCCTGGAACACCTCCCAAGGAAGGCGTCTAGGAGGCATCCGGTATAGATGCCCGAGCCACCTCAACTGGCTCCTCTCGATGTGGAGGAGGAGGGCCCGGCTCACTTTCCCAGAGCCCCTCCCGAATGGGCCGAGGTCCCACCCCTAAAACCTCTAAGGGAGTGCCCCGGGCCCCCTACGGAGGAAGCTCATTTTCAAGCCGTTGTATCCGGGATCTCGTTTGCGGTCATGACCCAAAATTTCATGGCCATAGGTGAGGGGTAGGAACGTAGCCCCACCCCCGGGAAACGAGAGCTTCGCTTTTCGGCTCGGGTCTCTCTTCACCACAACGGACCGGCCCCCCCCCCATTTACTGTGGCAGCCGCACCGATTATTTTGTCGACCCCGCTCCATTCTTCCCTCACTCAAGTTGGGAAGACCCCAAGATACTTGAAATCCTCCACTTGAGAAAGGGACTCCCCCCCACCTGAAGAGTACAAGCCACCCTTTTTCAGTTGAATACCATGGGGCCCCTTGACTTTGGGAGGAGCTGATTTCATCCCAGCCCCTTCACACTTGGCTGCGAACCGCCCCAGCGCATGCTGAAGGTCTTGGCTAGAGGGGGGCCCAACAGGACACGTCATCTGCAAAAAGAAGAAACGAAATCCACTGGTCCCCAAACCAGAAACCCCGCTCCGGCCCCTGGCTGGATCTGAAAATCCTGTCCATAAAAAATTTTATGAAAAAAGGGACCGGTGACAAAAGGGGCAGCCCTGCCGGAGTCCAAAAGCACCGGGGAACAGGTCCGACTTTGTGCCAGCAATGCGGAACCAAAACTCCTGCTCCGGGCGTACAGGGACCCCGGATGGGCCCAAAAGGGCCCCCATTCCAAACTCCTGGAGCACCCCCCACCCCCAAAAAGCCTCACGAGGGACACAGTTGAATGCCTTCTCCAGCTCCACAAAACACATGTGAACCGGGGTTTGGGGCCAAACTCCCATGAAGGCCCCGAGTACCCTGTAGAGTGTATAGAGCTGGTCCAGTGTTCCAGGGTGGGACGAAAACCCCCCTGCTCCTCCTGAAGGGCCGAGGTTCGACTATCGGCCGGGCTCCCCTCCAAACCTGGAGTAGGGCCTTTCCCCAGGGAGGCTGGGGGAGTTTGAAAACCCCTGTAGTTGGAAACACACCCTCCCTTTGGTCCCCCTTTTATGAAGGGGGACCACCACCCCGGGTTTTCTGCCAGTCCAGAGGGTACTGTCCCCCGACCACCATTGCAAATGTTGATGAGGCGTGTCAACCATGACAACCCACAAAAATACAAAGATTTGAGGTACTCAGGGGGGATCTCATCCACCCCCGAAGCTTTTGGCCCCCCGCGGAGTTTTTAACCACCTCGGGACTTCAGCCTGGGTGATGAAAAGAGTTCAACCCCGAGTCCCAGCCTCTTTTTTCCACAAGGGAAACGTGATGGCAGGTTTAGGAGAAACCTCGAAAGTTACTCCGTCGAAGCCCCGGATAGTGTCCCCAGTCGAGGTCAGCAGCCCCCCACCCCCACTATAAAAAAGTGTTGGCGAAAGCACTGCTTCCCCTCCTTTAGGGGCCGGACGCTTTGGCCAAAAATCGGCTTCGAGGGCCCACTGGTAGTCCTTCTCCATGGCCCCCCACGAAAATCCTCCCCCAGGCCCCCAGTTTCTTTCTCTGCCCAGCCCCCCGGGGCAGCACGTTGGCCTTTACGGCCCGGGCCGCCCCCTCAGGGTCCCCCAAACCCCCCACAGGCCCCCTTTGGGGCTCCCTTTTTCAGCTTGGGCAGCAAAGCCTTATGCTGGGTCCACCACCGGGGTTTGGGGGGAATTTTCCCCCGAGACCCCGGCCCCCGCAGACCCTTTCGGCCGCAGCTACGGGCCAAACCCCCATTGAAAAATAGATGCGGAGAACATGGTTTCCCTGGACTTTTTTTATGGGCTCCAAAAATCCCCCGGAAACCCGGTCAAAACTCTCCGGGGGGGTGGGGTTGAATTAAAAAACCCGGCCGAGGGCTCCTCCGGCTTCCCCGGGAGACCTCAATGTGTTTGGGGCCCGGCCCAAGGTTTGTCCCTTTTTTCTCCTCCCCAGCGGATCCAACCCCACCAACCCGGTGGGGAATCAGTGGACAGCTCCAAACCCCTCTCTTTACCCCCATACCAAAAACATGCAGCTGAAGGTCTGGTGATACGAAAACAAAGGTCGAAAATTGACCTTTCCCGCCCGGGTGGTCCTGGTGCCAATTTGCACTGATGGACACCCTTTTGGGTTTGAACATGGTGTTCATTATGGGACAATCCGTGACTAGCACAGAAGTCCAATAACAAAACACCCATCGGATTCAGATCGGGGGGGGCCATTCCAGGTTTCACGTCGTTTCCCCGTGGGCGTTGAAGTCCCCCCGCAGAATAATGGAGTCCGGGGGGGCACTATCCAGCAACCCCCGACAGGGGGCCAAAAAGAAGGCCGGTACTCCGCACTACCGCTCGGCCCCTAGGCCGAAACGACAGTCCGACCCGAAGGCGCAGGGGGTGCGACCCTCTCATGTTGGGAAAAACCCCCCAAATGGGGGACGGGGACGGGGGGGACAAGCAAACCCCCCCCAGCCTGCCGCCTCTCCCCAAGGGGCCCCCCAGGAGTAGAAGAAAGTCCCCCCCTTTAAGGAGATGGTTTATAAATTAGAATTTTTCTTATCAAAGTGGGAGAGAAAAAATTTAATCACAATAAGAGAAAATCCGGACTTTGTCTTTATAAGTTTTATTCAAAGGCATTTCTGCGTTTGAAGACCCTGTCACTGACGAATCAGTGAAACAGAGCCCAGAGAACACTTTGCAGACAGTATTTAAACAGTATGTGGGTGTTACCTCAGCTTCAAAGAGTTTAACTTTATGGCCCCTGAACCCTTCCCAGGATAGAGGTAAGACAATTATTTATGAGGACAACCATCTGCTCTTCTCAGGCAAAACCCCCCCAGGATGTGTTTTAACCATTAAACTTCTGGTAATGGTTTAGAGTCCATCTACTCTAAATACCAGAACACTAATAAAAACACTGAAGTCAGAGGAGAGAGGTTAATGAAAGTTCACAGCACTTTTGAATACTTTGTGCTTCTAAATAGAAGAATTTCCATAACAGTTCCAGAGCCCACGTTGTGCGTGGAGGCGAGCCCAACTATTTCTAGTCGATATCTCTCGACCTCCCGCACAAGCTCAGGCTCCTTCCCCCCCAGCGAGGTAACATTCCACGTCCCTAAAGCGAGCCTAAGCATCCGGGGATCGGGCCGCTGAGGTTTTTTTTTTTTTTTTTTTTTTTTTTTTTTTTTTTTTTTTTTTTTTTTTTTTTTTTTTTTTTCCCCTTCGTTTGCCACCCGATCCTCTTTGCACCGGTCCCTCACGGTTCCCCCTGCAGGTGGTGGGCCCACTGGGGGATGGCCTCGCGTCTCTCGTTCGGGCTTGGCCCGGCCGGGTCCCGCGAGGAGCAACCCGGCCACCAGGCGCTCTCCGACGAGTCCCGACGAGTCCCGACCCCAGGGCTGGCTCCAGGGTGGGACCCCGGCTCCGCCGTACTGGGCGACGTCACGTGCCTCGATTTAGTCGTCCTCATGAAGGATTCTTGAACCGCTCTTTGTCTGACCCATCACCTAGAGCCTGTTTGCCATGGGAGACCCTACCAGGGGCATTTAAGCCCCAGACAACATAGCCTCTAGGATCATTTGAACACTCAGACCCCTCCACCACGTTAAGGTGGCGGTTCAAGGAGGGGTGAAAGAAATATATATAAAGAAATACCTGATTCTTCGCTGCTCAACACCGTTAAGAATTGGTCATCCAGAAGGTTGGTTTTATTCAGCAAATCATTCTTTAAAATATTATTTTATTAAAATAATATGTTATCTGATCTTGCATTGTGAATGGTTGTCTAAAGGCATGCCAATTTTGCCTAAGTTGGTTCCAAGACTAACTGAACTTCAATTCCAGATTTTTCAAGATAATCCTTGGTTCTCAAAGATAAATAACATTGCATGGTAATGTTGCATCACTCTTTCAGTCATGGTTTTCAACCATCTTTGATTAACTTGTTTATATTGTACATAGCCCATTAGTCTTCCTTATTCTTTCATTCTGCTTGGTAGTTTAGTTGGATTGTTTTACCATAGTATCGAGTTTGTTGATTGAAATATGTTTGACTTGAGTTTACTTATTTTTGTTAATACATTTTTGTATTTTAAGAAATTGTGTGAATTCATTCCATGTGTGTGCAGAGTTTTGCTGTTCAATAATGTCAGAGCTTGGCTCATCGCTTTCAGTTTTGTCCTAATACCACCGCCTTATTTGGCTGGTATTCACAGGACAACCCTTAACAGACCGAAAAATTATTTAATAAAATATTAAAGTATTAATATTAAATATTAAATAATATATTCATATTCATAATTACAACAACTGGAATATATGTACTCGACTTAAAATCTGTATGATTCTTCTGAACTTAACATTGTAAAGGGCCTTAAAGGACCATGTGTTGTGCATTGGTGCTATACAAATAAGACTGAACTGAACTGAATTGAACTGCAGCTGATCCAGAATGCTGCGGTCCGCATCCTCACTACAACTGGGGTGATGTTTAAAAAATTTTTGTACTGGAGTTCTTAAGAGGTCTTTCAGAACATTATCATTTGATTTCATCTATTCACTGTGTACATTACTTATCTTAACATTGTGTAAATTTCTTTATGCCATTTAGACTGAGAAATACAACTGTACCAAAAGCAGTGACTGCATAAAACATCGTAACAAACCAGGAGGATATGGTAACGTGTCTTCAAGTTTAAAATTTCTTATGTCATTTCATTTTCTTCACTATTTGAAATAGAAAACCTCATTACATATGTTCTTGTTTTGAAGTCCCATTATAATTTTTTTTGCACCCCTGCCTAGGAATTTTAACCGGGAACTGTGTTCCTTTCAAGCCTGGCACCAAGATGTGTGAGATAAAAGGGTGGTGTCCTGCAGAGATCGACACCATAAGGACGTAAGATGATAACACTTTGCATGTGATATATATATGCATATATATAAACACAGTGGGGAAAACATGTACACATACTGTACCGTGTAAAAGTTTTAGGCAGGTTTTAAAAAAAAAGCTTTTAAAAAACAAGAATTTTTTAAAAAATAAAAAAATTTTAATTTTTTATTTTTATCAATTTACAAAAAAGCCCAAGTTTAGCCCCACCCCAAAAAAAAAGCCAATGTCATTTTAAAAAACTATATTCCGGGTAAAGAAGAACAAGACTTTCCTGGAAATGATGGCATGGCCCCCCCAGACCCCGATCTCAAACCCTCAAACGTGTGGGTTTTGGGAAATTTCATGAAGGGGGGAAAACAAAAAAGGGGGATTTCCCCTTTTTGGTCATTCAGTGCATTTTATTGCTTTTATTTTTAAAATAAAAAAAAACTTCCAAATTTGAACAATTTTTCACACCTACCTAAAGCTTTTGCACAGTACATGTATACATATATATATTTTTATATATTATAATATAATATATTATATAATATAATTTTTTTTTTTTTTATCTTTAACCCGCCTTTAAAAAAGCCATTTTAGAATTAGGATGGTTTTGGGACCTTTCCCCCAAATTTCGGTACTTTTCAAGACCCCTTTTTTCAAAGGGAAATTTTAAAAAATTTTGGGGTTTACTTTATTGAGCCCAACCCAGCTCTCTCAAAATTGGTTTGGTTTCCCCCTTTAGAGACTAAATTTCCAAAATTTACGGTTTTAACTGTTTCTGCTTTCTCCAGAGCCCTTTCCCTTTAAAAAGGGTGTCTACAGCCAGACAACCTCCCCAGGTTTTACATGCCACCCTAAAAACATCCCCTTTCCCCTTTCGGCAGTGTGTTTAGGGAAAAAATTTAAACCCCCCCTTTCCCCTAGGGCAAATTTTTTTCCCCAAAAGAAAAGTAGTCCCTAAAGTAAAAAAGAAAGTTTTAAATTTGATTTCCCTTAGCCCCCATGTTGATGGTTTATGTTTTCGAAGGGTTTCAGAGGGGTTTCAGCACAACCAACATGCAAAACAAAAGTTGGGGGTGGAGTCTTTTTCCCGTTAGTGGAAACATTTAATAAACTGGTAAACCTACAGGAAACAGCAGGGCATGGAACACAGGCAGGTTTACAGACATGGAGCACTTTACAGTGATAAACAGTAATGGACAGACTGGGCAAGATAAAAGGATCTAGTGGCGAGCAATGAAAAGCAGACAGTTTAAATACAGAGGCAGGGTGGAGAAATGACCAATGAACTAGAAGAGCTAAACAAAAAACCGTGGGGGAAACTGGTGGCCCGGAAGATACCCGAGGGAATGAGGGAGGGGAATTGCCCAGGAAACATTTAAAGGGAATCCCCTTTCAGAAAATCATTTTACATGAAAAACAGGAAATAAGTAAATAAACCCGAAAAAGAGGAAAAAAATGAGGGAAAAAGAAAACATAAAGAAACTCAAACTAAAATACCTAACACAGGGGAAAAAAAAGACAGATGTGGCCCCGGGGCCCCATGGGTTTTATTTAAACCCCCGGGTTTTTCCCAAAGCGAAAACCAGGATAAATTAATGTGTATATAATCCACATGTTTTTTGGTGCACTGTAGAATGGGAAAAATAAATCGGTTTTAAAGGGAAATTAAATTTATAGCTTGAGTAAAGGGCTATTTCATTGCTTTTAAGGAATCTAATTTGCTTTTAATCAGCTCTAGTTCGTGATGTTTTGCAGAAACAGGACTGAATTAGGCTTGGCTAAAGGAAAATAATTTAAAAGATTGTGCCCCTCTCAAAAAAAAGGAAAAATTTTATTATCTCAAAAATTAAGGCGAAATTTGAATTTTATGAAATTTTATTAAATGTCATCTATTTTTCCCCCTATTTAAACCCGGTTTGGGGCGACGCCCGCCCTGGGAAAAACCCCGAATTTTTTCAAAACCAATTTTTTTTTTGCTCAAAGGTAAAGGGGGGGTAAGGTTCCCTGAGTCCCTTTTGGCCCCGAAAAAATTTTCCCGCCCATGTTAATGCTTTTTGATATGTCCCCCTGGTATAGCCTTAAAAACCATCTACCAGTGTTCCTTCTGTTGCCCCAATTCCCCCCCCCCGGAGATGGTGGAAAAACTTTTCAAGTGAGAATTCCAACATTAGTAGAGTGTTTTAGCTGATTTCTCTGTCCTAGAACTTAGAGTGTACAGTTTCTGGTTACATATGGACTCACTAAAAAAATTTTTTAAAAATTGCCCAAAAAAACCCCCAATTTTTTTTTGGAAAAAATACCCGTTTCACAATACAGTACAAAATAAATAGAAATGTTTTGACTACATTTAATTTTTATTTTTATTTTGTTTTTACACTTTATTTACAAGCTTCATGGAAGGACTTTAATATTGTGATGATCTGTTTCTAATATGTTAAAGTGGTGCATTTAGAAATATGTATTTTTCTCAAACTCCATTTCTGAAAAAAAATAACTTTCTTTGCATTTCTCTTCTCAGTGAACCCATGAAGGATGTGGAGAACTTCACAATCTTCATTAAGAACAGCATCCGTTTCCCAAGTTTTAACTACACCAAGTACAATACCCTTTGTGTTATTCATTTACATTTGATATTAATTTACATTCTAGGCAATCTAACTCCCACTAGGCCAAGCTGTCTACTACAGTTGTGAATGCATGTTAATTAGGATCACATATAACTGATCAGTAACAGTGGCGTCTTTTAGAATGCCTGTGACTACTTCAAGTTTTGGAGTTGGATCACCCTGAATTTGGATAATATTGGGCTAGTGGAGCCTTTTTAAATATGACTGTCATAATAGTTTATCATAAATTCTAATATGCTGATGTGTCTTTCTGCAGAGGGAACTTTCTTCCATCAATAACTAAGGAGTACATCAAAAAGTGTAACTTTCACAAAGTAACTGACATCTACTGCCCTATCTTCAAAGTGGGGGACATTCTTAAAGATGCAGAGCAGAACTTTACTCAGCTGGCAAACACGGTACAAAAAGTTGTTTTTTTAAAGGTGTCCAATTAGACCTTTGATTTTTACTGTAGAGCTTATCGCATTGATGTAATGGAATAGGCATTGTTAATTGTTTCAGTCAAGATAAGGAACAATTTGCCCATCGCCCTTCATAAGTATCTGCAGCGTTCTCTCAGTTTCCGACTGGTTAACAAAGTGCTGCCAATGTTGTAATAATTTAGAGCAGGAAAAATTGACGAGTGAATTCAAACAATTAATATGGCAGCAAGTCATAGGCAGGGGTGTATGCAACGGATTGTTAATATAGGCTTTTAGTGTTTGTCAATTTCCTTAAGAAAAAGAGCCAAGATTAAGCTGAAAGGGAGAACTTGTCACTTAGATCTCAAATACATCAATGTAAGGACTTGAAGAAGTTGGTTGCATTGGTGTTTTGTGGATGCATTTGAAGTAGACGTACTGGAGATGGATGCACTGGAGGCATATGTTCTGGAGGTAGGTGATTACTGAAGTAATATTTCAAACAAAGAATCATAGCACAAGTCAAAAGCAGGTTATAACATATACTATAAATAATTAAATGGGGGAATTTTTAATTTACACTTCTCATACTCTGGATTTGTAGAGGCTCCATCTTCTCCTCCATCTTCTAATCCTGGTACAGGAAACTTCAATAATAATAATCCTAAGGAAATATAGTAAGGTCTTATTGACTACTTACAGTCATTTTAAAAGGCAGTATTATTGCAGCATGATATGTATCCAATGTAACCTTTGACTGTTAGTTTCCATATAAAGGGGTTGGACAATGAAACTGAAACACCTGTCATTTTAGTGTGGGAGGTTTCATGGCTAAATTGGACAAGCCCAGTAGCCAGTCTTTATTGATTGCACATTGCACCAGTAAGAGCAGAGTGTGAAGGTTCAATTAGCAGGCTAAGAGCACAGTTTTGCTCAAAATATTGAAATGCAACCACATTATGGGTGACATACCAGAGTTTAAAAGAGGACAAATTGTTGGTGCACGTCTTGCTGGTGCATCTGTGACCAAGACAGCAAGTCTTTGTGATGTATCAAGAGCCACGGTATCCAGGATAATGTCAGCATACCACCAAGAAGGACGAACAACATCCAACAGGCAGAATTAAATGTGTACCTCAACTCTCCTGTTTCCACCAGAACTGTCTGTCGGGAGCTCCACAGAGTCAATATACACGGCCGGGCTGCTATAGCCAAACCTTTGGTCACTCATGCCAATGCCAAACGTCGGTTTCAATGGTGCAAGGAGCACAAATCTTGGGCTGTGGACAATGTGAAACATGTATTGTTCTCTGATGAGTCCACCTTTACTGTTTTCCCCACATGCGGGAGAGTTACGGTGTGGAGAAGCCCCAAAGAAGCGTACCACCCAGACTGTTGCATGCCCAGAGTGAAGCATGGGGGTGGATCAGTGATGTTTTGGGCTGCCATTTCATGGCATTCCCTTGGCCCAATACTTGTGCTAGATGGGCGCGTCACTGCCAAGGACTACCGAACCATTCTTGAGGACCATGTGCATCCAGTGGTTCAAACATTGTATCCTAAGGCGGTGCCGTGTATCAGGATGACAATGCACCAATACACACAGCAAGACTGGTGAAAGATTGGTTTGATGAACATGAAAGTGAAGTTGAACATCTCCCATGGCCTGCACAGTAACCAGATCTGAATATTATTGAGCCACTTTGGGGTGTTTTGGAGGAGCGAGTCAGGAAACGTTTTCCTCCACCAGTATCACGTAGTGACCTGGCCACTATCCTGCAAGAAGAATGGCTTAAAATCCCTCTGACCACTGTGCAGGACTTGTATATGTCATTCCCAAGACGAATTGATGCTGTATTGGCCGCAAAAGGAGGCCCTACACCATACTTATAAATTATTGTGGTTGAAAACCAGGTGTTTCAGTTTCATTGTCCAGCCCCTGTCACTCAGTATTGTCCTTATATGCAACTTCTACTTAGTCATTTACAATTTTCATATCATTATACAGGACAAAATTAAACTGCGCTGAAGCCTGCATTTTCACTCTATGATTACATTAACAGTGGAATAGAGCTCATGAATACATGCTTAATCCTTTAAGTTATATAAGTTAGCATTCTTAGCTTGTCAGTTAAGCTTGACTGGACACATCTTTAATTTTAAAAATAATGAAAGAGTACTGTCCATGATAGCTATTTTTAAAGACAAATTACAAATAATTTCATTGTCAGACTGTAGCAGTCATGTTATTTTAATATTTTTTGGGTACTAGTGCCATTTACATTTCTTAATATTTTCAAAATGTAAGATGACAGGAAATGGGGTAGAGAGAGAGGGAAGGGATCAATGGGGCGGCACTTGAACCCGTGACAGCCGCATCGAGGACCAAGGCCTTCGTACAGGGGTCGCCACTTAACTCCTTGCTCCACCACAGCTCCCCAATCGATCTGTTATAAAGGAAAAATTGTGTTAATTCTCAGAGTTCAAAAAAAGAGCAAAACAATCAAAACAAAAGAGTAAATAATAAATAATTTTAGGTGAAATGTCCATTTTTTTCTCATTGGTCTTGACATGTCTTGTTCACATTGGTCATGTTCCATCTTTGCTCATTGCTCACTAATGTGAACTGCTTTTTTTCAACCACTTGTTTCCTTATCTTCATCTTGTGGTGGATAAACTTTTCCTCTGTAGTTCCTACAGAGGAAAATTAGTACTCCATTCACCTTCTCAACCATCTGTTTAATCAGTAACACATTCCCCATTATCAGCCTAACCTGCTGTACATCCTTTCTAGCTCTATCTGTCATTCAGCCAACCACTTGGTCATTGTGTTTCTCTCCTTCACACCATACCAACCATGACTTCCTGTTCACCCATTTTTCCTTTACCCACAGTGCCACTAAAACCAGCACCTATCACAACCCTCTAACCTCTGGGGACACTTTCAACCACTTAATCTAGTTTGTTCCAAACAGTCTTTCTAGATTATTCATACTCCATACCCCCCTATCTATGCGATAGTACAACAGTTTGGAACTACTTTCGGTGCTTCTGTCAGGATCTGCCATTTTGTTCTTTGTGTTTGTTTACTTTTGACTAGGTTCTTGTATTCGGTTTTCCAGCAGGTCAGTGCTACGTAGTTTTGTTAGTTCCTTTTCCCCAAGTCTTTTGTTCCTTTCTGTTTATTGTTACTTTAGATTTAGTTTTTCCCCAGTGTTGTTGTTTAGTATAGTTATTCATGTCCCTGCTTTGTCTAGTTAGTGTTCCTTCCAGATTTAGTTTTGTGTTTTATGTTAGGGTTTATATTTATATAGGTTTCCTTCGGTCTGTTTTCCAGTAGTTTAGCTTTTCCCCATGCCCCTGTTTAGTTCTTTCTAGAGTTACTATTTATGTTAGCTTATGTTTAGGGTTCTTTTCCCTGGTCCTCCCAGTTAGTTTATTGTTTGTTTACTTTTTATCAGTCAGGTGTTTCTTCTGTTCCCTCTAGTTTCTCAGTTTACTTTATTTAATTGTTATTCTAGATTCTTATGCTTCATATGATTATTTATCTTTACCTATAGTTTTGCTTAGATCTGTTTTCCCCTGGTTATGTTAGGTAATTTAGTATCTTGCCCAGCTCCTGGTGTTCCTGGTTACCCCTGCTAATTAGTTTCACTTATTCCCTCAGTTCCTTGCAGCCTGGTCCACACCTGTTACATGTTTCCTCTGATTACCTGCCTCCCTGTCTGATTGGTCCCCACTCCACTCTCAGTTTATAAGCTCTCTAGTTTTCATTGTTCCCTGCTGGCTCCTCCCGTTAACTACCCTGCTGTTCCTCTGCCGACTCTCTGCACTGCCTTGTTGGAAATGTGTTCGTTTTTGGAAACCCTTTTTCATTAAAAGAAGAACCATATCTCTAATCATGCTGCTACCCAGTGTCTATCTGCATTTTGGTCCGTACCCACCACATACTCTGACAGTGTCTAACCTTGCTTCCCCTCCATCTGGCCCCCTGAACATGCAGAAAACCTATCTCCCTTCTTACCACCACGTCTGCCAGCACTATGCATTCACCAGTCATTGTCCCTACATTTGAAGTCACTTATCTAACCTCTGCTATCTTGCCTGTCCTACTTCTCCCATTGCCTCTTAAGACACCCTCCTCTTCTCCTCTCCCTGGTCTTCAGCCAACTGAAGTCTGGTTTCCGCCGGCACCCTGTTACCCATCAGAACCAGAGGTGTCATTGTTCAATTCAATTCAATTCAATTCAATTCAAAAATACTTTATTAATCCCAATGGAGAATTAATTGTTGTTGTAGCTCATATTATACAGGTTTCTTTTAAAGAACTATTGTAGATGTTGATGGCCGTGGGCAGGAAGGATAGCCGTCCTGTAGCCGTCTGTCTTACAGCAGATCTGAAGAAGCATCTGACTAAAGATGCTCTGTTGTTGTATGAGAGTCTCATGAAGAGGATGCTCAGGATTCTCCAAAAACTTCTTCATTTTATAAAGAATCCTTCTTTGAGCAATGATCTCCAGAGGCTTCAAAGGATTCCCGAGAATAGAGCCAGCCTTCTTAGCTTGTTGAGCTTTTTTAAGTTCCTGGCTCTTATGCTGCCACCCCAACAGATGATGGCAGAAGAGATCGCACTCTCCACAACAGACTTATAAAAATATGCAGCATCTTGCTACAAACACCAAAGGGCCTGAGCTTCCTCAAGAAGTACAGTCTGCTCTGTCCCTTCTTGCAGACAGCTTCACAGTTGCATCTGAACTCCAGCCTGTTGTCCAGGAGAACACCAAGGTATTTATACTGCTCCACCACCTCCACTTTTTCTCCTATGATGGGAATAGTGTTGACCTATTCATGTTTCTCTTAAAATCTACAATCATCTCCTTTGTTTCATTCATGTTCAAGATGAGATGGTTGTTTTTTTCACACCATGCCAAAAAGCGATTCACCAGCTCCCTGTACTGAGCTTCTTGTCCATCTCTGAAACACCCAACGACTGCTGAGTCATCTGAGTATTTCTGCAGATGACAGGAGTCTTTCTTGTACTGGAAGTCTGAGGTGTACATAGTGAAAAGGAATAGTGAGAGAACAGTGCCCTGTGGTGCTCCTGTGCTGCTGACTACCTGCTTAGACACACAACCCTTCTGTCCCACAAACTGTGGTCTGTTTGTCAGGTAGTCTTTGATCCGGGAGACTGTTCCAGGTGCAGGCCATTACCAATTTACTGGAACAAGACAGGAGGTCTTTCACCACACTGGAACTGTCTTCTGAGTCAGGCTAAGGTTGAAGAGGTACTGCAGAATCCCACAGAGCTGCTCTGCACAGGCCTTCAGGACTCTAGGGGTGACACAATCTGGACATGAGGCCTTATTCTGATTCAGTCTCTCCAGTTGTCTCTTCACCTGACTAATAGTCGTAAGGGGAGGCAAAGGGAGCATCAGCATCCTCTGATTTTGTTGAAGGCAAACATTTAGAAGCAAAAGGGTCCAAGGCTGAGGTGGAAGATATAACATTTGAGGTGTGACAGAAAAGCTGTGGGTCAAAGGAGGGTGGGAGGTCTGTTTGGCTGTGAGCAGTAGAGAAGGATGCTGAGCTTGTTTCTGAACTGAACCTATTAAAGAATGTATTTAGTTCATTGGCTCTGTCCAGACATCCATTGGATCGATCTTCCTTTGGCCTGAAGCCAGTGATCCTCTTCATTCCTAACCACACATATTGTTTTGCTGTCTTGCTGTCTCTTATTTTGACTTTAAGTTGCTTCTGTACTCTCCTCAATAATTCCCTGTCTCCCTCTCTAAGGGCTGTTTTCTTTTTGTTAAGCAGGTCCTTCAAATGTTTCCCAAAAACTTACTTGAGTCGAGCCAAAACATACAAGAGTCCTCTGATGGAAAACATAACACCAACAGAACTTAAACAGGGGTAGTGAACGGGAGGAACCAGCGGAGAATAATCAGAATAATCAGGAATATAAGCAGGGAGAAGAGGAGAGTGGACCAATGAGAGGAAAGCTAAGGTAATCAGAGGAGAAGTGGGAACAGGTCCGAGAACTAGCTGTGAAGACTGAGGGAATGAGTGGTTACTATGGTGACCGGACTGGGAGACACAGGGACACTGGAGAAACTATGGGCGAAGGGAGAAAGAACTACTAAAACTAGGAGGCAGGAGAGAGAGCAAAACTAATCAGAATAACAAAAGGAATAAGCAAACATAACTACTAAACCCAAAGAAATAGAAACACCTAACTGAAAAAGTAAACAAAACACAAAACCAAAACAAAGTCCAAAATGGCAGAACCTAAAAGAAGCATGGTTAAAATCTGCAAAAGCTGAAAGTGGAACGTATACTGTTGCCAAAATGACAATGGTGAACTCTCTGGGTAAATAATATGGACGAAAACTTACTGCAGGTGTTTAGATTCAGGTGTTAACAAATAAACAAATGTTCTATATTGAGCCGCATTTACCACTAAATACATCTTGCATTCATAAGTACCGTGCACTTTTTAGTAAAACAAAAAAGCTGTTAATATGAATGTTTCTGCAGGTGTAGAAGCAAGCAGAGTGTTATCTGGTATTCTCTTCATCCTTCTCTCTTTCCTCAATTCTTTTTTCCTTATCTCCTCTTTTCGTTTTTGCCCCACCTCTCTCCTTCGTGCTTCTTATTTTTTCCTTTTCATTTCTGTCTCCGTGTCCGTAACAATTGAAATAGTCCCAAAGCAGTTTCTAATAAAGTTTATTTTATAAATATCAACCAGAGCTTTAAAGCTTTAGCTGTAATGCTCCATTTGTGAAAGTAAATCTGTTAGGCTTTTTCTTTGCACTCAGACAACAATTCCGAGCTCTATTCCACCGGAATAACTCCTTGCTCCAAAAAAAAAAAAAAAAAAAAAGAAACAACGAGAACATAATAATGCATTCTTGATACTCTGGCTGGGTCCTTTGTAGGGCTTGGTGTTAATTCAATTTGTTTCTGTCACGGTGTGATATTTTGGACTTTGTTTTGGCCTCTTGTGATGTTTTAAATTTTGCTTTGATGTTTCTATGTTTTCTTCTAGTTTCTCTGTTTACTTTAGTTCATAGTTATTCTTGTTCCTTCCCTCCTCTGATTTATTATCTTGCTTGGTTTCTGTTTTCTGTTTATTGTTTATTTAGTCTTTTCACTCTTCGTCAGCCTTTGTATTTGTTTCACCTGTTCCTCCTGCTTCCCTGCCTCCTTGTCGCACCTGTTCCTTGATCCTTTGATTACCTGCTCTTTGTCCCCCCACAGTATATTAGTTGGTTTGGTGTCATGGTTTGTTGCTGGTTCCTTGTTGATCGTCACCCCTCGTCCATGTCCTTGATTATGCTTTGTTTATTTTGCCACGCCTGGAATTCTTTGCCTGGGAGAACCTGCAGTGTTCTTGTGAGTTTTTGTATTTGGACTCTGGTTCATGCCTGCAGGATTTTTGCATTTTTCGGGTCTTTATAAATAAACCTTTGATTTACAAAGATGAATTCTCCGAGCTCTTGTCTGCACTTTGGTCCGACCCAAAACCACATCGTGACAGAAGGAACCAGCCAAAAGGGCCAAGCAGACAGAGCTCAAGAGCTACTGAAACGGATAATACAGGAGGAGGGGGAACTGAGGAAAATGCATGGCGAAGAGGTGGAGATATTACCTTCACCCTTGTTGCTCCAAGAAATGGAGGAAGCTGGAATAAGCCTACCGACGCCGGTATCTCCAGTCTTCATACCGGGTCAGAAGCGCTCCAGCTTACCTCCGACAGTCTCGGCTACCTCCACCTCCTCACGCCGCCGACGTCATCGCCGCGGGCCTTCCTCGTCACCCACAGCCACAGCAGTTTCCCCGGAGTCATCCACGTCTGCGGCAAATTCTGCTGCAGCAGAGTTTCCCGCTGGGTTCGGTTCCCAACCAGGTCGACATCGGCGCCGCAAAACAGTTACCATTGGGGAGTTCCGGATGGGCGCCTCCAGCCCTTCCACGGAGGGTCCACCCGCCATGATTCCCTCATGGCTGTTTTCCCCTGCGCTGAATGGTGGTCACTCAGCGCCCTCTGCAGTTCTCCAGCCGCCGGGGCAGCCTCCAGCCCTGAATTGGATTCAAGCCGGGCTGGAGGAGATGAAAAAAAAATCTATGAAGAAACGTTGCTGTGGATTCGTGCTCCATCTAATGGATCACCCAGAGGATCTGGACCTGGTGCACTCTTTACTTCAGGCTGAGTTTCTTGCTGTGGGATGGTTAGACGCTCCAGCTCCTGTCTCCGCTGGAGGTCCCTTCGACCCTCTTCTCGTGGCCGTTAAGGCAGCCAAGCTATCAGAGCCCCAGCATGCAGCCAAGCCTCTGGACTCACAGCATGCAGCCAAGCCTCTGAACTCTCTGCATGCAGCCAAGCCTCTGGACCCAAAACCACATCGTGGCAGTTTCCCAGTATTCTCACATTGACCATCCCAATCAATGGAAGAGATGGTTTGAATTTCCTCCTTCTTTCTCTTCTCCGTGTTCCTGCTCTGCACCCATGGTGCCTCCCTTTCAACTCATCGGGGATTTGGGGTTGTAGTTGAAGTGTTATTTGAGCTTTTGAGATATTAATCAGCTGCTCCCCTTGTTGCTATGGTTCTGCATCGTAACAAATTTCCAAAGGTGAAATTCAGCAAAAATCTTTCCAGCTTCACAGCATCCAATATCCAATAGAGGATAATCATCCAAGAAAATTTTTTCCACAACAAGAGGAATTAAAGTTCTTAAAAAGAATATATCACAATGAAAGTTGCAGAGTTACTCTAACATGCTACATTGGCAGTAACTAATTTGCTGCTATAAGTTTTGTATGGCACAGCTAAACCTTTTGCTTCCAGTTTATGTAATTCCGCTTTAAAATGTACAGGAACTTTCTCTAGTAGCAAAGGGAGTTCTTATTCTTTTATGTCTTGAACATATACAACCATCTTTTATGTGCAAAAAATCTAAAAAAATATGTATCATTTTCAGTGCTATTTCTGTGCTAGTATGAGCTCTAAAATCATCATGACCAAAACTCTTCAAGGACAATACCTTTGTGTAAATGATGATACAGTCAATACTTAGATACAGTCAATACTTAACGGTACTCACTTACAGTTGATACTTAAGTCTGGAGTGAATATACATTTATTAAAAATAGATTGATCAGTTTCAAAGTTGGAGATTTACTCTAAGAAAAAACCTCCCAAAACAGCTAGGCTAGGATGGGTTTCAGCGGACAGGATAGATGGAGAGAATGTTTTTGATCCATCAGAAAGCTTAATACTACTAACAAACAGTCTAAACAACTATATTTTATTGTTACTTACAAGCTGCCTCACACTTATTATCCCTACACAATTGTGAAAGATAAATTGAATATATAATACATATTATATGTCTGTAAAGTAAATTAAATAGTAGTTTTGTTTTAGTTTAATTCAAAGAAAACAGCTCTAAATTTTAGTTTTTTTAGAAGATGCTGAGTATGGGTTATGTGCTCAGGTCCTCATGGTTGATAATTTCTGCTGTCAGTTCAATTCAGTTTTATTTCTTCTTTTTTATTCATCCACATACTCCTTTCTTCATATAAATTTGTTAGGGTGGAGTAATTGGAATAATGATCAGCTGGATGTGTGATCTGGATAAGTCAGATGATGACTGTAAACCATCATACTCGTTTACCCGACTCGATGCCATGTCACAGCAGAACAATGTTTCTCCTGGCTACAATTTCAGGTAATTTTGTTTTTTTTTTCATAATTACCAACCGTGACATTTGCCTGAAGCAGGAACTTTCTTGTTAATGGGCACAAGTGTAGACCAAGGCAACACTCTATATTCATCCTATAGTGTATATTAAAATAGACCAAATCAATTTCTTTTTAATGCAAAAACTCATTTTCCGAATGAAATTCAATTTGACCCCTGGCCCTCAATCTCCAGTACCTCAAAGAAGTTGTTTCAACATCGCTGGATTGTATCAAAATTGGAAAACCAGTTAGTTTATAAATTCCCCTTTATGTGTGGAACATTGTGCCATTCAATCATCAGTTTCAGGTTGTAGAGGAGGAAACAGTATCAATGTTTTTATATATCAGCAGCATGAGGGGATGCAGGTGAATAGGGTTTGTACAGTGTCGTGTAATTACTTAACAGCTTTGTGTTAGAAATGAATTTTTCTACATTTTACTGAGAGCCACTAGAGATAAGCTAAGTCACATCAAAACTTTTTAATGCAATTTGTGTCAGCAGGTGTACTTTTAAAGGATTGCTATCTGTTTATTATAACAGAATTAGAACATATCCACATTGAAAAAAAATACAGTTTTTTCAGTAATTGCAGTGCTGCAAAGGTGAAAGACGTAGGTCTTAGAAATTTGCTGTATATGGATGTGAAGGGAGGCCACCTTGGATCATCAGGTTATTCCATGCAAAGTGCCAATCAATCAATCAATCAATTAATCAAAACTCATTTTTAAATTACTGTGAGAAATATTTTTCATTTAACAAACAACTTTAGAAAGTGTAAAGAGATAAATAAATTGAAACATAATTGTATTGGTTTGCACAGGTTTGCAAAATTCTATAAGATGGAAAATGGGACAGACTACCGCACTCTGGTCAAAGCCTATGCCATTCGATTTGATGTTATTGTCAATGGAAATGTGAGTATATATTTTAATATATGTCAAAGTTTTGGTGCAAGCAATTTATTCCCAATTAACACAGGGACATTTCAATGACATAAGGGAAAAGATTTCTTCTGTTTGTAAACTTTGGGCCTGATCTTTACAAGGTTTCTGTGTACAAAACCACTGCGCAAACCTGTTTGCATGTGCAAAGCTAATCTACAACCCAGGTGCTTATTAGATTGCATGTGTAAAATCAGCAGAACATGGGGTGAAAACTTTTTACAGTGTTTGCCTTCATGAATATGCAAAACATTTGATAATGACCCAAACATGCAAATTTATGGAAAAGGGATATGCAAATGTAATGCCTTATCACCTGTAATGTGATTTATCAAACCTCAAACAGATCACGGGTGCTGTTTTCGTGTCTAGATTTAGCACTTTTGAAATGCAGGTGCTAACTAGGAAGCAAAAATGTCTGCAGTCACTTTGGTGAGAAGTAGGCATAGATAGAATGACAGACCACTTAGAGGGAGAATCGTCTGTACATGTGTCAACAGATTTGGGTTGTCAAAAATAAAAATAGGTGGGAATAGAGGTTTCTATGTAGGAGCACACCATAGCTGTCAGAGATCATCAGCTGCTGAAGCACAAACCTGATCATCATGAAGTGTGCACATAACTGATCAAGCCTGCACTGCCTGTGTAACTGTAATTGCATATCATGCAAAGGACCCACTGTGCCTTAATGTTGATAATATAATGAATAGAAAATAAATAAAGACATTATGGGGCAGATAAAATCCTTAATTTGCAAACTGCATGTTAACATCACTTCTTAGAAGTTGAAAAATCACCCTTTTAAGGTGGCTTTTCTATGTGGTGAAAAAGAGACTTGAACCTTGTCACTAAACAAAGGAAATATAATTAGTGATCAGTTTTATTATATTCTTTGAATGTGAACATATACCAGGGGAGGTTTTATACAGTACAAGATATTTTGTGTGACCAAAAAACAATTAAAACAATCAAACTCAGTACATATTGTTAAAATATTGTTAAAACAAACAAAATGAATTCAGTAAAATCATTGGAAAAAAATTATTTTTATGTACACAACTGTCTGATTTAAATTCTTTGCAGAGCAGCTATGTGACATTATGTTTTAAAATGAGCAAAGTTATAATATACAGATTGCAAACTCCTACAACAAACTATTTTAATCTTAAATTCAGGCTTTAACTCAATAAGGGAGGCAAACCTCTAATAAATTAATTGACAGACATGTTGGTTTTTTTTTTGTTAATATTGATTGGCTAATTTCTAAGCTACAACCATTGCGAGTTACATCGAACAACGCAGTTAACAAGCTGTGTAGTGTTTTCAGCCCAGACGGAGAACTGAACAGCTGCCCCGTGTGTGCACCGATGGCGGAGGGCATACGTTACTTTGGACACAGCTCTGCCCTCCTGCACAATAACCTGTTATCCAATATTTTTGATTTAAGGCAAAGCAGGATGTAGTCTTTTTCTCACTGGGTCCATCCGGACCACAAACATAAAGCATCTGCTCGCAGAACAACTTCAAATCCAAAGCCTTCTGCGTGGGCAATTAAGCACTCAGAGGTGCCCTGCACAAATGAACAGAAAGGGGAAATAATCTCGTCAAGGCAGAGGCTGAGATGACAAACCTGCTGCTGTGAATAGCGACTAGAAAGGTTAACTGTAACAGTCCAGAAAAGCAGGATCAGAATAGAACAGGAGGAAAAAATGAGCAACTGGATCATTTATAATGATGAAGCACAATAACAACTGCATGTTTCAAGCAACACAGGAGAGAGGATCTGTTTGCCTTTCCTCTAGTTCCACTGGGGGCAGTAGCAGCCAGCCAGTAGCAAACGCAATTTCCTCATTTAAAAAGGGCAGTCTGCACCTCTTTTGCACCAGTTATCCAGTGCATGCATAATCTTTGAAGATCGCTTGCAACACGGCCACTTTTTTGTGACTTTTTGTCGCACAAGCAAGTAAGCACCCTTTATTTGGGATCTTTGAAGATCAGGCCCTTAGTGATTGTGCTACCCAAGTGAATGGAACACTGTGGATATTAATGAAAATCGTTGTTTTTAGGCAGGGAAGTTTAACATGATCCCTACAATCATAAATATGGTGGCAGCATTCACATCAGTGGGAGTGGTAAGGTATTCTGATATGTTTCCTTTATTTGTTTATATATTACAACATTTTGCACCTTTGCCAGAATTTAAAAATTGAAGCATTCTTCAATGTTTTTGGTAGTTATGTTACAAAATTACCAAAAAAAATTACTTTGTTCAAGATACAATGGGCTTTCTACATTTGGATATGCATGTCATGTTTAATCGAGGTATTATTTCTTCTCCCTCTTCTCTTTCATCTTGTTGTTATAGTTATTATTATTTACACTATTGTTGTTGATTTGTAGGGCACCGTGCTGTGTGATATAATACTGCTAAATTTCCTGAAGGGTGCAGAGCAGTACAAGGCTAAAAAGTTTGAAGAGGTAAATTTTTTTATTATCATGGATTAATGTAAAGTGTATGCCTTTGACAAAAATGCTCAAAGACCGGCATGCCTTATGGAAAATTTGCTGGGTGTTGATGTGGTGATACTATTTAAGGTTTGTACGACAGACAGACAGACAGACAGACAGTCTGTCTATGGACATTGAGCCACCATTAGTCAACTGAATAACACATAGCTGTATGCCAAGAATGAGGTCTTAACAATGGTATAGCAAAAAAAGGGATATCACTTTTGTAAGATAGGTTTAATTCAGTCAGTCAGTCAGTCAGTCAGTCATTTTCTACCGCTTATTCCATAGTGGGTCGCGGGGGAGCTGGTGCCTATCTCCAGCAGTCTATGGGCGAGATGTGGGGTACACCCTGGACAGGTCGCCAGTCCATCGAAGGGCAACACACAAACAACCATGCACACACTCATTCACACACCTAAGGGCAATTTAGAGTGACCAGTTAACCTAGGTTTAATTCAGTTTAGTTTATTTATATAATGCCAACTCAATTCAATTTAATTCAGTTTTATTAATAAAGCAGCAATTCACAACACATGTCGTCTCAAAGCACTTCACAAAGTGTTTGGAATGGTGTGGGGTTGTTGGGGAGGTTACAATAAACTACTGAGTGCTAGAGTTTGGCCATTTTAGAATGGGCTATGTGTATATGGAAGCAAATGCGTCCCAATATTCAAATTAAAATGTATTAACAAAATGCTTTTTCATTTTCAAAATGAAGCTGCATTTTTTGACTCATAAATAAAATTTAAAATAAATAATTCAAACTGCATTTTCATATTCTTCTCCAAGACTGCTCAATTTGTAAAATTAATTAAAATAATAAATAAAATAACGTTTATCATTTCACTTGAAAAATTAAAATGTATTAACAGAAATACTTTTTCATTTTAGTCATAGCTGCATTTTTATTTTCTTCTTCAAGACTGCTCATTGTGTAACACAACTAAAGAGCAAACTAAGAACAAAATGCTTTTTCATTTTCATGCCGCGTCTGCAAAAAAGTGTTCCCATAAATCAATTAGACTTCGCAATTCCTAGCAGGCAGGTAGTAACGTCAGTGACAACTTTTCTTCTCTGCCCAGACCGCACCATTGATCTTTTACGTTTTGGGAGCAGTGTGCATTGCTTCCGAGACAAAATGAGAGCGCAAAGATTGTGTTCAGAGACAGTGGGAAATCACCATGTCCAAATCTGTACCAGAGCTGCTAAAGAAGCCGCAGCTGCCCTGAAAGGACAACAAAATCTAATATTATGTCTCTGCAGACCGGAAACCGCAGTTTCAGTCCTGCACGTTCAGACATTCAGTTCTAGAGGTTGTTTTTGAACACTGCCATCTGCTGGATGACTGTAAAACTGCCCGCATATCAGACCCGCAGTTCTAGACCGCTTTTTTTCCCGACTGAAAAAAAATTGTGGCAATATTTTTCACAAAAAAAAAATAAAAAGGAATTTTCCCTTTTGGGTTTTTCAAAAAAGCTACTTCTGATTTTAAATTTAGCCGATGTTTTTTTCCAAAAAAAGCATTAGGGGCTAATTAAGGCATGTTTGGTAATATTTTAGAGTTTTTAGGCCCCCAATCCCAAAACAGTTGAAAGTTTATTATTTTAAAAAAAAGTTTTGGGACTATGAATAGGAATATATTATTTAATATTAATATTTTAAAAATATTTTATCTAAAATATACTAAATAGTAAAAAAAAATGTTTTTACGCTTACACTAAATTTTCAATTCAATTCAGTTTTTATTTATATGGGCCCCCAATTCACAAAACAGGTAGTCTAAAGGCACTTCACAAAAGTCAGGAAAATACTTTCCCAAATTTAATCTTAATAAATTGAACAGTCCCACCCTTTAATTCTTTATTATTAAAAATTGGAAAAAAAACTTTTTCTATCAAAGGGAAAACCCCAGCAGATTGCACCGGGTCAGTGTTTTGCAGCATTAAACCTTCCTCCCGGATAAAACTGTAGGGGGACAGTGGACAGTCATGGCCCTTGACTTTGCAGCAAACCCCCCATACTGAGCATGCAGTAGCGGGCAGTGGGAGGGGAAAAAAAAAATCCCTTTTAACAGGAAAAACCTCCAGAGAAACCAGGCTTAAAGGGGAAACGGCCACTCCACGGGCCGAAGTGGGGGTTAGAGAGAAAAAGAGCAGAGGGAAAAGAAGAGAACAAAGAAGCACTGATCCCGGAAATATTTCTATGGAAAGGGGAAAAAGGTTTAAAAGTTTAAAGGGTGTAGCTCCTTTAGTCGTTTCCCCCTACAAAGAAGGAAAGATAAAACTCTGAGCCATTTTTTAAATTTAGAGTCTGAAGGAGAGCAAAGGAGTTAGTAACAGTAAAAGCCCTCAGTCAGAGCTATGTCTAGGAGAAAAAGGGAAAAGGGTTAAAAAACACTGAAAGACAGGCCATGGGGGATCATCAGTAAAAGGTGAGCATTAAGTTTGTTGCCAGCAAGAAGCTTGGAGAATTCCCCTCTCCAGAAAGGTGTTTCAGGAGACACAGAGTCAGGCCAGGTGTAGCTTCTAGGAAGAGAAAAAAAAGGGGAACAAAGTTAAAAAATGAAAATACAGAAAATAATACAAAATTGAAGGAAGTAGCGGAGAAAAGTAACGAAGAGGGGGAAATTTGGGCCATTATGTCCTCCAGCACCCTTTAAGCCTATAGCAGCATAAAATACCCCAGAGATAGCTCAGGATAACCTAAGCCACTCAAACTATAAGCTTTATCAAAAAGGAAAGTTTTTTTAAAACCCCCCCTTAAAAGGACCCAGTTTGTCCATCTAGAGTCCACTGATGGCCAATTTTTATAAAAAAAAAAAAAAAAAACAAACGATTGGGGGATACCTCTCTCTGTCAGATTGACCATAACCATTGGAAAAAAGAGGGGGTCATACAGGTAGCAGAAAAGGAGGGTGTGTTTGCACCCCCAACCGTAACTGAGCCGGTTTGGCTAAACCGACTCCCCCTTAACTCCAACCCCAACAAGGGGGGAAAAAGACGGGCTTAAAATTTAAAGGGAAGATAGCTCAGGATAACCTAAGCCACTCTAACTAAAAGCTTTATCAAAAAGGGGAAAATTTTAAAACCAGCCTTTTTAAAAGTAGACAGGGTTTTCCCGCCTCACGGACTAAAACTTTTGGGGGCTGGTTCCACAGGAGAGGACCCTGATAATAAAAAGGATCTGCCTCCCATTCTACTTTTAGAGGATCTAGGAACCACCAGTTTAAAACCTGCAGTCTGAGAACGAAGTGCTCCGTTTGGAACGTATGGAAAAATCAGATCTCTGATGTATGATGGAGCTAAATCATTAAGGGCTTTATATGTGAGGAGGGGGAATTTTAAATTCTATCGGGATTTAACAGGGAGCCAATGAAGGGGAAAAGTAAAGTAGGGGAAATATGAATCTCTTTTTTTTTTTCATCAAAACTCTTGCTGCACCCTTTTTGAATCAGCTAAAGGTTTTAAAAGCTTTTTTGTGGACATCCTGATAGTAAAAAATTTTAAAATAGTCCAGCCTTGAAAAAAAAATGCATGGACTAGTTTTTAGCTTTCCACTCCTTGATAGGATATTCTAATTTTTGGCAATGTTCCGGAGATAAAAAAAGGAAAAATCCTAAAAACCTATTTAATATGGGTTTTAAATGACATATCCTGGTCAAAAAAAAAACCAAAGGTTTTTTTACTTTATTTCCGGAGGTCAGTTTAATGCCACCCGGTTTAAGTGATTGCCCTAAGCATTTTCTTTTTTAAAGATTTCCGGTCCAAAAGGGAAAAAACAACTTTTTGGTCTTGTTGAATTTAAGAAGCAGAAAATTTTAAAATTAAACCCCGGGTTTTTATGTCTTCAAGACATGCTTGTAGTCTGTCTAAGGGGTTGGGCTCATCAGGTTTTTAATGGAAAAGGTAAAGCTGAGTATCATCAGCTTGACAGTGAAAATTTTTTCTATGCTGCCTGAAATTTTTACCTTTTTGGAAGCATATATATAGTAAAAAAAATTTGGCCCAAAAGTACTGAAACCCATGGGGTTTACCCCCCAAAATTTAAACCCCTGGATTTTAAAAAGATATTTATCATTTACATGAACAAACTGGAATCTGTTTGTTCATGTAGGCTGGTTTAAATAAGATTTAAACCAGCCTAGCGCTGTTCCCCTGATCCCTACAGAATATTCCAGTCTTTCTAAGAGAATATTGTGATCGACTGTATCAAATGCAGCACTGAGATCTAACAGAACCAGTATAGACACAAGTCCATTATCTTTCAGCAGAGCTGTTTCAGTGATCTAGGACTATGTTTTCTACGTAACGTCACCCAACCAGCCTGAGGTCCTGGCTGCGCGGGCTCTGCTGAAGGACTGGTACGTGGAGCTACCCTCGGTGGCTCGCGAGGGCTAAGGGGCCTCGGCTATCTGCTATCTAGTTTTTCAACAGCGCAGCTGGGCCTCCAATTCCGACACTCTCGGCTCCAAAACTACAAAAAATGTAATACACATACCATCATCACTAAATGAGGCAGAGGAGTAACTGAACATCTGACACAGAGAGCAGGAACGAGGAGGAGACTCAGAGAGAGATAGAGAAACAACAGAAAGGATAGCCATGGTGGAGCTAAAGTTAATGCTAATTTAGCGACCCCTTACCACTACGAGAAAAAACGTGTGAAACACTGAGGGTCCCCAAACGTTAATGGCAGGAACAGTAGACGTTCTACACAGCTACAAATACCTTAGGATCCCACGGGCTCTGATGGAAACCCAAATTTCGATTGAGGAGATCAAAATAACTGATATCGAGACAAAGAAATTATTCACAAATTCTGGAAGATTTCTTCCAAAGTCTAGAGTTATGAGACTGTATGTTAAGCCACCAAAGCCCCAAAAGCATTCTCGTCCATCCCATATTGTGTAATTAATCTGTTAAATAGGATGAGCTGAAGTCCTTCAAATATATGTTCCAGGTATTCAATTCCTTTACTCCTCCAATCTGGAAAGTTTATCATATTATTTTTGTGTAGGATGTCATGGTTGTTCCAGATAGGTATGTAGGACAATTTAACATAATCTCACAAAGTCGGCGAAACAAACTAGTACAGATATAATACTCATGGCAGTCGATTTATTACAGTGCAAATAATTGCATCCTTATGCGATCCAAGAGTCCTGCCAGGCATAGGCTGAGTTGAGACTACCACAGGAAAGTGTGAAAGGATCATTGTGGTAATGCACTGCTAATGTATGAGACTGGAAAAAAAAACATTAAGCAAGTGGCTACAGATGGTGTGGGAATAACACACTGAAGAAGGCTTTCAAATTTTCCACAATCCATTTAAATGGGCTATGTAAGTCACAGAGAGGAGAGGGCTGTCTAAATCTAGTGTCCAAGTCTCATTCTTGAGAGTATCTTAGTACATACTTAGGCACCGGGTTGTCCAAAGTAGATTAATGACAAAGGTATTTTTAAAGAAACCAATTATTATGATTATAATTACGCCTCTGCACATAGGTATAAAAATACTAGAAAAGCTGTTGATTTTTATTTGATGTAGTTTTTCATCACTAATTTTCTCTTTTTGAAGTTTTTCTTGTTTGTGTTAGAATACAGTATGTTGACTGAATATTTTTGCAGATATGTTTGTGGTTTTTTTTATTAAAGGCTTGGTGACAGCTGGAAAGGTACAATGCAATTTATTTATTCTAAACAGAAATCTGCCTCGAGTTTTAGTCTTTATACACCTGTAAACCACACCTATCTTTGTTGCTATTAATGTATGTTCATGATACTGATGAGCAGATTTATTCTTTTACATTGAATCCATTTATTATATATTTTATTACCTCCCTGTCTTATGTATAGCAACTTCGTTAACATGACTTTCTTGTAAATGTGTAAATAAATTCAAGTTCTCTCTCTCTCTCTCTCTCTCTCTCTCTCTCTCTCTGTCTCTCTCTCTTCTTCTGTAGGTGTCAGACAGTCCATTGGACTCCCAAAGCAATGGCTTGTATCGCTCCCAGCTGTCTCTCAGACAAACACCCTTCAAGTCAAGTGACTCGGAGTCTTTTTCTATTGAGCGTTACAGCTAAATGGAAAGGAAGGATGGCTGTGGTTTCAATTTGTCATCACACAGGCTCTTTCAAGGCTGAGAGCATTAAAACTACAAAGACAAAACTATATTAACTGTATGCAGTTTAAAAGCATGACTGTCTTTGCATGTGGTCATGTTTAGTAAGATTTTTGAGCCAGTGGCCAAAAGGGTAATTAGACATGTTTTTTTTTACACTGTATGACGAACATTTCAAACCCCCCCCCCCCCCCCCCCCCCACCACCACCACACGCACACAAATTGGTTAGACTGTAACAAAATCAAACCAAAATAAATTACATTTCAAAGTGAAATGACTTTTCATTCAATCCAGCAAAAAAAGGAAAACATCTGATCACATAATACATACGAAATGTCTTTGTCATTGCATACTGTTGTCCATGAAGGTCATTTTGGGGCAAAACTATTTTTGCATCGTAACTGTGAATTTGAAATAACAGAGAGTAATGCTATAGGAATTTTGTATCTTTAGATTTTTTTTTCAGTCCTTCACAAATACAAAACAGCAGTTACTGTCATTTTGTGAAATTCAAATTTTTCGGCTTTAACAAACAGTTTATTCTCCAAAAGTCTCTGTAGGACCAGGCGGACGTGACGGGTGTGTTCTTCAATGTTCTTAGAATAGATCAGGATGTCGTCAAGGTAAACAAAAACAAAAAACATTCAAAAAATCCCTTAGTACGTCGTTGATGAGTGACTGACAAACTGCCGGTGCATTACATAGTCCAAAAGGCATGACTAGGTACTCAAAGTTACCTAATGGAGTCTTGAAGGCGGTCTTCCACTCGTCTCCCTGGCGGATCCTGACTAAATGATAGGCATTACGGAGATCAAGCTTGGAGAATATAGTGGAACCGTGAACAGGTTCAAAAGCAGAGGAAAGGAGAGGAAGAGGGTACTTGTTTTTAACAGTTATTTGGTTTAAACGCCTATAATCAATACATGGGCGGAGTGAACCATCTTTCTTACCCACAAAGAAAAACCCTGCTCTGAGTGGAGATGAAGAGGGACGAATTAGCCCGGTCACTAATGACAATTAGTGGACCAAGATTCAATTCGGCTTTCTGTCCAGTTCACATGAGGGTTGTGCTTCTTGAGCCAGGGAAAACCTAAGACGATAGAATTCAATGCTATAGGGAACACGAAAAACGAAACCTCCTCCCTATGATTTCCTGAGAGGACTAAAGTAAGAGGTTTAGTTTTATGTGTGATTCGTGGTAATTTTTTGCTGTCTAATGAAGAAACAGCTTGAGGAGTAAGAAGGGGCTCAGTCTCAATCCGAGCTTCTTTTACTAACCTCGGATCAATCAAGTTCTGGTCACTACCTGAGTCAATAAGCGCGGATAAGTTTTGAAATGGACGGTGAGAAATTAAGGTGGCCGGTAAACTAAGTCTGGGGGTAAGGAAACGGTCCGTCAGTCTCCCCTCACTTTCTGGCGGACCCGCCCTTTTGGTCCCGAAGGACGAGTAGGACAGTTAGCAAGATGATGTTCTGGTGAGCCACAGTAAAAACACTGATTAGCTTGGCTAGTCTTTCCTCAGTCTTTCCTCAGGGGAAAGCTGCGTACGTCCAATCTGCATGGGTTCTATATCTGGATTGTTTGAAGCTGGCTTGGGGCGAGCAGTTTCAGGGATGGGGTTAGCAAAATGAGCCCTAACTCCACTCTGTTCCAATCGGGACTTCTTCCTCTCTCTCATTCGGTTATCAAGCCTAACAGCTAACTTGATTAACCCATTCAAAGTTTTAGGTTCGTCGACTAAAGCTAATGCATCCTTTAAAGGATCATTCAATGACTGGAAAAAAGCGGCTCTAAGAGTGCAGTCATTCCATCCAGAAGAAGCTGCAAGGGTACGAAAATCGATGGAGAATTCAGCAACTGACTAATTTCTCTGTTTAAGATCCCATAAGCTACGAGCATTGGCAGTCAAATCTTCCTCACAGGAAAAAGCCTGACGAAACTCCTCCTCAAACTCAGGAAAAGTGCAGCCAAAGTCTAAACAGTTCGAAAAACGGGCCTCTGCCCATCTTAAGGCTTTACCTGTTAGTAACCCTAGTACAAAAGACATTTTTACTGAATCATGAGGAACAGATTGTGGGGAGCAATTAAAGACTAAGATGCATTGGACAAGAAAACACTTACAGTTTTCCTTCTAACCGGAGAATTTGTCTGGATTCGGGGAAGTGACCTCACGTGAGTGCGGAAGTTGCTGAGAAACTGGAGAGGCAGCAGCGCCCTCTATTGCCGGGGCGGTGAATTTGCTCAAGGTGTGCTGAAACAAGGAAGCGAGTTGTTCGATCTGCTGATTGGTCTGTTTCTGTTGTTCAAAAAGAGAACAGAGAGAAGAATCAGAGAAGAAAGAGTAGCGATCTGGTGGTGTTGTTCAGATAAAGTTCTCCTGAATGCTTCTGCTGGGTCAGGTTGGCCAGAGTGTTCTGTCATATTGTATTTAACGGATTTGACCCACATGCAGAAAGCAATCCAGGAGACAGTAGAATTCAGTAAAGTGTTTATTTACAAAGAAGTGAAATACGCAGGAAACTGGAACCGGGATGCCAACTGTAAAAATAAACAAGATGGTAAGCTGGGATAACTTAGGGTCAGGAATCATGAAGTAATAATTCTGTCTTACTTGAGAGGGTGGAGGAATCCGCCTGAGGAGGGTAGAGAGAACAATTCAATTCAATTCAGTTTTATTTATATAGCGCCAATTCACAACACATGTTGTCTCAAGGCACTTCAAAAAAGATTCAGTTATTTGTTCAAATTGGATAAAAAGTTTTTCTGTCTAAGGAAAGGAAACCCAGCAGATTGCATCCAGTCAGTGACTTGCAGCATTCACTCCTCCCGGATGAACATGTAGAGACAGTGGACAGTCACCGGCGTTGACTTTGCAGCAATCCCTCATACTGAGCATGCATGTAGCAAAAGTGGAGAGGAAAAACTCAGTTTTAACAGGAAGAAACCTCCAGCAGAACCAGGCTCAGTGTGAGCGGCCATCTGCCACGACCGACTGGGGGTTAGAGAGAAAAAGCAGAGACACAAAGAGAACAAAGAAGCACTGATCCAGGAGTACTTTCTATGAGAAGGAAAAGGTAAATGTTAATGGATGTAGCTCCTTTAGTCGTTTCATCTAGAAAGAAAGAACAGATAAACTCTGAGCCAGTTTTCAAGGTTAGAGTCTGAAAGATAGCACATAGAGTTAGTCACAATAAATGCTCAGCCAGTAGCCATGTCTAGGAGAGAGAAAGGGTTAACACTAAAAGACAGGGCCATGTGGATCATCGGTAGAGGGTGAGCATTAAGTTGTTGCCAGCAGAAGCTCGGACGATTCCCCTCTCCAGAAATGTGTCACAGGTAGACATCTTGTCAGGCCAGGTGTAGCTTCTAGGAAGAGAAAAGAGAGAGAACAAAGTTAAAAGCTGAAATAACAGCAAATAATGCAAAATTGGAGAGTAGTGTGAGAATGTAACGAAGAGGGTGAAAGTGGTCATTATGTTCTCCATCAGCCTAAGCCTATAGCAGCATAACTACACAGATAGTTTCAGTTCAGATTATTTAGTTAGACGGCGCTTATTTACAACAATGTCGTCTCAAGGCACCCCACAAAGGGTCCCACTGATGGTCATTGTTATACTAAAAACCACAAGGACTGGGATACCTCTCTCTGTCAGACTGATTATAACCTTTGGAAAAGAGAAGGGGTCATACAGGTAGCAGAAATGGAGGGTGTGTTTGCACCTCAACCATAACTGAGCCGGTTTAGGGTAAACCTGACTCCCCCTTACTCCATCCAACCTCATAAACTAAGCCACTCTATTTCTAATTTTGGCAATGTTCCGGAGATGAAAGAAGGAAATTCTAGAAACCTGTTTAATATGGGATTTAAATGACATGTCCTGGTCAAAAGTAACACCAAGGTTTTTTACTTTATCACTGGAGGCCAATTTAATGCCATCCAGGTTAGGTGATTGACTAAGCAGTTTCTTTTTTAAAAACTCCGGTCCAAAGACGACAACTTCTGTCTTGTCTGAATTTAGAAGCAAAAAATGTAAAGTCACCCAAGTTTTTATATCTTCCAGACATGCTTGTAGTCTATCTAACTGGTTGGGTTCATCAGGATTTATGGATGAATCCAAGTGGATGTTTACCCGAGAGACTGGGTTTGGTGGGTTTGGTATGCCAGGAGGATTTGTTAGTCCAAGTAGTACAGCAGATGGCTCGGTGGATGGAGAAGGATGGACAGGGTTCGCAGATGGAGATCCGATGAGCGAGGGAATCAGGAGGCTGCCGGCCGGTGTGATCCAACGGAATAATGAGAGATTGGAGTCTCTGTTCATGGAGCTTGATTGCTTCCTTCCAGAAAATGATAATCCAGGCAAGGTTCTTTGCTAGGCAAGGTCTGGTTCAAGGTAAACCTGCAGGAAACAAAATACAAAGTCACAAGGTTTTTCCAAGTAAGATCAGGACAAAGGTACAGTGGCTGAGTAGTACCACCAAAGGCAACACTCTGGCACTGAGTTGCTGACAGCCTCCTCCTTAAATAGTCCTCTGCAGTTCATCAGGGAAATAGAGAACACCTGCCCGGGTAGGCCCGGCGGTGGCTCTCCTGGGGTTCCTGTGCATATTTGTATGGAGAACCTTGTATACACAAGCGCACTCACACTCAGACCCACAGGTGTTTAGATTCAGGTGTTATCAGATAGACAAATGTTCTATATTGAGCCACATTTTCCACTAAATACATCTTGCATTTATAAGTACCATGCACTTTTTGGTAAAAAAAAGCTGTTAATATGAACGTTTCTGCAGGTGTAGAAGCAAGCACCAGTGTGTTATCTTGGATTCTTTCATCCTTCTTTTATTCCTCCATTCTTTTCTCCTTCTCTCCCCTTTTCCTTTTTGCCCCACTTCTTTCTCTTCCGTGCTTCTTATTTTTTTCCATATTTTCATTCTGTCAGCAACTCCTAATTTATCATGGATACTTATCATTTTATTAGACACATCAGGAATAAAAAATACAACACTGTTCTCCAAATAAATGACAAACACCACCCCTCTCAGCTAAGAGGTAATCCAAAGTCATCCTATTGCCAAAATAGAATCCTAGCTCTCTCTTGCCGTTTGAACATTGTCTTCCTTTCTAATAATGGACTGATCGAATCATAGGCAGTAGCTGAATAACATTCTCCAGACCAATTAGCAGGCAGATACGGATATGATCTATTTCTAAACATCCAAACCATGTTCTTAGGACACAAATACCCATCTCTACTAGGAAAAGTAAAAAGAACCCTGGTTAATTTACCTGCCTGGCTATTCAATTCATTTCCATTTGGTAAGGCTGTAAGATCAAGAGTTAACACAAAAGGCTCTGGGACCAAAGATCCTGAAATGGTATAAGAATCAGTTCTGATAGGACATGACTCAAATTTATGTCTGTTGGTTAATGCACATGAAACAGATATAATAGTTTTGCAACCCTCTGTCTTTCCAAGGAAATAAGGTGTGTTTTCCTCTGCAATACAAGTATGTAGATCTTATTAATTCCAATTACCCCAAAATCTATAAAGTATTCCTGTAGTAGCACATATTAAATTAGTCTCACTAGAAAATCTACTAACATTTCTGCTTTGCCTTACAATGTAATTCCTCACCCAAGGAAAAATAACCTCCACCAGCTGTTTATGTTGCCAATCTGGAAAGAAAGTAGTTAGAATAGAAGCAGTTTCAATAGGAACAGGTACCAAAATGGTTGATCAGTAATGGCACGTGGAATCAAACAACAAACATAATAACTTTTTTTTTCATTTTTTATCTTCCTCACAGTTTGATGCATCAAGTGATGAATCCCTCTTCGAATCAGCTGATGAGTATTATTAGCGCAATTACTCAGATCAGCCACACATTGTCGTTGCTGTACCTTTGCCCAAATGAACACAAGAATAATAAAAATAACTGCAATACCAATCATCAGCATCAGAACAAACCATCTTCCATATAGCTGCAACGTGACCTTGAAGTGGAATGTCCTTTCTTCTGGTACTGAAAGCAAACTGTTTTTTTTCAAAGGAAACAAATTAAAAACAAAATTTAAAAATCCTGCTGCCTCTCCTGAGTGGCTTCTGCGCTTCAAGCTGCCCTGTTACCAATATAGTACAGGTGGGCGGTCTTGGGAAACTCCTCTAGGTAGGAGGTTCAGAACCAGGATGCTGCTCAGGTGATGTTCCCATGAACACCTTCCAGTATAGCAAAGACCCAGGTGTCACGTTCTGCTACCTTGACAACGGTGTAGGATCTGATATGGGCCATTGCAGCATCTGGACTTCAACTGTGTTCTCCTGGAATCAAGGAGTGGAGTTCGGAAGTGGCTGTTTTCAGCAATGCAGCTTTTGCAATCTGTGAAACTTGCAAAAGCACAGTGGACAGGTTTTGACAGTAAAACAATATCCTCTCTTCACACAAAGATGTGGAAGGTAGAAATCTTAGCAATATCCCCATGCCTAAATTAGGGGACCTGTCAAACAGCACTTCAAAAGTCTCAATCGTAAATGAAAACAATAAGCAGAGCCTTCACAATCCTTGGCTATTTTTTTAATTTCAAAGTCCAGTTCTCAAGCCTAGGTGCTTAATTACATGAACTTCATCAAAACATCCAGCAAAATCAAAAATAATAATCTTCTCACTCCACCTAGTATACTAGCAGTGATCATCAGCTTAATATTCTGAATATTAAAAAATGTGACATATGATGTTTGAGGAAGGCCTGATTACAGGTCATTATTTCCATAGTTTCAGAATACCCAAAGAAAATTTCAGACAGGTTTTCAGAATGTGATCTTAAGGAACTATGCACCATTTATATAAACAAAGTACAACGTCTCTTTCGCTTTGTCCTCACTGAAGGTATGAGCTATCCTTTTTCCCATGAGTGCTAAAACTTTTGTAATTCATTCTAACATTCCCCTCTTCTGGTGCAGGGTCCAACCCATGCGACAATCCAGCAAAAAGTTTAAAAAACGTCTAGTCACTAGGATCACATTACATAAAACCACAGAAATGAATTCTGACAAAACTATGTGTTACTATGAAATTACCAAAAACAACATAAATAAATAAAATATAGATGTTTCTAACTGTAATTCAGTTCCATTAACAACAAAACGCAAACTTCAGTTGTTGTACAGTACATCAATGTCTCACTTAGAATTAAGTCACATATCATCCTGATTTGTCTTGTATGAAGATAAATATTAGATTAATGGACATCTAATGTAATTTTGATGCATAAACTCTACAAAGTTAATCTAATAAATAATTCCCACCAAATATGAAGTCATGACTCAGATTCTTTATCAAAAATATATTCCTTACTTTTCATATCTTATTCTTGAACCGCCACCTTAACGTGGTGGAGGGGTTTGAGTGTTCAAATGATCCTAGAGGCTATGTCGTCTGGGGCTTAAATGCCCCTGGGCAAACAGGCTCTAGGTGATGGGTCAGACAAAGAGCGGTTCAAGAATCCTTCATGAGGACCACAAAATCGAGGCACGTGTCGCGGCCCGGAACAGCGGAGTCGGGGTCCCACCCTGGAGCCAGGCCTGGGGTCGGGACTCGTCGGAGAGCGCCTGGTGGCCAGGTTGCTCCTCGCAGGACCCGGCCGGGCCAACCCTGAACGAGAGACGCGAGGCCATCTCCCAGTGGGCCCACCACCTGCAGGGGGAACCGTGAGGGACTGGTGCAAAGAGGATTGGGTGGCGGACGAAGGTGGAGACCTCAGCGGCCCGATCCCCGGATGCTTAGGCTGGCTCTAGGGACGTGGAATGTTACCTCACTGAGGGGGAAGGAGCCTGAGCTTGTGCGGGAGGTCGAGAGATATCGACTAGAAATAGTCGGGCTCGCCTCTACGCACAGCGTGGGCTCTGGAACCCATCTCCTTGAGAGGGGCTGGACTCTCTTCTACTCTGGAGTGGCCCACGGGGTGAGGCGGCGGGCTGGGGTGGGTTTGCTTGTTGCCCCCCAGCTCAGCCGTCTAGTGTTGGGGTTTACCCCGGCGGATGAGAGGGTCGCATCCCTGCGCCTTCGGGTCGGGGATAGGTCTCTGACTGTCGTTTCGGCCTACGGGCCGAGCGGTAGTGCGGAGTACCCGGCCTTCTTGGTGTCCCTGTCGGGGGTGCTGGATAGTGCCCCTCCCGGGGACTCCATTATTCTGCTGGGGACTTCAACGCCCACATGGAAACGACAGTGACACTGAGAGCGTGATCGAGAGGAATGGCCTCCCGATCTGAATCCGAGTGGTGTTTTGTTATTGGACTTCTGTGCTAGTCACGGATTGTCCATAATGAACACCATGTTCAAGCATAAGGTGTTCATCAGTGCACTTGGCACACAGGACACCCTAGGCAGGAGGTCAATGATCAACTTTGTTGTCGTATCATCAGACCTTCGGCCGCATGTTTTGGACACTCGGGTGAAGAGAGGGGCTGAGCTGTCCACTGATCACCACCTGGTGGTGAGTTGGATCCGCTGGAGGAGGAGAAAGCCGGACAGACTTGGCAGGCCCAAGCACATAGTGAGGGTCTGCTGGGAACGCCTGGCGGAGCCCTCGGCCAGGGATGTATTCAACTCCCACCTCCGGGAGAGCTTTGACCAGATTCCGGGGGATGTTGGAGACATAGAGTCCAAGTGGACCATGTTCTCCGCATCTATTGTCGATGCTGCTGCCCGTAGCTGCGGCCGTAAGGTCTGCAGTGCTTGTCGCGGCGGCAATCCCAGAACCCGGTGGTGGACACCGGCAGTAAGGGATGCTGTCAAGCTGAAGAACGAATCCTATCAGCTGTGGTTGGCTTGTGGGACTCCTGAGGCGGCTGATGGGTACCGTTAGGCCAAGCATGCTGCGGCCCGAGTTGTGGCAGAGGCAAAAACTCGGGCCTGGGAGGAGTTCGGTGAGGCCATGGAGAAGGACTACCGGTCGGCCTCGAAGCGATTCTGGCAAACCGCCCGGCGCCTCAGGAGGGGGAAGCAGTGCTTCGCCAACACTGTTTATAGTGGGGGTGGGAGGCTGCTGACCTCGACTGGGGACATTATCGGGCGGTGGAAGGAGTATTTCGAGGATCTCCTCAATCCTGCCATCACGCATTCCCTGGTGGAAACAGAGGCTGGGGACTCGGGGTTGGACTCTTTCATCACCCAGGCTGAAGTCACCGAGGTGGTTAAAAAGCTCCGCGGTGGCAAGGCTTCGGGGGTGGATGAGATCCGCCCTGAGTACCTCAAATCTCTGGATGTTGTGGGGCTGTCATGGTTGACACACCTCTTCAACATTGCATGGCGGTCGGGGACAGTACCTCTGGACTGGCAGACCGGGGTGGTGGTCCCCCTTCATAAGAAGGGTGACTGAAGGGTGTGTTCCAACTACAGGGGGATCACACTCCTCAGCCTCCCTGGTAAGGCCTATGCCAGAGTATTGGAGACGAGAGTCCGGCCGATAGTCGAACCTCGGCTTCAGGAGGAGCAGTGTGGTTTTCGTCCCAGCCGTGGAACACTGGACCAGCTCTATACCCTCTACAGGGTACTCGAGGGCTCATGGGAGTTTGCCCAACTGGTTCACATGTGTTTTGTGGAGCTGGAGAAGGCATTCGACTGTGTCCCTTGTGATGCCTTGTGGAGGGTGCTCCAGGAGTATGGAATCGGGGGCCCTTTATTAGGGGCCATCCGGTCCCTGTACGAGCGGAGCATGAGTTTGGTCTGCATTGCCGGCACTAAGTCAGACCTGTTCCCGGTGCATGTTGGACTCCGGAAGGGCTGCCCTTTGTCATCGGGCCTGTTCATAACTTTTGTGGACAGGATTTCTAGACACAGCCAAGGGTCTGGTTTGGGGACCAGTGGATTTCGTCTCTTCTTTTTGCAGATGACGTGGTCCTGCTGGCCCCCTCTAGCCAAGACCTACAGCATGCGCTGGGGCGGTTCGCAGCCGAGTGTGAAGCGGCTGGGATGAAGATCAGCTCCTCCAAGTCAGAGGCCATGGTACTCGACCGGAAAAGGGTGGCTTGTCCTCTTCAGGTTGGAGGGGAGTTCCTGCCTCAAGTGGAGGAGTTCAAGTATCTCGGGGTCTTGTTCATGAGTGAGGGAAGAATGGAGCGGGAGATCGACAGACGGATCGATGCGGCTGCCGCAGTAATGGGGGCGCTGTGCTGGTCCGTTGTGGTGAAGAGAGAGCTGAGCTGAAAAGCAAAGCTCTCGATTTACCGGTCGGTCTACGTTCCTACCCTCACCTATGGCCAAGAACTTTGGGTCATGACCGAAAGAACGAGATCCCAGATACAAGCGGCTGAAATGAGCTTCCTCCGTAGGGTGGCCGGGCACTCCCTTAGAGATAGGGTGAGGAGCTCGGCCATTCGGGAGGGGCTCGGAGTGGAGCCGCTGCTCCTCCACATCGAGAGGAGCCAGTTGAGGTGGCTCGGGCATCTATACCGGATGCCTCCTGGACACCTTCCTCGGAAGGTGTTCCAGGCACGTCCCACCGAGAGGAGGCCCAGGGGACGGCCCAGGACACGCTGGAATCCAAATTCACTGATGCTAAACCCTTTGCCAATTCTTTATACTGTAACTCCGTAATAATAATAACTACAATCCTGAGTTATTGTTATAATTCTCTTTTTGTTTTGCTCAATTTGATCCCAGCTGTATTCAAGAATTTCTCTGCTCAGGTTAAATGCAAATAAGTATTTTAAGTCGGCATTTACATTTTTATGGCATACCCAAACAAAACAAAACTGCAGTGTTAAACTTAACCAGAAATTAAGATGAGAAGCTTGACTCCAAACTGGACTTTGTTCCCACATAGTGTTTCAAAAGGAGAACCAACATCATTTTCTTTAATTTGGGCTATTTAAATTTTGAGAGTTGGGGAGAAAATTATTACTAGAACCCCTCTTTAATCTATCTAAATCCTAATAAATGTTTCAATATTTTATTTCTTAGTAATCTGAAATTACCTTGTGTACCTTTGTACTCCTAGGTATTCTTTTAATCTTTAAAACCGTAAGAAATCAAACAAGGAGACTGTAGTTTGAGCTGACCATCCTCTCAAGTGTTGTGAGAGCCTTTATGTCTTTTCTTTTCCTAAAATAAAGGATTTTACTCTTTATTCTGTTATAAAGAATCATAGCCTTGGCTCCAAAACAAAACTCTTCAGCCCCAATCTGTGTTCTCCAGAGTAGAAATTTTGAGTATTATTGCATTTCAAAGCCACTAAAATGAATGGAACTCATCATTGGCTTAGATCTGTTTTTTACCTTTAATTCAGTATTATAATTTTATGGACCCAAAATCTGTGGCTCACGGGCTTCAGGAGTCCAGGAACCACAGGTTGAGTACTGCTGCATTAAACAATGATGCTAGCTTTCTGCAGAGATTGAAGGATTGATGAAATATCCCCAGACCTGTTAGTGTATTATTTCTACTTGGACAATAATCAGATTAAAAAAAATTACTAGTTCAGAGCTCCTAGTTTACCTCAGATCATATTTGCTCCTAACCCATAAGAAGCTTCAGACAAACATTATGCTAAAAGAAAAACCCAAGCCTAAAAACAAAACAAAAAACAGATCTGTTTTAAAATAAGGAAAAGCATGCTTAAAAATTTGGTACTGTGGTGGGAAATAATTCCACAGTTCTGAAGGCCTTTTCTATGCAGAGTCTTTCAGGGAACATGAGATTAATTTAATTTTGTGTGGTACCACTGTCCAATCAGATTTTTTCTTACCTTCAAAAATAACCCAATTCTTTCCATTCTCATTTTAAAGGTTTGTTTTGCCAAGGAAAAAGTGTTTAACAAACAAATTACTCTCAAAGGTTTTAAAAGTTTTAGCTGGTGATATCTTAGAAAACAAGTGTTTGAATATTTCTATGCAACACAAACTAATTAGATTTCCTTTCCTTCCCCAGAGGAAAAAATAAACTGCAGAACCAAGCCTTTCATAGTTTTGTCAGGACCTGATATAAGGTACAGTTTAAATCAACAAGCTGCATGAATCAGAAGAGGGAAGAAAAAAAAAACTAATATAACCTCAAAGATAATACAACACCCTTTCATCAAACTTTTTGAAAGGTGACCTTTGACCTTTGAGGGGGGTCATGGGGTCATGGGGGGTGTGGGGAGGTCATGGGGTCAACGGGGTGTGACCGAGGGACGTAACCATGCATGTTGATTGGATGTCGTCATGAGTGGCGAGACCTTAAATGAGCCAATAATAATACAGGGGTGTGTTTAAGGGTGTGTAATGGGGAAGGCCTTAAATGAACCAATGAAAACACAGGGGGTGTGTATGATATGAATAAAACAAGACGAAAATGGTATTATCAGAAACTGTATGGCATCAGTACCAATTAAAATAGAGGGATGTGTGTTTAAGGGTGTTATTATTGAATTGTATGTTTTTCAAGGGTTAATACATCTAAAAAATACATGCAGCCTTTATACTTTAAAGGTATACTGAACTTAATGCTGGCCTGTCACATGAAATCCTAATAAAATGAAATGTGTAACCTGACAGAACTGTAAGTTCATTTTGCTGTGTGTGTGTGTGTGTGTGTGTGTGTATTGATTTGAGCTCTGGCTGCCCATCCAAAGTGTCAAGGCAGATGTTCCGGAACAGGTTGGGGGGGCATTGCCTATGTCAAAGTGGCCCTGCAGCAATGTCAGAGGTCACTGGTGTCTCACCAGTATCACATGCTTTTTCGCAGAAGTAAGTGAGTTATATACCTTAAGTGCAATCCTTTCCATATGTAGGGGGCATTCCACATAAACAAGTTTTACATTGAATATCAGCTGCATGTCAAAGGTCACTGGTGTCTCACCAGTATCACATGCTTCTCTCAATATCTAGGGGCAGTCCAAACAAGTTAAAAATGAATATGTAATTAGGTAATTGGACCTCTTCTGCATTTCAGCTTTAAATTAGGTTGATTCAGGACTTCCAGAAGCCTGAACCTTAGAGCAATCAGCTGTTCACCAATCAAGTTCACTTCTGTTGTCTGGATAAAAAGGCCGTAGATGAAATCAGATTCTTAATTTCGAACCACAGTCCTTCCAGGGCACACGGGTTGATCCTTTTTTTTTATGCAGTCGATCAGCTGGGCTGTGTCTCTGGTCCTCTCTTCTTCGTGTTGTTTGTTGGCCTTCAAAAGGTTCGCTTTCAGCCCCTAGCTAGCTCTCGTCACTCCTAGTCATCCTACAGTTCTCTCCCTAATCTGCTCAGGCTTAAACTTTACACAGTTTTACACATTCCATTCTCAGCTTTCTGCGTTTACTTTAAAACACATTTATAAAACCACCACTTCATTCTTTTTATTCATACATCACAACTGATCAACATTATCTCTTTCATATATAGCTGATTGAGAATTTCTAAACCTTAATGTTTTTTTTTATTTTAATTATCAGTTCTCAATTATATTTCAATCATATGTGTTTTAACTTGATAATCAAAGATTACTCATTTTATTTAATACTTGTAGAAAATAGAAAATCATCATACATCATTTCCTTGGTTACACTTGTTTATACTTCTGCAAAAGATAAGACTGTTAATATGTGACTCCGCACAGGCCTCTCCAGTCTCTCAGTCCCAGAATATGAGAATATGCTTGTTTCACTGCTTCAACTGTGTATTTTAATAATTGTTGCAAGGATTACACAAAAGGATATTTATTGTAATGTTTATGGATTTAACTGTGAGCAGTTAATGAATGTTGCATGGATTACATGGGAAGATCACACCTCATTTTGACAACAGCTGTATAAATATGAGCATATGCAACAACAGAAAGGGATGTAGCAGATAATGAAATATATTAGAAAATTAATTCACTGAGAGAAAAGTATATGTAGGGCAACATGAATAGTGCAAGTATCTGTAGCAGCTGGATGAGTTGTAACAGAGTTCACACTGACCATGTAAAGTGACTAGTGTATGAATGGGAGGAGGGATTATTGGGAATTTATCAGTCTTATGATGTCTGGGATGAAGCTATTGCTGAATCTTGTTGTTCTGCATGTGCAGCTGGTGAACCTTTTACCAGAAGGCAACAGGGAGAAAAGTCTGTGATGGGGGTGGGTGGAAACTTTTGTAAAGGTCCGAGTCCTTGTCAGACAAGTTAAGATTGGTCATGATCCAAGAACTTCTAAAAAATCGTGTGGGCTCTGAGTAAGGTCAAATTGAATAATTGTAACACGACCTTTGGTCTATAAAGATTAAAGACCTCCCAACAGGTCTCACAATAAGGTAAAAGTGAACATCCATCAGTTTCATCATTTCTTGTCTAACATCTTTTTTCTTAAACAAGTAAACAACACTTTTATACTAACTTCATTTAGAGTTGATGACACCACATATTGTTTATGTCCATCAGTTGTTTCCTGTATTAGGATGAAAAGGTGGTTAAACAGTTTAGGTGAAGGGTTGATTTAGTAGATTAACTATTTATAAAAGTGAAAGGCATGACTTTTGTTAAATTCAACCTGTTAATAACCACACAGAAAACTCTCTAATTCTAAATCTTAAATCTTAAAGTTTGCTTTGGTGCAATAAAACATGTTTTTATTAGACCTACAACCAAAGATGTACTTACAACCAAATCCTACCCACTTTTTGGAACTTAGCATGTGAAGAAAAACACAAATATTTCCCTACCTGCAGCCTGAACTTGTGTGATCCCTTAGAAATCCAAAGGATGCCATTAAGAAAGTTTCTGTTAAGACAAGAGTTCAGCAGAGACAAAGTCTTATCTCCATTTCTTTTTTTCATATACTAGTACTATAACTAAAAAGCTACTTTGTAAAATAGCTCCCATTCTTTCTTACTTATTTAGTTTGGGAAACCTATATTTCTAGTCTTTTACAGACTTCTGCATTCATTTTCCAGTCTTCTGTCATTCCAAACACTCACAAAGGTCTTTCCTTAGATAAAAGTGGTTCTCAGTAGGACAGTACTATAACAGATCTAACAGTTTACCAGAGAAATAAAGTCATCCAAGGGAATGAATAAGGTGGGTTTTGACAACATCGGTTTACCATGTCGATAAGGTAGCCAATATAATAAAAAATTTTTTTTACCAATCACTTTTTAAAAGCAGTACAGATTTCATTTTCTTCCTCTGCAATTTTTAAAAATGTCATTGTTCTTGTAAGAAATGTTCCGGGACCTGCTACTTTATTAACTCTGTTAGACCTGCACTTCAGTCACCTACAATATCATTTATAGTTTTACTTTACAGGGTATTTTCTACAAATGTTTGGGTAACACAAGTCACATCAGGTAACCATACAAACGTTATTTTAATTAGATATACATTATTTAAACAATCTCATATCATGTCTGTAGGGAATGTTGTCATGAATATGACTGGTTTATAAGGTCTTGTTAGTTTACATTTATATTTAGAAACCAAATCTGTTGAGTTAAGTCATCTTAATCCTGGGAGCAGCACCGTCCATTACTGAACTGCTAACTTTGTCATTCTTCCCAAGTAACGCCAGCACCATCCAAAAAAATTTTGTCATCTTATTTCAGCAAAATGCCACCAAAGAAAAGGTTTAAACAACAGGACTTTGTTTTCTTAAAAAGAGTGACGTCAGAGAGTAACGGTTACACATCACAAGGTCAACACCTAATCATCCTCGGCTATTTAACATGTCTGACGTTATATTAGAAATTATGTGCAATACTGTCTCATCAGGAGGATGATAGTACATAAGTAGCGAGGCAGTTGAAGCAATAAAAGGTGGAGAGACAGAGGAAGCTCGAGTGAGGTGTTGAATGATTAGTGATAAAAATATGATTAGACCCAGGGGCAGCTTCAGGGTGGGGGGTAAGGTTTAAAAATCACATTATTGATAGAATAGATCCAGAAAGGAGAACAGGTGAGAACTGTCAGGATGATTTTTTTTAAGATAATTTTTATCATTCTTTTTTTATTTCCACAGTAATATAAAGGTTTGGGTTAGCATAGGAGGTTATCAGCTGCACTAGAACACCCCACAAGTGTTCTGCACATTTACATGGTGAAATGCTGCTCCATTTTAACCGACGGGTGGATCTTCTCCCCCATTTATTTTTAAAATGTGCCACCTTTATGCTGAGGAGCGGTACCTTAGACATGCATCTCTGAAGCTATTCTGTATGTTTAGGAGCAGCAGCAATGCAGCAGCACAACCAGAAAAAGAGGATGGTGCAGGGCTGGAGGTCTTAAATAAATCAGTGAAGACTTTTAATTTCAGGGTGAGGTTTTGCTATTAACAGATTTGACTGGATGAACCTAAACACATCTGCAAATCAGTTGTTAAAACTCTTTATGTAGCAGAAAAGCCTCAACAGATGCTGCTTTTTTTAAATCTTTTGTAAGTATAATCCTGATACTGCATATTACCATATGCCATAAAGCCATGCAGGAACATCAAGGGTTTGAGGCATTTTTGACCAATAAAACATCTTAAACCATTTATGGATCTGTACGGTTTCCAATATGTGTTCCCCCCCAATGTTTAACTTGTTCCTACACCCTTGACTGTAACAGTTTCTAAAATAACCCCTTAGCTGTTTTAAACATCTTGAATACTATGTTTTTAGTACATGTTTATTTAATTTCTGGGTATAATATGTGTTTTTGCAGTAAAGTCAGGCAAACATTAAGCATTAAGAAAAAGACGTTTGTTTTTTTTTTTTTTTTTTACAAATAAACCACAGTTTATGAATTGGCTCTCCATTTCATCTTTGTTATCAATCCTAAACTTTCGTCCGGTTGTCTTCTGTGCTAAATCCTGCAAGTAAAACGAGTAGAAAGTGGCAGCTCAGCTCTCCAGTCACAAATACTCCCGTAATAGACAAGACAACATCAAAGACCTACAGGATGTGTTTGCCAAATTTGATCTGAGTTTTATATCTGCTTCTTAGGAAGTGTCTGGTGCACTTTTTATTTTTAATCACAAATACACATCATTCCACAGACAAAGTTTTTGCACCCCTTCAACCTGATGTAGCAGAGCAGCAAACACTGACTTCAAGGATATCCTGTTTCTAGTGAGAAATTTACATCACATTAACTAAAGTGACCCAAGTGATGGATGCAGTTAAATGATATTCTGAGTAAACCTTTAACTCTTGAATACATTTATATTGGGAAGACTTTCCCAGGATTGTTTGAAAAACAGGAGCAGATTATAGCGTTCAGTCCCGTGCCATAAATCACACCCCACTGAACTTTGGTGTATATTATTGGTATTTTATGTGAAAGATGAAAACAAAGCTGCTCATCATCGTGTTAAACATCTTTCACATAAAATACCAATAATATACACCAAAGTTCAGTGGGGTGTGATTAATTTTGGAAGGCCCAGTATTAGATCTAAGTTTCCAAACAGCACTCTATGTTAAAAAAAGTCAGAGACCCAGCTGTGTAACAGCTGTGTTACGGTACTATAATACGCAACAAGGATGCATGCAGACACATGCCTCCATGTGTTTTTGTGATTGAGAAGCTCTGTGCTTGACAGGAGTAGATTCAAGGAAGTTTAGAAAGATACGTGTTCACAGCAGTTTTTCAGTCTTAAAGGAGAGGGATGAATCTAAACATCACTGATGGATTTATGGCACGGGACTGAACGCTACAATATGCTCCTGTTTTTCAAACAATCCTGGGAAAGTCTTCTCAACATAAATGTATTCAAGAGTTAAAGGTTTACTCAGAATATCATTTAACTGCATCCATCACTTGGGTCACTTTTGTTAATGTGATGTAAATTTCTCACTAGAAACATGATATCCTTGAAGTCAGTGTTTGCTGATCTGCTACATCAGGTTGAAGTGGTGCAAAAACTTTCTCTGTGGAATGATGTGTATTTGTGATTAAAAATAAAAAGTGCACCAGACACTTCCTAAGAAGCAGATATAAAACTCAGATCAAATTTGGCAAACACATCCTGTAGGTCTTTGATGTTGTCTTGTCTATTACAGGAGTCAGTATTTGTGACTGGAGAGCTGAGCTGCCACTTTCTACTCGTTTTACTTGCAGGATTTAGCACAGAAGACAACCGGACGAAAGTTTAGGATTGATAACAAAGATGAAATGGAGAGCCAATTCATAAACTGTGGTTTATTTGTAAAAAAAAAAAAAAAAAACAAACGTCTCTTTCTTAATGCTTAATGTTTGCCTGACTTTACTGCAAAAACACATATTATACCCAGAAATTAAATAAACATGTACTAAAAACATAGTATTCAAGATGTTTAAAACAGCTAAGGGGTTATTTTAGAAACTGTTACAGTCAAGGGTGTAGGAACAAGTTAAACATTGGGGGGGAACACATATTGGAAACCGTACAGATCCATAAATGGTTTAAGATGTTTTATTGGTCAAAAATGCCTCAAACCCTTGATGTTCCTGCATGGCTTTATGGCATATGGTAATATGCAGTATCAGGATTATACTTACAAAAGATTTAAAAAAAAGCAGCATCTGTTGAGGCTTTTCTGCTACATAAAGAGTTTTAACAACTGATTTGCAGATGTGTTTAGGTTCATCCAGTCAAATCTGTTAATAGCAAAACCTCACCCTGAAATTAAAAGTCTTCACTGATTTATTTAAGACCTCCAGCCCTGCACCATCCTCTTTTTCTGGTTGTGCTGCTGCATTGCTGCTGCTCCTAAACATACAGAATAGCTTCAGAGATGCATGTCTAAGGTACCGCTCCTCAGCATAAAGGTGGCACATTTTAAAAATAAATGGGGGGAAAAGATCCACCTGTCTGTTAAAATGGAGCAGCATTTCACCATGTAAATGTGCAGAACACTTGTGGGGTGTTCTAGTGCAATTCCTTCCCCAAAATGTAGTCTCTCATTATTCCAAACAAACACATCTTCCCTAAAGTCAGTTTATAACTTGGAAACAGTATACTGAGGGTTTGTAAAGTTTCTTTTAAAGTTTATAACTTGGAAACAGGGTTAGGGTTAGGATTTGTAAGGTTTCTTTTAATTACATATTTTGTCTTACCTCTTTTCTCCTGCTTTTTCCCCACCGCTCTTTACAAGTCCCACCAAGTGGTTGAAGCAGATTGTCAGTCAGTCAGTCAGTTGATGCAGAAGTGGAAGGTCTGCTCATTTTATCGTGGTAGGGAAGCACAATCTTTATTTACTTTTAGATCTTACAATTTTTGAACTGATTTAAACTGGCTCATATATTCAGCAAATAGGTCCTGCTGGAAAAGCAAAATGAACTTACAATTCTGTCAGGTTACACAGTTAATTTTATTAGGATTTCATGTAACAGGCCAGCATTAAGTTCAGTATACCTTTAAAGTATAAAGGCTGCATGCATTTTTAATTTTTTTTAGATGTATTAACGCTTGGAAAAACATACAATTCAATAATAACACACCCCCTCTATTTTAATTGGTGCTGATGCCATACAGTTTCTGATAATACCATATTTGTCTTGTTTTATTCATATCATACACACCCCCTGTGTTTTCGCTGGTTCATTTAAGGCCTTCCCCATAACACCCTTAAACACACCCCTTTATTATAATTGGCTCATTTAATGTCTCGCCCCTCATGACGATAACCAATCAGCATGCATGGTTACGTCACTCGGCTACACCCCGTTGACCCATGACCTCCCCGCCCACATGACCCCATGACCCCTCTCCAGTTCACAAGTTCACCAAAAACTCACTCAAAAAAGGAGGCAGGAATAAAACAATAAGACAATAAGACAAGACAGGCAAAGCATGATCCGAAAAACGAGGTGACATGACCTGAAAATGATTCCGCGATGAGTAACAGAACAGGTGTGTATTTATGGAGCGTGAACCAGGTGAAGCAAGAAGACAGATTAGCTAGGTGGAGGTGAACTGAATAAAGTTGATTGACAGGAGAAAACAAAACGTGGCTAGAGCAGTACGGAAATCCAAGGATACAAACTAATAGAAATACAAATAGAAAAACATGAAACTAAAGCATAACCAGATCCAAAAAACCTAACTTGAGAAAACATGAACAAGAAGACAAAAACTAAAGCATGACCAGAAGCATGATTCAAAATCTATCAATAATAATAATAATAATAATAATAATAATAATAATAATAATAATAATAATAATAATAATAATAATAAACCAAAAACACCCACAAATCATGACAATAATAAAGCATCTTATGCTAAAAGAAGATGATAATATTGTTAGTCTCATTATTCCACTGAATTCTAACTAGGGAAGCTGAGTCACTGGTACAAAAAAGCTTTAATCCACATTTTCAGGTGCTAATAATATATTGCTTTTACTGGTACTGAAGTTGAACTAAGTAATAACAGTCCATTGTAGTCAAATTAAGAAAGCTGGGTCATTGGTGTAAGAGCAGCTATTAGCCAAATTACTAATAATGTTTGGTTTTCACTGGTAATCCTTCTGATAAAACTAAAAATCTATGAAAAAGTAATGAAATCACACAATTAGGTGCAGGGCTAAGCAACATACAAGAAGAAAAGATTTTCCAAGAGTACGGTGGGATCCTGGGGGTGCTAATATTTAACTGTGAGTGTGTGTGCAAGAATTAGACTGTCAACACAGATAGAGCACCATTGTCCTTGAGGAGAGAGATGGAAGTTTTCTCAATCGGCCGCAAAGTCTTATCTGGGTCACAGCTGTTCGGGGGTGCTGGGAAAGAGCGCCATGTTACAAAACATCCAGGAGATATTTTGTCGACAGCCACTGAGAGGTTGCCAAGGCCACGTTGGGGCACCAGATTTAGAAAAACAATAAGTGTTCTGGTTCAAGCAGTTGTGTGGATTTCCCACCACTTTAAGAGTTTTTACTGTTATCTCTCAATTGCGAATCCTAATATCCAAATTTTTGTGGGACTTTCCCGCAGTTCTGGAGCGAACAACCTTCTCCATGATTAAATCCTTTCACCTCTGAGTTCAAAAGCCGCTTCCAGGCTACTATTTCTGCTACCTGTATGACCCCTTCTCTTTTCCAATGGTTATAATCAGTCTGACAGAGAGAGGTATCCCAATCCTTGTGGTTTTTAGTATAACAATGACCATCAGTGGCACCCTTTGTGGGGTGCCTTGAAACAACATTGTTGAAAATAAGCGCTGTTTAACGAAATAATCTGATCTGAAACTTTCTGTGTAGTTATGCTGCTATAGACTTAGGCTGCTGGAGGACATAATGACCACTTTCACCCTCTTCGCTACATTCTCACACTACTCTCCAATTTTGCATTATTTGCTGTTATTTCAGCTTTTGACTTTGTTCTCACTCTTTCCTCTTCCTAGAAGCTACACCTGGCCTGACTCTGTGTCTACCTGTGACACCTTTCTGGAGAGGGGCATTGTCCGAGCTTCTGCTGGCAACAACTTAATGCTCACGCTCTACCGATGATCCACATGGCCCTGTCTTTTAGTGTTTAACCCTTTCTCTCTCTTAGACATGGCGATTGACTGAGCTTTTACTGTAACGAGTTATATGTGCTCTCTTTCAGACTCTAAGCGTGAAAACTGGCTCAGAGTTTATATGTTCTCTCTTTCAGACTCTAAGCATGAAAACTGGCTCAGAGTTTATATGTTCTTTCTTTCTAGGTGAAACGACTAAAGGAGCTACATCCATTAACATTTACTTTTCCTTCACATAGAAAGTACTCCTGGATTAGTGCTTCTTTGTTGTCATTGTGTCTCTGCTCTGTTCTCTCTAACCCCCAGTCGGTCGTGGCAGATGGCCACTCACACTGAGCCTGGTTCTGCTGGAGGTTTCTTCCTGTTAAAAGGGAGTTTTTCCTCTCCACTGTTGCTACATGCATGCTCAGTATGAGGGATTGCTGCAAAGTCAATGCCAGTGACTGTCCACTGTCGCTACATGGTCACCCGGGAGGAGGGAATGCTGCAAGTCACTGACTGGATGCAATCTGCTGGGTTTCCTTAGACCAAAAAACTTTTTATCCAATTTGAATAAATAACTAACTCTGACTGCACTGTTCAATGGTTAGGACTAATTGGAATGTATGTACCTTACTTTTGTGAAGTGCCTTGAGACAACATGTGTTGTGAATTGGCGCTATATAAATAAAACTGAACTGAATTTAATTGAATTGATTCTGTTCAAGAACTGTCTCCAGCTTGCGGCTTAGCTCTCTTAACAATTCAGTCTTAGCATTGAGCGGTCTGCAGATTCCATCCAGCATCGCAGGCAGCTTTGGGATGCTTTGAACAGCTGTCCACGTTTTGCTACTCACTCGATAAGTCAGGTAACAGCCGGCTCCAAAAAGCAGAAATCCTGTTATGAAAAATCCAAATATATAAACGTCTTCTGCGTCCTCAACCGACATTGTAGTTAAGCACACAATCTTCCACTGTTGCCAGGAATCCATTGTGTATCCAGACCAGCACCACAGTATCGTCCAGGTCAAAAAGTCTGGTTGTCGGCACGAGATGTGCCACTTAAATCCATGTCCAGGAAACTTTCACCTCGCTTCATCGGATCTTATGAAATAGAGACTGTGATCAGCCCCTCTGCGGTTCGCCTTCGCCTGCCGGCCAGTCTTCGCATCCATCCCACGTTCCATGTTTCCCAGATAAAACCTGTGGTCTCCAGTACTTCTTGCCCTCCGGCCGAACCCCTGCCACCCACCACGGACGGTCAGGGGCACCCAGTCGACGGATTGTGGACTCCCGTCAGCAGGGTCGTGGTTGGCAGTACCTCGTCGATTGGGAGGGTTACGGTTCGGAAGACCGCTCTTGGGTGCCCTGGTCGTTCATTTGTGATTCTTCCCTCATTGATGACTACCCTGCTGCCCTTCCTTCAACTTCTTCTCGGCCGTTGAGTGGGGGATGACGTCAGGGTCTGGTTGTGTGTGTGTGTCTGTGTGTGTGTGTGCTTGTAACATTGCTTCACATCTCAGATGGTGCTGGAGTAGATGGTGCTGGAGTTCTCAGGTGCGTTGGGTGACAGGTGCGACTAATCCGCTGATTGCTTGGAGGTGTATTTAAGTAGCAGGCTGCCAGCACTTAAGCAATAAGCGTACCCTGTCCACCCTCCAATGCAAGCACCTTCACCTCAGACCTTTGTTGGATGCACCTAGTCCTCTTAAGCCGCACCAGAGAAGTCATAAGCCTGGACCCCGAATCCCTTAACCCCTGGCGGTTAGACTACCTCTTCATAGTAAGCTAATCTTTAATTACAATAGTTGTTTTTTCTCTAGTACATTTCCATTATAGTTCCTTGTCTCACCAGCCATTTCCTTTTCTTTCCGAACAGTTGGTGATCTACCCGTACCAGTTCCAGAACTTTTGACATTTATTTCACATTTATTTCTTGTTAATGAAAATAAATCTTCTTCATAATCTAGTCTCCTCTTCAGAGTGTTTTTCTGCATGTGGGTCAGATCTTTAACGAGTAAAATGACATGAAGAGGCAACTGGTTTCCTCTCAAAGCCAACGCGGGGGACCTTTTATTCAGAACGCATCTCTGAATACATCTTTATACAAAATCCCAAAGAATCACAAAATCCCTTACAGGAGTCAAGATATATATATATATATATACAACATTGTTGTGGATGTGAGACTTTTTGACCAATCAGATGTATCCTTTCACTTACGTAAAACCTACAGCACTCACAACTTTGATTCACAAGCGCAGTTCCAGGAATACAAGACCAGCAAACATCTGCAGGAAATCAAACTGGTCCATGTGACAGTTGTACCATAACAATTTCATCAGCTTATCTGGACCGATGAACTCTAATCTTAAAGCGACTTGGCAGGATTCAGGATATCATAATTCTTTCCAGCTGGACTATTTCTATCCAGCCTACAAGTTTGCTTCTACAGTAACAAGTCCATTAGTCTTTCCTCACTCCAAGAACATTTCCTTATCTAACTTGCTCCCAGACAGGCCTTGCATGCTGCTCAGGGTGACTGTTTTGGTGTTTGCCCAGAGGAAACGAGACAGAATTTTCACATATGGTAAAAACAATAGTAACACTTTTAATCTACCAAACAAAGCTTTAAGCTTCCACATTCCTCCCTTATTAGGTTTCTAAGCTAATTAACAGCATAGAGAGGTCTTATATTCTTATTGTAAATATCATGTGAATATATGTGATTTTTATGAGTGAGTAAAATGAATAAAAATGTGAACGATTATGGAAAGTAGTGAAATTACATTATGTACAAAATTAAGCAACCCTAAATGATTGCTCTGATTTAAGCCTGAAATTTTGGGTTCAACTAATTAATTAAGATCCTATTTAAAGTTCCTATGCACACATTATTTTAACTGTGTTAGACTATGATAAACTAAACCTATTTACTAATTAGACCAAATCCAGCTACTCTGTAGCTCTCCCCAGAAGTCTCCTTCAAGAATACAGCTCATCAACTCACCCATGGACAAACATCCATATCTGTCCACCTCTCAAACTACGTGTCGATGAAGGGGACCTTCAGGTCGGCTTAGGTCCTACCAGTCGAAAAACTCACCCATCCTAAAAGGCGGAAAAAAACGTCTGGAGGCCTCAGAGAAAACTCATTCTCGGCCAATCTGAATGAGAGATCCCTGTATTGAATCTAATACGTATCATTATTATCTATGTTAAGGACCTTTCAGGCCCATCAGGTCCTGGTTCATCATTCCTATTCACCACAATATATGTAACAGAAGACATTAACCATTTTGAAACTCTGGAGCTGAATGTCATCAGAATGGATGCTCCCATTCTATCAGAGTGCATAAACAACGTGAAACAATTCAGAACCTTAAAATGACATAAAGATAAACTTGAAGTTATAACAGAAAATAGAAAAAAATCAGTTAAATTCTCAGCAGCAAAACAGTGTAGTTCATTCTCTGTCCTTGGTCTTCCTGGAACTTTTTGTAGTCCCTTAGATTGGTTCTTTTCAACTTTATTGTTCTGTCATCGCATTTATCCTGGTTTAAGGTTCCACAAAGTCTTCATGTGTCTATAGTTCTCTGAGTCCAACACCAAAAAAGGGTACTTGTACGGCCAGTCTCTGGATTGGTGTCATCCTGAGAAGACAGATAATACTGACCAGCATCATGCTAACCCATTACATTAAAGTACTACATTTCTAATTAAACATCCTTCATCCATATATGATTGTATTCTTGATGTCTCCACAGTCCGCTTCCTGTTTGTCTCCGCTTTCATGATAAAAGAAATTGAAACCAAATACATTCATCTTACCTTCCTAAATAAACAGAAACAGGAGAAAACGTTGTTCAACGAAAATGGCAGTTAAACCCTTACTAATCTTCTCTTAGTTACTACATCAAACATGTTATCTAAGCATTAAATGTCAGGGGCATTGTTCAGATCCTAGTTATAACAGACGTGTACTATGTAAATTGGGTATCGTTGCATCACCTTTTCTGTATTTCTTTGGACTGTGGGAGGAAGCCGGAGTACCCGGTGAGAACCCACGCATGCACGGGGAGAACATGCAAACTCCATGCAGACAGACCCCCGGCCGGGAATCAAACCCTCGTATTTTTATTGGTACACCCTTTTTATTGGTACACCCTGGACAGGTCGCCTTCAGAAATTAGTAATCTTATTTATTATTATATTATTTTGATAATATAATGCTTGTTTGAGATGATGCATCCCAGTTTATTCAGTGGAGGAGGAGATCTGCAGTTTTCAACTGCCACTAAACTGTCACTGTGGAGCTGCCAGCACTTAACTGCTGAAGTAAATCAGGAGGATAGAGAATGGTGGCCAAAGCCAGTCTACCTCTATCTCACTCCACGTCTGTCTGTCTCCTCTCTCTCGTTTTTTAGGCAATTTTTGTTTGTTTCTGTCTCTTTTTTCAGCTTTTAGTTGTTAATTCTTCCTTGTTGCTTTGCATTTCATGCCATTTTATTCTAACATACTGTATATTAGCATTGACTTCAGCTTCTTTAGGTTATATTTTCTTCAGTTTGCTCCAGTATCATCTAGCTCAGCTGGTCGTCTTTTCAGGTTTTGTCAGTTCTTACATTTCAATAACTGTTTCAACAAGTTATTTTGAGGTAACTTCACCTAATTAAGCTATTTTCCACTGATAGTCTTCCTATTAAACAGATCAGATGACAGTTGTCCTTTGCTAATGTTTCTGCTATTTTTGTTAATTTGTCAGATTTCAGCTGATATTTTGCAGGCAACTTCATCTTGTTTCTGCCAGCCTTCAGCTGGAGAATTCGACTTACAGCATTCTTACTGCATTTACGCCATTTGATGTTTGAATAATATTGTATCTTCTTGATACTAACTTAACTTAACCACTGCTTCTCTACTAATGTTCAAATTATATGATACTTCTTCTCTCCTGCCCATATTATCAGTTTTCCTTCAGTTAAAAGGCAGGTATCCAGTGCCAAGACTCTTAGCTCTGATAGGGTTTGTTTCTCCACACATTCTCTTATCTAAAAGATTAGTTTTAACTACTATTCCAAGTGTTTAGCCCCTATTCGTATGTATTCGGGATGCGAATACTTAATGGAGTCTGCAATTTTGTGCTTTATGCAAGGAATGTGATGTTTGGCGTTGTCTCTCCAATGCCTGGAAGTTTTCAAAACAGATGATAACCAATTCCAAGGGAGGCAGTTCATTCCTCCCTCCTATGATATAAACATCATAGTTTGCTGACAGTCTAAGACTCTGTTCTACAGCCATGTCAAACACCGCTGCAGTTTTTCACTAACAAAGATTAAGTTAAATTATAATTGTCTGTACACACAGTCAAGAAGTTCACCATTTAATCATTAAAAGACGTCCAGATCACATTGTACTTTCTCTACTTACAAAAGAGATGTCAATACTACATTTTGCCTTAAAGGGAATATTGCCTTTTCCTAATATCTTCCCTTCAGTAACAAACATTTATTAAAATTCATTGTTTAAAGAAAACATTAAAGAAAACAAGAAAACTATTTTATTTTGTACATATAGACTGCAATTGTGCATCCCAAACACTAATTTATCTGTGAAAGACTTTTACTTACGAAACTTAGAATCCACTATTGTCGCGTTCTGAGGTTTAGGTTGACCAAAGTGCAGACAAGAGCTAGGCAGCAGCATGTTTAAAGGAGTCTTCTTCTTTATTTAAAGAATAATCCAAAAGGTTTTCCAAACGTAGCAAAAACGTAGCAAAATCACTGCAGGTACAAACATAAGTCAAGAAATCCAGAAACGTACAAAGTTGATTCTGCAGGAACATAGTAGGCAAAGCAATTAGGCAAGGGTAGGTGAACGGAGTTGTGAATGGAAGGAACCAGCCAGGCAAATGAAAACCAGAGAGCTAATAAACAGAGGTGAGTGAGGTATGAACCAATGAGACACCGAGGCAGGTAATCAGATGAGAATGGAAATCAGGTGTGGACCAGGCTATAGAGAACTGAGGGAATATGGATGGTTGCTAAGGTGACCAAACCACAAGACAAAGGGAACATGAGGGAAGCTAGACAATAACATAACTAAAGGGATCCTGACTACAAAAAACAAAACTATAAGTAAGGGACTGAATAACAAAACTCAGGGAAACAGATCTAAGCAAAAGTATGGATGAAGATAATTAGCCAAAAGAAACATAAGAACCTAGAATAATCATTAACTAAAGTAAACTGAGAAACTAGAGGAAATAGAAGAAACACCACAACCTAATAATGAACAAAGAACCCATAAAGAAACCCTGACCGAAAATAAAGAAAACCTAAACCACACAAAGGGAACCTGGACGAGGAGGAACAGAGAAAATAAACTAGCAAACAAAAAGAGCTCAACGGAACAAATACCAAAACATAAATAAACACAGAGATACTAAATGGGAAACTGAACTAGAAAATACAAGGAAGACAAGGGAACTATGAGTGAGGGGAGAGAAAAAACAACAAACACTAGGAGGCAGTAGAAGGAAATAAACAACCATAACTACTAAACCAAACTAAAGTCAAAACACAAACCACAACAAAGTCCAAAATGTCGCACCACGACAACTATCCTATACTGTTAAAACCTTTCAGTCATGCAGGATTGTAAATTTTTATTCAATTTCCCCGGGTTTTAAAAATTCCCAAAGCACTTGTTCTCTTCCTTTTCCCAAATTTTTCCTGAATTTTGAGTTTTTGACATTTAAAGTACATTTAATGCAATTAAATCAACTATTGATGTTTGTTTTGTAGGAGTCTCTCCTCTGATTATTGTTTTATATTCTCCTGGTGATGCTTTACGTTTTATTTGATTTAGGGCTTATTTATCTATTCGTTCCTTTTAAATTTGCACTTTTAATAGTTTTTTTCACTCACACAGAAAAGTAATTTTCCGTTAGTCCCAACCTGTTTTACCCACCTTTCCTAAGCCCAAAACATTGTTTTTAATGTCTCTGGTCTGGGATTAAACCCAAAAAAAACTAGTTTCGACCCTACTTCTTTCAAAAAAAATTTTTCCAGAGAACTCTGCAAAAGTTTAAATTGAAGAAAATCCATAAACTTACTTAAGCAGCAGTTCAACAGACATTTCGCAAATATGTTGGAGTGAAAAATTCCCACAGAGTTCTTTGGGGATTTACACATTAAAAACATTAAAACTTCATTATTGCTATTACTATTTTTATATTAATTTTATATGAACTTTTTTTTTTTTTTTGGGGGGTTTCCCAGCCCTGAAAATTTTTTTTCTCATCCCTAGTCTTAAATGTAGTGATTTAAATCTAGTCTCCTAAATTTTTTAATAATTTAAAATGTATTCATGCAAGATGATTAGGGTCAAGTGTTGTCCCTTAAGTGTTATGTTATAATTGGGTCATGGTTTTATTCCAGTTTATAGGAAAAGACCAGTTGTATTATGAAGAAAATAAGGTGTTCCTATGTAAAGTTAAAGAGTTTAATTCCTTACATAGGGTTTTCCTTCCGGATACATGAAAATATGCCAAATTCTGTCTGCTTCCATTTGGGTTTTTGGACGACTTTTAGGAATGTAGGTTTCCCTAAAAGTTCAAAAAGTCTCTGTACTCAAGGATAAACAGGGGTCAAACGCCACAATAATTCTCAGAATGCCCCATGTTGGATTCTGTTTTAAAAATTAAACCTTTTGTGATCTTTACCTTAAAAGAAGTCTTTAACCCACTAACCGTTTTTTTGTTTTTGGCTTTAAATCATTTTTCTTTTCAGATGTTCCCCGTTATTCATTTCCAAAATAAGTTTCCTGTTAATCGTATGTTTGCAGTTAGCTCCCGGGGGGGTTTGTAAGTAAAGGATTCTAAAAAAATTTATTTTCACTTTGCACGGAAATATCTTTAACAACTCTTTAAGATAAATTTCAAGGTTTAATCTTCACAATGATAAAGAACCAAAAAATTCTTTCTGCAATTTTCAACCCAAAAAAAAAAGAAAAAAATATCCTTTTGACCCAAAGACTCAGAACTGCCATTCTGTCGTTTGAAACATTTTTTTCGTCGAATTTTAGCACTAAAAAAACGACATTAAGCAAGTCACCCTTGGTTAAAATCCCCTAAAAACTATCTGAAGTTGTGAAATATTTCTCAAAATTTCACAATTCTTTTTTCTCAACATATTGTGATGCATCTAATCCTCAGCAAAAACTAATATTTACTAAAATTGTTTTGTAACAATTTTACGTCCAGCACAAATACTTAAAAGGTAGAAAGGGAATAATATTCAAAAGTATAATTCTTTGGAGAAACTTAGTAAACTGCTCACCAGGTTTCCATCCATGTGTAATTCAAAGTTTTCATAACTGTTTTTTTTTCCATTTGGCATCCAAACAAATATTTAATGAACTTGTTTTTGTTTTCTCTCAAACATATTGTACACGTCAAGTAGGTCTATAGTGTTTGAAGCCCCTTTTTTAAATAATGGAAGAAAAAAGAAAAACATTTCAATTCTTGAATAAATACCTAATAATATTTATGTCTAAAGTCAGTTATTTCCATTAAACGTTATTTTCTTGCCATGCCAAGATGTTTTAATTTATGTTTAACCCATTATATGCTTTCCTTTTGTAAAGGGATACTATACTTCGAGCTCACAATAAGCCAAATATTTCAAGTGATCCATGCCTAGTTTGCTAGTTAGTCTGCTTAGCAACTGAAAATTGTTTGTAAAATGTCCCTTCATTTACTTTTCTTCCTGACATTGTGAATGCTTTACTGTTTAAATGTAATCGACACATGGATTGTATTGTAGGAAAGACTCAATGGTATCCCTATTGCCACCTCCAATTTCAATTAGATAAATCATCAGGCAACATTACGAATGTTTCTGTATCTTACCTTCCCCTATGCAACAGAGCATTTGATAACATTTGTATGTCTTCCATTGGAACAAAGTGGGTAGAATGCAAAAGATTAGCAGCTTCTGAAAAAAATAAGAGAAAACTTAAAAGCAATACAGTTGGTTATTTGTTAGTCAGATTTTGAATGCAACTCATGCAATCAAGCCCTGGGCCTCACTTAATAGTGAGGCTGAATCTGTTCCAACATGAAACATCTCTGGTCCCATAATGTTCATATGTGTGGCTGCACGTTTCATAGTTTCAGTTTCAAAGAGGATCATGGTAACATCGGACATAACCCTATTTCTATTCAGAAAGAACAAAGTAAAGAAATTAATTAACAACAAAGCTTTGCAGAAATTCACATTTCTTTTTGGTGAGTGGGGCGTGAGTGATTTTTGCAAGTTCTGACTTTGGTAAACTCCTAATTCCCATTACAGTATTTGCTCAAATGCAGTATTAATTTGTTTAAAATGTCTGGTTAGTCTGAGCTTTTTAATTTGCCCCATTTTAACGTCTTGAATATCTTTTCAACCTTTATAAAGGGAAATTGTATTTATCATCATCTAGTTGGAGCTCAAGAGGCAATTAATTATTTTGCTATAGAAAGAACTCATAAAGGCCATCAATACTTTGTTCAGTAGCTGTTTAATGTTGTAACTTATTATAATTCAATTTCAAAAATACTTTATTAGTCCCCATGTGATTAATAAACAAATTTGGCTAAATTGCTTTATTATTTGGATGATTGAGAGATGTTCGGTTATTCAGTGTTTTGTAAATAGAAAAATGAATTGAATTGATTTTAATGAATCTTTTTAGCACTTCTTGCAATTTATCTCTACAGCCTCTGTTCTGATCTGGCTGGGGTGTGCAGCGAGGCTTTGTGCTGCTGTGTCCAAAGCCTTGTTAACGTGCGTGGAGAGCATTTCTTTCCTCGGCCTTTTATTTTGTCGGTCCCAGCATTCTTTTCTGTCATCTGATGTCTGAGCAGGCTTTGCGCCAGAGCTCTGTTGTCCACGCAGGCTCCGCTGTGGATGTTCAGTTTGGTTCTCCAAGATTGGCTGAGTAATCAGTCAGAAAGTCACAAAATACCAGGTAGCTTCCTTCATGAGACTTTCCCTCGATAGGACTGACAGATCTTCATGTCAGGAGGTGGATTCTTGGTATTTGTTTACGTTTTGGTGGTTGCTGTCCAGTATGATTAGTCTTTGAGTTCCCGTTCTGGTGTCTTATTTTCTAGGTTATGTTTGGCTTATTGTGTGTGGTTTTTATTCTGTAATTAGTTACGTTAGTCAGGTGTTTTTTTCTGTTACTGTTTGGTTAGTCCTTGAGTCCTCGTTTCTGGGTTCTGTTTCCTAGGTTCTGTTCTGTTGACTGTGTTGATTGTACTATTATTAGATCTGTTCCCTCTGTGTTCTGGTCCCTGGGTGTGTTTACAGTTTGTTCTTCGTCAAGCTCCTCCATGTCCTCATTTGTCCCTATCTGGTTCATCTGCTCCCTCTGCCTCCATGTCTCCATGCCTCAACTGTTCCCTGTTTCCCTGATTACCTGCCCTATTGTTTCATGTTCACCTTCGTCCCTATTTAAGTCTGTCTTCGTCCTTTGTTCCACACGGTGTCGTCATGTCTTTTTGCCGTGTCTTCATGGATGCTCGCCCTGCTCTAGATCTTGTCGCTTCTGTTTTTGAGGATACCTGTGCTCCGGATATCCATAACATTACCATTGTAATTTTGAATTTTAAGACGATGTAGCACATATCATAAACCAGTAACTTGATATTCATATTCCTTTTTAACTGTTCAATATTTCTTTTGTTTTTCATTGTATCACTCTCTCCCTTAATGTTCAATCTATAGAAACAATAATTCTGGCATGGACCAACTCAAATCTCTAGTAAAATCTTCCTCTTGCTACAATAAATTAATTCTTGTTAAATTACAAGTCATTTCTCTTCACCTGTCAGTCTGATATTAATCATTAAATAAAGCTGTATTTGCTGTTCTTAATTTTTCCTCCTGGTTTGTTACACCTCTCACCTGCTAACTTTTAAATTGTTCGACATAATAAAATAACAAAACCTAATATTACACTAAAAACACATTTACATACTAAGCAAGGATAAAGCATAGACTGTTATTTTGTATTATCCCACCATTAAGGTTAATGAAATAGTTTGAAACTGATCCAAGAATTTGTTCAACCCACAAGAATATTATTAAAGTTGATGCTTTCTCTGGCGTTTTTAAAATCCAAAAACTCGAAATATGCCAAAAATAAAGAAAATACCTTGATAAAGATGAATTTCTGATTCTATACATTTAGATAATTTCTTTCCATCAAATTCCTACAAGATGTGTATTTAATTGCCTGATTACATTTTCATTAATCTTTATAGACGGCAAATCAAAATGATATGTGACCCATTTTATCAGTAAAACATTAATGAACTACATTACAAGTAGACACTCTGGGCCCGGCCCCCTTTGAGAACCGTCCCTGTGGAGGGGAACTGGGAGTCCCCCTTCTGCTCTGCTCCTGATTTTTCTCTCCTCCTCCCAAAAACACACACGCTGAATCCCATACCGACTTTCACAGACGTGCAACACTTTCCTCCATTTCAGAAATGTTCTTCAGTTAAACATTCAGTTAAATCCCATAAAGACTTACTGTAAATATACCAGTTCTCTTTTGACGGTTAAGAAAAAACACCTTACTTTATATTTACTTTGTATTTACACAAGAGTCTGCCTGCATCAGGCAGTTAACATTTAAGCTACAACTAGAAATGAAAAAAAAAATCGATAAAACCTGGATTCTCACTTCAATTATGGACATAAACTTTCTTGCGCATTTTTAAAGGTAATTTAGACTCCAAGGTAACTGCAGACCACTCTGCGCTCACTTGAATTTAAACTATTCAGTTATTCAATAATAAGTCCGGACTTTGCGAGCACTAAGAGGCCCGCACCCCAAGAGTTACTAAAAATCTGTCATTCTTTTGTGAATAAATTGTCAAAAATAAAGAGAAAAGGAAAAAAAAAATTGGATAAACAAATGTTAGTGACAAATAAACCCATATGTATGACAGACGGATTCAACACTTAGACGAACACTTAGACAGATATAGACAGACACATGCCGGCATTTGACTTTCATACTTTTCTTTTTACATCATAAATGTATTTTACTCCCCACATTTGTGTGTGTCTGTTGTTTGTTTTGTGTGTCTGCTCGTGTATGTGTGTGTGCTATGTGTGCGTGCGTGGGTACTGTGTGTCACACAAGCACACTCTTTTTGCCATACGCTGGTGGCAACACACGGCGTGTGTGCAGGCACACACACACACACACACACTTGCAACCGGAAATTCCATCCCTCAAGCCTGCAGAGAGCCTTTTTCCTTTTTTCTAGCTTTCAGTCAGTTTCTACCAGAAACTCCTTCCCTATTTAAAGTATGCTTTCATTCTACTCAACGTGCATAAGGAGTTTTACGTCTATCCCTTCAAGAGTGAACAAAAATTCAAGCAGTAATTGTAACCAGTAACACAGCTATACCTATATTTGACTTGGGCATAACTCAACATTTAACCTACTTGTAGGAACCATAAAACAAATCAAAGCAAACTTCTGGTGCGCACCACAAAAGCTCATTTGTTGTTTAACACAGCAAATGAAACTTAGAAAGCATTTGAGCTCATCAAAATCAGAACGTGCAGTTTTAGTCTCTCATCACATGCAACTAGCTTCAATGGCCACACTCATACAGATTTTAGTCTGACATCGCATACAGCTAACATTTTTGCAAAACACCATCGTTCATACATCATTCAGAGATTCACCCATTCATCTATCTGCGATATGCTGCGGATCCAGGCCTTTTCATTCATACATCTCATCCACACCTTTTCATCCTTTTTCACACCCTTTCATCCTTCCTCATGCCCCTTCATGCTCCCGGGGGTCCACTGACCTGATTAATAGTTTGTTGATGGTCAGGCGAGTCAATTTCAAAATTTTTATGTGTGCACACATTTTTAATTATTGGTTTATTGACTCCAATCCCTTTAATAGGATTAATTTAACATGTCTGCAGAACACCAAACTGCGCTCACCGAGATCTCAAAAATACTGCACCTTTCTCAGTTTCAGGCTTTGAGTCTCCAAGGGGTCATCTTTGAATGCCCCTAGGAAAAAAACTGGGCACGTGCACTTAACTGCAGTTTCTCTTTGCCTTTCAGGTGCTGAGTAATATTTCACTCAGCGCTTAAAATCTCTGCTCTCAGGCATTTCAAAGAGGTTTCAACTTACCTCTACTCAGTCCACCAGCTACTTATTTTCAAGGCCACTATGTGGCTTTTTTAACGTTTTAAAAAATATATATATATCAAAATAGCTATTTTCCTGCAAGGTGGCTCAATTCCTTGGAGAGAAAACAGTATCAAAACCAATAACTCTATTATTTAGGACTATTCCTGTCTTGGAACCACGATGAACGCTGGGACATAAACATTACTTCAAGACTGCCAGGTAGCCAATTCCAACTTTGTTTTTGACTGACAGCCTCCTTGCGTGTGCAAGCACGCGTCGACACATTAAGGAAAACCAGATGTCCTGTCTAATTTGAAAGGGATACGTCTGATGTCGTTCACTTAAATTAATAACCAGAGCGGAGGACCTATGGACAGCGTTATTTCTAAAGTGTAACAGAAGAGACAGATGGTCTTACCCCTTCTGGTTCAATGGGCCCAGCAGTTCATGTCCCTCCGCCTGGACCGGCCACTTTTCTCTTCTCCCTCAACAAAAAGATTCCCCATACAGTTCTCCAATTAGTCAATCACTTAACCTGGATGGCATTAAATTGACCTCCGGTAATAAAGTAAAAAACCTTGGTGTTATTTTTGACCAGGACATGTCATTTAAATCCCATATTAAACAGGTTTCTAGGATTTCCTTCTTTCATCTCCAGAACATTGCCAAAATTAGAAATATCCTGTCCAGGAGTGACGCTGAAAAACTAGTCCATGCATTTGTTACTTCAAGGCTGGGCTATATTGTAATTCGTTACTATCAGCATGTCCACAAAATGGAGTTAAAAGCCTTCAGCTGATTCAAAATGCTGCAGCAAGAGTTCTGATGAAAATTAAAAAGAGAGATCATATTTCCCCTACTTTAGCTTCCCTTCATTGGCTCCCTGTTAAATCCAGAATAGAATTTAAAATTATCCTCCTCACGTATAAAGCCCTTAATGATCTAGCTCCATCATACATCAGAGATCTGATTGTTCCATATGTTCCTAACAGAGCACTTCGTTCTCAGACTGCAGGTTTACTGGTGGTTCCTAGAGTCTCTAGAAGTAGAATGGGAGGCAGATCTTTTAGTTATCAGGCTCCTCTCCTGTGGAACCAGCTCCAAGTTTTAGTCCGTGAGGCTGACACCCTGTCTACTTTTAAGGCTAGGCTTAAAACTTTCCTTTTTGATAGAGCTTATAGTTAGAGTGGCTTAGGTTATCCTGAGCTATCTTCCTTATTTTTTACCTCCGTTTTCTTCCCTCCCTCTTGGATGGAGTAAGGGGGAGTCAGGTTTAGCCCAAACCGGCTCAGTTATGGTTGAGGTGCAAACACACCCTCCATTTCTGCCACCTGTATGACCTCTTCTCTTTTCCAATGGTTATAATCACTCTGACAGAGAGAGGTATCCCAATCCTTGTGGTTTTTAGAATGACAATGACCATCAGTGGGACCCTTTGTGGGATGCCTTGAAACGACATTGTTGAAAATAAGCGCTGTTTAACTAAATAATCTGAACTGAAACTTTCTGTGTAGTTATGCTGCTATAGGCTTAGGCTGCTGGAGGACATAATGACCACTTTCACCCTCTTCGCTACATTCTCACACTACTCTTCAATTTTGCATTATTTACTGTTATTTCAGCTTTTAACTTTGTTCTCACTCTTTTCTCTTCCTAGAAGCTACACCTGGCCTGACTCTGTGTCTACCTGTGACACCTTTCTGGAGAGGGGCATCATCCAAGCTTCTGCTTGCAACAACTTAATGCTCACCCTCTACCGATGATCTACTTGGCCCTGTCTTTTAGTGTTTAACCCTTTCTCTCTCCTATACATGGCGATTGACTGAGCTTTTACTGTAACTAATTATATGTGCTCTCTTTCAGATTCTAACCTTGAAAACTGGCTCAGAGTTTATCAGTTCTTTCTTTCTAGGTGAAACGACTAAAGGAGCTACATCCACTAACATTTACTTTTCCTTCCCATAGAAAGTATTCCTGGATCAGTGCTTCTTTGTTCTCTTTGTGTCTCTGCTCTGTTCTCTCTGACCCCCAGTCGGTCGTGGCAGATGGCCACTCACACTGAGCCTGGTTCTGCTGGAGGTTTCTTCCTGTTAAAAGGGAGTTTTTCCTCTCCACTGTCGCTACATGCATGCTCAGTATGAGGGATTGCTGCAAAGTCAACGCCAGTGACTGTCCACTGTCTCTACATGCTCATCCGGGAGGAGTGACTGCTACAAATCTCTGACTCCATGCAATCTGTTGGGTTTCCTTAGACAGAAAAACTTTTTATCCAATTTGAATAAATAACTGAATCTGACTGCACTGTTCAGTGGTTAGGACTAATTGGAATGTATGTACCTGAGTTTTGTGAAGTGCCTTGAGACGACATGTGTTGTGAATTGGTGCTATATAAATAAACTGAATTGAATTGAACACCAAACACAAGTAAAACTACAATTAGTTGAATCAGAAAGTGAAGAAACTCAACATAACTCGGTCTCAGCTTTTTACCACTTGACTTCTGCACACACAACCAGCAGCTCTGCTAAAAGCAGATATCTCACAGATTCCAAAAATATAGGTTTTGTCCACACAGAATTTTTTCAACCAAGAGCAAAAGAAGACAAAATTATCACTTACTTTTGATAAACATGTTTATTGACATAATGATTATTTGAATAGAGTTTGTAATTTCTGCGAAACACTTAATCAGATTTGAGCATGTTATTGGAATAAAAATTGGCTTTATTGCCAAGTTTGTACAGAAAAACAAGGAAATTGACTCCAGTGTACTTTGATCTTAATAACAAAGAATATATTTGTACAAATATACACAATTGACTCTACAATTGAATGTAATGTGAGATCAGTCCAAGTATGCATGATGTTGTTCTGGAACTCTGACTGTCAAGTGTTCATCAGAGCAACAGCCTGAGGGAAGAGACTGTCTCCGTGGCAGCTGGTTTTAGCAGACAGCGCTCTGTACCGCCACCTGAAGGTAAAAGCGTAAACAGTTTGTATGCAGGGTGTGTGGGGTCTGCAGAGATTTTAGCTGCCCTTTATGGTTGAAACTTCGGGGGCTTTAGAAGTTAAATGCATTTAATTTTTAAGTAGCTTGGATAGTGGGTGGATAGCTATTTGCTAAATCTTTAGGCAAAGAGCATGTACAGTAGTAACCTGGCAGACAGGGACACTTGAGATAAACTACAACCTTCTCTCTGTAAAATACAGTAAAATATGAACACAATGAGAAAACTAAATGTGAACAATGCAAACAGAATATGGAGACAATTAAGTGGTGTGACTTTCATTTGTAGATCATCTATTATATAGCTAAGTATTGTTGAGGTCCAATTCTTTCACCATATATAATAAGACAACCATCAACACCCCAGTCCGGATGTCGTGAGAAAGAACAGATGAAGAGTAGGAAATTAAGATTAACACAAGTTTAATTTGGTGGATAATAAGTCCAGTGATTTCCAATGCAAAAGAAATACAAACAGAACAAGCAGCATTAAAGGGCCTCGCAGCCAAGCGCTGCTCGACCGGTGTAGCGACCGCGGGAGCCTGGCACAGCCTCCTCCCTGCCACCGAGGAGCCCGCCGCTCGATTCCACACATTCCCACTAGGTGGTGCCGCGAGCCACATTTCAAACATTCTTTGGTTATGTTAAGTTCTGCTCTGTCAAGAAATGTTCCAAATTTGGCCGAAATACAACCTTCCCGATGGAAGCTGCACTCACTTGTTAGTTAGTGGGCGGGGCTAAAGTGATGTCATCTATTGACTGTGCCAACATGTTCAGCAATGATCCCTGATCATGTATACTACTTTTCAAGTGGATCAAGTGGATGAATTATGAGTGAGATATAGCCCTTGAAGTGTCCTAGGGGGCGCTGTTGATCCAAATTCAAATGTAATCCAATACAGGTGTTTGGGGGTTGTCAAAGATCAACCATATTGAGTTTGGTGTCAATCGGGCCATGCATGTCAAATTTAGAGCCAAACGTATGGCGGTGGCGTGACATCAGACTTCGCCATGCCACCACGGCCACACCCTCCAGCCAAACCAGTCAGTACTAGACACAAACTTAGACCATCATGTTATCTGTAACTCGGGACAGTTTCATGTTGATTAGGTGGAGGGGATCAAACATGGACCACACTAAGTGAAACACAACACTTCCTGTTGTCAGGGCGCATGGCTTCGATGATGTCGGCATCTGATCAGTGAATATTATTCAGGGCCAGAGGCAGATCAATCCCAAACGGTTTCATGTGTCTGTGACTTTCCTTGTAGGAGCTATATAAATTTCGTGTTTGATGGCGAGAAGTCATATTTTGAGGCGTGGCCACGCCCACATGCTTTCATGTATCAACAAATAGCTTTTGATAACTTTTGATCCCCAATGCCTTAAGACTATACTCGTTGATTTCGAAGTCTGTAAGTCAAAAGCTGTAGGAGTTCGCTTAGATTCGACCTGTGTAAACGAGAGAAAATGGCAGCTTTGATCCAAAATGGCTGACTTCCTGTGGGGTTTGGACCAATACTCCAAGTGACTTTTTTGTAGGTCCTGAAAAGTTACATATGTGTACCAAATTTGACAATACTTGGTGAAAGCATGGTAACTTCAATCCAAAATGGCTGACTTCCTATTGGGTCTGGACCAACGCTCCAAGAGACTTTTTTGTAGGTCTTGACAAGTTAAATATGTGTACCAAATTTCACAATCCTCGGTCAAAGCATGGCTTGGGGCTGATTTTTAAAAATTTTCTAGGGGGCGCTGTGGACGAATTAGGCCACGCCCACCAAATATATCATCAGATATCTGTTGGGGACTGGACTAGGATCAATCACATCGAATTTGGTGCAGATCAGATGATGTATGTGGAAGTTAAAGCCAAACGTATGGCCATGGCGTGACATCAGATTTCGCCACACCGCCACGGCCACACCCTCCAGCCATACCTGTCAGTACTGGAGACCAAGTTAGACCATCGACTTATCTGTCATTGGAGACAGTTTCATGTTGATTAGGTGAAGGAGATCAAATATGGACCACACTAAGTGAAACACTACACTTCCTGTTGTCAGGGGGCGTGGCTGCGATGATGTCAGCATCTGATCAGTAAATATTGTTCAGGGCCAGAGGCAGATCAATCCCAGAAGGTTTCACGTGTCTGTGACTTTCCTTGTAAGAGCTACAGGGGTTGGACAATGAAACTGAAACACCTGTCATTTTAGTGTGGGAGGTTTCATGGCTAAATTGGACCAGCCTGGTAGCCAGTCTTCATTGATTGCACAATGCACCAATAAGAGCAGAGTGTGAAGGTTCAATTAGCAGGGTAAGAGCACAGTTTTGCTCAAAATATTGAAATGCACACAACATTATGTGTGACATACCAGAGTTCAAAAGAGGACAAATTGTTGGTGCACGTCTTGCTGGCGCATCTGTGATCAAGACAGCAAGTCTTTGTGATGTATCAAGAGCCACGGTATCCAGGGTAATATCAGCATACCACCAAGAAGGATGTACCACATCCAACAGGATTAACTGTGGACGCAAGAGGAAGCTGTCTGAAAGGGATGTTTGGGTGCTAACCCGGATTGTATCCAAAAAACATAAAACCACGGCTGCCCAAATCACGGCAGAATTAAATGTGCACCTCAACTCTCCTGTTTGCACCAGAACTGTCTGTCGGGAGCTCCACAGGGTCAATATACACGGCCGGGCTGCTATACCCAAACCTTTGGTCACTCATGCCAATGCCAAACGTCGGTTTGGTGCAAGGAGCGCAAATCTTGGGCTGTGGACAATGTGAAACATGTATTGTTCTCTGATGAGTCCACCTTTATTGTTTTCCCCACATCTGGGAGAGTTACGGTGTGGAGAAGCCCCAAAGAAGCGTACCACCCAGACTGTTGCATGCCCAGAGTGAAGCATGGGGGTGGATCAGTGATGGTTTGGGCTGCCATATCAAGGCATTCCCTTGGCCCAATACTTGTGCTAGATGGGCGCGTCACTGCCAAGGACTACTGAACCATTCTTGAGGACCATGTGCATCCAATGGTTCAAACATTGTATCCTGAAGGCAGTGCCGTGTATCAGGATGACAATGCACCAATACACACAGCATGACTAGTGAAAGATTGGTTTGATGAACATGAAAGTGAAGTTGAACATGTCCCATGGCCTGCACAGTCACCAGATCTAAATATTATTGAGCCAGTTTGGGGTGTTTTGGAGGAGCGAGTCAGGAAACGTTTTCCTGCACCAGTATCACGTAGTGACCTGGCCACTATCCTGCAAGAAGAATGGCTTAAAATCCCTCTGACCACTGTGCAGGACTTGTATATGTCATTCCCAAGACGAACTGACGCTGTATTGGCCGCAAAAAGAGGCCCTACACCATACTAATAAATTATTGTGGTCTAAAACCAGGTGTTTCAGTTTCATTGTCCAACCCCTGTATGTGTTTTTACACAGGTCCAATAAACTTCCTCGGACAACAGTGCTGTGTGCACTTCATCATTTTTTCGCAAACACAATGCAGATTCTAACTTGCCGGCCGAAGTTAAGTCCAGTGAGAGGTCAGCTACACTTTGAAATGCGCTTCCCAAGCTCTTGTCTGTGCTTTGGTCCAACCCAAAACCACATCGTGATAGAAGGAACCCACCAAATGGACCAAGCAGACAGAGCAAAGGAACTAAAGAGATGGATTAAGCAGCAAGATGAGATGCTGCGTGCTTTGTATGGGGAGGAGGTGGAGATTCGTTTCTCGCCTTCAGTGGTCATTAGATGAGAGTCAGGATGCCCTCTGGACAGGTCTCCAATTCATCACAAGGCAACATCGAGACACACGGGATAAACAACAAACCCCACATGCGTCATACCAAACGTCAATTTAGAGTCACCAGTTAACCTGACATTTCAGTCCATCCTAACCTTGCCTAACTGTGCCACTGTCCAGCTCCCTGTTGAAAGAATGAGAATGCAAAACTAAAAATAGAAAAAATTACTTGTTCAGCAGAGTTTGTTTTTCAGAAATATTTAGTTGACATTATTGCACATTTTCTTTTTAGTAGCTGCTATTTACCTTCTTTTTATGAAATCTTTTTCTATTCACAACTCTCAATGACGCTTTAAAACTAATTTTCTTATCCCTGTGAAACGTTTGTGTTCGAGTAGAACTCTGAGAGATGGTCTCTGAGTTTAGTTATCAATTTAGTGATCAATTTAGTTTTCTTTAAAGCCTGTCCTGAATGTACATCGGTGCCTTCTTTAATAGCTGTGCACTCCTTGTGTGAAAAAGGCATTTTCACAGAACTGCAGGTTTAAAAAAATATATTTTAATTGGGTTTTAGTCTGAGAAGATTTCACTAACACATGTGTAATGAAGATCACACTTGTGCCTCTCCTCCTCCATGCTGATTTGACAAGGGGTTCTGAATCCAGAGCATGGATCCATTAATGTAAGGGTCTAATTTTTGTAGCAGCTTATATAAGTACAGAATATGGAATTCTGCTTGTCAGAAATTGTATTTGTGGTCTTGGTGGTAACTGGTGGATGGTAACTGAAACCTTATATCTTACAGAAAAGAACATTTCATACACTGTCCTGCAAAGAAGTGGCCCATGTAGTTTTCTATCCAAGGACAGCTAAAAATAATCAAGCACTGGCAAAAAAAAAACACAGCTTGTCTTCTGAAAGAGATTAATTATATTTCTTCATCCTCCAAGAGAGTGTTTTGGGATGAAGTGATATGTGAACGAACACATCTGCTCCCTATGTCGGCCAGACACACACACAAACTGGCACTGTGCCATCCATTGATATTTGATCTCTCCTGCTTTTTGTACGCTTGTAAGGAAGGACACACATTCTAACTTGTGCACCTGACCCAAAGCACTTGTGCTGACTGTCCCGCTATAAATAGCTGCTGTCAGTTCTATGTTGATATATATGGATAAACAGATTTAGATGATCCTTATGGTAACCTTGAGAGACAGAAATAATATTGTCATGTTTTGTCATACCTAGTAGAACTTGATTGTGAACTGGCAGTTTGTGCCATCAGTCCTGCTTTCACCATCACTGACCCCTCATGTTAATACAAAGGTCAGACCTTGTGAAAGTGTTTCTTGTGCCTGACATGACGTGAAATACACTCAGGGGTGCTTAGTCTTTCTTTAGTGCCCCAGAGACATCAGCCACATCCCTTTGTTTCGCCCAGTAAGTAGTCAAGGTCACCTTGCTTAGGTGCACACTGTTTCTCTTCTGGGCCAAATATGAATTGGCAGCATCTTTTTCCCAGAAAAATATTAAAGTATGTAAAAACTGCAGCAACACCTAAAACTACTGTTATTTACAAGTGTGATTCGGTTTTATTCACCATAAGAAATCCCGCATTTGAATAGTACAGGACAGAATAAACACATAACCAGTAAGAACTCTGTGTCAGTCTTCAGGATTTCCAATTTGCAGATGTATGAGTATGACCGCAAGCCAGAACATCACTGCAGGTGAATGGGTGTAAGGTGTAACTGAAACACACAGCCAGTAAATTAAGAAAGAAATTAGAAAACTGATCCTTACAAAAAACTGATTTCTTTACAAAATTACAACAAAATGACAATTCAATTCAATTCAGTTCAGTTTTATTTATATAGCACCAATTCACAACACATGTTGTCTCAAGGCACTTCACAAAAGTCAGGTACATACATTCCAATTAGTCCTAACCATTGACCAGTGCAGTCAGAGTCAGTTATTTATTCAAATTGGATAAAAGGTTTTTCTGTCTAAGCAAACCCAGCAAACTGCATCCAGTCAGTGACTTGCGGCATTCACTCCTCCCAGATGAGCCTGTAGTGACAGTGAACAGTCACTGGCGTTGACTTTGCAGCAATCCCTCATACTGAGCATGCATGTAGCGACAGTGGAGAGGAAAAACCCCCTTTTAACAGGAAGAAACCTCCAGCAGAACCAGGCTCAGTGTGAGCGGGCATTTGCCACGACCGACTGGGGGTTAGAGAGAACAGAGCAGAGACAGAACACAGAAGCACTGATCCAAGGACAGCTAAAAATAATCAAGCACTGGCAAAAAAAACACAGCTTGTCTTCTGAAAGAGATTAATTATATTTCTTCATCCTCCAGGAGAGTGTTTTGGGATGAAGTGATAGGTGAACGAACACATCTGCTCCCTATGTTGGCCAGACACACACACAAACTGGCACTGTGCCATCCATTGATATTTGATCTCTCCTGCTTTTTGTACGCTTGTAAGGAAGGACACACATTCTAACTTGTGCACATGACCCAAAGCACTTGTGCTGACTGTCCCGCTATAAATAGCTGCTGTCAGTTCTATGTTGATGTATATGGATAAACAGATTTAGATGATCCTTATGGTAACCTTGAGAGACAGAAATAATATTGTCATGTTTTGTCATCCCTAGTAGAACTTGATTGTGAACTGGGAGTTTGTGCCATCAGTCCTGCTTTCACCATCACTGACCCCTCATGTTAATACAAAGGTCAGACCTTGTGAAAGTGTTTCTTGTGCCTGACATGACGTGAAATACACTCAGGGGTGCTTAGTCTTTCTTTAGTGCCCCAGAAACATCAGCCACATCCCTTTGTTTGGCCCAGTAAGTAGTCAAGGTCACCTTGCTTAGGTGCACACTGTTTCTCTTCTGGGCCAAATATGAATTGGCAGCATCTTTTTCCCAGAAAAATATTAAAGTATGTAAAAACTGCAGCAACACCTAAAACTACTGTTATTTACAAGTGTTATTCAGTTTTATTCACCATAAGAAATCCCGCATTTGAATAGTACAGGACAGAAAAAACACATAACCAGTAAGAACTCTGTGTCAGTCTTCAGGATTTCCAATTTGCAGATGTATGAGTATGACTGCAAGCCAGAACATCACTGCAGGTGAATGGGTGTAAGCTGTAACTGAAACACACAGCCAGTAAATTAAGAAAGAAATTAGAAAACTGATCCTTACAAAAAACTGATTTCTTTACAAAATTACAACAAAATGACAATTCAATTCAATTCAGTTCAGTTTTATTTATATACCAATTCACAACACATGTTGTCTCAAGGCACTTCACAAAAGTCAGGTACATACATTCCAATTAGTCCTAACCATTGACCAGTGCAGTCAGAGTCAGTTATTTATTCAAATTGGATAAAAGGTTTTTCTGTCTAAGGAAACCCAGCAGATTGCATCCAGTCAGTGACTTGCAGCATTCACTCCTCCCGGATGAGCATGTAGTGACAGTGAACAGTCACTGGCGTTGACTTTGCAGCAATCCCTCATACTGAGCATGCATGTAGCGACAGTGGAGAGGAAAAACTCCCTTTTAACAGGAAGAAACCTCCAGCAGAACCAGGCTCAGTGTGAGCGGCCACGACCGACTGGGAGTTAGAGAGAACAGAGCAGAGACAGAACACAGAAGCACTGAATCAGGAGTACTTTCTATGGCTAGGAAAAGTAAATGTTAATGGATGTAGCTCCTTTATTCGTTTCATCTAGAAAGAAAGAACAGATAAACTCTAAGCCAGTTTTCAAGGTTAGAGTCTGAAAGAGAGCACATATAATTAGTTACAGTAAAAGCTCAGTCAATCGCCATGTCTAGAAGAGAGAAAGGGTTAAACACTAAAAGACAGGGCCATGTGGATCATCGGTAGAGGGTGAGCATTAAGCTGTTGCCAGCAGAAGCTCGAACGATGCCCCTCTGCAGAACGGTGTTACAGGCAGAAACAGAGTCAGGCCAGGTGTAGCTTCTAGGAAGAGAAAAGAGAGAGAACAAAGTTAAAAGCTGAAATAACAGCAAATAATGCAAAATTGGAGAGTAGTGTGAGAATGTAGCGAAGAGGGTGAAAGTGGTCATTATGTCCTCCAGCAGCCTAAGCCTATAGCAGCATAACTACACAGTTAGTTTCAGTTCAGATTATTTAGTTAAACGGCATTTATTTTCAACAATGTTGTCTCAAGTCACCCCACAAAGGGTCCCACTGATGGTCATTGTTATACTAAAAACCACAAGGATTGGGATACCTCTCTCTGTCAGACTGATTATAACCATTGGAAAAGAGAAGAGGTTATACAGGTAGCAGAAATGGAGGGTCTGTTTGCACCTCAACCATAACTGAGCCGGTTGAGGCTAAACCTGACTCCCCCTTACTCCTACCAACAGGGAGGGAGTAAGGCTCCCTCCCTGATAAACTAAGCCACTCTAACTATAAGCTTTATCAAAAAGGAAAGTTTTAAGCCTAGCCTTAAACGTAGACAGGGTGTCTACCTCACTGACCAAAACCGGGAGCTGGTTCCACAGGAGAGGAGCCTGATAACTAAAGGATCTGCCTCCCATTCTACTTCTAGAGACTCTAGGAACACCAGTAAACCTGCAGTCTGAGAACGAAGTGCCCTGTTAGGAACATATGGAACAATCAGATCTCTGATGTATGATGGAGCTAGATCACTAAGGGCTTTATATGTGAGGAGGAGAATTTTAAATTCTATTCTGGATTTAACAGGGAGCCAATGAAGGGAAGCTAAAGTAGGGGAAATATGATCTCTTTTTAATTTTTATCAAAACTCTTGCTGCCGTATTTTGAATCAGCTGAAGGCTTTTAACTCCATTTTGTGGACATCCTGATAGTAACGAATTACAATAGTCCAGCCTTGAAGTAACAAATGCATGGACTAGTTTTTCAGCGTCACTCCTGCATAGGATATTTCTAATTTTGGCAATGTTTCAGAGGTGAAAGAAGGAAATCCAAGAAACCTGTTTAATATGGGAGTTAAATGACATGTATCCTATGCTGCCTGATAATTTGACCTATTGGAAGCATATATATAGTAAAGAGAATTGGCCCAAGTACTGAACCCTGTGGTACTCCACAATTAACCCTGGAGTTTAAAGATGATTTATAATTTACATGAACAAACTGGAATCTGTCAGACAGATAAGATTTAAACCAGCCTAGCGCTGTTCCCCTGATCCCTACAGCATATTCCAGCCTTTTTAAGAGAATATTATGGTCGACTGTATCAAATGCAGCACTGAGATCTAACAGAACCAGTACAGACCCAAGTCCATTATCTGAGGCCATAAGAATATCATTAGTGACTTTCAGCAGAGCTGTTTCAGTGCTATGATGAGCTCTGAAGCCTGACTGAAACTCTTCAAACAGGTCATTGCTGTGTAAATGCTCACACATTTGATTAGCAACTTTTTTCTCAAGAATTTTAGATAAGAATGGAATATTGGATATAGGTCTGTAATTTTTCAAGTCGTCTCGATCAAGCAAAGGTTTCTTAAGTAAAGGTTTAATTACAGCTACCTTAAAAGCCTGTGGTACATATCCATTTACTAAAGATAGATTAATCATATCTAAAATGGGGCTGGTAATCAGAGGGAACGCTTCCTTAAATAATTTGGTTGGGATTGGGTCTAACATACAAGTTGAAGGTTTAGATGAAGCTAATATTTCTGATAACTCAGGAAGCTCCACAGGATCAAAGCTGTCCAAACACAGATCAGGTTCTGAAATTACTTCCAATGTTGTCTCACTTGCTGAGGATGAAGTAATCATCTTTGGGAGTATGTCAAAGATTATATTTTTAATTGAATCAATTTTATTTAAGAAGAATCCCATAAAGTCATGACTGCTAAGAGCTAAGGGAATGGATGGCTCAACAGAGCTATGACTCTGTGTAAGTTTAGCAACTGTACTAAAGAGAAACCTTGTTCTCTTCTATTAATGAAGAGAAATAAGCTGTTCTGGCTTGGCGAAGTGTCTTTTTATACAACAGTAGGCTATTTTTCCAGATTAAGTAGGAATCCTCTAGTTGTGTAGAGCGCCATTTTCTCTTCAATTTTCTAACATTGTTCTTTAAAGTACGCAGATCTAAATTAAACCAAGGAGCCTGCCTCCTACGAATAATTACCTTCTTTTTCAAGGGGGCTGCATTGTCTAATGCACCACGCAATGATGAAGTAACACTCTGAACAAGAGAATCAATTTGCGAAGGGGAAGAAACAAAATTATTGCCCTCCACTGTGTTTTTCTGTGATAACGAGGAAATTAAAAGTGGAACAGATTCTTTAAAGGTTGTTACAGCATTGTCTGATAATGATCTACTATAATGAAATTTTCTTCCACGTGTGGAGTACTCTGTTAAATTAAACTCAAAGGTTGTTAAAAAATGGTCAGACAGCACAGGGTTGTGAGAAAATATTGTTATGTCTTTACACTCAATGCCATATGTCAGGACAAGGTCCAGAGAATGAAGACAAACGTGGGTAGGTTTGTTAATGTTTTGAGTAAAGCCAATTGAGTCTAAGATACCATTAAAGGCTATATTTAAGCTATCACTTTCAGTGTCAACATGAATGTTAAAATCCCCCACTATAATAACTTTATCTGTATATCACACTAAATCAGATAAAAGGTCTGAAAACTGATCTAAAAATTGAGAGTAAGGGCCTGGTGGACGGTACAAAACAACAAACAGAAGTGGTTTTAGTGCTTTGCAATTTGGATGAGGAAAACTAAGGATTAAATATTTAAAAGAGTTGTAGCTATTGATTGGTCTGGGACTAGTCAATAAATTGGACTGAAAGATGGTTGCTACTCCTCCTCCTCGCCCAGTATTTTGAGGAATGTGAAAATTTAAATAATTAGTAGGAGTTGACTCATTTATAGTAACATAATCCTCTTGCTGCAGCCAGGTTTCTGTTAGCCAAAATAAATCAATCTGATTGTCACAAATCAGGTCACTAACTACCATGTCTTTGAAGAGAGAGATCTTATGTTCAGTAGGCCACATTTAATTGTTTTATTTTTCTTTTTAGTCTGAGTTGTGTTTATTTTTATGAGATTTTCCTGATTTCCTCCTTTTAGATTGTTTTAGACACTGTCTTAATAGGGCAACGGGTGGGTAGCAGTACCGAAGCTGCAGAGAGGAGTGTTAAACTACGACCCTGCTTCCTGGTCTGTACAAACTTGCTTTTGTTGTGCAATTAAGATGGTTTGGCTATTAGAAACTATTAATAATTACAATTTATGAATATAAATGTTTAGCAAAATCACCAGGAAAGTTAAAATATAGAATTTTGTCACACTAACAAGTCAGGGCACCAACTCATCAAGGCCAAACAACTTTTAGTCTGTTAAGTATTATCCTATGAACATCAGCCCAATATGGCGTGGTATTATGAAACAATAGATGAAAGAGGCAATACGAGCTCTGACATTCTCAGACAGCAAGGTCTGTACACATGTATGGAATAAACACAGACTTTATAAACATAAAAAAAGAATTTATAAACAAAAACTTAACTCCTAGTTAAAATATTTCTGTCAACAAAGTCTTTAAGGCCAGAAACACTCAACTAAAACTACCAAGAAAAATTAAGGAATAACGGAAACTAATGAACTATATACAAAAAAAGGGAAAAAGGGAACCAATAAAAAAATGATGCAATGATATCACATTTCAGTGTGGATATGTTTAAGATCCAAGGTTAATTTTGAGGAATTTGGAAATGAGCTCAAATTAGCTTCAAAACTAATTAACAGTTAGTATGTGTTCAAACAGCCCAAGACAAAGCAAATCAGAAGGGTAGATAAAACTTTATTTTAATAAAGTAATATTTTAAAGAATAGTTCACTGAAATCAAAAAACTATTTTGGACAGTTGATTCATATTGTTGTTTTAAATAGCCATGATTATTTTAGTGAAAAAATATTTAGGAAAATATTGTTTGCTGAATTAGAAATCAAAAATCTTTTAGGCAATTAATTTTAATGTTGTTGACTAGGCATTACCTGGAGTAATGGACTATTAAAATGGCGGAAAGAATTGTTTATGGACAGTCACAAGATGGCAAATGAACAAACAGATGTGATGATGTCACATCCAGGTTAACGGTTTTAGCTTACAATGGAAAGCTAAAAAGCGTATTTATCAACTCCTTTAAGTTACACATGTACCTTTAACTAACATAATATACTTAAATATAGTGTGAAAATAAATATTAATGTGCCTATGATCGCTGGTGACGCTGGTTCAATTGTGTTTAAACCATTTATTGAAGTAAAGTTTGTCGTAACTTCAAAACACAATTGAAACAAATAAACAGGCTTAGAGGCCTAATAGCTCTCAAATGGTTTAACACCAGAGTCTGGAATGTGACTCAAAAGGTTAAAAGTGTAATCACAAAAATTTAGTTGGACTGCTATTGTTATTGGGGAAATGTTTAGACTAATCCAATTCCTCATACTTGCGGACAATGTCTAGCACCTGAAGATTTTGAAACTCAATCTGGTTTTGGGACAATTCATATCATTATCAGATGTTTATTATTTTTTTAAAATTTGGATAAATTGAACCTAGGTTATGTTACATATTGTGAGTTTATAGCAGGGACAAAATGCAGACAAGAGCTAGGGATCAGCATGGTAGAAGGTTTAATGATAAAGATAACAGAAGATTGTGCACAAGGAGAACAGGTTATATAACAAGGGCAGTGTAGTGGATAAAACTAGCAATAAACAATGAACAGGGAACTTATATACTGAGGGATGTTGCAGAATGACCTCGGACCCAAGTGAGCTTAATCAGGGGAATGTGGAACAGTACAGGGGAACCGAGGGAAAGACACTAATAAACACAGTAAACACAGATGGAGCTGAGTCAAACAACATTTAAAACAACTTTAGAAACAAAAAGTACAAAAACAACAAAGTTCAGTCAGGCTACCCTGAAGTTGTGTAGTCTGAGTGGGCAACTGGATATTGTGGAGAGGAGGCACAGAGTTTGGGCGGTCGACCTGGATGTCATCCTGAGGAGGCACAGAGTTCTTAAAGCCATCAAATTTGGAGTCTCATGCAGAAAAGGCTGGGTCTTTCCATTGAGGAGTTGTGTGAGATGATCAGAACACCGGCGGCGCAGGAAGACCGGAGACCAGTGGAGGAGGTCTGGAGGTCAGTGGCAGAGAAGATGCCCCAGAGGTCGGCAGCAGAGAAACTTTGGAGACCAGCTGTAGGTGCAGGAGAACCCAGAAAGCAGGCTGTCTAGAGACCGACCAGGAGGCTGGGAGAACCAAGGAAGGAGGTTGTCTGATTCTAACCAGGAAGCAGCGTGAACCCACAGAGAGCCTTCTCTGGAGGCAGACCAGGAGAACCCACCGAGGATCTTGTCTAAGGATCTAATGGGTAGCTACTCACAGAAGAGCTCTGGAGACTGTGCCACTGGATGCTGGAACTCAGGTGAGATCACTGGAAAGAAGCTTGAAAACCGGAGGAACCCTCAAAAAAGCTCTGGAGGGTTTTGACAAGACCACTTGGGCCCCAGTCACACTGCAGGCAAATGTGGGACAAATCTGTCGCATTCGCCACAATTTTGAGCTGCCCAGCAGGAAATGGTAACAGTTAGCAAAACAGACGGGGGGCTAGAATAGTACTGCACAGTGGAGAGACAGCGAGACATTAGAGCTCGTTAATAAACACAGATACAACTTTATTCAAGCCTAATTGAAAGGCTAATAGGAATTGTCTGGATGTGGGATGTAGTTTGTATTGTAAAATTTGTACACAACCCCTCAAACAGAGGACTTTAAAATGCTATCGTGGTTACAGAGGATATGATGTGCCTCTGCTGCAGTCTGATACACTGGATTGCATCAAGTATTCTGCCTATGGAGTTGAGAGGAGAGACGCTGACATATATGATTAAAAGTTGCTCTCAACATGATAAAGTTCTGAATAAACTCGGTCTCTTTAAAGTTATAACATCCCTGCCCCCCACCAGTGCACTCGTTTTATTCATGTGTTTCCCACACAGCACCCGCTCACAATAAATGGCTTCTGTTGTGCACTTAAACCACAACACCTATTTCTCCGTTTACTGTTGTGCTGCGCTTGATGATGCATATTGTTCTTATGCACATGCGGGTCAGTTTGGAGCCACAACATTTTCAAAGTAATGTGAACGACCACACAAAAAAATCTGATTTCTGAAAAAAATCGAATTTGAGCATTAAGACCTGCAGTGTGAATGAAGCCTAAGAGAGTTGTCAGGGTGCTTTTTGGGACCCTCAGACACAGGAACATGGACAGAGACCAGGAGTGCTGAGGAGAGGATTTAGTCGAAAAGCAGGCCTTCACCGTTGACGAGACCTGGGCCGTGACTTAAGACGAGGCTGCAAGGTGGGTAGACTAACTTTGGACCACACAATCGAGGTACGTGACATCGCCCAGTATGGCGGAGCCGGGTCCCACCCTGCAGCCAGCCCTGGGGTCGGGACTCGTCGGAGAGCGCCTGGTGGCCGGGTTGCTCCTCACAGGACCCAACCAGGCCAAGCCCGAACGAGAAACGCAAGGCCATCCCCCAGAGGCCCCACTACCTGCAGGGGGAACCATGAGGTGCAAAGAGGATTGGGCAGCGGACGAAGGTGGAGACTTCGGTGGCCCGATCTCCAGATGCTTAGGCTGGCTCTAGGGACGTGGAATGTTATCTCACTGGGGGGGAAGGAGCCTGAGCTTGTGCAGGAGGTCAAGAGATATTGACTAGAAATAGTTGGGCACACCTGCACACACAGCGTGGGCTCTGGAACCCATCTCCTTGAGAGAGGCTGGACTCTCTTCTACTCTGGAGTGGCCCTCGGAGAAAGGCAGCAAGCTGGGGTAGGATCTTACTCTGAGTGGTGTTTCATTATTGGACTTCTGTTCTATTCACAGATTGTCCATAATGAACACCATGTTCAAGCATAAGGGTGTTCAACAGTGAACTTGTCACCAAGACACCCTAGGCAGGAGGTCAATGATCGACTTTGTTGTCATGTCTTCGGACCTTCGGACGCATGTTTTGGACACTCGGGTAAAGAGAGGGGCTGAGCTGTCCACTGATCACCACCTGGTGGTGAGTTGGATCCACTGGAAGAGGAGAAAGCCGGACAGACTTGGCAGGCCAAAGTGCGTAGTGAGGGTCTGCTGGGAATGTCTGGCAGAGCCCTCAACCAGGGATTCAACTCCCACCTCCAGGAGAGCTTTGATCAGATTCCTGGGGAGGTTGGAGACATAGAGTCTGGGTGGACCATGTTCTCCGCATCTATTGTCGATGCTGCTGCCTGTAGCTGTGGCTGTAAGGTCTGTGGTGACTGTTGCGGCGGCAATCCCCGAAACTGGTGGTGGACACCGGCAGTAAGGGATGCTGTCAAGCTGAAGAAGGAGTCCTATCTGCTGCGTTTGGCTTGTGGGACTCCTGATGCGCCTGACGGGTACCGTGAGGCCAAGCGTGCCGCGGCCTGTGGCAGAGGCAAAAACCTGGGCCTGGGAGGAGTTCGGTGAGGCCATGGAGAAGGACTACCGGTTGGCCTCGAAGTGATTCTGTCAAACCGTCCGGCGCCTCAGGAGGGGGAAGCAGTGCTTCGCCAATACTGTTTACAGTGGGGTTAGGGAGCTGCTGACATCGACTGGGGACATTATCGGGCGGTGTTTGGGGTTTGGACTCTTTCATCACCCAGGCTGAAGACAAAGAGGTGGTTAAAAAGCTCCATGGTGGCATGGCGTCTGGGGTGGATGAGATCTGCCCTGAGTACTTAAAGTCTCTGGATGTTGTGGGGCTGTCATGGTTGACACGCCTCTTCAACATTGCGTGGCGGTTGGGGACAGTGCCTCTGGACTGGCAGACCGGGGTGGTTGTCCCCCTCCATAAGAAGGGTGACCGGAGGGTGTGTTCCAACCAGTGATGTCAATTATGCGTTACTCTGATCTGACCACTTTTTTCAGTAACGAGTAATCTAACACGTTACCATTTTAAATCCAGTAATCAGATTAAAGTTACTAGTCCAAATCACTGTGCGTTACTATTTTTGTCATTTTCTCTTGTAATTTAATTTTTATTCCTCTATGTGTCTCGGGGAGTGACATCTGGTCTATGCGACAATTCAGCAACGTCATCATCACCTGTAATACTGTGGAGGCATAAAGCTCTGCTTTGGCTATATTAAAAGTGTTATTATTGTCTCTACCAAGTATTGTTCTTACAAGCGCCTGAGTGTCTGGAGAGCAGAGTGCATTAGAGAAAAGTCCTTGGTGAGAGGGAAAACTGATGCTTGTTATTGCAGGAAATCTTGTGATATTTTGACCCTTGCCAGCTGGGAAAGTTTTGATATCCCTAAAGTGTTGCCAGGTCACTGTGACATGGAATCTGCATCCAGATAAGTGATGAAATTGTTATTGCAAACTGTCACGTCCGCCAATTTAAAGGTTTGCAGATGTTGGCTGAATGTGGTTTCCCGGGAAAAGTGGACAAAACAATGTGTGGGTGCCAAGATGTATTGCTGTATTACGTAAATGATCCCAACACACACCAATGCTTTGTAACTCTATAAAAAGGCTGCTTCACAAGAACACTTTTGGAGCACTTTGTAGCACCAAGGAATGGTGATGAAGAAAATGAGTTGTGCGACTTTTGAAGAATAAAGGTTCCCTCGTGGAGGGCTGGGAGGAGAGAATTCTGCTGAGTCTGTTTATTATCTTCACTCAGTGATAAAAGACCGCCTGCTCCTAAATATTGGTGACCCCGACGTGATTCAATCTACCGGGAGAGGTTTGCGGTCACCCCTCCGAAGGGGGCTTCGGACGACCGGGGACTCGACCGGAGACTGTGGTCTCTATCTTTTTCTCTCTTCTCATAATCTCCACGATTTCCTGCATGCTGGAGGACTGCCTAAAAAACATAAAGTTGGGATTGGCTAAAGGCAGTCTTGAAAAGTAATCGCACCCCTGGCTCGGTAGTGGTGTCAGAACAGACATAAGTCTTTATATAGTGTCTGACGAAATACTGATTCTCTCCGAGAATTAAGCCTTCTGGTGTAAGAGACAGCTAATTTATATATAAAAAAACTTGTCAGTAAAGGTACGTAGGAGACCTTGAGGAAATTCAGCCAGTGGATTTAAGTTGAGATAAGAGACCTGCCTCCAAGTGTTGTCCGGAGCTGGAAAGGCCACAGCTGTCGAAATGTTTCATGTACACGATTTGGAGATTGCAATGTTGATTGCAGAGTTTTTTTTTCGTTTGAGATCTCTATGGTGACCAGTGGTGATCGGTTTTCTGCAGAAATGTTAAATTAATCCCGTTAAAGGGATTAATTTAACAATTGAAACAATTAGAAATGTGTGCACATATAAAAATATTTGTTTAAAAATGGACTCGGCTGACCATCAAACTATTAATCAGGTCAGTGGACCCCCGGGGGGGGGGCATGAAAGGGTGTGAAGAAGGATGAAAAAGTGTGGATGAGATGTATGAATAAAAAGGCCTGGATCCGCAGCGTATGGTAGATAGATGAATGGGTGAATCTCCGAATGATGTATGAACGATGGTGTTTTGCAATTATGTGAGTTGTATGCGACGTCAGACTGAAATCTGTATGAGTGTGGCCACTGAAGCGAGCTGCATGTGATGAGAGACGAAAACTGCGTGTTTTGATTTTGATTACCTTAAATGTTTCATTTGCTGCGTTAAAACAACAAATGACTTTTTGTGGTGCGCACCAGAAGCTTTGCTTTGACTTGTTTTATGGTTCCTATGGATTAAGTGTTGAGTTATGCCCAAATCAAATGTAGATATAGCTGTGTTACTGGTTAAAATTACTGCTTGAATTTTTGTTCACTCTTGAGGGATAGACCTAAAGGAAATTGTTCAAACTTGATTAGAATGAATGCATACTTTAAATAGGGAAGGAGTTTCTGGTAGAAACTGACTTGAAGAAAAAAAAGAGCTCTCTCTAGCCTCGGTGAATGGAATTTCCAGTTGCAAGTTGTGTGTGTGTGCACCTGCACACACGCCGTGTCTTGCTTTCCACCAGCGTATAACGAAGAAAGTGGGTTTGTGTGATACACAGCACCCACGCACGAACACATACACATGCATAGCACACAAACATACAACACACGAACGCACACACGGAAACAAGGAACAGACACACAAATGGGGATCAAAATGTATATATGAATGATGTAAAAAGTATGAATGTTAAATGCCAGCATATGTCTGTCTACATGTTTGTCTAAATGTCTGTCCATGTGTCTGTGTCTGTGTTCATCTAAATGTTGAATCCGTCTGTCATACATGTGGGTTCATTGTCACTAACATTTGTTTATCCAATTTTTTTCCTTTGTTCTTTATTTTTGACAATTTATTCTCAGAAGTATGACAGGTTTTTAGGAACTCCATGGCTGCAAGCCTCTTAGTGCTCACAAAGTCCGGACTTATGATTGAACAACTAGTTTAAATTCAAGTGAGCGCGGAGTGGTCTGCAGTTACCTTGGAGTCTAAATTAACTTCACACATGCGCAAGAAAATTGATAGAATGTCCATATTTAAAGTGAAAATCCAGGTTTTATCTAATTTTTTTCTTTCTTTTCTAGTGAAGCTCAAATGTTAACTGCCTGATTAGGAAGACTTTTGTGTAAATACAAAGGAAAGTGTTTATATTGTCTTAACCATCAAAGGACAACTGGTATGTTGAAGTCTTTATGGTGTTTAACTTAATGGTTAAACGAAGAACGTTTCTGAAATTGAGGAAAGTGTTGCACGTCTGTGAAAGTCAGTTGGGTTCAGCATGAGAGTGTGTCTAGGAGCAGAGCAGAAGGGGGGCTCCCAGTTCCCCCTTCACAAGGACGGTTCTCTGAGGGGGCTGGGCCCAGAGATTCTTCTGTGTACTTTTCATTTTACTGAAGTTCATTAATATTTTACTGATAAAATGGGTCACATATCATTTTGGTTTGCCTCCTGTAAAGAATAATGAAAGTTTAATTATGCAATTTATTACACATTTTGGACAAATTTAATGGAAAGAAATTCTCTAAAGGTATAGAATCAGAAATTATCTTTATCAAGGTACATTCCTTATTTTTTGCATATTTTGAGTTCTTAGATTTAAAAACACTATAGAAAGCATCAACTTTAAAAATATTCTAGTGGGTGGAACAATTCAGGATCATGTTTCAAACTATTTCTTTAGCCTTAAAGGTGGGATAATACAATATGACAGTTTTTTTCCTTGCTTAGTTAGTATGCAAATGTTTTAGTGTAATATGATTTTTGTTCTTTTATTTTGTTGAACAATGTAAAAGTCAGAAAGTGAGAGGTGTAAAAAACCAAGAGGAAGAAATGAAAAACAGAGAATGTAGCTTGATTTAATGAATAATATCAGACAGACAGGTGAAAAGGGAAAATGACTTGTGATCTAACAGGAATCAAATTTTTTGCTGGAAGAAGATTTGACTAGAGATTTTGAGTTGGTCCAGGCCAGACTGGTCGTTTCTTTAGATTAAACAATAAGGAACAGAGTGATACAATGACTTAATGAAAAACAAACAAATAAGGAACAGTTATGAATAGTAAGTAACTGGCTTATTATATGCACTACACTGCCTTATCAATTAAAAACTACAATGGTAATGTTATGGATTTTGCTATTGAGAGAACTTTGCCAATTCTTGCTAAATTCCTGAACAAAATTAATATTTGAAATTTTAATGTGTTTCTCAAGGTTTTCCAAACAGTGGCATGATAATAATTTACAAATACAAAGTTTTTATGCTTAAATAACACACAAATAAATGAATAAACAAAAACAAATGAACTCATCTTGCAGAAATAATAATGCAGCCATTAAAAGAATGAAAATGTTCTGTTATGGCAGAAGAGTTGAAAATATTGTGTCTGCTGTATCGAGGCAAAGTCTCATGAAGGAAGCTGCTTGGTATTTTGTGACTTTCTGACTGATCACTCAGTGAATTACAGCCTGTTAACATGGAGAACCAAACTTTCACACCGTGGACAACAGAGCACTGGCCCACGGCCTGCTCAAACCTCAGATGACAGTGAAGAATGCTGGAGCCGATAAAATAAAAGGCCGAGCAAAAGGAATGGTCTCCACACACGTTAACAAGGCTTTGGACAGAGCAGCACAAAGCCTCGCTGAACAGCCCAGCCAGACCAGACCAGAGGCTGTAGAGATAAATGCAGGATGTGCTAAAAAGATTCACTTAGATCAAATAAATTCACTTTTTTCTGTGTACAAAATGTAGAATAACCAAATAACTCTCAATCATCCAAAAATAAAACTAAATAAATAGAACAATTTGGGCCAAATTTGTTTATTAATCACTTGGAGACTAATAAAGTATTTCTGAAATTGAATTAAAATGAGTTACAACACTATACAGCTAATAAACAAAATATTGATGGCCATCATGAGCTCTTTCCATAGCAAAGTAATTCATTGCCTTTTGAGCTCCAACTAGATGATAAAAACAATTTATTTAAAAAAAAATGGTTGATAAGATCTGCAAGTTGTCGAAATGAGACAAAGAAGAAAGCTCAGAGTAACCAGACATTTGAAACAAATTTATACTGCATTTGACCAAATACTGTGATGGGAATTAGGAGTCAAACAAAGTCAAAAGTTGCAAAATCTCTCACGCCCCACTCACTAAGACATTATAAAGGGGTGTGGAGGAGAGCCTGAGAAGATGTACAGGGGTTGGACAATGAAACTGAAACACCTGGTTTTAGACCACAATAATTTATTAGTATGGTGTAGGGGCTCCTTTTGCGGCCAATACAGCGTCAATTTGTCTTGGGAATGACATATACAAGTCCTGCACAGTGGTCAGAGGGATTTTAAGCCATTCTTCTTGCAGGATAGTGGCCAGGTCACTACGTGATACTGGTGGAGGAAAACGTTTCCTGACTCGCTCCTCCAAAACACCCCAAAGTGGCTCAATAATATTCAGATCTGGTGACTGTGCAGGCCATGGGAGATGTTCAACTTCACTTTCATGTTCATCAAACCAATCTTTCACTAGTCATGCTGTGTGTATTGGTGCATTGTCATCCTGATACACGGCACTGCCTTCAGGATACAATGTTTGAACCACTGGATGCACATGGTCCTCAAGAATGGTTCAGTAGTCCTTGGCAGTTACGCGCCCATCTAGCACAAGTATTGGGCCAAGGGAATGCCATGATATGGCAGCCCAAACCATCACTGATCCACCCCCATGCTTCACTCTGGGCATGCAACAGTCTGGGTGGTACGCTTCTTTGGGGCTTCTCCACACCGTAACTCTCCCGGATGTGGGGAAAACAGTAAAGGTGGACTCATCAGAGAAAATGCATGTTTCACATTGTCCACAGCCCAAGATTTACGCTCCTTGCACCATTGAAACCGACATTTGGCATTGGCATGAGTGACCAAAGGTTTGGCTATAGCAGCCTGGCCGTGTATATTGACCCTGTAGAGTTCCCGACAGACAGTTCTGGTGGAAACAGAGAGTTGAGGTGCACATTTAATTCTGCCGTGATTTGGGCAGCTATGGTTTTATGTTTTTTGGATACAATCCGGGTTAGCACCCGAACATCCCTTTCAGACAGCTTCCTCTTGCGTCCACAGTTAATCCTGTTGGATGTGGTTCGTCCTTCTTGGTGGTATGCTGACATTACCTTGGATACCGTGGCTCTTGATACATTACAAAGACTTGCTGTCTTGGTCACAGATGCGCCAGCAAGACGTGCACCAACAATTTGTCCTCTTTTGAACTCTGGTATGTCACACATAATGTTGTGTGCATTTCAATATTTTGAGCAAAACTGTGCTCTTACCCTGCTAATTGAACCTTCACACTCTGCTCTTACTGGTGCAATTGTACAATCAATGAAGACTGGCTACCAGGCTGGTCCAATTTAGCCATGAACCTCCCACACTAAAATGACAGGTGTTTCAGTTTCATTGTCCAACCCCTCTATGTGCAGCGACACAGATGAACATTATGGGACCAGAGATTGTTTCATGGTGGAACAGATTCAGCCTCATTATTAAGTGACACAAACAAGCCCAGGGTTTGATTGCATGAGTGGCATTTAAAATCTGACTAACAAATAACTAACTGTATTGCCTTAAGTTTTCTCTTTTCTTTTTCAGAAGCTGCTAATCTTTCGCATTGTACCCACCTTGTTCCAATGGAAGACATACAAATGTTATCAAATGCTCTGTTACATAGGGAAAGGTAAGGTACAGGAACATTTTTCATGTTGCTTCATGATTTATCTAATGGCCATTGTGACATAGTTAGCTTTACAAAAGGAAAGTATATAATAGGCTAAACATAAATTAAGGACATCTTGGCATGGTAAGAAAATAACCTTTAATGGAAGTTACTGACTTTGGACATAAAATTATTCGAATAATATAGACCTACTTGATTCACACATTATGTTTAGGATAACACAAAAATAAGTGATTTCAATATTTCTCGATTTGCCAAATGGAAAAACCAGTGAGCAGTTTACTACGTTTTTTCAAAGAATTATAGTTTTGAATATTGTTCATTTTCTACCTTTTAAGTATTTGTGCTGGATGTAAAGTGGCTGAAAAACATCAACGTTAGCAAAAATTAGTTCCTAAGGATTACAGGAAATATGTTGAGAGGAGAAATTGGGAACTTTGAGAAATATGTCACAACTTCAGATAGTTGTTTAGGATGTTAAACTAGAGGTGACTGACTTAAAAGTACGCTTTTAGGGGATAAAATTCAACAGAAATTTTTTCATACGACAGAACTGGCAGTTTTTGGTCGAAAGAGTAATTATTTATTTGTTTTTGCTGAGGATTACTAGGAAAGGAATTTGGTTTTTATCTTGGTCACAAATTTAACCTTGAAATTTGATCTACAGGAGACAGAGTATTTTCAGATATAAAGCGAAAATAGATTTTAGACTTACAAACCACCTGAAACTAACTGCAAAATGTGCTATTTAATTTGAGAAATGGATGAACTGTCAATGTTGAACTGATGCTAATGTAAGTGTTATGTGATTTTACGTCAATTCTAAACTGTAGCAGATGTTTCCTGGAAACATTGTTCAGACGGCCAGTAGGGTCAGGAAATGGTTTTGGATTAGATCCCAGAACAGAGACAGAAAAAAAAGCACGCATGAAGAACAATGTTTGGCTCAGGAAAGTTGCTAAGAAGTGAAGCATCACCATATCAGCTGAAAATTAGAACAGAAAGAGGATGGAGGTGCTTAGAGAATTTAAAACTGGAACTTGATTAAAATGTTCTCTTTAAACAATGAATCTTAATAAATGTTGTCACTGAAGGAAGTTGTCAGGAAAAAGCAAGGTTCCCCTTTAAGGCTAAATGTAGTTTTGACATCTCTTTTGCAAACAGAGTTAAAGAACTACAGCGATGTTAGACGTGATTATAAAACAAAGTCTCAGACTGTTGGCAAACTATGACGCTTACATCATAGAAGGGAGGAATGAATTGCCTCCCTTTGGAACTGATTATGGGACTGTTTGAGAACTTCCAGGCGCTGTCTCCAAACATAACATTCCTTGCAAAAAGCAAAAAGTGCAGACTCCATTAAGTATTCGCACACTGAGTAAAGACGAATAAGGGTTAAACACTTGGCATTGAAGTTAAAACTAATCTTTTAGATAAGAAAATGTGTGGAGGAACAAACCCTAATGGAGCTGTGTTCTCTGGTACTGGATGCCAGGTTTTAACTAAATGAAAACTGAAAATATTGGCAGGAGAGAAGAACTATCATAGAATTTGAATATTCGTATAGAATCAGTGGTTAAATTAAGTTAGTATTTTGAAGATACAATATTATTCAAACATTCAACGGCGCAGATGGCAAATAAACTAGAAAACTTTGAGTGCTGTGAGCCGACTTCTCCATCTGAAAGCTTGCAGAAACAAGATGACGTTGACTATAGAGTATCAGCTGAAATCTGATAAATTAACAAAATAGCAGAAACATTAGCACCTGACTATGTGGAAAATAGCTTAACTAGGTGAAGTTACCTCAAAAATTATTTTGTTGAAAACGGTTATGGAAATGTAAAAGTACGGACAGGACCTAAAAAAGACAACCAGCTGAGCTAGATTATACTGGAGCAAACTGAAGAAAATATAACCTAAAGAAGCTGAAGTCAATGCTAATATGTGTTAAAATAAAATGGCATGAATTGCAAAGCAAATTAACAATTAAAAACTGAAAAACAAAGACAAAAAACAAACTAAACTTGCCTAAAAGAACTAGAGAGAAAGGAGATTGGGACAGACTTAGAGTGAGACAGAGGTGGACTGGCTATGGCCTCCATTCTCTCTTCCTCCTGATTTATTCTCAGCAGCCCCACAGTGACAGTTTAGTGGAAAATAGTTGAAACAATACAGATCTTCTTCTCCATTGAATAAACTTTTGGGATGCATCATCTCAAACATGGATCTCTCATTTAAAAAAGGCATTTAATATCAAAAAAGAAACAAGATATTTAACGGAGAGTGAGAGGACCATTTAAAGTACAAAAATGACAAGGCTCATGATTTAAGTTGAATGAGATGGGAAACCTGAGCTTATCTGTGAAGCCTGAAATAACACATCTAAATGTTCTTATGCATCTTTCTGATCAAATGGTGTTAAGTCAATAGTTTTATTAGATCATTTAAAGAATAGAATAAACACATGAGGTAAGGTCAAACCACGGTTTTATAAAAATGTCTAATTTCTGAATGATAATAAAATGCGCACCCAGACGCCCCACTATTTTCAGGCACTGGATCAAATTGAAGATATTTTAACTTATTTTTAACTTACAAAAAACCAAATTACTTAGCAATGTCAATCTATCTCTTTTCAGGATAATGTATTGAGAAATACATAGTTTAGGACAAAAAATCTGTGCTGATAGGGTGAGTTAGAATGGCACTAAGCATGCTTCCAGGGAAAAAGGTGATTGCTTGAACTATCCTTGCTAACTTCGGTTTCTTTTCTTTTGCATGAAAACCCTGAGTGAATATAATTGATTATCACTACTAAAAGGAGCAGTTCAGATCTCTCTATCAGTAGCCTTTTTCAGGTGATGAGAGGGAACCAAATTGACCTACAGTACGTTACCCTTCGTTGATGTGGAGGCTGGACCTGGGTTCTCGTTAAGAGCTTTTAGAAGAATGTTTTTTCTGAATGGAAGACGGTTTGACCATTTATTCTATTTCTTAAGAACCTTATGTATTGTATATTTGCTGCAGCACAATTATAATCTAAAAGATTTACATGGCTATATTTGGTTTAAAATTTTTCAGTTTTGCTCATAATTATTTTGTTTTCTGAGATTCCTATGTACTCGGGGCTGGAGTTCTAGCACTGCTGTGAAAGTCTTCACACCCCTGTTCACATCATCATCGCAACGGACTATGATAAAGGAGGACGTTGAGGAAATACAGGAAAAATGACACTAAGGAAATACAGAAAAGGTGATGCTACCGATGCAAGACACCCAATTTACATGTGATACTTCTGTTACAACTATGATCTGAACAAGGCCCCTGAGATCTAACGCTTGGATATCATGTATGATGTAGTAACTAAAAGGAGATTAATAAGGGTCTAACTGCCATTTTTTGTTGAACAACGTTTTCTCCTGTTTTTGTTAATTTAGGAAGGTTAGATTAATGTATTTGGTTTCAATTTCTTTTAACAGGTAAGTTTATCCATGAAAGGCAGATCTGTTTTGGTTGTTATTTTGGCCTGGGTTGACCCTGAAGTTACAACAATCTCCCTTTTTGCACAAATTAAGTTTATTACTAGAAACATTAGTTGGTTTCATATTCTTTAATTGTTAATAGTTTGTATGAGTGAGAGGGGAATATGTGGAGCAGTTAATCGGACGTGAAAGTGGACACAAACAGGAATCGGACTATGGAGATATCAAGAATAAAATTATAGGGAATATATGGACGAAGGATGTTTAATTAGACATGTGGTACTTTAATGTCATGGGTTAGCACGATACTGGTCAGTATTCTCTGTCTTCTCAGAATGACACCAATCCAGAGACTGGCTGTACAAGTAACCTTTTTGGGCGTTGGACTCAGAGACCTATGGACACATGAAGACTTTGTTGGACCCTGAATCGGGATAAATGCGATGCCAGAGCAATAAAGTTGAAAAGAACCAATCTAAGAGACTAAAGAAGGTCCAGGGAGACCAAGGACAGAGACACTGAACTATACTGTTTTGCTGGTGAGAATTTAATTGATGTTTTTTCAATTTCTGTTATAACTCTAAGTTTGTCTTTATGTCGTTTTAATGTTCTGAATTGTTATAAGCTGTTTATGAACTCTGATAGAATGGGAGCATCCATTCTAGTGCTATTCAGCTTCAGAGTTTCAACATGGTCAATGTTTTCTGTTACAAATATTGTGGTGAATAACAATAATGAACCAGGACCTGACTGGCAGTAAGGTCCTTAAAATAGTTGGTAATGACACATTTTAGATTCAAAACAGAGATCTCTCGTTCAGATTGGCCGAGAATGAGATTTCTCTTTGGCCTCCAGACGTTTTTCCCTGCCTTTTAGGACAGGTGGGTTTTTCGACTGGTGTGCCTAAAGCCGACCTGAAGGTCCCCTTCATCGACACGTAGTTTGTGAGTTAGACTGACATGGATGTTTTCCATGGGTGAGTTGATGAGGTGTGTTCCTGAAGGAGACTTTTGGGAAGAGCTACAGAGTAGCCGGATTTGGTCTAATTAGTGACTAGGTTTAGTCCAGTATAGTCTAACACAGTTAAAATAATGTGCGCATAGGAACTTTAAATAGGATTTTAATTAACTAGTTGAACCCGAAATTACAGACCTAAATAACAGCAATCATTTAGGGTTGCTTATTACCTTTGTACATAATGTAATTTTATTGCTTTCCATAATTATTCACATTTTACTTCATTTTACTCACTCAAATACATCACATATATTCACAGGATGTTTACAATATGAATAAAAAAACTCTCTCTCAGCTGTTAATTAGCTTAAAAGCTAATTAGGGGGGACTATGTGGAGGCATAAAGCTCTGCTTTGACTAGATTAAAAGTGTTATTATTGTCTCTACCAAGTATTGTTCTTACCAGCGCCTGACTGTCTGGAGAGCAGAGTGCATTAGAGAAAAGTCCTTGGTGAGAGGGAAAACTGATGCTTGTTATTGCAGGAAATCTTGTGATATTCTGACCCTTGCCAACTGGGAAAGTTTTGATATCCCTAAAGTGTTGCCAGGTCACTGTGACATGGAATCTGCATCCAGATAAGTGATGAAATTGTTATTGCAAACTGTCACGTCCACCCATTTAAAGGTTTGCAGATGTTGGCTGAATGTGGTTTCCCAGGAAAAGTGGACAAAACAATGTGTGGGTGCCAAGATGTATTGATGCATTACGTAAATGATCCCAACACACACCAATGCTTTGTAACTCTATAAAAAGGCTGCTTCACAAGAACACTTTTGGAGCACTTTGTAACACCAAGGAATGGTGATGAAGAAAATGAGTTGTGCGACTTTTGAAGAATAAAGGTTCCCTCGTGGAGAGCTGGGAGGAGAGAATTCTGCTGAGTCTGTTTATTATCTTCGCTCAGTGATAAAAGACCGCCCGCTCCTAAAATACCACGCCATGACAGAAACCTAAATAATGGAGGGAAGAGAGAGATATGCATTTTGTAGCTGGAAATACAGGAACTATTCTGAGTTTCTGTCAGCGAAGGATGACAATATCAAGGTTCGTTGTACCCTCTCTGGCGAGAAAGTGCTGTCCTTAAACACGATTGACTCGCCCTTGTTTTGTGCCTTAATAAACAGAATCCCCACTACTGTAAATGCGGAGCTGCCTCACAGAGGATCTTTTTCTGCATATCTGGAGAAGGAGTATGCAGAGATGGAGAGAAATCTGAAGGCTGCACTGAATGAGGTCGACTCTGTGTCAACTACCGCGAATATTTGGAATGCTAATGGTAACAACTGAAGCTATATGGGAGTAACACTCCACTGGATCCATAGATCCACATTAGAGCGCAACACGGCTGCATTGGCATGTAGGAGAATTCGCGGTAGACACACATATGATGTTATTGGTGCAGAAATCGAAAACATTCACTCTTCGTATGGACTACTCAACAAAGTAGTTGCAACAGTGACTGATAATGGAGCCAACTTTGTGAAGGCATTTAAAGTTTTCCAGCCTGTCACAGAGTCCGATGATGAGACGGAGGAGGAAGTGTCCACCCACACAGATGATGATGTCACTTTTTTGGATACGTCAGAAATCCTCTCAGCTGAGAATGAAGTTGATGGCCAACTGTGTTTACCCCCGCACCACAGGTGTGCCTCACACACCATCAACATCATTTCCACAAGTGATGTGGAGAAATATTTAACTTCCCATGCAGAGAGCAAGGCCGTTTATAGGAGCAGCAAAGAAAAATGCACAGCTCTATGGACCAAATCCAGCAGATCTAACATTGCATCAGAAGCAGTGGAGGAAGTCAGCAAAAGAAAGCTTCTGGTACCAACATCCACAAGGTGGAATTCATTTTTTGATGCTTTAAAGAGAATTGCAGAAATTCCCATGAGTGAGCTGAATACTCTATGCACCAAGCTGGATGTTAAGTGCTTCATAGACTGAGAGTACCAGTTCCTGGACGACAGTGGCGGATGCTGGTCTTTCAAGGAGGGGAAGCTCAATTTCAAGATTGCTGATTCGCTCATTTCGCTGTCAATCAAAAAGGGTTTCAGCCTCAGACAGATCATCCAATCATCATGCAGAAGCTGAGCGTCTGGGCCAGCCGAGGTCAGCCCACTGCCCTATAGACCCCCAGAGACGCTGAGCGTCCAATCGGCAAGACAAAGCCCAGCATTTATCCAATGACTCGTCTCGTTTCGCTGCAGCCGAGGCTCCCCATAGACCCCCAGAGACGCTAAGCGTCCGATGGGCGGGACAAAGCCCAGCATTTTTGCTTCGCTATTGAACTCACTGTTTAAAGCACTGTGAAGCTGCGGGAATGAGTGAGAGGAAAGCCGCGTCGTTACCAGTGATAAGAAGCTGATTCTGAACAAAAATCGAGCGCGTTGTAGCGCATATTTAGTCAATGACATGTACACACAACAGTATATGTTTGATCACTTATTTTTTGATTTTAGGGGAAGCTGAGCTTCCCTTGCAGTATTAGAGCAATCGCCACTGCTGCACGCGTACTGCACCTTCAAGAAGCCCCTCACTGCTCTGGACATTTTACAAGGTGACTGTCCTTATGGGACTTTACTACCCACAATTGAAGTTCTGATGCAGAAGACCCTGGCTGTGAAAGATTCACTCTCCAGGATGACTGCAGGCCTTCCAGATGCTATAGTGCAGGTTCCACCTGTAAGCTACTTAAAATGACTTACATCATGCAATTTTTGTACATTGAACAGTATATTCAATATCGTGGCAAAAAAGATTAAAACAAATGGAAATGTCAATAAGAATCCAAAACAAAATAAAATCCATAATATTAATCCCACATCAGGCATGGTTTACAGGTAATTCAATTACATAATAAATAGTAGGCCTTGTAGACATATTAAAACATATAAATTGTATTTTTCTGGCTATCCAGACTCGTTTTGCTGGTGTGCTGGACGACAAAGATGCCCTTCTCGCAGCTGTCAGTTGTCCTAAATTCAAACTTCGATTGCTAAGAGATGCCGGTAGGAGCCAGTGAAAGAGCTTCTGATAGCAGAGTGCCGCACAACTGCTCCTGCACCAGAGTCGCACTACAACTGCTAGCCAAGGTGAGATGGACTTTTCACTTTTGAGGCAGAGCCAGAGGAGACCTACTCTGCAGAACAGGAAGTCATAGACTACCTTAGGTCAGCCTATGATCTTCAAATTCTGCATCGATTTTCTAACATAAAGAACTTTTTTTTAAAGTATAACACTCCAACCCCATCAAGTGCTCATGTGGAGCGGCTTTTTAGTCTGGGAGGTTTGGTGCTCACACCTAAAAGAAATAGACTTTCTGACAGGAGGTTTGAAAAGCTTCAGTTAATGAGGTACAACCACTGGTTTACTTGTCCCACTCCACTGTTTCACTCATAAAATGGGATTACAACATTAAGCCAAAGTAACAAAAGCAGACATGTCAGCCTATATGTGGTATTACACTACTGTAAACTGTTTTGTTAAAGCCACTCCTTGTTGCTCCAATGATGTGAACAGGTTCCATGTTTAGTTTTGTCATTACAGTGTTAATATTTAAACATGTCTGGTCAAGATAGACTGTCCTTATTATATTTTTTTATTTTAAAAAGTATTTATGTTCAACGAAGTGAAGAACGACAATTTTATTTTTTTTTAAAGTATTTGTTTAGTGAGGTCAAGAAAGACCCTGTATTTTTTAATGTAAAGTTTTTTATGATACTCAAGTCAAGAAATACTATTTCATTTTTTATAAAAAGTATTTATGTTTAATGAAGTCAAGTCAGCCTTTTTTTTCTTTTTAAACATGTATTTTTTCCTGAAATGGTTTTTAAGTTCAGCTTTACATGTCAGGAGATTCATTGTTGATGTTACCATTAAAGCAGCAGCTGAAAGTAACTAATAAAGTAACTTGTAATCTAACTTAATTACTTTCAAAATCAAGTAATCAGTAAAGTAACTAAGTTACTTTTTCAAGGAGTAATCAGTAATCAGATTAAAGTTACTATTTCAAAGTAACTATGCCATCATTGGTTCCAACTATAGGGGGATAACACTCCTCAGCCTCCATGGTAAGGCCTATGCTGGGGTATTGGAGAGGAGAGTCCGGCCGATAGTCGAACCTCAGCTTCAGGAGGAGCAGTGTGGTTTTTGTTCCGGCCATGGAACACTGGACCAGCTCTACACCCTCTGCAGGGTACTTGAGGGTTCATGGGAGTTTGCCCAACCAGTCCACATGGGCTGCCCTTTGTCACCGGTCCTGTTCATAATTTTATGGACAGGATTTATAAGCGCAGCCAAGGGCTGGAGGGGTCTGGTTTGGGTACCAGTGGATTTCGTCTCTTCTTTTTGCAGATGACGTGGTCCTGCTGGCCCCCTCTAGCCAAGACCTACAGCATGCACTGGGGCAGTTCACAGCTGTGTGTGAAGCGGCTGGGCTGACGATCAGCTCCCCCAAGTCTGAGGCCATGGTTCTCGAACAGAAAAGGGTGGCTTGTTCTCTTCAGGTTGGAGGGGATTTCTTGCCTGAAGTGGAGGAGTTCAAGTATCTTGGGGTCTTGTTCACAAATGAGGGAAAAATGGAGTGGGAGATCGATAGACAGATTGGTGCTGCATCAGCAGTGATGCGGGCACTGTACCCGTCTGTCGTGGTGGAGAGAGAGCTGAGTCAAAAAGTGAAGCTCTCGATTTACCGGTCGGTCTACGTTCCTACCCTCACCTATGGCCATAAACTTTGGGTCATGATCGAAAGAACGAAATCCCGGATACAAGGGGCTGAAATGAGCTTCCTCCATAGGGTGGCAGGGCACTCCCTTAGAGATAGGGTGAGGAGCTCGGCCATCCGGAAGGGGCTCGGAGTAGAGCCGCTGCTCCTCCACATCGAGAGGAGCTAGTTGAGGTAGCTTGGGCATCTATACTGAATGCCTCCAGGACGCCTTCCTCGGGAGGTGTTCCAGGCACATCACACTGGGAGGAGGCCCAGGGGATGGCCCAGGATGGTGAAATTGTACAGTGGACAAAATCTACACATCCAAAAACTACTTTTAGTTTATTCAGTATTGAGCTTAAACAAGATATTTTTTTCTGATGTCATGCAAAAGTATTCCAAGTGGCCTGTCTCTGTGGGACATTCCTCACCAGTAGGTCCGCTCAATTACATCCAAGTGATCCCTCAACAAGTTATCTGTGCAGTTTTCTCTAAATCTCCAGATTGTTGATTTGCAAATACCCCAAAGTCTTCCAAGATTCTGTGTATGTGCACCAGTAATGGGGTCACCAAAAAATTCTCAATGGTTCAGTTAGATAGTTGTAACCGTCTTTCTGGAGAAGATGGTAAGACTTCCATCCATCTGAAATTACTGCGCTTCCTCTTCGAATGTACTTCTTAATGACTAGCATAAGATCTTAAATATGGGCCTTTTCTGTTCCTCTTCTATGCCCAGCATTCCGAACACCAATGAATTCCTGTTATTTAATCGGCCTCTGTTGTACTGAAACCAAAACTGTAAAAGTAGACTATGTATCACCATTGTGGTGTCTATCTGGTAGATTGTGTAGTAGCGGGTGTCCATCCTTAATCTAAGTGTGCCGTGGCATTCTAATCAAACCAGTTACCTGGTGCTCCACTATCAAACCCAGTGCCCCAGCCTCAGGTCATTACAAAGCTGAAGTTGGTTTACGATTCTAGCTTTTGATTCGGGAAATGGCTAAAGGGCGTTTCCACTTAATTTTTTGCTACCTTCAGCATCTTTAATCTACTCTAGGTAAAAAACTACAACACCTAGACACTTCAAACCTGGACTAGATTATTTTAAAGTGATAGCAGAATAATTAACACCAAGTTTGTGATTTGTGAAACCTTTCTCTGATTTGTGAAACTTCAATAAAGGGCGATTTCAGCACTTTTTTGGCATTTGGATTACACTAGAACTGGTCCAGCTCCAAAACTACAACACCTTGACACTTGAAACCTGGACTAGATTATTCTAAACTGATAGCAGAATAATTAAAACCAAGTTTGTGATTTGTGAAACCTTTCTCAGCAATTTGTTAGTATCTAGACCACGTGAATACTGAATTTCTCCTGCTCTAAAATTTGCTTTTTTTAGCTTTTAATTCCACTTTTGACTTTCTAATTTCTATAATTTTTTTATCTTCAGTCTAGCAACATTTGGTCTTGCAATCGTTTTATCTCTGATACCTTCCCAAAGGGGGGCATCAACTGATATAATCCTTCCAACAACTTAATGTTCTCTTTCTTCTGGTATTAACCTTTATCTCTTCTTTGACACAGAAAGTACGCTGGCATAAGTGCTTCCTTTAAGTGTCATATATCTGCTTAAACCCCCAGTTGGTCATGATAGACGGCTGCTCACACTGAGCCAGATTCTGTGGGAAGTTTCTTCCAGGTGAAAAGAAATGTTTGCTCTGCATTGTCCCTACATGCTTGCTTGCTAAAAAAGTTGGCCGGAAAAGTTAAATATAAATGGTAATTGTCCACTCTGGCTCCATGCTGAAGAAAGAGTGAATGCTGCACATCAATGACTGGATGCTATCTGCTGGGTTTACTCAGATAGAAGAAGTGCAGGGAACACTTCCAGTAAGTGTAACACTTTCTCTTTTTTACATGATAAAACAACACACAAACTACTTATTTGGTATGTCAAAATACAATGATTAGGTATAATTATTGATAGCAAAAAACAAAAAAAAACAAAACAAAATAAAAAAGCAAACAAACATGAATTGGGCAGTAGACAATAAATATTTACACTACACAAATAATCTATATATTGTATCCACAGTAAAGTTTTGTATTGATTCACTTGAAATTTTTATTGGCTTTGTCTCACAACTAATCAGATAATACATTTTAGCCTATAACTTTCACTGAAAGGTATTAACCAAGATGGCTATAGTTGTTACTGTTTCAAAGACAACACTGGAGGCTCTGCTTTTCTTCTTGTTACAAAAAGAGTCCTTATTTAGAAAGTAACTGCCTTTGTCCTTTTGAATTTTACATGACATTCTGTCTGGTGAAGTGATGTCACATTTCCACTTTGAAGAGAAGTGAGTTCCAATCATCTGATGAAGATAAACAACTTGACAAAATCACGAAGTACCTGTCAGACCTGGTTGACAGCTACAAAAACATGTCAGCTGAAGTCATGAACATGATCTCTTCAGACAAGATCAAGTACATGCTGAATGTGATGCTGTCTGAAGTAGGTTACTAGAATAGCTTTGTACATAGCTTTAACTTTAATTATTGAGTTATATAATAACTCAATAATTACATATTTTAACGAAAAAGTGTTTTCGATTTAAAAAATTCTGTATTCAGAAAACATACATGTAAGTCTAATTGTAAAGCTTATTAAATGAAATAAATCAACTATAAAAACAGAATCTATTAATTATTTAATTCAATTCAAATCACGCTTTTATAGCACAAAAACAAAAAGTCTACAGTCATTGATGCAGCTATCTGGGGTTCTGATCTCTTTCCTGCATGCCATCTCTTTTAGTTTCACCTGTTGTTCATGCTTAAAAAATGTTTTTCATAAGACATCTGCTGGTTGAAAGTCCACTGGTGAGAACAAAGATAGATAGAAATAGGTGAGGAGAAGCAGAGTTGTAAATAATCATGATTTAAATGTAAGGTAAATATTTGGATTTTTAGAAAATAGTTTTTTACCTTACATTTTTTGATATAAGGCAGGCATCCAGTAATGCACTGGAAAACACAAAAGCACAAACCAGGGGTGAGGCAGTGGAACAAATTAAGCACAGCCAAATGGAGGAGAGGTAAGAGAATTAAAGTGACTGGAGCAATATGAGCAACAAAAAATAATCATGTATAAAAAAACAGAAAACAATTCAAGTGATTCATAACTTACTGCCTTTTTTTCAGTGACAGAGAGGAGCTTCTGATGCAACTGCGGGCAGAAATAGAGAGATATTCAAATATCTAAAATCAAAAAACATCTGTGAAATAAAAATGTTTACAAGTTTGAATTTTGGCGTTTTTTATGGTTTTAACGATGACTAGTCATACTAACACACATTTGCCTATTTTGACTTTTCTTTTCATTCTGCTCTAATTATTTAGCCAGTACAATAGAATAATCTAGTCCAGGTTTGAGGTGTCTAGGTGTTGTAGTTTTTGAGCTGGACAAGTTCTAGTGTGATATAGGTACTAAAAAGTGCTGAAATCACCATTCATTGAAGTTTCACAAATCAAAAGACTTGGTTTTAAATATTCTACAACTAGTTTAGAATAATCTAGTCCACGTTTGAAGTGTTGCGGTTTTTGAGCTGGACCAGTTCTAGTGTAATATAGGTACTAAAAAAGTGCTGAAATCGCCCTTTATTGAAGCTTCACAAATCAGAAAAAAGTTTCACAAATCATAAACGTGGTTTTAAATATTCTAAAGCTAGTTTAGAATACTCTAGTCCTGGTTTCAAGTGTCTAGGTGTTGTAGTTTTGGAGCTGGACCAGTTCTAGTGTGATCCAACTGCCAAAAAAATGCAGAAATTGCCCTTTATTGAAGTTTCACAAATCAGAGAAAGGTTTCACAAATCACAAACTCAGTTTTAATTATTCTGCTATCAGTTTAGAATAATCTAGTCCAGGTTTGAAGTGTCTAGGTGTTGTACTTTTTTAACTAGAGCGATTAAAGATGCTGAAGATAGTGGAAAATTAAGTGGAAACGCCCTTTAGCCATTTCCCGAATCTGAAGCTAGAATTGGAAACCAACTTCAGCTTCGTCAGGTCATTCATGACAAACCTCTTTGGCTATTTTTCCTTGTAATGGAGTTTTGACGAAAATTCAATCTGGAAGACTCACCTCCACCACCGGCTCCATACTATGACTCCATCATGCATCTCCGCTCCAACCAATCAGCATCAAGTCTGCATTCCTCCTCAGCCAATCACCATGGATCTCCTTGCTCTCCTGCCGAGCTTCAATTCTCCTTCTAAGCATCAACGAGATAGTCCTGCCTGTAACCCAGCTCCCGCCTCCACATCACCTGTCTCCGGCAGCAGCTTCTCTTCCGAGCGATCATCTGGCACCCCAGGCTTCCACGTCTTCTTCTACTCCGGTTGTCCCTCAATCCTCCCTTTTTCGTGCATTCCGTTCATCGATTCTCTCCATCGCTCACTATCATCCATTACTCAGCTTCTCCGGGAGTTCGCCTCCAACTCTGCCACGTCAGCACTTCCTCTTCTCCACTCTGCCGACGCTCAACCCGCTCCTTGGCCCCTCCCACTCACATTCACCCTCGCATTGCCCGTCCTGGCTCGTCTCTAAAGGTGAGATGTATCACTTCATTCTCTCTTGTCTATTTCCTCATTCATATGCCCTTCAAGCATGCTGTTTCCCATTCCTCTTTTACATTCAGGTGGATAATATACTCCCACTCATTCTAACATCTTACTCAGGCGCTGCTCCAAAATCCTGCAGGGGCATCCCATTAATCTGGTTTCTCTCGTTGTTACCATCTCCTGAGGTTGACCACTGTGTTGCTTCCCCTGATGGCTATATTGCTATGTTTGAATCATCTCATCCCCGCCCTACTAACAATCTCCCTTTTGGCGAGCTTGTGCCGCCTTTAAGCATTTCAGAGACGTCTTCTGCTCTTAAACCCCATAGAATAAGCTCGATCCCATCCGTCCCTCATCGTCGACCTACATTTCAAACATGGCTTCCCGATCAATATCACAAATCCTTCTCTGCCAAGCTGCATCCACCCTCACCAATCAGGAGTCTGCCTAGACTGGTTTATTCTCGCCACTGACGCAAGCCACCTCTGATTCCTGCTGCTCAGTTAGCCATCAGAGCGCTCTTTGTTCTTCTCTTCCTTTCTTCCAGCACTCTTGCCCAGCCAACTCAAGCTGCTGGCTTCCAGCTCCAGTCTCCTTACGAACTGGAACACTATCTCCTTCTTTTACGGCGACGTCGTTCTCCTGGCTGACGCGTTTCAGTTTTTACAGTCTCTAGTCCCGGTTCAAAAGATGGCCTCTCGAACGAATGGTTCACAATCCTTTGTTGACAAAGCCTTGCATGTGAAGACATCATTAGAGCTAAGAATATACAGAACATAATACCCTAATAAATCAATCAACAATATGCTGCTTTTAACCTTTTTGCCTTATCGTTTACCATAAATGAATTATTTACCTTAAATTATTACAACCCCTTTTTATACTTGACATTTTTTCCCTTGAATGCTTTTGCCCTGTTTTACCACATATATTTATTAAACTTGTAAATATCACCTTTTCTTTATTTCCCGTGTACCATTAAACAAAATAATGCAACACATATTTCAATTGTCTGTGACTTTACTTAGCTGATAATATTGAAACTAGTTAAAATATAACAGCAACCTGTTTGCTCCATAGAATATCAAAATATTCATTTACGCCTTTGAACATTCATACCAACCTTGTTCCCTTATCATTCAAACGCTAAGGACCATTTACTGTTTCGGAGACATCTTAACTATATCTTTTCACGCTTTTAATCATGGGGGCACACTTTTCCCCTCAGCAGACCGGGGTTTGGGGCGCTGCTCTGTTCAGCTTGAAAAACAATCGATTTACAGCACCTTTTTCCGGACTAAGTGTTTTCCACAATAAAAAGCATTAACTGCATTACTGCCACAGCAGAATAACAAAACTTTTATGAAAAAATTTATAAACAGACATATTAGTAAGGGTTCATTTCAAAGACGTAGCTGTTACCTCCATCAAATCCTGGCGGGGCCTGTTATTTTCCAGGTTTTTCTAATGCAGTCGCTGCTGCCCTGTCTCGTTTTTAAATTTTCGGTATTCCGTCGTCTCTGTCCATCACCCCCCTATTTCACGCTACTCCAATTATTCCTCTCTCTCCTTCCTCCATCCAATCACCAAAACATTGGTTATCTCAGGCTCTAGCTCCTTCCACTTTAAAAACCCCATTCCTTACCCGGGGCCAAACCTTTAAAAAAAATTTTTGCCTTTGGTAAAACACACCATGGGTTCCCTGTTCACCTTAGCTTTCATTACTCATTTTTTTTTAAAACTGGGTCGTTTCAAGCCCCCCTACATCCTCAGCCTTTTAGCAGGCATCAATTTTTATCAAAAAAAATCATCTCTGAGCCGGGGTCATCATTACAAAATTCTTCTAAAAAGGCATCTCAAATCATTTCGCATTCCGCACCCCTGACCCCCAGGATCTATTACATTCCCCCTCTTTAAAGAGGGAAACCAAAAAGGGGAGAAAAAAAATTCTTATGACCCTTTCGACCCTTTTGTTTTCAACTTATTTCAAATCTCTTCTGTCCAGTGCCTTCCTCCTTGCCTTCTATGGCTTAAATTAGACTAAAGAAATTTTTTTACTTCTCCATCTAATTCATTAGTGCCATCTAGAGATTTAGCCTTTTTCAGACCTCAAGGGGGGGGGGGGTTTTTTTTTTTTTTTTTTTTTTTTTTTTTTTTTTTTTTTTTTTTTTTTTTTTTTTTTTTTTTTTTTTTTTTTTTTTTTTTTTTTTTTTTTTTTTTTTTTTTTTTTTTTTTTTTTTTTTTTTTTTTTTTTTTTTTTTTTTTTTTTTTTTTTTTTTTTTTTTTTTTTTTTTTTTTTTTTTTTTTTTTTTTTTTTTTTTTTTTTTTTTTTTTTTTTTTTTTTTTTTTTTTTTTTTTTTTTTTTTTTTTTTTTTTTTTTTTTTTTTTTTTTTTTTTTTTTTTTTTTTTTTTTTTTTTTTTTTTTTTTTTTTTTTTTTTTTTTTTTTTTTTTTTTGTTTTTTGTTCCCCAAACGTCACAAAATTCAGCTCACCCTTCATGCCCCTTTTCCTTACTCCAGAAGGAGTTCCCATGATCACCTCCTGGTTTCTCAAATTTGTGAGGCAAACTTTAGTTCATTGCAACCTTCCCCCTAGGCAGTTCTCAGGTCACTCATTTAGAATCAGGGCAGACACTTCAGCAGCTACCCAAGGAGTTTCCTAAGCAATCCCTATAACAACTCAGCCGCTGATCGACTTCAGCATTCTCTTTATATGTCCGCCCAAACTTTCTTTCTGTGCTCTGCTCAATGAAGCTCTTAGGTAGGAGCTTCTGCATTAACTGGTGACGGTTGGCCTTTTCAGCTTAAACTTATGCTTGCTTCCCCTTCTTGTCAGACACGACCAAGTCTTTCTCTCTGCCTACCTCATCAGGTTTACCAAGTTCCCATGCTCTTGCTTGTCAGCTATCACTTATTTTCTCCCTTCGCCTGTCGGGCTCACCCACGTCCGCATCCGCCAGGCCTAGTCAGGTTTATCATGTCCTATCCTGGCCTCATCAGGCGCGTTCGAGCCTAAGCAGTTTATTCCATTCCCTCTCCAGCCAGTCTGCTTCATCTTTCTCCTTCACTCGTTAGGCTCAGCTTAGCTCTTACTCAACACTTCATTATGTTTCCTTTCCCTTGACTTTGGTCAGATTCATGTCCTTCCCCTTCTTTGCCTGTCAGGCTTTTATCATCCTTTCCTCCCCCCCCCTTCTCCCCCCCATTCATATCTCTTTTTTGCTCGGGGGCCTTTGGCCTCAGTTTTTGGGGGTTGACATATCTAATCCTAACTCCATGATGTTCAAGCCTCTACGGGTTTTCAGGTTAAGGGGGTATATTTAGTCTTTTCTCAGACTTTTCAAGTTCTATCCTGATCAATTTCAAAACCCCATCTCAAAATACCGAAGGGAAGATCCACGTTTTTACTCTATTGTTCCCCTCGGAAACCCGTTCAGCTAATTTCAAGCCATGCTCAAAATTCGCACTCAAACATCACCCTCGTGCCCTTCTTTCTCCCCCCAGTAGGAGCCCTATGTCTTCCCCCTGGTTCCTCGTATATTTTTTTGACAGACTCAAACCAATGCAAAACCTGCCCCCCTTCCCGGGTTTCTAGTCATTCATTTAGGGGGGTCATTACTGCAGCAACCCAAGTAGTCCCCAACAGCTTCCCTTTCAACAACTTTGGGCCGCTGGCCATCGTCATCCTTTTCATCCTATGTCTGTCCCGGAAATTTTTCTCTGTGTTAGCTGCCCAAAATCTCTCAGTTTTTTGGTAAGAACTTCTTTTCATTATCTAGTGAGGGGGGCCCTTCATTGAATCGTATTTATCATCGTAGACAGATCGTCTTTCTTTAAATTCATGTCTCTTATCCCTGTTTCTCCAAGGTCCTTCGTCAGCATCCGAAACCCCCATTTCATTTCATTCCTTTCTCACCGCCTCGTTCATCTCCATTCTCCCCCCTTCATCAGGTTCAGCTGCGTCATAGTCCTTCCGTCTAAAATCATGCTCATGTCTTACGCAGGCTCACTCACCCCAGCATGCCTACGCAGGCTCACTCACCACACCAAAGCCTATGCGGCCCCGTTTCCATTCTCATGCCTATGTGGGCTCACTCACCTGCGTCCATTCATCATTTTTCATGCCTTCACAGCACTCTACATACATTATCGCCTATTTTGGGGCTCATTCTCCATTCTTTTCATGCCTATGCAGGCCCCATCAGGGACCATTCATCATTTTCATGACTTCATGGCTCAGTACATTTTTCATCGGGGCTGGGATGAACCTATCATTTCACGCCTACGCAGACTCTATCACCATTCTGTTTCCTATGTAAATTCATCTATCATTCTCTTGCCTTCGCAGGCTCACTCACCCCGATCCATTCAACACTCTCCTGCCTTTCGCGGCACAATTCATTCATCATCCTCAACACCCTTATGGCTCAGCCTATCATTCTCATGCCTCTGGTGTCTCATTTTCCTCAGTACCTTCGCGGCTCAACTTCATCCCCTGTCCACCTTTGTAACTCTTTCCTTCATCTATTCAACTTGATTCATTTTATCCATTCCCGCTTGTCAGACCAGAACTACCAGAACTGCCACATCATTTATTTCAGCCTCAGCCCGGCCTCAGCCCTTTTTTTGGGGGGAAGACATCTCTAATTCTAATCCTAAATCAGTCATTCAAGCTCATGTCATTCATAGTATTCATGTCCCCTTTCCCGGGGGGTCCAAGCGCCAAAAGGGAAAAAATATGCTATTTTTAACTTCTCTAATCGGCATCTTTGTGTTTTTTTTTTGTGAGTCTTTACAGGATTGAAAAGGGGTTTTGGAAAATTCAATCTGGAAAAACTCACCTCCACCCCCAGCTCCGTACTATACTCCATCATGCGTCTTCGCTCCAACCAATTAGCGTCAAGGGCGCATTCCCGTCAGCCATCCCCCCTCAAGGGGTTTTCCTTTTTAAGACCCCCAACCATGGATCTTCCCCGCTCCCCCGAGTTTTTGATCCTCCCCCACCCCATCGCCACCATCTGGCTCCTTTTGCTCCTTCCACCTCCCTCATTATCGGGCCTCCACTCCATCACCAGTATCGGATCCCAGGGGGGGGAAACATCTCTAAACCTAATCCTAAATCATTCATTCAAGGTCATGTCTTTCATAGCATTCATGTCTTCCTCCGGGGTCCGAGCGCCAAAGAAATGAACATCTGCTATTTAACTTCTCTAATCGGCATCTTTGTGTTTTTATTGTGAGTCTTTACAGGATTGAAATGTGTGTCGATGAGCATTCTTATCCTATTCTAACAAAAGGGAAACATTAGAACGTATGCTTTATATCACTATGGTATAAATGGGAAAAATAGCTGAGTAATATTAATGAAGGTTATAACACAAGTAAGCTTGATAAACTAAAATGTGTTTGAGTAAAGTTTAAAACTATAACCCTAATTTCTGCAGCTCATCAAATTAGCTTACATTTTTCTCAAATTGATGCTAATTCAGCAGCAACACAGAGTTTCACAAAGTAGACATTACTTAAAGTGAAATTTAAAAGTTTTAAAAGTGCAAGCTTTCCTGAGATCCTGTTACAACTACTACTATTAACCTCTAGTTAATAATGTTACCATATCAGAATCAGAATCAGCTTTATTGCCAAGTTTGTACATACAAACAAGGAATTTGACCCCGGTACACTTTTGCTCAAGGACAAAGAGAATTTCAAAACCACACTACAGTAGAGGAGAGGGGAGAATCTTGAAACATCAAAAACCATAGATACCTTTCTTTTACGGCCAAATTTGCTCTCATCAATGAGAACAATTTCTCCTCTCTTTCCAAATATCTGCTTGTTTTGTTCTCTCATTCTTTTCATTGATGATTTGCTAACCCTCCTCAGGCTGTTAGCAAGCTTAGTTAGAGTTGCAGAGCTCTGGGTCACCCCTTCCTGCAACATGTCCACTTGTCGTAATTCAAGGCCTTGGGCAAAGAAAATGATAAATTAGAAAAACTCTTGAAAATAGCCTAAAAGCCTGAGACTTCAAAAGTGACACGTTTACAACACAATGACAACCACCTTAAATGTAAGGTAAAGGAAAAAATGTCTTACAGACTCCAGGACATATTGGTAATTAAAGAGCAACCCAAGAAGTAAAGATCTGAGCTCTAAATTGTAAAATAAAGAAGATTCTTTACGGGGTTATAAACTACCCACCTGTACATAAAATGCATCCAGTTCTCCAGTTTAACATGCAAGTTCTTGAATATGGAGCCCGTTCAAACGGATCTTTAGACTGATTTTTCTTTGCCACGTGAAACTTGGGACAGCCTAGGAGTACGATGCAGTAATAGCTTCACAAGCTGTGATGTTTTTTTTTATTATTATTATTTAACTACTACAAAAATTGGTGACATTTTATTGCTCATTTTGTTACACATTTCAAACAAAACCTATCCTGTGTTCATTTATTGTTTGTGGTAGAAAAACCTATTTTCACAACCTATCATTTTCACAACAAATGAATTAAATATGCTCACTGAAAAATTAATAGATTTCCTACTTTCATACACACAACAGTCTCTTTGTAAAGCCAGAGATTTTGGGTTAAATCAGCTTTAAAATATGTGCAGAAATGATCATTTAGGAACTTATACTTATTATGCTGCCACCTTTCTTCCATTGGGCATTTTGATCTTCATAACATGAGAACAAGAGGGACACCTAATTAATTTTCGAAGTAGCTAATGCTCATTAACCACTTGTTAATCTTGTACTTGTTCTTAGGACATTCTCTAAAATATTTGCACCTCAAGAAGTCATACCAGAACAAGCTGTTATTTTTATATACAAAAATAACAGCTTACTCTGCTGACTTGCGAACATTGTTGCTAAAACAAACAAACAAAAAAAACGAGAACCCACGATTACCTTTACACAATTGTTTCACTTGGCCACAACATTAATTGACGTGGGGATCCGCCAATCCCTGCTCAGTATCCATCTGTTTCCTCCAAATTGAGCTCCCGTAGGTAGAGCTCAAATGAGCAAACATCCAATCACTGCCTTGTTACTAAGCTAACATAAAGTCAGAGCCGCATTCGAGAGAGACACAAGCTCAGCTGTGTCTGCATGTCTGGAGTTTGAATAGCGAATAAAGAAGAATTTGTTCTGCTGAATAATGGTAAGTAAGATATTTTGTTAACTATCTCTACTAATATTGAAAGTGTTAACATATTGTAACACTATGAAATTGTTGGTTTTTGTTTTTTTCAACGATGAAGTTAGCTCCCCAAAAAAGCTACAGTTTGAATTTATAAGTTTCTTCACTAGCTTGCTGTTTATCTAGAAAACTTAATTTTCATGCTAGATTTTGATTTTTATGTGGTGGTATGTGAAGACAATTTTTTAAATCGTTGAAATGTATTGCAAAAAGTATGTTTTATATTGGTGAATGTTTGCTTTAGCAGCCTAAGGCCAAGAAGAAGAATGAAGCTCAAATGGACAAAACATTAATGGAGATGCCTAAAAATGAACCAGATGGCAATCAGTTTTTTTCCATGCTTTCATGGGAAAATTTTTAATTCCTTTGATAATTATAAATGAGGCTGCACAGTGAAGCAATTGGTAATACTGTTGCCATGCAGCAAGAAGGTCCATGATTGAAATCCTGGCCTGGGGTCTTTTATGCATGGAGCTTGCATGTTCTTCTTGTGCATGTGTAGGTTCTCTCTGGATACTCCGGCCTTCCTTCCACAGTTCAAAAACATGATTATCAAGTACATTGGTCTCTCTAAATTGAACCCCCACATGAATGTGTTGGTACATGAATGTTTGCATGCGGGGTGTATCTGCACCTGCTCCCCCATGACCCTGCATGAATGAGCAGGTGCAGACAATGGATAGGTGGATGACTATAAATGAAATGTGTACTTTCCTTGGTTCAAGTTTTGGCAGCAGCCTTGGCTCAGGTAATGGTTTTTCCATGTACATAAAACTTTTTATGTAAACCTAACTTAGTGGAGTATGAACTCTTTAATATTTGTAATTTTTCATAGTTACATGTAGACAGCAAAACAGGAGGAGAGACCACAGTTCCAGGTTTGGATGCAGTTCCCCAGAAGTTCTGTGATCTTCACCCTTGTCCTACCATCCTCTACCCCACTGTCTACACATCTACTTTATATAAATATTTGCTTATGGTTAGACAGTCAAGGCATCAATTCCCTCTACTTCTGGACTGATTATTAGTTTCTGTTATTCTAATAAATACATTTTTTACAAAAAAGATTTTCTGTTTTTATCTAAGTTTAGCTTATGATAATGTTGTGATTATTAATATGAATATATTATTTAATCTTAATATTTTATTAAATAATATTTCGGTCTGTTAAGGGTTGTCCTGTGAATACCAGCCCAACAAGGTGGTGGTATTAGGACAACATTGAAAGGGATGAGCCAAGCTCTGACATTATTAAATAGCAAAACTCTGTACACAGACAGAATGAATTCACACAATTTCTTAAAATACAAGAATTTATTAACAAAAATAAGTCAACTCAAAGTCAAACATATCAATCAACAAACTCTTTACTCTGTTAAAAAAACCCAACTAAACTACCAAGAAGAATAAAAGAAAAAGGAAGACCAATGGGCTATGTGCAATACAAACAAGTGAATCAAAGATGGTTGATAACCATGACCGAAAGAGTTATGCAACATTACTATGCAATGTTTATATCCAAGAACCAAGGAGTATCTTGAAGGATGTGTAAATGAAGTTAAGTTAGTCTTGGAACTAACTTAGGCAATAATTGGTATACCTTCAAACAACCATTCACAATTCAAGATCAGATACAACATTATTTTAATAAAACAACATTTTAAAGAATGATTTGCTGAATAAAACCAACCTTCTGGATGATTATTTAATAAAATAATATTTAAGGAAATATTATTTCCTTAAAATAATATTTAAGGAAATATTTTGAATAAGAACCAAACCATTTGATTAAATGGGCCTAAATGGTGTTTACTTAGTTATCAGATTTAGTAAAATAATATTTAGGGAAATATTTTTACAAACCGCAGACTCCTTATGATGATTGCAAAAAATGGACACAGTGTTCGCTCACCCGGACACTGGTCACCGGGGCCCCACTCTGGATCCAGGCCTGGAGGTGCGGCACGCTGGCGAGCGCCTTGTGGCCAGTCTTCACCCATGGAGCCTGGCCGTGCACAGCCAGAAGAGAAAACATGGGTCCCCCTCCCAATGGGCTCACTACCCGTGGGGTATTTAGAGTAGATGGCCTCTCTAGCCATTTGCTGAAGAATTATGGTTAACACTCCCTAAGGGGGGGGCAGATGGGGTCTTCATTCATAGTTGTCTTATCTCTGTCCTAGGGAGGTTTAGGGGCCATAAAGTTAAACTCTTTGAAGTTGAGACAACACCCTCATTCTGCTATAAATACTGTCTGTAAACTGTGCTCTGGGCCTCTGTTTCACTGATTCGTCAGTGACAGGATCTTCAAACGCAGAAATGCCTTTGAATAAAACTTATAAAGACAAAGTCCGGATTTTCTCTTATTGTGAGTGAATTTCTCTCCCACTTTGATAAGAAAAATTCTATCATACTCCGATGATGGGGGAGGATGCTGTTCAGACCTGGCAGACCCAAAGGAATCCTGAGGGGTCTGCTGGGAACACCTGCTGGAGTCTTCCATGAGGCGGAGCTTCAACTCCCAACTTCTGGGAGAGCTTCAAACACGTTCCAGGGGAAGCAGGGGACATTGAGTCAGAGTGGGCCATGTTCTACGCCTCCATTGCCGAGGCGGCTTTCCGGAGCTGTGGTCGCAAGGTTGTTGGTGCCTGTCACTGTGGTAATACTCAAACCAGCTGGTGGACATCGGCGGTTAGGGATGCTGTCAGGCTGAAAAGGGAGTCCTATCGGGTCTTTTTGGCCTGCAGGACTCTAAAAGCAGCTGATGGGTACTGGCAGTGCAAGCGGCATGTTGCCCGGGTGGTTGCTGAGGCAAAAACTCAGGCGTGGGAGGTCTTCGGAGAGGCCATGGAAAATAACTTCCTTATGACTTCAAGTCAATTCTGGTCCACCATCTGGCCTCTCGGGGGGTGGGGGGGTTGGGGGAGAGGTACACCACCAACACTGTGTACAGTGTTGAGGGTGTGCTGTTGACCTCAACTCTTTGTGGGGTGGTGGGCAGAGTACTTCGAAGACCTCCTCAATCCCACTGGCACATCTTCCACTGAGGAAGTGGAGCCTGGGGACCTTGGGGCGGGCTCTTCAATCTCTGGTGCTGAGGTCACCGATGTGATTAAAAAGCTCCTCGGTGGTAAGGCCCCAGGGGTGGATGAGATTCGCCCGGAGTTCCTTAAGGCTCTGGATGTTGTAGGGTTGTGTTGGCTAACGCGACTCTCCAGCATCGTGTGGACATCGGGAGCAGTTCCACTGGATTGGCAGACTGGGGTGGTGGTCCCCATATTCAAAAAGGGGGACCGTAGAGTGTGTTCCAACTATAGGGGAGTCACACTCTTAAGCCTCCCTGGTAAGGTCTATTCGGGGGTTCTGGAGAGGAGGGTCCATCAATTAGTCGAACCTCGAATTCAGGAAGAGCAGAGTGGTTTTCGTCCTGGCTGTGGAACAATGGACCAGTTCTACATCCTCAGCAGGGTCCTGGAGGGTGCATGGGAGGTCGCCCAACCAGTCTACATGTGATTTGTGGAATTGAAGAAGGTGTTTGACCATATCCCTCGGTGAATCCTGTGGGGGGTACTCCGGGAGTATGGGTACCAGGCCCTGGTATGGGCTGTTAGTTCCACTTACAACCGGTGTCAGAGCTTGGACCCGCATTGCCGGCAGTAAGTCGGACTCATTTCTGGTGAGGGTTGGACTCCACCAAGGTTGCCCTTTCTCACCGATTCTGTTCATAACTTTTATGGACAGAAATTCTAGGTGCAACCAAGGTGGTGAGGGGATCCGTTTTGGTGGCCTTAGGATTGCATCTCTGCTTTTTGCAGATGAAGTGGTCCTATTGGCCTCATCAGCTCATGATCTATGTCTCTCACTGGAACAGTTCGCAGCCGAGTGTGAAGTGGCCAGGATGAGAATCAGTCCGTCCAAGTCCAAGGACATAGTCTTGAGGGTAGAGTGCCTTCACCGGGTTTGGGGGGAAGTCCTGCTTCAAGTGGAGGGGTTCAAGTATCTTGGGGTCTTGTTCACAAATGAGGGAAAAATAGAGCGGGAGATCGATAGACGGATTGATGCTGCATCAGCAGTGATGCGGACATGCACCGGTCTGTCGTGTGGAAGAGAGACCTGAGTCAAAAAGCGAGGCTCTCAATTTACCGGTTGGTCTACGTTCCTACCCTCATCTATGGTCATGAACATTGGGTCATGATCGAAAGAACGATCATGGATACAAGCGGCTGAAAAGAGTTTCCTCCACAGGGTGTCTGGGCTCTCCTTTAGGTAAGAAGCTTGGTCATCTGGTAGGCACTTTGAGTAGAGCCGCTGCTTCTCCACATTGAGAGGAGCCAGTTAAGGTGGCTCGGGCATCTGGTTAGGATGCCTCCTGGACGCCTCCCTGGTGAAGTGTTCCGGGCACATCCCATCGGGAGGAGGCCCAGAGGAAGACCCAGGACACACTGGAGGGACTATGTTTCTCGGATGGCCTGGTAACGCCTTGGGATTCCCCCAGATGAGCTGGCCCAAGAGGCTGGGGAGAGGGAACTCTGGGTCTCTCTGCTTAGGCTGGTGCCCCCGCGACCCAACCCTAGATAACTGGAAGACAATGGATGGATGGATGTATGGATGGATGGATATTATTTCCTAGTTCTGGGACCACAGCCATGGGTACAACATGAATGGCCAGTATGAGCTTTTCTGGACCTTTCAAAATAAATCGCATTAACCCATTTACAGCACAGTCAGGAAAAAGGGGTAACAGCGGACTTCCCGTGACATCACTGTCCAAATAAAAGCACTGCTCTCGCTACATCCTGTCTCTTCTACGCGGGTCTCCCCCAGGGGATCTGGACAGAAAGACACAGTGCGCTAATGTCTCTTTGCTGGCAAACAGACATAACTCTTCAAACTGGATCCAAAGGTGTCATACCATCACGCGATTATATGCACTAAGTTAAGTACGAATGAATTGCTGTTTGTGTATGCGGGTAATTAAGGTACAAGCGTGGCTTGACTTTTGTACAGAATCAAACTGTATTATAGAGAGTTCCCAGCAGAGACTCTGTCTCTACGACACCGAGTGGACCATTTGCCCGGTCTGAAGGAAGGACAACGGGACCGCATCACCGTGGTTACAGCAGTAACGTGCAGTTTTGCCGGCCGACAGAGTGAGCCGACCCTCCCCACAGCTACGGAGGTTAGCTGCAGTTAATCCTTTATTCACTGTGGATGTTTTCTTCAAACTTTGTCGCCCTGGATAACTTTTCCTCAGCACGGTTCACATAAGAGTTTAGGTTTGGGCAGAGAGAAGTAGTTTAGAATAAAATAATCGAAACATTATTTTTGTTTTATGAAGTTTGGTTTTGTTTGTGTTGAAACTCAGCTTTCTTAGTGCTAGCAGATTAGCTGTAAGCACATGTGCTCATTTTGTGTTCTGTGTTTGTGTTTGTTTTCAGAGTTAAGAAAACTTTATTTAAAGGGTGATTTTAAACACAGACGATCGGCCATAAGGTGCCGTCCATGCTTGTGCATTTTAACCCCTTTTGTTTTAGTGGTATTTTAAAGGTATATGTGTAATTCTGATAATAAGCTATAAGCTTCTTTTGTTAGCTTTAACTGCTAACAGCTAAGAACATGTGCTTCCCTGCTAAATATCATTTACCCAAAAAGGTTGTTGGTTTTCAATCCAGTAAAATAATATTTCCCTAAATATTATTTTACCAAACTTGAAAACTAAGTAAACACCATTAAGCCCATTTGTCCAGAAAGATTTGGTTCTTATTCAAAATAACATTTCTTTAAATATTATTTTACTAAATACAGAAAGCTAATTAAACACTGTTGAGAATTGATCATCTAGAAGGTTGGTTTTATTCAGCAAATCATTTTTAAAATATTATTTTATTAAAAAAATATTTTATCTGATCTTGAATTGTGAATGGTTGTTTAAAGGTATGCCAATTATTGCCTAAGTCAGTTCCAAGACTAACTTCACTTCACTTCCAGTTTCTTCAAGATAATCCTTGGTTCTAGAAACAACATTGCATGGTAATGTCGCATCACTCTTTCGGACATGGTTTTCAACCATCTTTGATCAACTTGTTTATATTGTACATAGCCCATTAGTCTTCCTCATTCTTCAATTCTGCTTGGTAGTTTAGTTGGATTGTTTTAGCATGGTGAAGAGTTTGTTGATTGAAATATGTTTGACTTTGAGTTGACTTATTTTTGTTAATAAATTCTTGTGTTTTAAGAAATTGTTATGATTCTGGCCCATCTGCCTTCTCTGCTCTCACTCATGCAATCAACTCATCTGCTTCACCTGTCTGCTGCTGCGCTGCTGCACAATCACCGTCATGCCACACACCTGTGGAGCTGCAGTTATATACAGCCCTCTGACAGGCAGACGGTGACAGATTTTCGAAAACATTTGTGAGTAGTTATCCAGCGTTTCTTCCTGACTGATCTCGTTCCATGACCTTGCCTTGCCTTACGGATTTTTCCCTCTTGCCTGCTCCTTGTCTGACGGATTGGATTTTGGATTCGACTCTGTTTTCTGCCTCTGGTTTTATGTCTCTGCCTGCCCCTTGTCTGACGCCTCAAGTCCTGAAATTCGACCCTGTTTCTGTCCCTGGATTTACGTCTCAGCCTAGCCACTGGTTTATTCAGCCTGAGCCCGCCTGGCTCTCTAGTCTGCCTGGATTTATTGTCAAGAGAACAATCACAGCTCTCTGTGTTCCTGTCACAGCGTCAGCTGGTTCCCCGGAGGATTTGGATCAGTCGGCAATCCGACTTCAGTCTGTTGGACGCTTCCTCATTAACTGTCTGGATCTCTTCCCCCTCTGGATTCTGTGCCTCATCACCAGACTGAGAAGTGGTTCCTGGAAGCTGACTGCTGTTCTTCTTCTCTCTGATCCTGAGTTTCTGAATAAACCTTTTTACTTATCACTTTGTGTTTGGCTGAATTTGGGTTCTCTGTCTCTGGTCTTGATAGAAATTGTATGAATTCATTCCATGTGTGTGCAGAATTTTGTTGTTCAATAATGTCAGAGCTTGGCTCATCCGTTTCAATTTTGTCCTAATACCACCGCCTTATTGGGCTGGTATTCACAGGACAATCCTTAACAGACCGAAATATTATTTAATATTAAAATATTAATATTAGAAATTGTATAATATATTCATTTTAATAATTACAACACTAGATTGGAAACTAACAACTGCTCTGTGTAAATGATCTTCAGCTGACTCATAAAGTGGGCGAGCACATGTTCTTAGCCGTTAACGGCTGGAGCTAACAAAAGAAGCCTATAGCTTGTCATCAGAATCAAACACATACTTTAAAATACCAATGATAAAATTGTTGAAATGCGTGGACGGCGTGTTATAGCCAATCTTCTGTGTTTAAAACCACCCTTTAAATAAAGCATGTCTTAACTTTAAAAACACAACACAAACAAAAACCAAACGTCATGAAATGAACATTGTCTTGATTATTTCATTCTAAACTAATCTTCTCTGCCCAAACACCACCTCTTACGTGAACCGTGCTAAGGAGAAGTTGTCCTGGGCCTTGAGGAAAACATCCATGTGTTTACAAAGGGTTAGCTTGCAGCTAACCTACATAGCTGATGGGAAGGGCTTTTAGGCAGGCTGGCCGAACAGAATGACAAAGGCACGTTTGGCTCCTTGAGTGGCCGCACTGCGGCAGGGTAGCTGTCGCTACCTGGACGTGCACACAGGAAGGCGTGCGATGCGGTCCCGGCCTTCTTTTCAATAAATCATTAGGCTGGTTTAAATAAATGGAAAAAGAATGTACACGATTCCTTGGGATTCCTATTTACCGGGTAAAACAAATCCTGGGGCTTTAAATCCTGGAGTTTGGTTGAAAAGGAGCTATTGAAAAGGAAATTTAAAAATGGAGACATTTCCACTTTCTTTGGCAAAAAAGTGAGGCATGAGAAGGAACAAGAGATTGTAAGATTTGAGGAAGGTAAAATGATAGACCAGGAGGGTCACAGGTGAAGAAATGACTGAAGATGAGAAAAAATTATGTTAGAGTAAGAGATGAAGATGAGATGATTTCAGAGTCGGAGAGAAAGAAAGAAGACAGTGCAGAGGAAACTGATGAAGAAGATAAGGAAGGCACAGAGTCAGGGATTCCAGCCTATCCAGCTGGACCACCTGGTATGAATTTATTTCAGGGTTCCTGTGCAGATATATTAGATATGTCAATGAATAACATATCTGCAAAAGTCTACAGATGTGTTTTGAAGTTAGATAGTCCAGGTTTTATATATGTAGTCAATTTATGTTATAATTATATGTTATAAAATAAGCAAATCCTACAATGCAGAAACACAGTGAAAACTTTATTAGATCATTCTAATTGAATCACATTCAATTTAAAAATACTTTATTAATCCCAAAGGGGAATTAAATGTTGTTGTATGTATATTATAAGGTTTCTTCAAGGACCCACTGTAGATCCTGATGGCTGTGGGGAAGATAAATTGTAGGTTACATGTGTGTCAGAGTAGCTTTTTACAGACCCTTTTATTCATGTCCTTATATTAACATCATATCTCTTTTCAGTTACTTTTTCTTGTAATGATATCTTGTGTGAGATTCTCATGCCTAGCCTCTGACTGTGTTGTGTTTTTGTTTATTTATCCTGGTCTGGTCTTTAGTTTACCCTTTGTTCAGTGTTTTGTATTCAAGCTCTTTAGGTTCCATTTTTCACCACTGGTTCCTTGTTGTTACTCTCGCCATTGATACCCTGTGTTAGCTCTCTGTCATGTCCTGCTATCATGTCTGGTCTGTTAACCTGTCATCTGGATTCCGTATGGGCAAAAGTGAAACCTTTCTTACCTTTGTTCATCGTGTCCTGGAGTAGCCTACTTCTCTGCACTTTGGTCCTACCAAAACCCGCTTTATGACAGAAGGAACCAGCCCAAAATGGACCAAGCGAGAAGAATAGAAAATGAGTTTGAGAGAGGAGAGGTAATTTCCAGGCTGTTTTGGCACCTTGCGACTTCTCCCAGCTCACCATAGAGGAGATAGAGATTGCAAACAGCCAGAAGGACTGGGTGGAGGAATGGAGGGATTTTTTTCCCCCAGGATCCTCTGACTCAGATCTCTTAAGGCCGAGCATCAGAAAGCTCTGGAGGAAATTGCCGCTTCCATGCGGAGGCTTCCTCCTCCCTCCTCCGCTCGCCTCTGCACTGAATCTCAGCGCGCCGATTTGGCTCATGGCTTCGCCTCTGATTGGCCATCCTGATCCTGTTCCTGATCCCGTTCTGGCGGGGTTCAAGGATGAACCGTCTTCACTCCCTGACCCAGATCCTGTTCCTGGTCCTGTTCTAGAGGGGTCCGTGAGCAAACTGCCCTTACATTCTGTGCCTGGTCCTGTTCCTGAGTGGGTCGAGGACAAACCGCTGCCTGTTCTTGTTCCCGTCTGTGAGGAGTGTGAGGATGCACAGTGTTATGGAAATTGTTTTATTTAAGTGCTCCAAAGTATTCCAAAGTGCTGTGAACTTTCATTAACTTTTCTCCTCTGACCTATGTGTTTTATTAGTGTTCTGTTTTCTTAGAGCAGATGGCCTCTCTAGCCATTTGCTGAGGTTTAATGGTTAAAACACATTCTGGAGGGTTGTGTCTGAGGAAGAGCAGATGGCTGTCCTCATTAATAATTGTCTTACCTCTGTCCTGGGAAGGTTTAGGGGCCATAAAGTTAAACTCTTTAAAGCTGAGACAACACCCTCATTCTGCTATAAATACTGTCTGTAAACTGTGCTCTGGGCCCTGTTTCACTGACACGTCAGTGACGGGTTTTCAAACGCAGAAATGCCTTTGAATAAAACTTATAAAGACAAAGTCCGGATTTTCTCTTATTGTGAGTTAATTTCTCTCCCACTTTGATAAGAAAATTCTATTATAACAGCCTCCAGCTGCTGTACCTCGGTGGCCCCGCTGCAGGTCTGTAGGGCTCCGCCACAGATCTCCACAGCCTCGCCATGGTCCCCATCGGTTTCTGCACCACTCGTCAGAGCTCCATCGTGGTTCCAAGTCTCCTAAGCTCCACCGTGGTTCCAGGTCTCATGGGCTCCACCGCCTGCTTCATTGAGACCGACATCCTTATGAACAAGCGTCTGATTGAAGATACTCTGCTGTTGTACAACAGTCTCATGAAGAGGATGCTCAGGGTTCTCCATAATGTTCTTCATTTTGTGAAGAACCCTTCTTTTCACAGCGATCTTCAGAGGTTCCTGAGGTATTTATACTCCTCCACTACCTCCACTATCTCTCCCATGATGAAAATAGTGTTTGACCTATTCTTGTTTCTCTTAAAATCTATAATCATCTAATTTGTTTTATTCACATTCAAAATGAGATAATTGTTTCTACACCTTGCCATAAAGTGGTCCACCAGATCCCTGTACTCAGCTTATTGTCCATCTCTGATCCACCACACGACTGCAGAATCATCTGCAAATGTATTTCTGCAGATGACAGGAGGCTGACTAATTGGTTAGACACACAACCATTCAGTCTCACAAACTGGGGTCAGTTTGTCTTTGTCTTTGGACAGTGTTGAGGCCTCCAGCTGAGTCTTCTGGAGTTTCTGACAAAGCAAATCAGGTTGAAATGTGTTAAATGCACTGGAGAATCAAAGAACATGATCCTCACAGTGCTGCTGGCTTTGTCCAGATGACAGTGGGTTTCTTGAAGCAGGTGTATGATGGCATCTTCAACTCCAACTCCACAGGGATAACCAAACCGAAGGCGGTCCTGATAGTTTATTATTTGCTTACTCAGGTGGGCCAACAGGAGTCTCTCTTGGACCTTCATGATGTGGGATGTCAGGGCAACAGGTCTATAGTCATTGAGGACTGGCTATAGACCTGTAAGTCAAATATATAGTTACTAATTGTCACTATATATTTTTTTAGATCAATAAACTTCAATGAAGAGGACCAGCATTGCCACCCCACCACCGTGCAGCCAAGATTATTTGTTTTGTCTGTAACTTTTTCTTCCTTAAAATCGTTGCTTTTTCTTATTGCGTGAAATAAAGATCTGTTTGCACTAACCATGGGGCAACTCTGATACATTTTAATTATTCAGTCTGTTGGACTTGATTACTCTAAAAAAATGATAGTTTCAATGTACTTAGATCTCTCTGGACAGTGTTTACCGCTGAGCCTTTCTGTGCTAATGTTTTCTTTCACCCTCTGGTCTCTGCGTACAGAGCCCACGAAGGGACATGGGGGACATTTTTTTTTTCTTTTGTGTCCCTACGCAATACTTTTTGCTTTCTCACACAATAGTCTTTGCGTTTTCTCGCAATACTTTGTGGGATAGTATCCAAACCAGATAACTGCAAAAATGGAACAAACACTACACCAGTTTTTGAGATTTATTGAGTTTTTTTTTTTAAATCAGCCTTAAATAAAAGGATCTTCAAGCAGACTTAACGACAGTTATTATCCACAAGCTGTCAGACTACTAAACTCTGGACAATAATACTGCACGAAACCACATCTGTGACACTTTATTTGCTTATTGCTGCTGCATGATGTGTACTTTTTTTGCATGCCATTAGTGCTTTTGTTTTTACAGTGATTTGAATGGTTCTTCTTATCCTTAGCATGTAATCGCATTGTTGACACTTTGGGGTTCCATTAGTGCCAGAAATATGTTTATGTGTCTATGCACATGTCTATGTGTCTATTGTGGAAATATAAATGCATCATTAGTAGTAGCTAAGACTAAGATATATTTGGCCTCTGCTGCTTATAGATTATTTTAATTAGGAGTTTTAGTTATGCTTTTCATATGATTTAGAAAAAACCTTAACATTAGCTTCTAGTATCATAACATAATGAGTGTGCATTATTAAAGGTTAAGGCTTGCAGGTGTTTTCTGTCTGTAGCATGAGGAGCCAGGAGTGTTTGTGGGGCGGTGTGCCAATCCTCTCTGTGCTGACCGAAACTTCTGATAACTATTCCACCCAGACACTTCTAGAAGATGTGTGCAAAACAATTCTTTAATTAAATTATGAAATGTATGTCTGTTTCCTTGATGCTGTTGCTGGGGCGAAATCCACAGATAGAATGATTGTGTATGTAACTAAAAAAAAGGTGCAGCACAGCAACAATGGGGTATAAAACGGAATGGAATGCAGCCCCAGTCAGACAACACACAGACATTTCCAGGCAGCAGTGTAAGTGTGATGTCTCCCTCTCTGAATTCAGATTGGTTTTAATAAACTTGTGGGAACGTACAACTGAGTCGATGAGAGGTGAGGAGTAATAAAAGAATTAACAGATGGCCAGTGAATTTTTCCTACCTCGACACTATGCAAGCTGTATATGTACTGTGCTAATGTCCATGTGAGCTGTATATGTTAGATGCTTATGTTAAGTGTATACGTTGTCAAAATAAGGTGAGATCTTTCCATATAATCCATGAAAATTCATTAACTACTCACAGTTAAATCCAGCTAAATTACAATAAATATATTTCTGTGTAATTCATGCAACAATTATAAATACACAGCTGAAGCACTGGAGAGTGAAACGGGCATGTTCTCATATTCTGGGACCGAGAGACAGAGAGGCCTGTGTGGAGATGTATGACCCCCTCTCTTTTCCAATGGTTATGGTCAATCTGGCAGAGAGGCATCCCAATCGTTGTGGTTTTTAGTATAACAATGGCCATCAGTGGGCTCTAGATGGACAAACTGTCTACTTTTAAGGCTAGGCTTAAAACTTTCCTTTTTGATAAAGCTTATAGTTAGAGTGGTTTGGTTTATCCTGAGCTATCTCTGTAGTTATGCTGCTATAGGCTTAGGCTGCTGGAGGACATAATGACCACTTTCCCCCTCCTCTTCGCTACATTCTCACACTACTCTTCAATTTTGTATTATTTTGCTGTTATTTCAGCTTTTAACTTGTTCTCTCTCTTTTCTCTTCCTAGAAGCTACACCTGGCCTGACTCTGTGTCTACCTGTAACACCTTTCAGGAGAGGGAATCCTCCAAGCTTCTGCTGGCCAACAACTTAATGCTCACCCTCTACCGATGATCCACAGGGCCCTGTCTTTCAGTGTTTAACCCTTTCTCTCTCCTAGACATAGCTACTGACTGAGCTTTTACTGTAACTAACTCTATGTGCTCTCTTCAGACTCTAAACTTGAAAACTAGCTCAGAGTTTATCTGTTCCTTCTTTCTAGGTGAAACGACTAAAGGAGCTACATCCATTAACATTTACCTTTCTTCCCATATAAAGTACTCCTGGATCAGTGCTTCTTTGTTCTCTTTGTGTCTCTGCTCTGTTCTCTCTAACCCCCCAGTCGGTCGGGGCAGATGGCTGCTCAACCTGAGCCTGGTTCTGCTGGAGGTTTCTTCCTTTTAAAAAAGGGAGTTTTTCCTCTCCACTGTCGCTACATGCATGCTCAGTATGAGGGATTGCTGCAAAGTCAACGCCAGTGACTGTCCACTGTCTCTACATGCTCATCCAGGAGGAGGGGAATGCTGCAAGTCACTGACTGGATGAAAATCTTCTGGTTTCCTTAGATAGAAAAACTTTTTATCCAATTTGAATAAATAACAGAATCTGACTGCACTGTTCAATGATTAAGATTAATTGGAATGTATGTACCTGACTTTTGTGAAGTGCCTTGAGACGTGTGTTGTGAATTGGCGCTATATAAATATACTGAATTTAATTGAATTGAAATACAGAATGAAGACCCCCGCCGACACTCAGGGACTTCAATGACTTCCCTGTTATTGGAACTTTAAATTAACTGGGAGCTCAATTATAAGATATGAAATGTTTAACATAATTTACTAAATTAAACAATTAATGAATTGAAAGGAATACATATCTGAAAAAACTGTGCTGTGATCTACACTATTTTGGTGTGTCTGGTGGTAGAAGTGAGTCAAGACACTCAATTACAAAACATTTACAAAGATGTGATTACCTTGTTTATTGTTTATTTAAAAAACAATAAAGCAAACTAGATGTTATAGAACTTGATGTTTTTCCACATTAACAGCTTCAAAATGGCTATAAAATAGCAATAATGCTGAAAAACAAGGCTTTTCGAACGAATAAACAAAAATAAATTATACTTAAACAGTGGTTTCACTATTCCAGAAAAACCCTAGCAAGACTGTACTCCCAGTATTTCCATGTAAAAACTAACATATTATGCAAGTGAATTCAGTAATACACTGAGAAAGTGAAGAGCAATATCTGTTGATAAACTAAGGCAGCCAGTTGTAAGTCCGCCCTGTTGACAGGTGAAACAATGCGAGGTGTTTCATTAAATTAGAGTAGCTAGTAACCAACCTGGATAAAATATTTGTTCTCCAAATATAATGAGCAAATCACAGGAAAATTTTGCCTTTGACTTCAGATAGCACTACCAGTTTAAAAATGCTACCATTGAACTACGGGGCTCTCCACCATCACCTCGCATCTCTTCTTTCAGTATGTGAGCAGTCATTGCATGGTGAACACCCACCCACATTATGGCTCCTCAGCCAACTGGCGTCACGTATGACTCTATCTCAGCTTCCCTGCCCCGTCTCTGCAGTAAAAATCTCTCCCCGTCGCAGAAAGAGTACGCTTATGAAAAGTCGCTTTGATTGATCGAGTTTTAACACGCTGTGTTAGATTAAAAGTATCCTAACGGCATTACCAATATGGAAAGTAATTATTTAGATTACTTTTTGAAGGAAAAACGCAGTTACTAACACAGTTATTATATAGTACAGTAACTCCCAACATTGATGACCATTAATAATTTCTAGTTTTGAAGTGACAATTACAAAGGTTAAGGATGTTTTCTTAAGTTTTTTTGCTTGTTCCCCATTTGCAACTTTCACTATGAAATGAGGGTACATATTAGCATTAAGTTGATACAAAATCTGTAGCTCCTCTTGCAATTCCACAGCGACCCCTTGTGGTCCAATATAAATATTGCGCCAATTTACTCGTAACTGGGGATCATCAGACTGGTATTTGTCTTGCAAAAGTTTAGCGTTTCATGACATCAATCAGAGTGTTGTCTTCAGGATGCACAGCATTTCCCCACCAGACACAAGCATTGTTTTCATCGTAACCTGCTGTTTGGTTCAACTGCTTTGTGTCTGAGTTATGGGTCCTAAAAATCCTGCCATTTGGGAAGATCACATCAGTGTGTGAATATGAGCAGACAATTGTGGCACCCAGCACAGCAATCAAATCACGTGCCAGTAAGTTCAGAGGACACTGTTTCTGAATTAGAAACTAATGCAGAAAAGTTATGCTGGTTTCTTCAAAGGGGAGCACACATTCAACTGGTCTGGAAAAATAGCATTTCTGTTGGTACCGGAAAATCCCATTACTTCTGTGTGTTTGTGGGAGATTGGGAGATCAAGGTTTAAAATACTGTACCTTGCTCCAGTGTCCAGCATAAAAGGGCACCGTTCGCCTTCAATAAAAATGTCTAACACTGGGGCTGGGAATTCCTCTAAAACTACCTCTGTAATAGGATCCCGGAATCCCTAGTACTGTGGCATCTGGCAGGGATTGGGAGGGTGGCAACATTATTGCTGAGTTGATAGGGGGTTCTGTGTTGTTTGTGGTTGCTGTGGCGCCGGCAAAGCTCTAAGCGCTGGTCCGGAGTCTTGTGGAGTAGAATTGACGCAGAACTTTTCTATATGTCCTGGCTGTCCACATTTCCAACAGCTGAGCTAATTGTTATAATGCCGGTTTCTGGGACCTCTAAAATTTTTATTTCTGTAACCTCTGGACCTGGTTCTGCCCCTGTTTAGTAAGTACGCCTGCGGAGCATATTGATGCATCTGATATTGGGCTTCCTGAGGGGGAAGTACCACTGGTGGTTCGAAGTTAGTCACTGGTGCTGAGGCAGCAAACAGTTGTGATTTGGCTGCCTTGAACTCTTTCTTTTTCTCATTTTCCTGTTCCTTTGCCTGACACAGCTTTACAGTTAAGAGTTGCTGCTGTAGTGTTTGTATTTCACTGCTTTTTCTATTCTCTTCTTCATCGGCTCTCTCTAGGTGATGCACTATTACCTCTATCCATTGATCTAATGGCATATTGTTCCCTCCAACTAATTTTAACATTTACTCCTTCACTGATCCTGTTTGTCCTCTTATCATTGCTTGTTTAAAGAGCTTCTGCAATGGACTTGTCAATGGGCTGCTGTCTGTGTGTTCTTCCCATAGTTTCAACATCCTGCCTACATAGTCTTCAGCTGTCTCTCCTGTCCTGTGTTTGGTTTTATGTAAAAGGTTAGAGTCAGTTCTAGCAGGAAAAACCATCCTAAGAGCATTCCAAAATCGTTGTGACACGTCTGACAAAGGGGTGGATGGTGCCAAGTCCTCTGTACCTGCAGCCATCTCTATGCTGTGCAGCTCACTTGGGTCCAGGTGGGCTGCTAAGCAAGTTCTTAAATCACCGATTGCTATAAACTGTCCACTAAGTGCCTTTAGAAATTCTCTGATCCAAATGTGTGCTCCCTTCCTTGGATCTGGTAGCGTGTTTTTCAGTATCGATCTGTCAGCATAGGACAAGGGGCTGTAAGTAACTGTCTGCACACCCCCAGCTGCGTTATGAGTTTGGATTAACGGCATTTGTAGTTTTGTGGAAGGGTCAATAAATTTGCCAGTGGAATTGTCACCATGATTAGAATGTAAATGATACCTAGGTGCCACTGGATCTGGGGGTTGGGAGTAGACATCTTTCTTTTGATTTAACAATGAATGTGAATAGACATCATATCCTGCTCCTCTTTTGTATCCCCTGCTTATTGGTCTGAGGGTGCTGGTCTGAGTTGTCACGTCAATCACTTCATTTACCATGTTGGAAGCCGCATCTATTCTGGCTGTCATGCTATTTAGACAATTATCTTCTATGACTGGTCTATTCTGTTCCTCAGTCCCCCTCCATGTCTGGTTCAAAAGGTCCTGCTGGTCCAGTTTTAATTTTTCCCTTCTGAGTGCCGTCTGTTTTCTTTTTTCCTTTATTTGCTGTGACATCAATTCTGCTTTTTCGAGCTCGTGTTGCATTTCTAATTTCCTTCTTTCCCACTGTATTAATTCCTCATCCGTATCCTGTGGTGCTGGTATTATTTCATCCTCATCCTCTGACTCATGTATGCATGTGTGTCTGCTCTGTCATCTAATCTCAAAATTCTCTTTATCAACTGCTGTTGTGTTTCAAAGGGCATCCCTCACTGCTTCTCCAACTGTCTCTCGTAACTGAAACTGTCTGCCTTTTTTTTTTCTTTGCTCCTCATATGTGGGTTTTAATTCACATCTAAACCTGCCCTCCTGCAGTTCCACGACAGGCATTTGCATAATTGGATTTGATGGAACCATTGTCTCCCCAGTTTTGTATAACATTTCTGTAACACCTTGATAAGGACCAGGTTCCGTTGTGTCAGCTGCATGTGGGGAGAGTTTTGAGAATGGAGGAGGTTTGTACTTACCGTTTGTAGTGTAGGATGTTGGCTCACCTTCCTCCGTGTGCGGCCCGTCTTTTTCCTGTCTCATGGTGGTGCTGGTAAAACAGTTGCTGAAATGAAATCCTGTGAGTTTAATCATGTCTGAAATTTTGATTTCCTCTTTTTGGTATTTGTGTCGAACAAACATGTTTGCAATAGGAGTGTGCGATAGGAGGCTGGAGCTCTGGGTAACGTCACTTCCTGTTTTCGCTGTCGCACTTGGTGAATTGTTTGGTGTGTAAACGCTCTCTCGTTTGATCTGATTTCTCTCTACTGTGATATCTCTTACTTGTTCTAATACATAAGCACGTTAAAACACATACTTTCTGTTGCTGTATTTGACGTTTGGGGACTCTCCGTGTCTTACACAGTTTTCTAGTAGTGGTAAGGGGTCGCTAGCATAGCGTTGGCTGTAGCTCCACCATGGCTACCCATTCTGCTGTTTCTCTCTCCGAGTCTTCTCCTCTCTCCTGCTCTCTGTGTCAGATGTTCAGTTACTCCTCTGCCTCCTTTAGTGATAATGGTATGTGTAATAAATGTAGCATTTTTGCAGCTTTGGAGGCGAGGGTGTCGGAATTGGAGGCCTGGCTCCGCGCTGTTGAAAAACCAGCAGATAGCCGAGGCCCCTTAGCCAGCGCGGAGCCACCAAGGGTAGCTCCCCGTAGCAGTCCTTCAGCAGAGCCTGCGCAGCCGGGGCCTCAGGCCGGCTGGGTGACGGTACGTAGAAAGCAGAGTCCTAGATCCCAGCCCACAGGTCACCACCAACCCGTCTGTGTTTCTAACAGATTTTACCCGCTCAGCGACATACCCGCTGAGAAGCCAACTCTGGTAATTGGCAGCTCCATAGTCAGAAACGTGGCACTAGAGACACCAGTGACCATAGTCAAATGTCTGCCAGGGGCCAGAACGGGCGACATCAAATCATACCTGAAACTAAGGATAAGTGTAAATACAGTAAGATTGTTATTCACGCTGGCTGTAGTGACACCCGGTTACGTCAATCGGAGGTCACTAAAGTTAGTGTTGCTTTGGTGTGTAAGTTTGCCAAAACAATGTCGAGTGACGACATGTTTAGCCGCATGCTGTCATTCAACCGCTGGCTGTCTAGGTGATGTCCAGAAAACAATGTGGGTTACATTGATAACTGGCGAACATTTTGGGGAAAACCTGGTCTGATCCGGAGAGACGGCATCCATCCCACTTTGGATGGAGCAGCTCTTCTTTCTAGGAATCTGGCCGAATTTATTAGTTCTCCAAAACTCTGACAACCCAGGGTTCAGACCAGGAAGCAGGGTCGTAATTTAACACTCCTCTCTGCAGCTTCTGTACTGCTACCCACCCATTACCCTATTAAGACAGTGTCTCGCCCACGGCCAAAATTGAATAGATTAAAAAATTATCTAAAAGGAGGAAATCAGGAAAATCTCATAAAAATAAAACACAACTCAGACTAAAAAGAAAAATGCTGGAATATGCTGTAGGGATCAGGGGAACAGCGCTAGGCTGGTTTAAATCTTATCTGTCTGACAGATTCCAGTTTGTTCATGTAAATTATAAATCATCTTTAAACTCCAGGGTTAATTGTGGAGTACCACAGGGTTCAGTACTTGGGCCAATTCTCTTTACTATATATATGCTTCCAATAGGTCAAATTATCAGGCAGCATAGGATAAATTTTCACTGTTACGCTGATGATACTCAGCTTTACTTATCCATAAATCCTGATGAACCCAACCAGGTATATAGACTACAAGCATGTCTTGAAGATATAAAAACTTGGATGACTTTACATTTTTTGCTTCTATATTCAGACAAGACAGAAGTTGTCGTCTTGGACCGGAGTCTTTAAAAAAGAGACTGCTTAGTCAATCACTTAACCTGGATGGCATTAAATTGACCTCCGGTAATAAAGTAAAAAACCTTGGTGTTATTTTTGATCAGGACATGTCATTTAAATCCCATATTAAACAGGTTTCTAGGATTTCCTTCTTTCACCTCCGGAACATTGCCAAAATTAGAAATATCCTATCAGGAGTGACGCTGAAAAACTAGTCCATGCATTTGTTACTTCAAGGCTGGACTATTGTAATTCTTTACTATCAGGATGTCCACAAAATGCAGTTAAAAGCCTGAAGTTCTGATGAAAATTAAAAAGAGAGATCATATTTCTCATATTTTAGCTTCCCTTCATTGGCTGCCTGTTAAATCCAGAATATAATTTAAAATTCTCCTCCTCACATATAAAGCCCTTAATGATCTAGCTCCATCATACATTAGAGATTTGATTGTTCCATATGTTTCTAACAGGGCACTTCGTTCTCAGACTGCAGGTTTACTGGTGGTTCCTAGAGTCTCTAGAAGTAGAATGGGAGGCAGATCCTTTAATTATCAGGCTCCTCTCCTGTGGAACTGGCTCCTGCTTTTGGTCCGTGAGGTGGACACCCTGTCTACGTTTAAGGCTAGGCTTAAAACTTTCCTTTTTGATGAAGCTTATAGTTAGAGTGGCTTAGTTTGTCAGGAAAGGATCCTTCCTCCCTCCCTGTTGGATGGAGTAAGGGGGAGTCAGGTTTAGCCTAAACCGGCTCAGTTATGGTTGAGGTGCAAACACACCCTCCATTTCTGCTACCTGTATGACCCCTTCTCTTTTCCAATGGGTATTATCAGTCTGAGGGAGAGAGGTATCCCAATCCTTGTGGTTTTTAGTATAGCAATGACCATCAGTGGGACCCTTTGTGGGGTGCCTTGAAACGACATTGTTGAAAATAAGCGCTATTTAACTAAATAATCTGAACTGAAACTTTCTGTGTAGTTATGCTGCTATAGGCTTAGGCTGCTGGAGGACATAATGACCACTTTCACCCTCTTCGCTACATTCTCACACTACTCTCCAATTTTGCATTATTTGCTGTTATTTCAGCTTTTAACTTTGTTCTCTCTCTTTTCTCTTCCTAGAAGCTACACCTAGCCTGACTCTGTGTCTACCTGTGACACCTTTCTGGAGAGGGGCATCGTCCGAGCTTCTGCTGGCAACAACTTAATGCTCACCCTCTACCGATGATCCACATGGCCCTGTCTTTCAGTGTTTAACCCTTTCTCTCTCTTAGGCATGGCTACTGGCTGAGCTTTTATTGTGACTAACTCTATGTGCTCTCTTTCAAACTCTAACCTTGAAAACTGGCTCAGAGTTGATCTGTTCTTTCTTTCTAGATGAAACTACTAAAGGAGCTACATCCATTAACATTTACTTTTCCTTCCCATAGAAAGTACTCCTGGATCTGTGCTTCTTTGTTCTCTTTGTGTCTCTGCTCTGTTCTCTCTAACCCCCAGTCGGTCGTGGCAGATGGCCGCTCACACTGAGCCTGGTTCTGCTGGAGGTTTCTTCCTGTTAAAAGGGAGTTTTTCCTCTCCACTGTCGTGACACGCATGCTCAGTATGAGGGATTGCTGCAAAGTCAACGCCAGTGACTGTCCACTGTCTCTACATGCTCATCCGGGAGGAGGGAATGCTGCAAGTCACTGACTGGATGCAATCTGCTGGGTTTCCTTAGACAGAAAAACTTTTTATCCAATTTGAATGAATAACTAACTCTGACTGCACTGTTCAATGGTTAGGACTAATTGGAATGTATGTACCTGACTTTTGTGAAGTGCCTTGAGACAACATGTGTTGTGAATTGGCGTTATATAAATAAACTGAATTGAACTGAATTGCACCATCAGTTCTTTATTGGGCCTGAATCAATTTATTTCTCAACATGTCCATGTAACTGGCACGTTGAGGAGAATTTGGTGGGGGCCCCTCTGCATCACCAAAAATCCCATCTTCTTTCATTTTTTCCACCCATTCATCAAACTGTCTAAGATGATATTCAGCATATTTGTGGGTGAAACCTGCTACTATATTTCTCCTCCCTGCTTCCAAACGTGCTCCTAAAGAGCAAGAAGGGAGCTCATTTTCTAGTGAGACCTCAGTCATTCTTTCACTTCACACACGCTTTAACGCACTCTGGCCAACCAGGCGGTACAGCACCGTTTCCTGGTCCAAATGAGAGCTTATTTCGTTATCTCTCAGACACGAAAGCTTATTCACAGTAGAGTTTATTCAGTGAGCTAGGGTCTGTTAGCTTAGCATGTAGCAGTCGAAGTCCGTCAGTGTAATATGTCCCCCGTCACTTCCGTCAACTCACTTCCGACTCACACACTTTTATCTTTATACAGCTGTTTACTCAAAAAGGAGCCAGTAGCTTTTCAATTTTTCTTATGGAAAAATTAGAGAGCTATCGAAACTCAAGACCCCCTCTCGGCAGCGTTTTTGGGTTCTTTAAGAGAACCGTAGGACCTTTAAACCATGCCGAGGATGTGCATCTATCTCTGTGTGTTTACTCACAAGGAAGTAAGCAGCTTTAAGGACTTTTAAGAAGTCCAAGGAGCTATCGAAACCTAATACTTCCCCTCGGTGGTATCTTTTGACCGTTCTTATGGAATGGTCAGGACCCGACAGACCGTAACCGAGTTTGCGTGCCTCATTCAGGGAGGTAGCTTTTATATTGTGTGTGAGGGAAAACTATCTTCCCTTGCATGAAATAAAGGAACTTCAAATCTACACCCTTAGATTTTAGAAGAGTGTACCGTTCTTCCCTGGCTGTCACAGTTAAAATCGCACCCCTTAAACACGTCTTATCACTTATTAATGCGTACACATTATTCTGAACCATTTCTCTGCCTCCAAGAATTACAAAAACAGCTCACTCAGAACTATCAACACAGCCAGAGTGTTTTTACAGGAAAAACACTGGAGATTTTTTAATAGGAATCTCCCTACCTTTTAGTTTGCGACCGTTGCTGTGATGCGTTGTCCTTTCATGTCAACACTATCCAAAAGTGGTTTTCGCTTCCGGGGCGCGGGCGGGAACACCGATTTGTCCGAGCTACCGCACCCTGTTGGCGGTCAGACGCCTCGGACCCCCTGTGGTCCTTGGACCCCATAAGCAATCACTCACTCTATCTGAAGACTCTTAAATGAACGACTCTCATACAGTTTCTAAATTTTAGGTCCTTTAATCTAAATTTAGGCAGAGGAATGATTACAGAGATCAGCGTTGAGGCCCCCGTCTCCGACCATCGCAGTCTGTGAAGGATGACGAAGAGCCTCGATAGAAGGTCACATAGAGTTTTTATATCTCCAATGCAATGGATGTGCACTCCCTCAGTGATTATCAGTAGACTATGTGTCACCATTGTGGTGTCTATCTGTTAGATTGTGTAGTAGCGGGTGTCCATCCTTAATCTAAGTGTGCGGTGGCTTTCTAATCAAACCAGTTATACCGGCTGCTCCACTATCAAACCCCAGTCTCCCAGCCTCAGGTCATTTATGACAAACCTTGGGCCATTTATCCTTGTAATGCTTGTCAATGAGCATTCTTATCCTATTCTAATAAAAGGGAAACATTAGAACTTATATTTTATATTACTATGGTATAAATGGGAAAAACAGCTGAGTCATATTAATAAAGGTTATTCCTAACAGGCCATAGAAGTGAATGAGAATGAAGGGAAGTCAATGCAACATCCTCACAAAGATAGTAATCCATGAATGTGTGTGTGTGTGTGTGTTTGTGTGTCTGAGTGTGAGACACGGAGAGAATAGAGGCAGAAAGAAAGACAGAATCACATACAGACACATACAGTAGGACAGTGGTCCCCATCCCCCGGGCCGTGGTGCCGGGCTGCACAAGAAATAATTAAACTTAGGCCCCACCCCCCCAACAGGGGAGGCTCCAGGTTTTTTTTCTCCCCATGTTTATTGCTCAAACTTCCCTTAGTTAAACATAGACATGTGTGATATCCTCTGAAACATCAGAATCTTGGCTAAAAGCCGATATAAACCATTTATACGAACACAAAACACAGTTAAAACTACAAGCAGTTGAATCAGAAAGTAAACACACCCTACAAAATGGAGTCACCGGAAGTCTCGGCCTCTGCTTCCTGATTGGTGGGATTGACGTGAAAGACTTGGAGATAACTTTATTCTACTGGCTCTAAGGATGAAAAGGAGGGGTCATTTGTGGAATTCGGCCCATCCAAACTCTACTTTATGCAGCTGAGTGTGTATGTGTTTTTTAAAATAATTTCTCATGTTGGATTATTTGGTTTTTTAAGACCAATGGCTTCCCGAAAAAAGTTTTAAACCGTGAATGAAGCATTGGACCAAATTACGGCTGAGTTTTGTGCTGAGGACGGCAAATGAAGACCAGGACTGTGTTTTTCTCAGACAAGGGGTCAACAAAGAGTGCCGCAGCTTGACAAAAGGTATGTTCATAAAGATGCAGGTGTATTCACTTCTGCTGCTTTTGGTCCGCTTTAAACGGAACAAACGTCTCTTCGTACTTAACAAGCCATTGTCGCTGGTATCAAAGGTGTATAAAGTTATAAGATCATACATCTTCAGCTGGGCGTTGCTTAGCAACACGTGGGAGAGAACGCCATCTCTTGCTCGTAGCATGCATTCGTCGACACCGTTCCAAAAGTATAAATAGAACGCCGCAAAATCTGTGTAGAATGAGCTGGTCTTGGCTCTCACAATAATATTTCTCCTTAAAAATGGCAGAAATATGCAGAACAGAGCAGCTGCGTGTTGTTCAGTTTGTGAGTCTCAGCGGACACACCAACATGACGGTTCAACCCCCCACACCCCGGGCAGCAGTAAAATTGCCAAGCGTTGACCGGTCCGTGGAGATATAAGGGTTGGGGACCACTGCAGTTGGAGATACACAGAGCTATAAATAGAACAGTGAGGAATGAATCAGCCAATCAGCAAAGAGTGTCAGTGTAACTTGACACCTGCCTCCCCCTGGCCCGGCTTTTTTACAAACTCCCGAACGACCACCCATAACTCGGAAACCGTAAGGGCTATCGACGTCATTCTTGGACTGTTTTTATCAGAAGGAACAGGGGAACGATAATATCAATACTTTTTTATTGAAAATATAATAATAAAGGCACAACACTAGGTGAAAAGAAAGGGAAAAATGGAGAAAAACACAAAAATGCCTGAACATGTTCTTGAACAACGTCTAATAACTCGGAAACTATAAGGGCTATCGATTTGATTCATGCAGCGTATGAATCAGCAGGTCTTGCTGAACAATCGTGGACATTTTCATGTGAATAAAATAATCTGTCTGGGAGGTGTGACCATACAAAAATGTGGATAATTTTGACCATTTTTAACCTGAGTGAAGGTGGATTTTTCACTCTCAAACAAACCTACGTCACGAGAAAACGGTAGAAGGTATGAAAACCATTTTTGGGCTGTGGGTATCAGCAGACATCAGTGAACAATCCTGGAGAATTTCAAGTGTCTACAAAAATCCGTGTAGGAGATGTGACAGTGTAAAAAAGTTGATGATTTAAAAATTTTTAAATTTTAAGCTTTTTTAGGAAGGACAGATTTGGTACTCTGAAACAAAACCATTTTTTGACAAAACGGTACAAGGTATCAAAATAATTCCTTCACTTTGAGTTCCGGCCAGGTCTGAAGATTAATTGGTGCAAAGCTCATGTCTCTACCTCGAACGGTTTACGAGAGGCGGTGATTCGAAAACGTGAGTTTAAGATTTTTTAGCTCTGATTTTTTTCTGAAATTCCTATAGGTTTCCCATTCAGGGTGTGTTGACTTTGCGTTGCTCCCGGGCGTGTTGCCTGAAATCCGTTAGTCACACATCAATGACGGTGACATTTTCTGAATGGCGAAAGAGAATCCTACGTTTTGAGGTATTATTTGTCTCAGTAGAGTGGAAATTGAGCGAGTGAGGAGAGTTTGCACTGTAAAAACGTATTTGCTCACTAAACTTGACTCAGTCTAGTTCACTTGTTGCTTTGACTCAGTTAAGTTATGTCAGTTATAACTGTCAAGTTCATAACACTTCATCAAGGATTTTGTTACAACTTTAGTTAAGTTGACTAAACTGTCTTTAGCAATTATGTTTAACTAAATATGGTCAGTTAAGAGAAATAAATGAAATAGTTGCCCCAACTTAGTTTATAAAGTTCTTACATTATTACATTAAGTTGATGGAACACAAAATTTTACATTGATATAATAGCAGTGACAATCACGTGGACTCATTTTTACAAGTTTTAACAAATAATCAGCTGGTTGGATCAAAATGGAATTCTCACTTTTTAACTCATATTTCTAAGTGAACTATAAAATGTTTATTTTTTTACTGTGTATGATGTTTTACAACTTTAAATGTTCAATCTTTTTAACAAATGATGTAACGAGTCTAAATAAGAAACACATTTTTATGAAAAAGATTTTATTCAAATCTGGGAATTTATCAAAATAAATGCAAAAATATTTTTGCATTTAAAAAGTTTCCACTAAAAACAGAAAATACTTTCTTTCTAACTTCTTTTGAAAATAGTTTTTCCAATATACTTTTTAATTTTTCTCAAGGACAGTGATGAGAAAAAACAAACCTTTTAACAAAAAGACATAGTTGTATAAACTAACTACTGAAAAGCAAAATCAAATTTGTTCTGAGGTTTTTCTAAGACAAAAAAACCTGTTAAACATGTTTAAAGGTTTTAAATGTTTTCATACTTGTTTAAACATATTTTAAGCAAGTAACAACAAACAAAAAATACACTTGCCATTGACATTGAAATATGTGCATTTCTGTAACAATGCCTGAGTAAACTAGTGCACTTAATTTCTGTATGTATCGGGTTTAAAAACGTCATATTTTACCCAAACCTCTAAGAAATCCTCAAAAGTTAAATGTTTTATGTGAATAACAAATTTAACTGAACTTTTTATGCATACTGGTTTGTTTCATTTCGGAAGTTTTAGCAAACAGATGCAAACAGACACTACACTAAACAGAGCATCTGAGTTCAATGTAATGGATTTATGAGCATCATTCAATAATGCCTTATGGGAAACGCCAAGAAACAAGTTACAATAATATTCCTAAGTTGTACAACTTGCCATGCTTACATTTGTATCTTAACTTTAACTCAACCTGAAAGGAAAAGAATGGTTTTTCTTCAAAGGACAAAAACACAGCAGTCCTTGGTTCATATGAACAGAGTCACTTCATTTGAAAAGGGTATTTTTTAAGGAATGGACCCTACCAGAGCACGAGTCGATTCCAATTCCCAAGAAAAGACGCTGGATTACTTCAAAAGTGTATTTTAGGTCCTTGAGATAGTTCAAGTTCAGTACATACATCAGTCCCGTCAGTGTCATAAAAGCACTGGGTAGATCACATAGGTGACGAATCACAATGTTTGCCTCAAGCACAATGGCAACATCCTGGTAGGAGGACGGAAGTGGTTCACTCACATCTTCCAAGACAAGAAGGATTCCTACCAGCATTCCCTTGATGAGATCATCTTCACAGTCTGTTGGCTTCATGGAAAAAAAACAACAAAAGACTACTTTAAGGAAGCGCAGCTAAGAATAAAGTTAGTTAATTAAAATAAATTTTAAGCAGAGTTAACTGATATCTCCAACTCTGAACTGAATGGGAATAAATTATACAATTATCCAGGGAAACTTTAAAATCAAATGTATTAAAAAATAACTTGGAAAGTTCTAAAAAAAAAACTGTACCATTACACTTCATATTCTTATGTGAAGATATTTTGGGTAAATACACAATTCAGGTAATCTACAATTATGATCTTAAAAGACTGACATTCTTTTCTAATAAACTACATATGTTTGAATTTGAAATGTTTCTTACCTCACACATCTTTAAGAGTGGGAAAGGTTTCTCTTTCATGCATCATGGTAGACCCAGCAACACAGCTGTATCTCTTTGGTTTGATGGCTGCAAAAATGAAAGAAAATGTATTCAAATCACCATAACAGGAGTTAAATAACTGATTTATCATAACTAGTAACTAAATGCAGGGAAAACATTTTACTAAAAAAACATAAACATTTAGACAGTTTACAATGTAAACAAAGTTACACTTACATCCCTGTCAAGACTGTCCAGCAAGGCAGTCCTTGTTTCCATCAAAACCCCTTGAAGTATACAGCAGAAGCAGTTTCTGGAGATTTCCATCTAGTCCTTCATAGAATGAATTGAGGTCCACTGACATCAAACGGGTGAATTCCTTGACAATCTTTAGGGAGAATGACAAATATTTAGGAACAAAAAAAAAACCCTTTTTTTTGATAGCAAGAAGTTGTAGGTATGAAAAAAATTTTTTTAAAAAAATTAAATGACTGACCTGTCTTTCAGTAAAAAGGGCAGGCCATCTGTCCTTCATTCCACTAAGGGGGCTCTTCTTCTACTACCCCTTTCCTTTCTCAGTGCAAATGTGGCACCTTTCCCACTGTCAATGAAAGCCAATTTTGGATTTCCCTTTCTTCATTTTTTGGAATAATCACTTGACCCCTTTTCAAGGGTTTTAATTCTTTCCTGGGAAGGTCTGGAAAAAAGTTTGTTTCAGACCTTCTAGGTTTTTTAACCTTGTTTTCCTTCCTCGTATATCCCGGACCCTCTTCTCAGAGTTTTTTTTTAGTTCCTGACAGCCAGCATCTCTTATTTTTCTCCTAAAATTTTCCCATCTTAAATTTTAGACTTATTTTCCATCCATACCATCCTGATGTGGAAACCCCGGGTTCCTTGAGGCAAGGGGTTTTTTTTCAAAAAGACAAATGGCTGCACTTTCAAAGTTTTCATTTGCAGGGTACGCCTTTAAAGGAAAACATTGTCTCTGCCATCTTATCCAGGATTTCAGACTTCATATCTTTTGAAAACAAAAGTTTTCCATGTTTTTAAAGCATAATTTCCCCCCTAAGCCTAAGCTCTGCATCAATTAAAAAGTGGGAACGGAAAGACTGTCGGCCAGGGCTGTGAACGTCCAGTAAAGATGCTGATTGGCTGCTACTTTTAGACGTAGGAGAGGAGGCTGAAAATTTAAACTTAAAACTACAAGAGTCCACACATGGCTCAGAGGAATCAGGGCAGAAGATGATTTTCAGTGTACCCTTTCCTTTGGAAGATCATCAACACATGTCAGGTTACAGAAGTCTTGAAAGTCCTTGTCTTCGTAGTGAAGGTCAAAAGACTGCTCAGCTGTAGTTTGTTTTTCAAAACCATTTAAAAGGCCCCAAACGATTTAGGAACAGAGTCTAGTCTTAGCTTTCTGATGTCCTGAGGTGAAACTATCAATCGCAGCAGCATCTTTGTGGCTTGACAATTGCTTTCTGTGAATTAAAAAAAAGGGCCCAAAAATTGAAAAATTAATTAGCTTTTTTTTTTCCCCAAAAGTAGGCAGGCTGTATTTATTTTTTTTAAATATTTGTCAAGAAAAACATTTTTTTAAAAGAAAAACGCCAAAATATAACGAAGCCAGAAGCACAACGATAAGAACCTACAATGAGAAGCTGACAAAATAAGGAAGCAACAAAGCCATGCAACACTGACTTGCACAAACTAAAAAACCAAAGCAGTTCAATTCTACCCTACTGAAGTAGGAAGGCTTTTTGTCACAATCAGTTTCCCGCTCTTATGTATGGATACAAAGGTTGATATCCCTTTTAATTCATCTGGTTTCAACAATCTCAAGTGCAGAAGGGGTTGCTTTTTCACAAGCTCATAACTCCGCAGGTGCTCCAAGTACCAAAACCCTTATATGGTGCAATGAAAGAACACACTTTCCCATCTACTACTGTTTTTCAACTTCTTTTGGATCACTTTTGTGGATTTTAACTGTGCGGATGGGGAACAATATCCTTGACCTCAAATGTGTCAACATCTTGCCGACTGGCTAAACAAAACTGCAAAATTTGTCAACATTAAAACTTTCTTGAAATCCATAAAAAGTGAGCCCCCAAGTTGTCTGCTGAAATATAAAGCACAGTACGGTTGTTCCCAGTTTTTGAATATACACACCTTGTTGCTCAAGTGCTTGCAGGTCTTTAATCAGTGGCTGAAGAATCGCACCATATCCATATTTTTTTAACATCACTACTGTGACATAGACTAGCAAGATAGATTGACTGCACAGATGACCTGCAACACAAAGGCAAAATTTGATAAGACCCAGTAGACTGCACAGACTTTATGAATTTATTTTTTTTTCCCAAAAATGGGTTACAGATTTTAAATCATCTATATAAAACCCCAGAGCACTTCGTAGATCTTCTGAAAAAAAAGGATTTTTTTTGCAATATGAACTATCTCTGTAGTTTTATACTGGCAGCACCCCTTAGTTTCTCTGTGTTTTAGCTTTATAACTTTATCTACACATCATTACAATTTAATAACTCAGTAAAAAATTTTTTAAAAATGGGAACATAAACACATTTACGGTGCAAATGTGCATTAAAAAATTTTCAAAGGGGTTTAGTTACTTTTAAATGATTCTTGTAGTATGCTGTTTTTTGTAATCGGAGCTAAAGGACCATTCCCTGACAGGCAGCTTAAAGGGGTTGCTTTTTTTAAAAAATTCTGTTATGGCTGCAGTGACTGAACTATTGACTTCACAGTTATGTTTGAACAATACATTTTCAACAAGTTTTTGTGAACTCCTCTAAAATTAGATTTTATTAGTTAGCTCATTTATTATTTTCCTGGGTAGTTGCCTTAAAACATATAAAATTGTTTGCATGCGCAGTAAGAGGGAGGCAAATTGGTGTTTAAGCAAATCACTGAGATCCTGATCATCTACTAGATCCTCAGTTGTCAATGCAGGATGATCTGTCTCTGTCTGTAATTCAGTACTTTCAGAGCTCACATTTACCAAAGCGCTACTCTCATGCAACTTAGAACGAAAAGTTTAAGAAGAACACAGTTGATGCTTCTTACATTTATGTGCAAGAAAAGTACTGTACACATTGGACTGGAAATTGCACCCTATATAAGGACATTTTACAGTTTCTCTGTTGTTTATGTGACATTTTAAATGTGCAAAATATTCTGCATCGGTGCACGTCTCTGAGAAACTGCCCAGTTCACAATTCAACTTTGAAGTTGTCCGCTTTGAGCAAGAATGTTTGTGATCTTTAGCTAGATGTTTTCTAAGGGAATATTCATTCCTGAAGGAACACACAGGGACACAGGGAAGAGAACAATTTCTTGCCTGATTACAATGCTTCAGTTTGTAATGGGTGATTAGTGTGCGCTGTTTTGGTGAGGAGAAACTACAGCACTTGCAGTACCATCTCATTGAAGATTTACTCACCAGACACAGCAAAGCAGATTGGTGCAACCTAAAAGAGACAAAATAATAAAAGTCATCATATCTAATAAACAGAACTATAGCAATTACAAACAGGTTTTACTGATGTATAGGTTAAAGCATTTGAAAGCAACCACCTCTTTCAAAAAACCCATGCTATGTATGTAATAGAAGGCAGACTTAATTTGATTTATTTTAGCTGTTTATTTATTTAAGTTATTTAGTTTTAGCTATTAGATGTTTTTGGCAAGTTTTTCGAAAGTGTGGGGGATGTCTTTAAATCTGTGCATCTGTATGGGGGATGAGGGGTATTATGGTACATAAAATCTATTGTTAAATTATGAAATATTTTTCACACAGTACATAGTTACTAAACATAGAAACATAACCTGAAATGCACAATGTAGGAAAGCATATTTGTATTCTCAACTGAATGTTCTATTTTATGTTCTCTTCTGTTTTTCTTAAATCCCACAATTTTTGGGTAATTTCTGCTGATTGGTGTAGTATTTTGGTTATAACTGGCTCTTTTCCATCCAACCTGGTCTTTCTCTTTTGTAAAAAAATAAAATAAAAAAAATACTGTATCTGTATACATGCTTATTATATGTGGGATGGAAGAGGTAGTGCTCCAGTCGGGTAAGGCAAAACTGCACTTGGACATGAAAGAAAAAAACAAATCTTTTAGCTGAATTTTGCTGACTTTCCATTCATTTCAATGGAGCAAAATATTGCATAAAAAGCTGAATATTTGAAAAATTATAATAGCTGAAGTAACCAAAAGTCACAGCATAATTATCCAGAAGGAGCCGAACGTTTTGATACCAGAATTGTTGAATTCGGTTGAAAAATGTAAGACTAGATACGCGCAGAAAAACGTACAGAAAATATAATAATAAAAATAAAGAAAAACAGAAAAACAATAAGTGAGAATCCATTAATGCATTTTGCTGAATAAATGTAGCAGAAGATGGTAAAGAATTTTGAAAAAGTAAAAATTAGCAAAAATGACCAACAGTTAGCTGAAGAACATATGACACAAAAAGAGGCAGAATGGAGAAAAAGAAGCAGAAAATGTAAAAGCTGGAAGAACGAAGCAGAAGATGCTGGAAAAATTTGAAAAGTCTATGAAACTGCCTTTTAAAATTATTCCTTCTTGTTCAGGCGTTTGAACAGCAGTAGAAGCTGTTTAAGCAGCTGACATCAAATGGCCGCTGTTTTGTTGCTCCCCTGGGACCTATGAAGATGGTCTTACCATCACAAGTCATAGAGTAGTGCTTTCTTACTGGTTCTGATAAATGTGGCCCTGGTTCTTATGGAGTGTTCCTAACTGTTTCTGATGGATTTTTGTTCCAGGTTCTGATGGAGATTTCCTCTTGGTTCTGATCGAGTTTGGGTCTGGTTCTGAAGGAGATTTTGAACCTGGTTCTGATAGAGGTTTCTTCCTGGTTCTGATTGAGTTTGGGTCTGGTTCTGATGGAGGGTTCCTAACTATTTCTGATGGAGATTTCCTCCTGGTTCTGATGGAGTTTGGGTCTGGTTCTGATAGAGATTTGTTCAAGGTTCAGTTGGATATTGGATCAGGTTCTGATGGAAGGTTCCACCTGGTCCTGATGGAGATTTGTACCAGGTTCTGATGGGGATTTCCTCTTGGTTCTGATGGAGTTTAGGTCTGGTTCTGATAGAGTTTTCTTTCTGGTTCTGATTGAGTTTGGACCTGGTTCTAATGGACGGTTCCTAACTGGTTCTGATGGATATTTCTACCAAGTTCTGATGGGGATTTCCTCTTGGTTCGGGTGGACCTGGTTCTGGTGGAGGGTCCCTAACTGGTTCTGATGGCGTTTGGGTCCGGTTCTGATGGAGATTTGTTCCAGGTTCTGATGGAGTTTGGACCTGGTTCTGATAGAAGGGTCCTCCTGGTTCTGAAGGAGATCTGGACCTGGTTCTGATAGACTTTGGACCTGGTTCAGATGGCGGTTTGTATATAAGAGATTTATTCCTGGTTCAAATGGATGTTTCTTCCTGGTTCTAATAGAGTTTCCATCTGGTTCTGATAGAGTTTGGACATGGTTCTGATGAGTGTTTGTATATGGTTCTGATGAGGATTTATACAAGGTTCTGATGGAGATTTGTTCCTGGTTCTGATTGAGTTTGGGTCTGATTCTAATGGAGATTTGTTCCAGGTTCTGATGGATTTTGGACCTGGTTCTTACAGAGTTTTCTTCCTCTTTCTGATGGAGTTTGGTTGGTTCTGATGGATGATTGTATATGGTTCTGATGAAGCTTTATAGAATGTTTGGATGGAGATTTGTTCCTGGTTCTGTTGGATTTTGGACATGGTTCCGATTTAAGGTTCCTATCTGGTTCATATGGAGATTTCCTCTTGGTTCTGCTGGAGTTTGGGTCTGGTTCTGATAGAGAATCGTTCCAGGTTCTGATGTGCTAACAGCCTTGTGGAAATATAAAGGTCTTATTATTAGTATTGTGGAAATATAAAGCAATGGTTTACTGATATGTTTGGCAAATGGAAAGGTTTAGTCATGTCACTGATGATTTCTATTGCTATTTTTGTTGCCATAATGGTTACCTGTGGTTGTTGCTGTGTACCATGCATCAGGGCTCTGATGGTTCTCTTCATCACTGCCACAATTGAGAAGGGGAGTGCTGAATCTAAACCTCCTACTTATCAGTTGTGTGCTTTGACGGACGGACTTCAGGGGCTGGAGCTGGCTGCACCCTATGTGGAGTGATCTCCTGGTGAAGATCAAAAGGGGGAATTGTGGAAATATAAAGGCCTTATTATTAGTAGTGTGGAAATATAACTGCCTTATTATTAGTAGTTTAAAACTAAGATATTTTGGGACTTGCTGCTTATAGATTATTTTTTTATTTTTTTTTTTAGTTTTTTTTGATAGTTAGAAAAAACCCTAAAAACTAGCCTCTAGTATTATAACACAATGGTTTTTATTAGTCAAGGTTGGCTTGCATGTCTTTTCTGTCTTTTGTGAGAAGGCGGCAGTGTAGGGGGAGGCATGCTACTCCTCTCTGTGCTGACCAAATGAATCTCTGTTTTTTTGATACTGTAACAGTAGCTTCTAGTATTAAAAAAACAATGAGGTTCATTATTCAAGGACAAGGCTTGCGGGGTTTTCTCTGTCTGTATCCACGTGTGGGAAACATTCTTATTAAAAAATGATGTATATCTCTGTTTTTTATGCTGTTGCGGGGGAAACATCCACTGACAGAATGATTGTGTATGTAACTAAAAAAGGTGCGGGACAGCAGCGGGGGGTATAAATTTGAAACCGCCCCCAGTGAGACGACACGCTCGGTTTCCAGGTATAGCAGTGTAAGTGTGACTCCCCCTCTCTGAATTCAGATTGGGTTTTAAAAAACTTGTGAAACTACAACTGATCTCTGACTGAGGTTGTCCTTTGGGGTGCCAAAAAAAAACGAGTCGATGAGAGGTGAGGAAAAATGTAGGAGTTAACGGACGGCCAGTAATTTTTCCCTACCTTGACAGTTTGGTGCCGTGACCCGGTTTTTGGCCCAAAAAAAGGATAATTAATTGACCAAAGGCGGACGTCGTTCTACAACACCACAGGGTCGACCCAAAACAAAAGGTAAGAAGATCTATATTTATTCTCCTTTTGCCTGCTAATAGTGTAGGTGGTGTTGTTGAATAGATATCTGTTTTCTCTTAAATTTAAAGTCTTGATCAGTTTTGGGTGAAATAATTGTTTGTTGAAATATTGAGGTAAAGAAATTATGTATTGAGTAAAATATTTGCTGTAACATACTTTTCACCGAAGATACTTAAATGGTGACGGTGTTGAAGTAAATAAGTTCCGGATTTGGCAATCCAAACTCAGTCCTGACGAGGACTGGGGTATTTAGGCTGGGTTAGTAAGAGCCTCCCCGAGGGACTGAGGACGTCTCAAAGTGGCCAGGGATAGGACCCCGAGACCCTGAATTGGCAGGTGAGGGAAAGCAGTTGAGATACTTGAATGGTGAAACTGTAACAATAAGATTAAGTAAAAGGAATTCCAGGGAGTCAACGGGGGGTTGATTCCTTGGTGTCAAACCGGGTTTGGCATCACAGCGCTGAGTGGAAGGGTTAAAGGCCCTCCACGTGCGCAAGCTATATATCCTGTTGTATTTGTATTTGTTGTTTTTGTATTTGTCTAAATGGATTTACTGTGCATATGAGTGAGAAGAGAATAAAATTGAGTGGCTGCAAATGGCTGTGAATGGCTGCACTTGATTGTGAGTGACTGTAGAAGTGATTATATCACAAATTGTATTGCCATAGAGTTGTGCAGGAGAGCCAACAACACCCCAGGTCGAGTGGGTGTGAAAGTGGGTGGAGCCTAGGTTCACAGGACCATACCAGGTGACAGAGAGGACATGCCATGCAGTGTGGCTGAAGGGCAAAGGAGACACGTGGTTTCATTGGAGCCAGTGCGCCGAGGCACCGGAACCAGGGAGACCTCTGGAAGAGATTGGAGGAAGTTCTGCAACATGGCAGGAGAAATTGATGGTGAAAAGAGTGATGATGGATGGGGTAGAGGTCCCTGGATACCGTAGTCAGATAAGGTAACTGTGCTGGCAGACTTTATGGAAAAACATGAGAAAAAGTCAAAGAAGGAAGTTCAGAAAATTATAGAAAAGATTAAGGAAGTGATTGTTGAAGGAAATGGAGGAATGGATGACAGGAACCGTTAGGTAGATGGTTGAACCGAGAATTTAAGAGGCATCTGAAGGATAAAGAAAGTTGGTTGATTAAGGTTGATGAGAAAGGACGACTTGGTGGAATAAAGTGTAAATTTGAACAAAAGACGCAGGAAAAAGAGAGACAAAAAGGGTGTTTGTTTGGGTTTTTTGGCGGGGATTGTTCACTGCAGCAAGGACAGAACACAAAAAAGCAGTCAGAAAAGACAGCAGTACCCCCGTCGAGTGTTCCTCCGCCCTATAGTCTCACACATGGTATATATCCAGTGATAGATGTGCACAATGGAGAAATACATATTAGAGGAGACATAGAATCAGGCCAGTTACATGCGCATTACAACACGTTTGTCCCTGAACCGTCAAAAGTATACACACCCCAAGTGGGAGGACCTGCCTGTTGTGAGGCCTTCTCTGACCGCATAGAGAGAGCTGCAGAGGCCCCAACACAGCACTCTCCCCCGCAGCACTCTACACCATGCGTGAACCCCCCGCAAACAGGAGTACGCCAGACCCCCTAGAGGAATTTTAAAGAGAAATTAAGTGTTTTGAAAGTGTCCGGTGAAGACAGAGCGTGCGGCTCTGATTCACAACCTAGACAAAAAACCCGGCCCGAGGCACCCACCCCGGGGCCGGCAGACAGTGGGAACTCCTGTAAAGGTGGAGATATCCCTGAAAGGCAATTGGATCGCTGAGCCAGAAGTATCAGTGGAGGAAGAAAGTGTTGAGCAGAGTAGTGTGGCTTCTGGCAGTGATTGGTTGAGTGAAAGAGCTGAAGTAGGGTGTAATGGGAATTATTAAGTGCCGTGAACATTCTTTCTTAAGTGCTGTGGACTTCCTTTAACCTGTCTCCTCTGACCTATGTGTTTGAAAAGTTTCTGTCTTCTTAGAGCAGATGGCCTTTAGCCTTTTTTGATGATGATGGTCACCTCCTGGGGGGGCAGTGGGGTCTTCCCCATTTATGATTGTCTTATCTCTGTCCTGGGGGGGTTCAGGGGCCATAAAGTTAAACTCTTGAACTGAGGAAACACCCTCATTCTGCTATAATACTGTCTGTAAACTGTGTTCGGGGCCCTCTGTTTCACGGGGATCGTCAGTGACAGGGTCTTCTAACGCAGAAATCCCTTTAAAAAAAACTTAAAAAAGACAAAGTCCGGTTTTTTTCTCTTATTGTGAGTTAATTTCTCCCCCACTTTGATAAAAAATTCTATTACAATTTTGGCGTCACAAAAGGGATCCACATGCCAGAGAGACGCAAAGGGGGGCAGGACGTCGGGCCAGCCTGGAGACGTTGTTTTCAGTCCCTCCATTTTACGGAGGGGGTCCTGGTGCCTAACTGCGGCTTCTGGCTGATCGGATTCGAACTTTTGTCTTCAATTTCTGGGTGAAAAAGTTGCTCTGTATGTAAAAATTTTTATTGAAACATTAAACATCATCTCCTAATTAATTGATTAGGTTCCGGAGTTTGGGGAAAGGAGGACATCGGCTGATTACCCTGTAAAGGTATACAGGGAGGGTTTTTTTGGTAAAAATAAGACAAGCAAAACAACGGGTTTTGCGGGTGGTTTTTAGCAATTTTCTACCCTTATAAAGGAAAAAACCCCCCAGGGGCAGACGTGCCACTGAACGGAAAAAAAGGCTATAGCTAAATGGGTTTTCCGGGAAACCAAGGCATCAGAGGTGCGTCCTCCCCAAACTCTGCGATTTAAAAAATAATGAAAGGAAAAGGGGGGGATGATTGTGTAAATGTTTTTTTAATTTTTGGGAAGATAAGTTTGGTTTTCCACAGGGTGAAGTTTGAGTGTTAATAGGTTAAAATTAAATAAAATATTTTTAAATAGTTTAAGTGAAACATTTTTGATGGACGGAGATGAAAAAAAATAAAACATAAGAAAAAGATTAAAAACAGTGCATCAAATAAGGGATTAAAGATTTAAAAATCTTTACTGCAGGAAGTTTCGTTTGTTTAAATGCTGTGATTAATTGGAAAAGAAGGAAAAAGTAAAAAAGGGACATTAGAGATTGGAAAAGAAAGTTGTTTTAGAATGGAGTATAGTGCATTTTCTGGAAGGAAGTGACAGGACAACTGACTGACTGACTGATAATTTTTCTGTGTGCAAAATCTGAACCTATACAAAATTTTTTTCTTTGTCTCTCACACACACACATATACACATATAGGGATTTGAGTGCAACATCTGCGTTTTTGAGTCTGGACTTTAGAAAAACCTCCCCCTTCCCAGGCTACTCTACCAGAGACCTTCTTCAGCATGCCCTGAAAGAGAGAGGGTCTGCCTGCCTTCTGCCTGCCTGCTTGCTGCAAATGACAGTGAGAGTTTCCACCAAAACGAACTCAGAAGAAGTCGGGCCCAAACCCCCACTGAGATGGACAAACGACCATGCGGGTTTGCCAGAGCCAAAGAGCGATACACTGGATATATATTGAAAGCACATCTTATGCGGGCAGAAAAAGAAAAACAGGCCTGAGCAAAGTTTTTTCTCTGGAGAAGTTAAAGTGGACAAGGAAGGGATGAATGCCCCAAAAAAACCCGGGAAAGGCTTGGTTTTTTTTTTGGACTGATAGATGACTGTGTGCCAGACTCGAGCGATCGACAGATCGTTAGGAAACTAGGGGGGGAATGACAAACCACACATTTGCAAACATTTTTTCCCATTTTCTGCAACGAAGAACGCTTATTAAACCCCTGCTGATGTACCTTCTTGTCGTTGACAGATAAGCGGGTTAATATTTTTTTGGGTTAGAAAATTTTTTTCAAAAGGGTGATAACTTAGCTCATTTGATATTTTCCATTAATTTTTTTTTTGGGGCAAGTTATTTTTCATCGTGGGAATATTCAGGGTGAATTATTCTAAGTTATTAAATTTTTTTAAAAAGCAAGAAAAGAGTTACATTTCCAAAAATCAGCAGTAATCATGCATTTCATGTTATTTTCAGGACAGATCTCATGAAGGAACCCTTTTTTAAAACTCATCATGCGAATACCTGATGGGGTTTTCCTTCATATTGTTTTTCTGTTGTCAGAGTTTTTATCCCTAAATCTAATGGGTAGAGACCTCATTAAAACAGGCTTTGTTTTACTGCAGATGGGCCTTATACAGTCTCTGACACAGTACTTACAGTGGGGTGCAGTTTTGTCCCGCAAGTGCTAACTTACGCTTTGGAGGGTACAAATTCATTGTTTTTTACAGCCCCTGCTGGGAAGAGGTTATATTATTTTGTTTTTTCCCTCTTTTTGTTCATGCAGCGTGTTTATTTAAACTGTACCTTATATCAGGTCTGACAAAAAATTGAAAGGCTTGGTTCTGCAGTTTTTTTTTTTTTTTCCTCTGAGGAGGAAAGGGAAATCTAATCAGTTCTGTGTTGCATAAAACATTCAAACACTTGTTGTTTTCTAAGATATCACCAGCTAAAAATTTTAAAACTTTTAAAAATTTGGGTTTGTTAAACCATTTCTTGACAAAAAAAAACCTTTAAAATGAAAAGGAAAAAATTGGGTTTTTTTTGAAAGGGAAAAGAATCTGATTGGACAGTGGTCCCACACAAAATTAAACTAATCTGATGTTTCCCTAAAAAACTGCAAAAAAAAGGCCTTTAGGACTGTGGAATTTTTTCCCACCACAGTACCAATTTTTAAGCATGCTTTTCCTTATTTTAAACCAGATCTGTGTTTTGTTTTTTTTTAGGCTTGGGGTTTTTTTTAAGCATAATGTTTATCTGAAGCTTCTTATGAACTGGGGTTGGAGCAAAAATATATTAGGGGAAAATTGGAGCGGGGGGACTAGTAATTTTTTTTTATCTGATTATTCCCCCAAGTGAAAAAAATCCTAACAGGTCTGGGGATATTAAGCCAATCTTTCAATCTCTGCAGAAAGCTAGCATCATTGTTTAAAGCGCAACCAAACCTGTGGTTTTTCCTGGACTCTTGAAGCCCGTGAGCCATAGATTTTTGGGTCCATAACATTATAATACTTAATTTAAAGTAGACCGATTCCTTTAAAAAGATCTAAGCCAATGATGAGTTCCAGTCATTATGGTAGTTTTGAAAAGCAATCATATGCAAAATTTCTACTCTGGGGAAAAAAATTGGGGGTAAGAGTTTTTTTTGAGCCAAGGGTAGGATTCCTTTATAACGGAATAAAGAGAAGTAAAATCCTTTATTTAGGAAAAGAAAAAAAATAAGGCTCTCACAACACTTAAAGATGGTCGGCTCAAAAACTACAGTCTCCTTGTTTGATTCCTTAGGGGTTTTAAAGATTTAAAAGATTACATAGGAGTACAAAGGTACACAAGGTAATTTCAGATTACTAAGGAATAAAATATTGACACGTTTATTAGCATTTAGATATTGAGATGCATTGAGATGTTATGATGATGTAATAACTCTAAACTGTTTGGGGAGTTTGTACTGATGTTCAACATTCTAGTGGTATAAATAGGGCTTTGGAGATTTGTTCTTTTCATGTATGATTATCTTGTAATCACAAGGGGGAAGTGTAATGGGAATTATTAAGTGCTGTGAACATTCTTTCTTAAGTGCTGTGGACTTCCTTTAACCTTTCTCCTCTGACCTATGTGTTTGAATAGTGTTCTGTCTTCTTAGAGCAGATGGCCTTTAGCCATTTGTTGATGAATGATGGTCAGCACTTCCTAGGGGGGGCAGATGGGGTCTTCATTTATGATTGTCTTATCTCTGTCCTGGGGGGGTTCAGGGGCCATAAAGTTAAACTCTTTGAAGCTGAGGTAACACCGTCATTCTGCTTTTAAATACTGTCTGTAAACTGTGTTCGGGCCTCTGTTTTTCACTGACTCGTCAGTGACAGGGTCTTCAAACGCAGAAATGCCTTTGAATAAACTTATAAAGACAAAGTCCGGATTTTCTTTTTATTGTGAGTTAATTTCTCTCCCACTTTGATAAGAAAAATTCTATTACAAGGGCCTGAGACAGAAGCACAAGAAACGCTTAGACTTTTAACGAGGGGTTACACAATTGGAATCAAAAGTTCATGAATTATATGAGAAAGCTTCTCAACAGAAATGCAGTTTAAAGGTTCTAAGAGAACACACACCATGACTACTCGTAGCCAGAGCGGTCCATCCAGATTTCAATGTCTGTTGTTGACCTCATCAGCTGGAATGACAAAATACGCTCATTGGGAGATGTACAGGCATTGGTGGATAAGTTGCCACCTATTGCAGGATGTGGACGTGTCTGGTTACAGGAATTATATACATTGACTAAAGGCATGACACTGGCCTTAGGTGACTTTAGAGCAATTTTGGGGCGATCTGTGCGGCCCTCAGTTGCTAGAGAAATAGAACAGAATGCTGATTGCAGTGATGACCCTGATGACACACCCCTGACACGTGTAATGACAGCCCTAGGGAAGGCCATAAGAAATCTGTATCCGCCCACCGCCCCCGTTGCAGTCCCTCAATTCGATTGGGACCCAGAGCAACATCCGAAATAGCACATTAGTGCTGCCGTGGACACGTGGATGAGACACACAGAAGTTAATCCCAAGGGTGACGGGACAGGAATGGGAGAGCTGTTTAGAGAAACCATATTAAAAGGAGTTCCTGTTGACATGTTTCAAGAGATGAAAAATAATCCTGATTTGCAGGGAACAGACTTCACAAAGTGGGAAAAACATTTAATTCACCATTTACATACAGCTCAGGAGGCAGAGAAAAAGAAAAAAAGAGGAGAAAGAGCACCTACAGAACCAGCTCCTTAAATTGCAGCTGCAAGAGGCCAAAGAGAAATTAAAGAAGAGAAAAAGTGATAAAACTGAAAATGTAATGTTAGCTGCAGCTCAAGCTGTTCCTCCGGCTGCATCTGCATCTCCTGCAGCACACACCCCTATGTCTATGACTGATCAGTGGCCAGGAGGGGGATTTCCCCCTCCTCCACCCTATCCATTTTATAATTACAGGTACAGTGGCCCCGGTCGTGGAGGCGGATGGCATGTTGGTGGTCAGCGTGGTCGTGGTGGATGGCGTGGAGCACCCAGAGGAAGGGTTGGAGCCAGCAGGGCACTGGGAGATGTGTGCTACAACTGTGGTCAATCTGTACATTAGGCACGCACCTGCCCCACCTGGGGGTCACAGCAGGGAGTAACTGTACCTCCTAATGCAGGTATGGCACCTCCTCCACCCCAACAGGGCCAGTATCCACAGATGGGTGGATATCCGTCTTACAGTCCATACTGAGACACCCTGAGGAGGACCAAGACAGCATGTGCACGGCAGACCCCATGTTGCCTCCAAAGGTGGGAGAGAACTGTCTGAATTTTTTAGTGGACACTGGAGCTACTTATTCCACCATAACACACCAACCTCCTAAAACACTGCTCTCTACCAAGACTGTTTCTGTGATGGGCTTCTCAGGGGCTGCACAAATTCTGCCTGTGACTGTACCACTTCCTGTTCAGATTGGGACTCAGAGAGTAACTCACCCTTTTGTGTGTTCACCCAGCACACCTGTTAATTTGCTGGGCAGAGACTTATTAGTGAAGCTGGGAGCATCAGTACTGTGATGTCCTGATGGGTTAACAGTAACTTTTCCTGATGGTTCCTCTTTGGTATATGGACTGTAGAATATAAACTATCTATGTGTGGAATGTGCAGATGGAGGAGAGGGGAGTCAAGCTTAGGGAGTGAAGCATAGAAAGTGCAAAGTCATAAATTGGTGAAGGACAAGGGGATTCCGGGGGGTGAAGAAGGTAAGAAAAGATATTTTTGTTAGAAGAAAATACCCAGAAGCACCCCTTATTTGGGCCCAAAGGGAACTTTTTGTTATCCCTGAGTGACATGATATTTTTTTGAACACACCCTTGAGACGAAAAAAAACTAGCTGGAAGCCGGCGAAAGAGGAGAGTTGGGCTTGCGGTTTTTTGGGTGGGGTCCATCTCTCCCTCTGCAGAGGCGAAAAAAAAATGATTGTACTTTGAGTTTTTTTCCCCTTTTTGAAACCTGTACCCAAAATCAACGAACCCGGGGAAGCAGAGACGGCTTCGACAAATTGGGGACTCGTCTGAGGATTTGGAAGGACAGGTGAAAAAATTGGGATCACTGACGAGGACCAACAGACATCAGACACAGGCTAGCCAAAAACTACAGAAAAGGTGATTTTCGATAGGCTAAATTAATATTGTGTCCGATGTCTTAGTAAGTCTGAAGTCTGCCAAAACTTAAGAAAAAGAGTGTCATAAATGTTGACTAGGATTTAAACTGGTGAATAGAATGTTGTTTTAAGAGAATTACAAGACTTAGTGGTGGTATTGTGTGGAAAAATATAGTATTTCCTCGAACGTAGTGGTTCAGAGTAGTCCTCGACGGAGGACTACTGTTGTTAAGCTGGGTTAGAGGCCCGAGGAAATAAAAACCTCAAATTCTACAGAAAAAGTTAATACACTGAGACCAGGCATAAACACTTGGGGTGTGAATGCCATGTTTTACGTGAGTTTTGCCTCAGAAAAACCCGGGATTACAGACGAAAAACACAAGAACATAGTCTGAGAATAAGTCCTGTGAAGTGATAAACTGTGGGGGGGGAAAAAAATCCACAAGACCATTTTGTGAAAAAATGAATGAACTGTGAGCTGACTACAGGAATTCAGCAAGACCAGGTTTTTTGGTAAAAACTCATGAGCTGTGCGCAGAGGAAATAATCTGTGTTACAGACATTATTAGGCGGAGTGATGAAAATTTGTGTTGGGGGAGCAGCTTGTGCAGAGCAGCTTTCATAGCAGGTGACTGAATGCAGCTTTCTGTCCAGTAACCGAACGGGGATAACAAAAGACAGACTGCTGATTGCTGCTTTTGATGAGTAATGGAAATATTTTTCTGTGAAAACTCAGATTACAGACGACTGCATAAACACAGAAGGAACAATATAAGCGGTGGAGATAACACCGTAAGATAAAGAATGAGCTGTGAAGTTGGAGATAAATAACCAACGACAGACTTGTTAGGTTAAAAAAAATCAGACAAGATTTATAGTTTAAGTGCATGCGCTGTGAGCCAACACACACACCTCTGCAACAACAGACTAATTAGGAAAACACGAGTGAATGAAAGCGGTTGTGTGTGCGTAGGAAGGAAATCCAAAGTAGCGGGCAGCTCCCATTGCGGGAAAAAAAAAAAAAAAAAAACGGTGTGAAAAGCCTGGGGGACTGGATAAGTGTTCAGTCTGGTGATAATAAGGACTGGCCACTGAAAACAGGCTCCTGGGGGGTGGATGTGTTCTGGTGTCTTGAGGGTCGATTAGAGAACCTTCAATTGGGCTGGGAACTCGGGACATAGTGTGCCATACACCCCGTTGGCCAGAACTGAATGAGTGAGTGACTGAGATAACGCATTTAAAATATATCTTTAAAAAAAAAAAAAGGATAGTAGTTTCTTTGAGAATGGAAGGTGAATTTAATAGAGTTTGGGATATTAGTCCAGAGAAACAGAAGGTTCATGGAAGACCAAGGAGCATCAGCTCCTAATAATGAAAGCTGCTATTAAAAATCACACGAATACAGAGAGGAGCAGAAGTTTTTTAAACGAATGGATTCTAAAATAAATGAAGAATTGTCAAAAGATGGAAAAAGCAAGACAGATAGCGAGAATGTTGGGGCAAGTGGTTTTGGTTGAAGGTGAAGGGGCCCCAAAAACGGACAAAGACTTGGGGCTGAAAAACAGTGTAGAGACTGCAGATGGTTGGGCAGAGGGAAAAAGGGGAAGGAATTTAGAGACAAAGCAAAAAGACGAAAAATTATGGTCACAGATGGGTTTGCTGTGGCAAAGTAGTGACCATGCGATGACTGAAAAAAAGCAGACAGATTAAAGAAAAGCAGTACAGTTGAAAGGCCGCCATCATATGAATTTTCTCGCAAATCAGCACATTTTTATCACACACATGGCCCCCATTTTTCCCCCCTACTGACTTATACCCCACGTTTCAAGTTACTGGGGGAAAAGTGAGCGTGTGTGATTTACCGCCAGTACATGCTCAGCCTCCCCCTGGCTCATCACTCCCCCCCTCTCCCCCCCTTAGCCCCCCCTCTCCCTCTGCTCACATTCCACGGGGGGGTCTGTATTATCATTCATTTCACAGGCTCCACTAACTGACCCTTTTTTGCTGACCGAGTATTACAGGAAAATTTGCAGCCAGCCTCTGGCCCCCAATAAGTTTTTCCCCCCCGCATACTTCCCATTCATCTAGTGATATGGAATTGGTCACACCTCTGAAACCAGATGAAAATTGAGGGCTCAGTTAATATGTCATTTTAGGGAAATGGATAAAAGAAGAACCACTGACTTGCAGCAACTTATTATGACGCTGCTATGCAGGCACCACCTTTTACAGTACAGAATCAGTTCCCACTGAAAATGAGGAAGCTATGTTATCTCCCTCAACCCCAAGGCCACCAGTACTTGAGGCTACTCCTCCCCTTGCTGGACATGGCTATAACATGAGACCCCAAACCCCACCCAACCTTCTTATATGGGTCCACTGTTCCAACAACATTTGGAGGGAACAGATACAAGCCATTCACAAGGGGAGATCTTACCCACTTTGTGTGACAAATTGCCCCCGATCACGGAAAGGTGCATCTATATGGTTACAAACGTGGACTCCCTGACAGCAGGCACCACGTTAGCTCTAGGTGATTACAGGGCCATTGCTGGACGATGCATGAAGCCACACAGCTGTAGGGACATAGAGCTTGTTGCGGGTACAACAACAGCACCAGATGGGGACCCATTTACTTTTTATTCCACTCTCATAGGCATAGCTCTTAGACAAATGTATCCAGTAACCAGAGGACGTACCAAAATTCCAAATTTGAGTGGAACAAAAACAAAATCCTAGAAATTTTTAGATCAGTGCAAATCCATGTGGAAAACCAAGACAGGAACTAATCCAGACAGAGCTGGCCCCAAAAGGGACTGGTTTTCCGGGATGCTGTCTTAAGAGGGGTTCCGTTGCAGGTTAAAAAACTAATATGAGGATAATCCCGACCTCCCTGGATCAGAGACTGGAGTATGGGATCGCCCTCTGATGCATCATTTATCTAAACTCAAAGAGGCAAAACAAAATGAGGAGAGTGAATTAAAAACTTTCAAACTCAGCCCCCTGAAAATGCAATTGGCAGAAGCTATACAGAAGGTTGGGGAAAAGAAAAGGGGGGTAAAACATCTAAAATTATGTATGAAGGTGCCGTGTCTCAGCCCCCCGGCTCCTCCATTTCCGGGAAATCGAGAAACAGCAGGACAGTGGCATCGGGGCCCCGGGTCCCATATCGGGGACATGCTGGTCGTTTTGGGGGACGGGCGGGGCCAAGAGCAAGGGGATTTCCAGAGAGGACCACAGAGGAGACGGGGTAATGCTGATGTGTGTTATTACTGCAATGAGCCTGGACATTGGGGCCCGAGATTGCCCCCATAAGAATGGTCCACCCGGAGGGTATGGGTGTTATGGTCCAGCCATGGCTCCTCCGGTCCGTCCATACAGAGGCAGAGGTGGCCCAGCACATGGTGCATACGGACCACAACTCCAATTACCGGCCTGGGACGGGCCTAGTCTCTGGCCTGAGCACCACTGAAGGTCCCCACCGACCCCAGAAGACAGCGGGACTGCGGCCCCCTGCGGACTGTGGACCCCTTGCTGTCTGTGACTGTGGAAATAGCCTTCCTTTTCTAATGGACACTGGGGCCACATGTTCAACCATCAAACAGGCTCCTCCAAACACACTCTCCACCAGGACTACAACTGTCATGGGGTTCTCGGGGGCCAAAGCAGGTCCTGCCATATACCAAGCCTTTAAAGACTGAATTGGGTGGACAGACACTGAATCACAGTTATCTAGTCTCCACTGACACACCAGTAAATTTACTGGGTAGAGACATGTTAATAAAACGGGGAAAACCATTTTTAGCGGGACTGATGGACTGCAGGTTCACCTCCCCAAAGGGCTCCAGTTATTTGTGGCAATAACACTTTTTTTACATGGACAATACCTCCCCCAGCCACTGCAGGACCCCACTGGCTGACATATACTGGTTTTTGCTGCAACCTGAAACCACCGTGCACAGAGGAATTCTCTCGGCTTTCCATGAGTGGAAATCCGGGGGTCTCCACTCTGGCGCCCTATGTACCTCCTCCTGACCCCCCGCATGTCACCTTTTTTTATGATAAAAATAATTGTGAATGTTACCAGGAAAGCTTTGCTGACGAGTTAGAGGGTACGCACTGGGACATTGTCACCACAGACATTTATGTAGCACCAGAAGGAGTGGGGGGCCGGGTTTCACTTGACTGAAGAGCAGGAAGTGTGGTTTTAGGATGTGGTCTGATGGCGTGCCTCATGTCTTTTTTGGCTCTGCACCCAGGCCCCATGAAGCACGTGAACTTGGAGGTGTGTTAAAACGCTCCCTGAACCTACAGGATTGGCAGCCTTTGGCAACCCCTGACCTTTTTTTTCCCCCCCGGGGAACACTTTTATCCTATTCAAACCCTCCACGGATGTGGGCACACTGAGCATGTTCAGTTAGACAGACACCATGGTAGGGAAAAAACCAGTCCGCTGGCAGCTGCTATTATGGAAAAAATGCCTTCCACCCTCTGGGCAGGGGGGCCCCAGATGTAGGCCTGATTCAATGTTCCCCCATTAGTTTTCAGTTGACCACCGACCAACAATAGGAAAGCCCAAACCCTCACAAACCAGCAGCAGAACTAGGCATTAAAAGATACGGGGAAAGGGCCTCTGAACTCAGGTTTTTTAGAGTCCGCACATTCTTTTTCATGGAACACACCCATTCTGCCAGTGGAGAAAAAAGGGAGGGGTAAATGGCGCATGGCACATGATTTAAGGGCCATAAATGCAGCTTTGGCCACCCCTACCGCTCCCGTGCCCAATCCCTATGTTGCTCTGACGAATCTTAACCCTGACCATTGCTTTTTTACCTTCATTGATCTGGCCAACGTTTTTTTTCTGCCTTCCTTTAGCTGAGGAATGCAGGGACATTTTTGGCATTTACCTATAAATCTCATAGGTAAGATACACTCGTTTGCCGCAGGGATTCGCGCTTTCTCCAGGAATCTTCAATCAGGTTCTAAAAGACTCTCTCCAAGATTGCCCTTTACCCCCAAACACCACTCTGATTCAGTACGTGTATGACATTCTCCCCCAACCCCCACTGTGGCTGAATGCCTAGAGGCAACAGCAATTGTCCTGTCACATTTGGCTAAAAAGGCTACAAGTTTAGCAAAGCCAAACTCCAAATCTGCAGACGCCAGGTTGACTTTCTGGGCAGAGTTGTTTTCCCACCTGGCTGGGGATTCCCCAGCTCACCAATCTGCAGTTTTGTCCCACCCAAAAAACCCTCCTGGTTAAGGACATGTTGTCTTTTCCTAGGACTCACAGGGGGTATCAGATCTTTTGTGCCCGGCTACACTGACCTCACTGCACCCCCTTAGAGATCTTGTCAAAAAAAAGGGCATGAGAAATCTCACTGCCCGCTTGAATGGACCAGAGAAGCTGAAGAAGCGTTCTTAACTTAAAACCAGCCTCTCGCAACTGCACATTTTGGGCACACCCAGATTACACTCTGCCATTTCAGCTGGATTTTCTGTAACAGCACCACACAAAAAGGTTGTACTGTTCCAGAAAAAAGGGGGGAAAAAAACAGTGCTTATGTACATAAGTGTAATGCTGGACAACATGGGAACAAAGACATCATGAGTGCACCCGACATGCAGCAGGGATGGCTAAAATAATCCAAAAAACAGCACACGTAGTGATGGGATACCCTCTTAATATATTGACATCACATGGTCTGGTGGCCTTTGTGAACTCTCATGCTTTTCTCACTCTCACCACTGAGACAACAGAGGCTGAGTAAGGTGCTGGAGGCCCGAACATCACATACACACATGAAGGAAAAAACATGGCAGATAGAATAACTACCGGGAAAAAAAAACCACATGTCCTGCGCAGAAAAAGTGGAGTTTAATGAAAAATCTGACCAGATCTACAAAGTAAATTCCCTAACAAAACCCGAAACCTGTACACAGACGGGTGCTGCTTCAGACATGACACAGAAGGACTTAAGGCAGCATACGTGGTGGGGGAGACACAGGAACAGATTTTTTCACAGTACAGGCAGAGGAACTGACAGATGCACAATCAGCGCAGAGAGCAAAATTTGGCAGTAATAGCTGCTCTGGAATTAGGAGCAGGACAGAAGGCTAACATTTACACAGATTCTGCATACGCTGCAGGAGCAGTACATGTAGAACTTAAACAGTGGCTGAGGACAGGTTTAGAACTGCAGGACAGAAACCCCCTTTAAAACATGAACAGGAAATGAGAAAGTTGGCTGAAGCTTTGTTGCTCCCTCAAAAAGTAGCCGTCATTAAATGCAGAGGACATGACAGCAGTAACACTAGAGTAGCACAAGGTAATCAGGGGCGCTGACCAGGCTGCTAAACAGTGTGCAGCATATTAGCCCAGGCACATAATGCTGTGTTCAAAAGCAGGTGGACACCAGAACCCACCCTGGAAGAAGTAATGAAATTCAAAAGGGGGCCTCTCCTGAGGAAAATCAGTTTGGAAGGCCCCGAGGGGGCTCAGAGGATCAGAAAGGTTTTCCCCCGGGGAAAACCCAGATGGACGTCCCATTTTGCCACCAGGTCTTACCAAAGTAGCCCTAGAAGAAGCAAAGGAGCAGGACATGTGGGAAAAAGCAAATGTTGAAAAAATCTTGAAAACCCGGTGGCACCCCCTTTTTTAACAATGGCAGTGCATTGGATTAATTCATGTGAGATGTGCAGGTAGCTAATGTTAGACCAACCTTGAAGCCAGCAAAATGAAAATTCCCAGTAGACCCAATAACAGAAAAGGTTATCATTGATTATACAGACATGACTGAGAGAGTAAATGGATTCAGATATCTGTTGGTGTGTGTGGACGCATTTACTGGATGGCCGGAAGGCATGGCCTACAAAAAAAGGAAGACCAACAAATCTGTGGTGAACTGTTTGATAAATCATTATATCCCTAGAACAGTTTCCCAAAAAAGGTCTGACAATGGAACACATTTCAAAAAAAGGAACTCAAGAAGTGGAAAAATTTCTGGGCTGAAAAACTCATTTGCACTGTGTACCATCCACAGTCACGGGGGAGGTTGAAAGAATGAACCAAACCCTTAAAAACCAATTGGCTAAAAATCTGTGCACAGACCAAATGAATTGGGGTTACTGCTTTTTCCAGTAGCTCTGATGTCTGTACGAAGTTCTGTAAATCAGAACATGGGTTTGACCCCACATGAGCTGCAAACAGGGAGGCCTTTCCAGGCCCACAAACAAGTTACTGTTTCTCACTGAGTATGAACAATCTATGTCTCATCGTGATTATTACAGATCTCTCCACAGTCTTGTTACAGCTTTCTCCAAACAGATCCCAGCAGAACCAGAGACCAGGGTCGGAACCACCACATCGGAAGCCGAGTGGGTCCTCCTGAAAGTCATCAAAAAAAAGTGGTCAGAGCCAAGGGGGACCACTCCATTTTCAGGTCACAGAGAGGAACAACCCTGCAGTCAGGCTGAAGGCAAAAAGGCGCTACTTGGTATCACTGGAGTCAGTGTGCAGGAGCAGAACCACCCCAACGCCCCTTTCCCCAGTCTAGGAGGATCTGAGGAAAACACAGGAAAAGACAATCTCACTTCTCTCACCCAAGAAAGGGGCAGAATAATCCCCGGGTGAGAGAAATTAGCCCAGGGTCAGTCTGCCCTGAGAGCTGAAGACAGAAGAAGAACAGCAGAAGAAGAGGCGGAAGTGATTGAGTTTCCCTCTCACCCAGAAGACACTGTTGGGGGAACATTTTTTTTTTATACTACATTTTGATTTTTTGTATCTTTTTTCAGGTTATGATTTAACTTTATTTTTTTGTTTTTACGTTTTATAAGTTTTAGAAAAATGAGTACCCAAAGCAGGGAACTAGACTCTCTAGGAGTCTCATCATAGGTGGAGTGTTACTCTCAGTATTCATTGTTACGTTTATCTTATGGTATTTTTGTGAACTTCCATTCCAGACATGTTCTGAAAACCACTCCGGGAAGGTGTCCAAAAGGTCTAGGGTAACTCCATCCCAGGACGTATGCCTTAAGCATTATGGGGGATTAGAACTAAATTACACGTTGGGAGCAACTACCACTTTTCGGTTTGACCTGGGTGATGTCATGATGGTGTGGGAAGAATCCGACTGCCTGGTTGGGGTATAATGTGTATTTGTGTGCCAATCTCGACGTGTCCACCCAATGCGCTGCAGGCAGGACCATGAGTTTATATGGGGGAAACGAGCTTTGCGGAAACTGGGGTCACGCAGTGGGGTACACGGGTAGCTGGACGCCTACCCTGACATATATAAATTTACGGAATCGAGAAAAAGCCAAACAAATCAGCCTGGTACGAGCGTTGACGCATAACACACTTGAGGGTGTCAATCCACTATTTTTGTCCATAAAATCGTTACAAGAAGGTTTGCATCGCACCTCTCACAAGTGGGATGAGGTGATGTATTTCACTCTAGGGGTAGAGGTAACAGGGACCGACCCCCAGGTACTAATCAAAGTCAATTTAAATAAACCAACTCCTCAGGTACAGGCCACCAGCACTCCTACAGTCCCAGAACCAGAAGACCAACTAGAAGGGGTGATGAAAGTAGATTACTCCACCCTGCAGCCTCTAGAAATAATCCAGATGGCCACAGGTTACACAGATGATAATCTTTGGTTGCAATGGATGATCCAAACCGCAAAGGAACAAAGTAGGTCCCGCTGCATTGCATGTGCATCTGCAAGCCACACTTAACCACTGACCCAGCCCCTTTATAAACCGAAGATGCTTGGGGGTACAGTTGCATGTTACAAACTAAAATAAAAAGCCATCCCAGCCAACTGTACCACGCTAGCTAGCACTTTTCCCCCATCCAAACAATACCAAGACAGGACCATTCACTCCCCAGAGGCTGAATGGGAGATATTATTGTTTCAAGTTCACCTCAAATACCCCAAAGTTGAATGTAGGACAAATTCCCTCGGCTGGGGTTTAATACCACCACGTCTGGAAAGTGATAGGACTTTGGGGCACGATCAGGATTATTTAATACTGTGGAGGATATAGACTTCTCACTAAAAACCAAAAAACACCATAGGAGTATGTGCAATGGTCAGATTGCAGGCCCCGTTGATTTTATTGGTACTAATATTACTGCTGTGACATATCAACATGATAAGGCACTGGCACTCACTCGTAGGAGGAGAAGACATATTATGAAAAGAAGCGCTTCAACACTTTTTCCTGAGTCAGGGTTCCCCACCTATATAAATGCAATTTGGAGTTCCGCGAGGAGCCCAAATGAGTATAAACTTGCAGACCAAATATCAGCTGGATTTAAAAAATCCCTATTATAGCTGCCTTGTTCCCAGTAACGCCCAAAAAAAACGTAGACTGCATTAATTATATTCATTATAAGTTTTGCGTCTGGCCAATCAAATTTTGACGCTGTAGAAGGTTTATCTGAACAAATTGGCCCAACTTCCCTCATGACAGTACAAAATGGATGACATTGGATATGTTGTTAGCTGAAAAAAAGGGGGGGTGTGTGCCATGTTTGGAAATGTGTTGTACTTTTATTCCCAAAAACACTGCACCGGACGGTTCAGTGTCAAGGCTTTTAAGGGCTTAAGACCCTCTCCGCCACCATGCATGAACATTCTGGAATTGATAATCCCCTGGGGGAGGGGATGACAGGCATATTTGGATGCTGGAAAAGGGTTTGATAAATTTTTTCATGATTTCTATTGCAGTATTTGTTGCTTTAATGGTGACCTGTGGATGTTTTGTTCCATGCATTCGTTCTCTGATGGTGCGCCTCATCACCTCCGCAATTGAGCAGGGGGATCCAAAGATAACGATGCCACTGTTTGCAAATTGACTATGACAAGGGGAGGACTCACAGTGTGAATTCATGGACGTAGACTAAGATGGATGCATGTTTTCTTAATGATTTTTCTCGTCTTACAGGTGGTACAGTAATTTTTTTTGCTTATTTCTACTTATTTTTTGAAGGACATTTTAGATTGTGAACTCTTTTTTGAGAGTTCAAAAAAGGGGATTGTAGAATATAAACTATCTATGTGTGTAACTGAATGTGCAGATGGAGGAAGGGGAGTCAAGCTTGGGAGTGAAGCATAGAAAGTGCAAAGTCATAAATTGGTGAAAAGGACAAGGATTACCGGAGGGGGTGAAGAAGGTAAGATAAGATGAGTTTGTTAGAAAAAAAAAAAAAAGCACTCCTTTTTGGACCTAAGGAACTGTTTATGTTATACATGAGTGACATGATATATGTATATGTTGAACACAACCCTTGAGACTGAATAAAACTAGCTGGAAGTCGGAGAAATAGGAGAGTTGGGCTTGCAGGTGTTTGGCTTGGGTCCATCTCTCCCTCTGCAGAGGCGAAAATAAGATGATTGTCCTTTGAGTTTATTTCACTCTTTTGAAACCTGTACCCAAATCAACGGACCCGGGGAAGCAGAGACGGCTTCGACAGGACAAATGCTTCAGCATGGACAATATCTTTTACAGCCAGTTGGAGAGGAATATGCTGACATCTACTGGGGACTGCTGACCGCACCTTCTTCTCCAAGCAGCATCTTCTCTGTGTATCAGCTGTGGAAACCCTGGATTCAAAGTCTCTGACCCTACACCTCTCCGCCTGACCCGCCCCATGTCACTCTGTTCCACGACCGTTGTCACACTGAATGGTACCAAGATTTGTTTAATGAGACAGTAGAAGGTAGGACATGGTTTATTTCATCCAAAAATATTTACGGGCTCCTGAGGGTGTGGCTGCAACAGTTGATTTAACACCTTACCAAGCAGAATGGTATTTAATGTCAGATGAAGCTGTTCTTCATGTTTCTCTTTTTTGCATCCTGAGCATCAAGCTAAGGAATTGGGCGGAGTGGTAAAGCGCTCTCTGGCAGCTGGGGACTGGCAGGACACCTCAGTCACCAACTTAAGGTATTCTAACAGCACAGACACATACTGTATAAAATGTACAGCTACTGATGAAGTCCTGTTGCAGCATGAGATGCTAACACGTCATCATGGAAGAGAAAAAATAGATCATCCCAAAGCTGCAGCTCTTTTGCAGAGCCTACCTAATCAGTTATGGGCTGAGGGGCCCACAGATGTAGGATTAACCCCCTGCGCCCCAGTCTCTTTTCAGGTTGCATCTCCCTCCCCTATTTGGATTCCACAGTATCCAGACTCAGGAAGTTATCAAAGACACCATTGAAGGCCTGAAGGCTGCAGGCATGTTAGAACCCTCAGCCTCAACATGGAACACACCCATCCTTCCTGTAGAGAAAAAAGGTACTGGCACATGATTTAAGAGCAATAAATTCAGTTCTGGTGACTCCTACTGTTCCTGTCCCAAATCCCTATGTTGCTCTCTCCAACCTTGAACCTTCATAGCAGTGGTAAACATGCATTGGTCTAGCAAATGCCTTTTTCTGTTTGCCATTAGCAGAAGAGTGCAGAGACATTTTTTCTTTCACCTATTGTGGGGAGCAGCTGCGCTACACCCGTCTGCCACAAGGGTTCGCCCTTTCACCAGGTATATTTAACCAGGTTTTGAAAGATGTGTTACAGACTTGCCCCCTCCCACAGAATGTGACTCTCATTCAGTACGTGGATGACGTACTACTGGGAGCATCTATAGCGGAGCTCTGTTTGCAATCTACAGAACTTGTGCTGAGACATCTGCATAAACATGGATTCAAGGTCAGTAAAAATAAACTACAAATAGCAAGGAAGCAAGTTTCCTTCCTGGGCAGAGTTATTACCGCAGGAAACACGAGCATGTCAGGTTCACATAAGCAAAGTATTTTAACACACCCTAAACCTCTTAGGGTGAAAGACATGCTGTCATTTTTTGGCTTTACAGGCTACAGCAGGAACTACATCCCAGGTTACACCAATCTCACACAGCCCCTCAGAGACCTAGTCAGAGAACAGGGCATGCGAAATCTCAACAATGTCCTTAATTGGACACAGGAAGCAGAGGAAGCCTTTATTGCGTTAAAGCAGCTTCTCTCCAACGCGACAGAGCTTACGCTCCCTGACTACACCACACCATTTTATTTGGATATTTCTGTAACAAAACTGGCAGTAAATGGAGTTTTGTTTCAGAAAAAAGGGGGAGAGAGAGGAGAGTGCTGATGTACATTCCAGTAATGATGGATAACATGGAAAAACACCACCCACAATGCACACAACATGCAGCAGGGTTGGCAAAATTAATTCAAAAAACAGCTCACTTAGTGATGGGAATGTTTTAACAACTCACAGTGTGGTGGCATTTGTGAATTCTCAAAGTTTTACCATGACAGCTCTGAGACAACACAGGCTCAGTAAAATCTTGGAGGCACCCGAAATAACCTACAGTCACGAGGGAATCAATATGGCGGATGGAATAACACAGGGGGAACCACATCAATGTGAAAAGCTGGTTAGCAGGACAGAAAAGGTAAGACCAGACTTAGAAGCCAGCCCCCTTGAGGGACCACAAGTGAGACAGCTGTTCACAGACGGTTGTTGTTTTTTCAGGCATGACACAGAAGGACTATGCTGTAGTGTAGCAGACTGATAACAGTGGAAGCAAGAAGGTTGGTAGGACATGTTGGAATTAAACAGATGCTGGAGAATCTGAAGGAGTGGTGGCATCCTTTTATGACAGACATGGTGAAACACTTTGTTAAATGCTGCACAGTGTGTGGGCAATTCAGCCCAAAGAAAATGTTGACACCGTTGCAGGGAAAATTTCCTTTAATCACAAGACCAGGAAAGGAAATAATTATTGACTATACAGACATGCTGCAGTCAGTAAAAGGTTTCAGATATCTGCTTGTGTGTGTGGATGCTTTCACAGGATGGCCTGAAGCATGGCCAGCGAAAAAGGAAGATAGTAAAACAGTGGTTAAATGTCTCATTAACCATTACATTCCCAGACACGGTTTTTCTGAAAAGATAAGGACTGACAATGGAACCCATTTTAAGAACCAGGAGCTGCAACAGGTGGAGTCCAATTTGGGGCTGAAACACAGGTTTGGCACGGTGTATCACCCTCACTCCCAAGAAAAAGTTGAAAGAATGAATCAAAACCTGAAAAACAAATTGGCTAAAATCTGTGCACAGACCAAATTATCATGGGTTGATGCTTTACCTCTTGCTTTGATGTCAATCAGGTGTTCAGTGAACTCAGCCACAGGATACACTCCATACGAGCTGGAAACCGGAAGGAGTTTTCCGGGACCACGAGGAGCAGTTCTGACATCTACAGGTGATATACAGAATCTGTCACACAAAGACTATTTTTCTCAGCTACAGACGGTGGTGGAAACCTACAACAAAGTTCTGGGATCTGAGAGCTCTACAGGAGAGCCAACAACACCCCAGGTCGAGTGGGTGTGAAAGTGGGTGGAGCCTAGGTTCACAGGACCATACCAGGTGACCAAGAGGACATCCCACGCAGTGAGGCTGAAGGGCAAAGGAGACACGTGGTTTCATTGGAGCCAGTGCACCGAGGCACCGGAAGCAGGGACATCTCTGGAGGAGATTGGAGGAAACACAGCTTCATCACAAGCGGCAGAATAATCCCCTCAGCTGTGTCAGACAACTAGGCAGTCTACCTTAGTTGTTGAAGAAAGAAGACCAACAGACACCAGCGCACAAGATGTCACCTGTATAAGAGACCAACGAACAGCGAGACTGCGCCACCCAGAGGACAAAAGGATGAGAGAAGACAAGAAAATAAAACATTTTCAATTTATGGTTTTTACTTAACAAAAGGTATATTTTATATGTTTTTGCATTTTTACTTTATTATATTCATCTATTGTTGTGCTTACTGTTCAGGGGCCACAAGAATTGTAGTGATTGAACCCAGACATTGTTTGTTTTTAATTAAGAAACACAGTTAATTAATAGGACTGAGAAGACATCCTCCACTTAGAAGGGGTCAAGACATCCCTGCTGAGGATCAGAAGGTTTTAAGCACCCTGAGACTACAGAAGCAGGAAATGCACTAGTCCTCAGGCAAAGGTGAGGCAGCAGGGCCTAAAGCATAGTTAATGTAAAAGAATCCTTCTGTCCCCTCTGGAGTAAGAGGTGTATATTGATATTGCTTTAATTCATTTTTATCTTCTCTCTGAAAGTATTAATGAAAGTTCACAGGATTATTAAATTTCAGCAAGTTCCATTGCATTGTCAGTTCATTGCATGCTTAATTACAGTACTAGCGGCCGCACTAATAACCAAAATAGAGGGCACCTGTCATATTGTATTTAACGAATTTGACCCACATGCAGAAGCAATCCAGGAGACGGTAATGTTCGTTAACATGTTTATTTACAACAGTGAGAAAAGTGCAGGGAACTGGAACCAGGATGCGAACTGTAAAAATAAACAAGAGAGTCTTACAAGAAATGGTGGAGGAATCCGCCAGAGGGGTAAGTGGTGAAACCAGGTAACTGTTAGCCAGAGATACTGGGGTTGGTGGATATGGTAAGTCAGGAATGTCTGTAATCCAAGGTGAGCGAGGTAGGAGGAGGGTGGACAGGGTTCGCAGATGGAGGTCCGAGGTACACAGGAACCAGGAGGCTGCCAACAGGTGTGATCCAACGAAGTCATGAAGGACTTGAATCTTTGTTCATGGAAACAGTATAGCTTCCTCCTTAAGAACGGTTTATCCAGGCAGGATTCTATGGAAGGCAGTTCAGGTTTCAGGAAACCTGCAGGATACAAAAATACAAGATTACTTGAGGAACAAGACGTGGACAATGTAAGATTATGTGGCTAGTTTGTACCACTAAGGGCAACACTCTAGCAGTGAGTAGCTGGCAGCCTCCTCCTTAAATAGTCCTCTGCAGGTAATCAGGGGAATAGCGAACACCTGTCACCTCTCCTCCAGGTTCCACGCCATCTAGAGGCTGAACACAGTGAATGCACCAACAGACAACACAATAATAGCACCGGTGGGAGCACCGAAACTAAACAGCCCCTTTCTATAGTTATGCGCAGCCCGTCTGACCCTTATGGCGCCAAATTGGCCATTCACGCCAATACAAAAGGAATCACGGCAGCGTTTATTCCAATAACTCCTAACAAGAATGTAGACCGCATTAATTATATTCATTACAATGTACTACGACTGGCCAACTTAACCCGGGATGCTGTTGAAGGTCTCTCAGAACAACTAGCACCCACCTCTCTCATGGCCATACAAAACAGAATGGCATTGGATATGTTACTAGCTGAAAAAGGGGGTGTCTGTGCCATGTTTGGAGATGTGTGTTGTATATTTATCCCCAATAACAACGCTCCTGACGGATTTGTCACCCGAGCCTTAGAAGGATTGAGAACTCTGAGTAAAACTATGCACAAGCATTCAGGGATTGACAATGCATTGGAGCAATGGTTTACTGATATGTTTGGCAAATGGAAAATAGGTTTAGTCATGTCACTGATGATTTCTATTGCTATTTTTGTTGCCATAATGGTTACCTGTGGTTGTTGCTGTGTACCATGCATCAGGGCTCTGATGGTTCTCTTCATCACTGCCACAATTGAGAAGGGGAGTGCTGAATCTAAACCTCCTACTTATCAGATGTGTGCTTTGACGGACGGACTTCAGGGGCTGGAGCTGGCTGCACCCTATGTGGAGTGATCTCCTGGTGGAGATCAAAAGGGGGAATTGTGGAAATATAAAGGCCTTATTATTAGTAGTGTGGAAATATAACTGCCTTATTATTAGTAGTTAAAACTAAGATATATTTGGGACTTTGCTGCTTATAGATTGATTTTTATTAGTTTTAGTTATGCTTTTGATAGTTAGAAAAAAACCCTAACACTAGCCTCTAGTATTATAACACAATGAGTGTTTATTAGTCAAGGTTAAGGCTTGCATGTCTTTTCTGTCTGTATCGTGAGAAGGCGGCAGTGTATTGGGGAGGCATGCTACTCCTCTCTGTGCTGACCAAATGAATCTCTGTTTCTTTGATACTGTAACAGTAGCTTCTAGTATTATAAAACAATGAGTGTTCATTATTCAAGGACAAGGCTTGCAGGTGTTCTCTGTCTGTATCCACGTGTGGGAAACAATTCTTAATTAAATAATGATGTATATCTCTGTTTTTTTATGCTGTTGCTGGGGAAACATCCACTGACAGAATGATTGTGTATGTAACTGAAAAAAGGTGCTGGACAGCAGCGTGGGGTATAAAATGTAATGAAACGCAGCCCCCAGTGAGACGACACGCTCGGGTTTCCAAGGTATAGCAGTGTAAGTGTGACGTCTCCCTCTCTGAATTCAGATTGGTTTTAATAAACTTGTGGAAACTACAACTGATCTCTGACTGAGGATTGTCCTTTGGGGTGCCAAATAAAACGAGTGAGTCGATGAGAGGTGAGGAGTAATGTAGGAGTTAACGGACAGCCAGTAAAGTTTTCCTACCTCGACAGCCTTTATGCAGAAGTCCATGAAATTGCATTTTAAATTTAATCACTGTTGTCTTGCTGTTGGAACAGCAGTACATACTGTTTAAGTACTCAACACAAAATGGCCGCCATGTAGTTGCCTCCTATGAAGATGGTCAAAGGGTTAGGGGTCGGGTCAGGTTTAGGCCATAAAATTGAATGAAAATGAATGGAAGTCAATGCAAAGTCCTCAAAAAGATATTAATCCAGGGATGTGTGTGTGGGTGTGTGGGTGTGTGTCAGGGCTCTTGTGTGTTTGTCTGAGTAGGAGACAGGGAGATAAGAGAGGCAGAAGAAAGGCAGAGTCACATACACACATATACAGTGGAAGATACACAGAGCTATAAATAGAACAGTGAGGAGTGAATCGACGTCATTCTTGGACAGTTTTTCTTAGAACAGACAGGGGAATGAGAATATTAACACATTTTTGTTGAAAATAGTGTAACAAGGTGATGTTACCTCAAAACTACTTGTTAAAAAAGTTGTTGAAATGCAAGAACTGACAAAAACATTTAAAAAGCAGGAAAGAGCTGCCCATAGATGAGCTGAAAAAGCATAGACTGAAGCAAAAATAGAATAAGAAGTTGAAGTCACTGCCAAAATATATTAAAAAATCGCAGAAAATCGCAGAAAATTCTGAAAAGAGTGAACTAGCAACAAATACCTGAAGAAACACAAATAATGATGTATACAATGTGTTCATCAGCTAAGAGAGAAGAGAGGAGAAAGAGAAGCTAAAACGCTAACATTAGCATATTGGCTATCACTAGCATCAAGGCTGATATTAATTTACCCCATCTACTATGCAAAAAGCAACGTATAAGCTAAAATTAGCTAAAATGGTAATGCTTACTACAGCCTATATTCAAAAGTCTATGAAATTGCCCTTTAAAATTATTCACTCTTGTTCAGGTAGAAGCTGTTTAAGTAGTTGACATTAAATGGTCGCTGCCCTGGGACCTATGAAGATGGTCTTATCATCATAAGTCACAGAGTAGTGGTTTTATTTCTGGTTCTGATAGAGATTGGACCTGGTTCTGATGGGGGTTTGTTCCTGATTCTGATAGAGGGTTCCTCCTGGATCTGATGAAGATTTCTACCTGGTTCTGATAGAGTTTGGACCTGTTTCTGATGGATGCTTGTACCCTCAAGCCAGTGTCTCCACTCCTCCAAGGCTAACTTAATAGCGAGGAGTCCTTAGAGTAAATCAAGATATCATCCAAATAAACAAACACAAAAATGTTTACAAAATCCCTGAGCACGTCATTCACGAGTGCCTGGAACACAGAGGGGGCATTGCAGAGGCCGAAAGGCATGACTAAATACTCAAAATGCCCAAGCGGAGTCTTAAAAGCCATCTTCCACTCATCCCCCTGGCGGATCCTAACTAGGTGATAGGCGTTTCTGAGGTCTAGCTTGGTGAATACTTTGGCTTCTCGCACCGGCTCAAAAGCTGAAGAGAGCAGAGGAACGGGATACTTGTTCTTAACAGTAATATTGTTAAGGCCCCTATAATCAATACGGGGCGTTAAGGTACCATCCCTCTTGCTAACGAAAAAGAAACCTGCACCAAGGGGAGAAGAAGAGGGACGAATGAGACCAGTAGCTAAGGATTCATTGATGTACTTTTCCATAGTCTTCTGCTCGTAACTAGAGATAGGATACAACCTACTAGTGGGTAAGGTGACTCCTGGAAGTAATTCAATAGCAAAATCGTAGGGCCGGTGAGGGGGTAACGAAAGCGCCTTGGCCTTGCTGAACACTTGTTTTAGGTTGTGGTAAATCTGAGGGACCCAGGAAAAATCAGGAAACTCACACTACACTACAGCCGGCACAACAGGCGAAGAAACGACAGCAGCTTGCAGACAGGTAGCGTGGCAACTAGTGGACCAGGACTCTACCCTACCCTTGACCCAATCCAAGTGAGGATTATGTTTACTAAGCCACGGGAAACCCAGCACCAAAGCATGAGAAGCTATAGGAAAAACAAAAAAATAAATTAACTCACAATGGTTGCCAGATAAGCATTATAGGCTTAGTCTGATGCGTGACAAGACATGGAGAGGCTAAAGGCACCATTTCAATGCGGGCCGTCCTGACTAACCCAGAATCTATGAGGTTCTGTTCGCTTCCTGAATCCACCAGGGCAGAAAGATTAGTAACCTGCTGGCTAAGTAGTAACGTGGCATTTAAACAAAACCTAAGGGATTGGACTATACTGGTCTGCCGGTACATCCCTAACTACCGACAGACATGGGTTTTTGGCCGAGGCGGACAGGTAGGGCAATCTGCTATTAAATGTTCTGGAGAACCACAGTAAAAGCATCGCCTGGCCTGCCAATGCTTCCGCCTCTCCTCACTGGAGAGGTGCGTCCTACCCACCTGCAGGGGTTCTGTCTCACCAGTAGGTTCTATAGGGGGAAACTTAGAGCTGCAGGTAGCGGAAAGCGGTGGTGGAGTACGGACAAAACTGCGCTAATACCTGGGCCTCCTCCTCTCCCTTAACCGACTATCTATTCTGATGGCCTTAGCAATAAACTCCTCCAGTGAGTCCAGTTCATCCACTAAAACAAGTTCATCCTTTAATGCAGTGGTCCCCAACCTTTATATCACCGCGGACCGGTCAAAGCTGGCCCGGGGGGGACTCAAACTCAACAACACGCAGCTGCTCTGTTCTGCATATTTCTGCCAATTTTTAATGAGAAATATTATTGTGACAGCCAAGAGCAGCTCATTCTACACATATTTTGCAGCCTTCTATTCATACTTTTGGAACGGCGTGAACGAATGCGTGCCACAAGCAAGAGACAGCGTTCTCTCCCACAACGTGTTGCTAAGCAATGCCCAGCTGAACAGGTATGATTTTATAACTTTATACACCTTTGATACCAGCGACAATGGCTTGTTAAGTTCGAAGAGACGTTTTGTTCCGTCTAAAGCGGACCAAAAGTAGCAGGAGTGAATACAACTGCATCTTTATGAACATACCCTTAGTCAAGCTGCGGCACTCTTTGTTGTCGTCTGAGAAAAACACGGTCCTGGTCTTAATTTGCCGTCCTCAGCACAAAACTCAGCTGTAATTTGGTCCAATGCTTCATCCACGGTTTAAAACTTTTTTCGGGAAGCCATTGGGCTTAAAAAACCAAATAATCAAACACGAGAAATTAGTTTAAAAAAACACACACGCTCAGCTGCATAATCGGTTTTGCCCTGTTTGAACTTGATGTGGATTTTTGAAATACGCGACATTACGCATGTCCGTAACTAGAGTTTGGATGGGCCGAATTCCACAAATGACCCCTCCTTTTCATCCTTAGAGCCAGTAGACTAAAGTTATCTCCAAGTCTTTCACGTCAGTCCCACCAATCAGGAAGCAGAGGCCGAGACTTTATTATTATTATTATTTATTTCTTGTGAGGCCCGATACCAATTGATCCATGGACTGGTACCGGTCCGCGGCCCGGGGGATGGGGACCACTGCTTTAATGCATCATCTAGAGCATGAAAAAACACTGATTTGCAGGGCAGTCCCAGCCAGACGCTGTTGCTAGGATACGAAAATCTACGGCAAACTCAGTAAGCGGTCTACCCTGCTGCTTGACAGTCCATAATTTCCTACCTGAAGCCACAGAATCTGTGTCAAAAGAAAAATTACACCTAAACCCTTTTCAAACTCGGAAAATGTACAACCCAACTGGGCACCAGTCGGAAAACGGGACTCAGCCCATCTAAGTTCTTTACCTGACGAAAGACCTAATATATAGGATATCTTGGAGTCATCATGAGGGAAAGAATGGGGAGAACGGTTAAACACTAAGGCACATTGAAGCAAAAAACCTTTACAATCAGAAGATTCACCTGAATATTTCTCAGGACAGGGGGAAATGACGTCACAGGTAAAAAGTAGACGCTGAGTCTACTTATTTGCCACAGTGGCCTCTATCGGTGGAGTTGGGTTCTTGTTGAGTGTAAGCTGTAACATGGCGGTTACCTGTTCGAGTTGGTGATTAGCTAGGCATTGCTGTTCGGCTAAGGAACGTAAGGAGGAATCATGAAACTGAATAAGGTTAGTATGATCGGATAGAATTCCCTTAAGCGCCTCTGCTGGGTCAGGTTGGCTCGAATATTCTGTCATAGTGTTGCGCAAGGATCTGATCCACATGCTGAATGACACTCAAGGGAAAACCAGGAAACAATTTTAAGAAGTTTATTTAAATGAGTAAACAGGAACGGAGTGCAGAAGCAACTGTTGGAGGGGAAATGACAGGTAAGTGATAAAGTGGTAAAACGAAGCTGGATAAATAATTGTGCAATGTCTCTTACCAGGTGGGAAGTGGTTATCTGCCAGGAAGAGAGTTATACGGACTGGAGCGAACAATGATGACAACGAAGACGGTAAGTCCAAACTTCACTTAGATCCAGAGATTCTTGTACTTGGCGGGTAGGCAGTGTGTTAGCGGTTCGGTGGAGGGAATACAGGTGGGGATGAGTGAGCACGACGAAGTTCGAGGTACAGGAGCAGCCAGCCAGAATGAGTTCCAGGTTATGGTCGAAGACTTGTAGATCCGTAGGTGAATATATCCTTAGGAGATCTCAGGAACGAAGGTAGCTTAAAGGTTAGGCCACCGGGGCCAGCCTGGGTTTCCTCCAGGTGCCAGTGAGTTCACTAGAAAAGAGCAAAGAGTGGTTAAACCTGGTCGAAGACAAAGTGTACTGAGCTTGGAACGTAGGTTGGCTGAGTAGCTACCACTGAGGCTAATACTCGAGCGACGAGATGCTGGCTGCCTTCTGCTTAAGTACTCCAGGCTCAATCACCGGGAATGAGTAACACCTGTCTCACCACAGCCGCAACACATCAGCGCCTACTAGGAATGACAACACAAACAATACACACACAAAAACTCCAGCCCCGACACTGAGTACATTTTGAAGAAATTATCCAAAAGAAGTGGGGGTTGGACTTCGCAAGGAGAATTTGTATTTAAAGGAAATGTTGTAAAGGGGTCCCTATGATTGACTTGTTGAAAAATCTCATGCTACCATTTAAAAAATCTGGAGCACGGCTACCCCGAGGATGGTCAGACTTTTTAAATACCTTGTCAGAGGTAAACATCCCCATATCTTCAGTCAGTTACCCTTATGCTCGTGATGAATAGAGACGGCTCAAAACAGAGGGAGAGGGATCATTTATTGAAAGTGCTGAAGGGATCATTTATTGAAAGTGCTGAAGCATCCCCCCGCATTAAGCAGAGAAGAAAAAAGCAGATAACTCTTTCTCCCCATTGGTCGAGATCCAAGCAGGAAGACCCTAAAAATACTAACGTGAAGCCAAAAAAGTCTCTTCATAAAACAATACTACCTCTCCGATGGATCACATTTTCATCATAAACCGTTGTAAGAAAATGAGACATGTAACCTATTTCTTTTATTCAATAAAATCTTTATTGATTATATTTTCATGTCTAGCATCATGCTCTACTTCACAAACACACACACACACACACACCGATATACATTTTCATTAGAATTTAAACAAAATTAAAATCAGAAAAAAAAGACAGTTTAAATTCCATAACAATCCTGAAACATCTGCAAGGAGCATGCACTGTGAGTGAAAAATGTAGAACTCTGATTAATGACACATTTCTGGTATTTTTTTACAAAGTTAGATACCATTAAATCATTCTTAAACACATCTCCAGTGTATTTAGACAATGCTTGCTGCAGTGCTAAACCGCATGCTCTATGACAGAGATAATAAATACAATGGTAAACGCACACTGTGGACAGAGTTTTTTGAAGCTGGTTATTGTGATACAATATTTTTTGGTGATCTGTCTTTTAAAAATGTTACAATGCTTGACGGGTAGAAATCAAAATCCGGAGGGAATCCATAAGAGTCAAAAAAGCTGGCTTCACCATTCTCTTCTAAAGTCAGAACCAACCAGTGTTCTCCCAGCATGTGTGAAGGATGTGTGTTCACTATAAAGTATGCGGGTCCTGTGAATGTGTCAGCGAGCAGCAGCAGCTGTTTGCACGCCCATAAAACAAATCTCCCAGCAAATGATGCAGTAGGTCCTCAATTTCATGATTATTCATGTCTGATTAGATTAATAATAATCCACCAGCACACGCCTCTTTGAATCAACAAGCGTAGATTATCAGCGTGGTAGTATGAGGCAGTGGTTGCCTAAATCGCATTTCAAATCTTAAATTCCCACTGAAAGGTGGAGATAGAGCATCTGTGTCCTCACCTGGGTTAAGATTAAATGCGAATAGAGAGTATCCTTGATTAAATTCTTGACTTTTTATACTCAGCGGAAGATCTTTTAGATGTCGTCCTGTAGCCGTAAACAAGATGCAATACTCTCTCACTGAATTGCCTTGGTTAAAATTGGGTTGGAAGGCCTTAGCAGGAATTTGTCTACCATCCTTGCATAAGGCTAAATATTCCATACCAAAATGATTAAAAGCAAATAGATTGAGATCGTGTGTTCCTGTAAAAGCGTTATGATCCAATAACACAATCACCACATACTTGGGAAAGACACCTAAGAAAAGATTCTCTTGATTGCACATCCTTGAATTTACAGGAATGGAATATGTTTTTACATTCACATGTAAAAGTGGATAGGGAGCATTTGCTTTCATTAAAGCTGTAGTGTGACCCAGTCGTACAGCTGGAGAGACGGTAACTTTTTTGATGAAAAGAGAGGCTCTTAATATCCTGAGTTTGAAAGTGGAGTCTCTTGCGGCCATGAGACAAAAAGAATCGTTGGCTCTTGTAAGTTTAATTTTGAGGTCAACAGAGTTTAAAAGAAGTCTCTCGCAGAAAAATATGTCTGCATGCAAGGGTCCTAGAAGATGTACCTCCCTGGAATTTGCCGTAAAGCCTGCTCTGCTGTTAAGACCTTGGTTAGGGCCGTTAGTTGTAACGATAGAGTTCAGAGCCCCTTCTGCGTCTTTGAAAAAAAGTCCAGAGTGTTGAGAATTAAAATCATGTACTTTCATGCTATTAGTTCAGTTCACATGTATAACCATAAAACTGGGACATAACATGTATTGTGAGCCTGAGAGGGAGAAGTCAGAGGTCACAGCAAAAGTCAGGCTGGAACAAGGGTGAAACAGGGGTTAGGAGGTTCTCAGCAGCTGCAAGTAGTAAATGCTGGTTGTATGGGCAGTAAAGCAATAAATGCCAACTTTTGGGCATGGTATAGCTAATAAATTACCCACAAGGGGGCTTGGCTAATTTACAGCGCCAGACTGCATAATGGGGAGGTTCAGCCTTTGATGTAGATGGTATAAAATGTACTGGCATCTATGATGAGGCAGATCACTCGGTGACCAGCCGTAGATTTGCTGCTGATCGAGTCTTCTCCCAAAGGCCTTTGGTAAATCTTTATTTCTTTCTCTGTATCATTCATTTTGTATGGAATATGTTTAGGGAATTATTGGACTTATCATTTACCAAATTAAACTTGTGTTTATCTTAATTTCCTGCTCTTCATCTGTTCTTTTTCTCGACATCCGGACTGGGGTGTTGAGGGTGTCTTTTTATATATGGTGGAAATTATTGTACCTCAACAAGAGCTAAACTGGCTTTTTAAAGAATCCTCAGAAAAGTTTAACAATATCTCAATCATGGCTCTATATGGATGTGTGGCGCTGGATTGGGAAATCAATCGATCTCCGAGATTGACATCACACTGACGAAAGATGGTGTTTAACGGGTAGTTGATGAGCCCTACGGGTGTGTCATTCAGCAGGTTTGTTCCATCCTCGTTAGTCATTTTCACTCTGAGATGCAACAGCGTATCGTTGAGATCCAGATACTTTTCTCCGTCTCCGGGAATGAAAAACTCGATCGGGCCTCCATCGGTGATTGCTGATAAAGGCTGGATCTCAGTGTAAATTTTATCTTCGATCGATAGCTGCGTCATCAGGGGTAGAAAATAAGTCCAACTCTGCCAGCCTGCCCTCTGATGATTTATGTAAAAGAGCCATTATTTAAATATACCAAAACTTGCGGAAGACTCCGTCCTCTTCGTTTGTCAGCTCCAACTGATCTCCTTTTTCGTGCTTGTCGTTGTTTTTTAACCGTCCTTAAACGATTAACAGGGGTCTTGTTCTGGGTCTTATGGATAAAACCATAATTCCTGAATCTTCTTGACCGTCGGTGTGAGTAGAACTCATTTTATTCACGGCTCTACCTATGAGGTCCGAAGCGTCATTTGACACAGCCGTTTTCAGATGGGGTTTTGCAATAGCAAATCCTTTTTTAACCATAGGGGATACGAAGCGAAATAATTTTGAAAATAATGATCCAATTCCGCGTCAGTACATGACCGGGGCCCCATAAAACCCTGGCAGATTACCGCCTGATTGACTTACATAGTAATGTACAAAGCGATTAGGATCACTTTTCAGACTTAGCCGTGCCATGTTCTCTCTTGCCTGCTTGGTGTACAGTGTTGAAGAACCACGGGAATATGAATTATAACCAATCGGTCTTATACGTTATATATATCTCTTTAATAGTTTAGTTTTCTATACAAATAAAATTTATCTCAGGCTACGTTGTGATATCACCGGTCTGAAGTGTAGTCTTATGACCGTCTTTCCGTAGACGAAATTTACAGGAACATTTTGGTCCGATTTAATTTCTATATGGATATTTTCGATATGTCTTCTGGAAACTTGAATTCGCCTTGTACTTTCAGGGTCGGCTGTAAAGGTGCAAAAGCGTCGCCTACAATTTGCGGGCTGACCACGTCGCTGTAACAGTATAGGTGATAGAAACCAGCCTTTATATCAGACGGAAAAGGAGCCAGTGCTGGTTCAGATACATGAAGCCATTCCCCTGGTTTCATACCCAGTATATAAGCTAGAATGTTGAAGAAGCGTATTTCATACTGACCGCTTGCCTGAAATGCAAATCTCTTTTGAACTCTACTGAATTTCATGCGGATATCCGAGTTTATTATTTTGAAAAACATTTCCATCTCTGTCTCGAGTTTAATAACGCTGTTATAGTAGCCCCCTATATAGTATAGTAGTAGCCCCCTCCTTTGTGTATGGATCTCCACATCACCAATCTTCCTCCATTCAGAGTAGGCTTCATGATCCGGTAATTTTGCCATGTATGGGGGTATAAAATCTCTGCTAATGCAACCAGCCATTGGCCTTCTAAATCAATATGTTGAACTATATTTACACAGAAACTTGAACTGGTATTATTTTTAAACACTTGCTTGCTAGCGTTAGAGGGAAGGGTAACGTAGAAACCGCCGTCCTCTATCTTGCTGTCCATAATGCTGTATGAACCGTAAGGTTTCAGCGTACACCTATTTTATACGTCTCGAAGTTCATCAAACCTGATCCAACTGTTGAATTTCTCAGGCCAATTTTTCCATTCCCCGTTTCATCTTGCAAAACCCTCCTCAGCCTTTATATACCCACTAAACTTCCCGGATTTGATGGATTGTAATATACATTCTTCATCAATCTTCTTTCAGCCATCCCAGTCTTATGCTCACTCTGATGACTACTTGTTAAATAATGAAAAAAAACACCGGAGGGTATATTTATTCTTCTTTTTTTTTTTTTTTTTTTTACTTGTATTTAAGAGAAAACAGAAAAACACATTCAGATAATAAAAATCAATTCAAACACTGCAATCTTTAAACAACACTTTCAGGAAAAGTTTTTCTTTATCGTTTACTTGTATTTAATAGAAAAACAGAAAAACACATTCAGATAATAAAGATCAATTCAAACACTGCAATCTTTAAACAAAAGTAATATATATATATATATATATATATATACAGTACAGGCCAAATGTTTGGACACGCCTTCTCATTCAAAGAGTTTTCTTTATTTTCATGACTATGAATATTGTAGCTTCACACTGAAGGCATCAAAACTATGAATTAACACATGTGGAATTATATGCTGAACAAAAAAGTGTGAAACAACTGAAAATATGTCTTATATTCTAGGTTCCTCAAAGTAGCCACCTTTTGCTTTGATTACTGCTTCGCACTCTCTTGGCATTCTGTTGATGAGCTTCAAGAGGTAGTCACCTGAAATGGTTTTCCAACAGTCTTGAATGAGTTCCCAGAGATGCTTAGCATTTGTTGGCCCTTTTGCCTTCACTCTTTCCGTTCACCTCTTCTGCGTCACAAAGACACGGTGGTTGGAACCAAAGATCTCAAACTTGGACTCATCAGACCAAAGCACAGATTTCCACTGGTCTAATGTCCATTCCTTGTGTTCTTTACCCAAACAAGTCTCTTCTGCTTGTTGCCTGTCCTCAGCAGTGGTTTCCTAGCAGCTATTTTACCATGAACGCCTTATTCACACAGTCTCCTCTTAACAGTTGTTCTAGAGATGTGTCTGCTGCTAGAACTCTGTGTGGCATTGACCTGTTCTCTAATCCGAGCTGCTGTTAACCTGCGATTTCTCAGGCTGGTGACTCGGATGAACTTATCGTCCGCAGCAGAGGTGACTCTTGGTCTTCCTTTCCTGGGGTGGTCCTCATGTGAGCCAGTTTCTTTGTAGCGCTTGATGGTTTTTGCTGTGGTTTTGATCCCCACGCTGCACTAAAGAGAGGTTCGCTCGCAGCTATTTTGTCATCGGAAGGATGAGGACACATTCTCCTCTCGTACACTGAGACTGATTCAGGGTTATCATTAAGGTGTGGTATTGCCAGCCGTAACACAGCCCAGTCGTTGTGGGTGAGAGTACACAGAGCCAATGACCCATTAAATACCTCATCTTGATCCAATTGATACAGGCAGAGCTCTCCTATTTCATACATGAAAATATACCCCCAGCTACCACTCAGTCCATATGGTTCCAAAGACCACTCTTCCTGCAGAGTATCGAACGGAGGCCTTTGTACCTTGCATAGGTAATATGTTGATTTCTTCGGGGCATCCAATTCACAGTATGCCGGTAGACGGTTACTGGGGTTTAACACAGAAGAGACGTACGTCTTAGCTGACCTGAGGCCTGTTTTTCATCCATTGTTGTTGGTGAAGTTGGATCATCATCTGCAGAGTATGTTATGATAGGAATTCTGATAGGTATCTCAGATGAGGAAGTAGATGATGTAGATGGTTGTTCATCATCTCGACATGCCTTGCATTTCTCCCCGGTTTGATGAAAAACTCTCTTAACTCTAACCATTGTTCAACAAGTGTTCTTTTCCAGCGAATTTTGCAAGTAAATTGCAGTGTTTTTCTGCTAGTATTTAAAACAAACACTGAAGCACATCCCTCTGTTTTTAATTGGTTTATTCTAGGTTCGTCCTTCCCTAATGACAAAACCCGCAGCTGTTTCTTGTGTATTGTCTGACACAATGCTCGACACTTTGGGCCAGGAAGAAAGACGGTCGTCTTAATTACTTTATGACTACAGTGCGAAGACTTTGAAACTCTCGACACCTAAGCAAAACCGCAGACGTCTGCCTTAATTCAATAAACAGTGACATGTCTGAGGACTTTTTAACTTTTTTTTCAGTTCATCTCTACAAGCTGCTGGTGCAGATTCGATTACTCAAACATTTGCGCAGAGGAAGAAAGGGTATTTATCTAATTTTTTGTCTTCCTTCTTTTTTTTTGGATGTAAAAACATCTAAATAACTCCTGCGTTAAAACAAAATGAATTTACAATTCTGTCAGGTTCTCTTTTTATCAGAATTTCATGTGACGTGCCTGCATTAAGTTGAGTGTACCTTTAAAGTGGAGAAACTGCATTTTTTTTGTAAAAACATCTAAAAACATCCAATTAAATAATAACAGCCTTAAACAAAATGAATTTACAATTCTGTCAAGTTCTCTTTTTATCAGAATTTCATGTGACGTGCCTGCATTAAGTTGAGTGTACCTTTAAAGTGGAGAAACTGCATGGTTTTGTTTTTTTAGATATAAAAAACATCTAAAACATACAATTACATAATACAGTAAAATAATACAATTGAATAATAACAGCCTTAAACACACCCCTCTGTTTTCATTGGTTGGTTCCAGATTTGTCCCCCTAATGATGACATCTGATCAGCGTGCAGGGTTACGCACCTTCTGGTTACGCCACCGGATGTCCCACCCTCTGGATCATCTATATTATAACCAGAATAAATACTTCATAATTTTACTGTAAAGGTTTAGAGAAATACACAACTACCCCAAGTGTAGTATAAAACAGAATCCATGTCGGGCAGATGGCATCCCATAATCCTGTGTGCTGTCCTCAAAACCCGTGATACTTCCTTCCTCTCCTGTGGAATTCCCACACCACACTGTCATGCTGAGACACAGAGTGCTTTCCACCGTGGCCCTGTAGACATCTGTAAGCAGCTGAGGAGAGAGAACAGTGTGTTTTTATTTCCTGATGAAGAAGAGCTGTTGTTGTACCTTCTTCAACAGGCGAGGGGCGTTTCTGGTCCAGGAGAGGTCAGAGGAGATCTGGATGCTCTTGCACTTTAAGCTGTCCAGACCACTTCCCACAGGACCTCATCGACCTCACCAAAAAGAAGCGTTTGTGGTACTTTGTTCGGGTAGTTTTGTATTTCTCCAGAAATCTACAGTGAAATTATGAAATACTAATTCTGGTTATATATATAATCTGAAGAGATTATGTTGTCACCTCTCGTGGTTTTGGAGAAATAAATTCCTCAAAGTTAGGCAAAAGCATATACTGGTTAAGCATTTTGAGGTACTTTGACAAGGTATTTCTACAAAACTATTCAGTAAAATTATGAAATATTTATTCTGGTTATATTATAGATGACCCTCTAATAAAATCTGAAGAGATTGTGTTTTCACCTCTCATGGTTTTGGAGAAATAAATTCCTGAAAGTGGAACAAATGCAAATAATGGTTGAGCATTTTGAGGTACATTGAGTTGTGTATTTCTCCAAAACTGTACAGTAAAATATTAAATATGTATTCTTTTACATAAAACATGAATGTGAAAGTTGTAAAAATGTAATTAATATAAATGTTCTGTAGGTTACTTTTCTGTTTTCCTCTTATTTTCTCAACCTTTGCCAGGATCGGGTCCTTGCTGCTCCATTAACGTAATGCACCTTGTATGCGCTACGCTAATCTTTAAGAGAGAGGTGGTGTCGGCTGGCGGGACCGCGTATTTCTGACTGTCGGCTCACTTTACCACAGTTTTCTTCTGTACAACAAGACCTGCAGTTCGAGCGGCCGCTTTAGTCAGCGCTAACCAATAGGGAAACGTCTTTTATCGTTCGTCTTTAGCCCCCGCCCAGGATGTTCATGTTTCCAGCACTCAAAATTCTTTGAGTTCAACCAAAAACAGAGAGCGTCAAAACCAAAAGAGCGAGAGTCGTAACCAAAGATTTTTGACATGCACAAATAAAAGTTTATGTTTTGCAAATAACTTTTTTCTCTTTGTGAGAAAAAAAGTCATTATAATCAAAAAAGTTTTTTCAAACTATTTTTTTTTCTCCCCAAAATAAAATATTCCATAAAAAAAAAATCGCTACAACTCTGAAAGTTTTGATCACAACTTAATATTTTTTGATTGAGATTAGTTTTTTATTTATTGAATATTCCAAAAGTTTTGACCACAATTTATTGTTTTGATTGAGATTAGTTTTTTTTTGATTGAGATTAGTTTTTTTTTTTTTGATTGAATAATATTGAGACAAATTTACCTCCATAGTGGCTCTGGTAGTGAACAAGTAAAGAATGTATCGTTGTTACTGCTATCTGTGGAAATAGAAATCAAACTCCTAATTTCCTCACCAGAATCTGTGTCTTTGTTCTCTTCCTGGAAATTCTTGTCATTTATGGTATCCTATAAGACACACAAAAAAACAGAAATAGTTGAAAAAATGTTATTCTGAATATTTATACACTCAATGACTTTGATTTAATCATTTAACCAGAAAACACTACAGTGAAAAAAAAATCACAGTATGCAATTAAGAGTGTACATATTTCATATTTCCTAATTACTTTCATTGATGTTTTACAGCTGCTATAGGTGTTCCAGTTTTTCTCTTGGTGTGCCTTATAATTCGTATCTCAGTGTGTTCGTTGTCTGTTAGTTTTTAATTACCTCTTCAGGACTTTTACAGATGCTTATCCCTTTCTAAACTGTTTTAAGTTTTGTCTGTGTTCTATATATGTGGATTCTGAGCCGAATGTCTCAACCAAAAAATTCATTATGTCTCCATAATGACAATAAAGATTCTGGATTCTAAAGTGAAAGACAAAGTTGATGAGAAGGAGTGCTTGTGAACTTACAGACTTTAAGTTCATTGCCATAAATGATTAGTTATAAATATCACTGGTATCCTCCTAAACAGATGGCCATCACTTGCAAGAGGTATATCAATCTCATAAATGGTTTTTCCATCAAAAATTGAGAAGAGTTTAATTAATTTCCTACATGTCATTGTATTTCTTTTTATTACAAAAAGCAGGTAATCATTAAAAAGATTAATACTTAACATAATACATATGTTAATTTAAAATCCAAAAATGTAAATTTTTGTTTTGGTAATACATATATCTCCATTTTCATCAAAATTGTGACTACCTTATCAGAAGTAGTGGTAAATCCATCTTGGCCATCAAAAGGAGAATAGCATGGGATGTCGACATCATTTTTACTCTGTGAAATGCAAGTTCAGGATCCTATTTAATACTCGGCAAAATCTTTAACCAACCAATATAAGAATAATAACATACCAATAATTGCTAATATTCAGTAGAAATTTCCCCTATTCACCTATGAATGGTAATTACTTTATTATAATGTGATATAAAGATATTTAAGAACTTTGTGGAAAAATTAACCTCTTAAAACATGTCTTTCTTAATCATTCAGATAAAAGGTACATATAACGTCAAAGAGACAAAAGGAAAAGAAAAAGACAATGAAAAAATAAGAATGCTGCTATACATTAAGGATAATTTCTTTGATAATAAAAGCAAATTCTTTTTTCAACCCCTTCCATCTTTTAAGGTAATTCTCCTCTCACACACGCTGACCTCGATCATCTGAACATTTCTACAGGCAGAATTATGTTGAAAGAAAAACGTTTCTATGATTTACAAAGATTTAGCAGTCTTTGTATATATTAAAATTTTGAAGACTGTCTGAAAACATGATTACCTCTGGACAAAATTGGAAAGCTTTGCACATTTCTTCCTGTTTGTACATGTATTTGGTACTTCCAAGTCCATCTTCCCAAAAACCTTCCTCTATGTGAACACTGTATGCCTGAAGATTGGTCCCAGGTACAAGGTACTTGGAGATAGTGGCACTGATGACTCCTGCACTTATTCAAATTCTCCTTGCCTTACAAGATGGAAAGAATGACAAGAGGTTATATGAAAAATATGGATCAACTAATTTGCATATTTCAAAAATGCCCCATAGTTATTTCGTTATATAAAAATAATTTTATGTTAATATTATTCCATATTGTTAATATATTGGTTTGGTGCATATAGACAATAAATAAATTCTGTATGTTTTCATCTTTTATTATTTCAGTAATCCTATATAAAGAAAAATAAATGTAATGTAAATTGACTGTTGTTGCTAATGAGAAATACTACATGTACATTTTGCAAACCTAATGAATGATTATAGACAAAACTAAATTAGACATTTTTGATACACCAGTCTAGTCTTACACGGGCAGCATCTTTTTGCCCCTTAAAAATCATGTATCTGATTGGCCTTTATAGGTGAACATTCTCAAAATCAATAAGTTGTTGTACATCTCTGACTCACCTTTCCGAAAGTGCAGAAAATGCAGAATCTGAAACCAAGAACATCTATGTAAAGAAAAAAAAAATACATTACTAGAATTTGTAACCTAACCGAGTAGTCCATTATGAGCAACATACTGTATTGTTAACTGAAGTGGTAATACAAAAATGTTCTCTTATGTGTTTGTTAAAAGATCTGACTCCACTTTATTGATGATGGCAAACCTCTATTCTTTCTTAAGCAGCTATTACTTTAAGTATTGCATTAAAGTGTATGATAACTTAAAGACATGGCACAACATAGGCTCTTAATTGACATTAAGCAACCACCATATGAAGCTAAAATCTGATATTAAAAAAGGCATATGAGCTTGAAGGAAAGATGATTTGGTCTTTACTTGTCAGTGACCCAGCAAAGAGATGTCACGTGAAAGAACACTGTTCATTAAGCTTCCTAATAATATATATTTTCATTATCAAGGAAATCAAAAGATTGAGCTATGTTATAACATCTCAGAAAACAATTACATATTTTATTTTAAAAAAAGGTATGACACAAGACATTTAGGCTCTCACAAAATATTAATAACTTTCTCTGTCACAATTTCATTTACTACCTAAATGTATCTTAATACAAAAAAATTGGATACAAATAGTTCAGTTCCTTATTATTTCATCCATGTACTCTAATCAGCAAAATTTCCTTGCAAAGACAAAATTTTATTAACATTTATGATTGATATAACTCTTTATCTAATATAATCTCCCTACCATAGTAGAAAGCAGACTGGTGAGGAGAATCTGCAACAGTACCCCCAAAAGTGACAATATATGATGGGTCACTGAATATGGTGTAACATGCACGTCTAGAGCAAATGCGAAAATTACGCTCCCAAATATTGTGCTGTTAAGCATTTTTGTTTTCTGCTAATTCTTTACATTTCCTCAAGGTTTCTGCTGTCATGTTCAACATGTTTCCGCCAGCTTAATGCTAACAGATTCGGCGTACAGCATTCACACACATTTTCACACCAAATCCTAATTTTTCTAGTTAACTTTCCTCAGCAAAGGGGAAAACACAGTAGGCCTATATTTTGTATATTTTGGTCGCCATTTTGGTGACTAGAGAGAAACTCGAAGGTTAAAAGTATTCCAATGTCAGACAGAAAGACCCATGAACAGGCGCAGCGCTGGTGGTGTAGGGGTTAGTGCGCGACTACATATAGAGGCTATAGTCCTTGAAGCGGCTGTCCTGGATTCGAGTCCCGTACCTGGCAACCTTTGCCAAATGTCTCCCCCTCTCTTTGCCCCTCCTTCCTGTCTGCCTACTATCAAAAAAAGGCCTCTAGTGCCAAAAAAAATTCTTAAAAAAAAAAAGAAAGACCCATGAACACCGGAGCAAACGTAACTTTGTTTTGAACTAGTTAAAAAGTGGTACCATTGTCCATGAAGCACTTTGCTCGTTTGCGTTTCGCATAGTTGAAGAGGGTGACGACTTAGAGAAAAGCCTGTCTGTCGTGATAGGTCACATCAATCATTGTGACGTGCCTAATTTGAATTAACTCTAAAACAATGTTACTGTTAAATGTTTTAAGACTAATCTTTTCGTTTTTAAAAATAGAAATTAATTCAATTCAATTCAATTTAGTTTATTTATATAGCGCCAATTCACAACACGTCTTTCTCAAGGCACCTTACAAAACTCAGGTACACACATTCCAATTAATCCTAGCCATTGAACAGTGCAGTCAGATTCAGTTATTTATTCAAATTGGATAAAAAGTTTTTCTATCTAAGGAAACCCAACAGATTGCATCGAGTCAGAGATTTGTAGCATTGACTCCTCCCGGATGAACATGTAGAGACAGTGGACAGTCATTGGCGTTGACTTTGCAGCAATCCCTCATACTGAGCATGCATGTAGCGACAGTGGAGAGGAAAAACTCCCTTTTAACAGAAAGAAACCTCCAGCAGAACCAGGCTCAGTGTGAGCGGCCATCTGCCACGACCGACTGGGGGTTAGAGAGAACAGAGCAGAGACATAAAGAGAACAAAGAAGCACTGATCCAGGAGTACTTTCTATGGGAAGGAAAAGTAAATGTTAATGGATGTAACTCCTTTAGTCGTTTCACCCAGAAAGAAAGAACAGATAAACTCTGAGCCAGTTTTCAGGGTTAGAGTCTGAAAGAGAGCACATAGAGTTAGTCACAGCAAAAGCTCAGTCAATTGCCATGTCTAGGAGAGAGAAAGGGTTAAACACTGAAAGACAGGGCCATGTGGATCATCGGTAGAGGGTGAGCATTAAGTTGTTGCCAGCAGAAGCTTGGAAGATGCCCCTCTCTAGGTGTCACAGGTAGACACAGAGTCAGGCCAGGTGTAGCTTCTAGAAAGAGAAAAGAAAGAGAACAAAGTTAAAAGCTGAAATAACAGCAAATAACGCAAAATTGTAGAGTAGTGTGAGAATGTAGCGAAGAAGGTGAGAGATGTCATTATGTCCTCCAGCAGCCTAAGCGTATAGTAGCATAACTACAGAGATAGCTCAGGATAACTTAAGCCACTCTAACTATAAGCTTTATCAAAAAGGAAAGTTTTAAGCCTAGTCTTAAAAGTAGACAGTTTGTCCATCTAGACCCCACTGATGGCCATTGTTATACTAAAAACCACAACGATTGGGATACCTCTCTCTGTCAGATTGATTATAACTATTGGAAAAGAGATGGGGTCATACAGGTAGCAGAAATGGAGGGTGTGTTTGCACCTCAACCATAACTGGGCCGGTTTAGGCTAATCCTGACTCCCCCTTACTCCATCCAACAGGGAGGGAAGAAGATGGAGGTAAAAATAAGGAAGATATCTCAGGATAACCTAAGTGACTCTAACTATAAGCTTTATCAAAAAGGAAAGTTTTAAGCCTAGCCTTAAAAGTAGACAGGGTGTCTGCCTCACGGACTAAAACTGGGAGGTGGTTCCACAGGAGGGAAGCCTGATAACTAAAGGATCTGCCTCCCATTCTACTTCTAGAGACTCTAGGAACCACCAGTAAACCTGCAGTCTGAGAACGAAGTGCTCTGTTAGGAACATATGGAACAATCAGATCTCTGATGTATGATGGAGCTAGATCATTAAGGGCTTTATATGTGAGGAGGAGAATTTTAAATTCTATTCTGGATTTAACAGGGAGCCAATGAAGGGAAGCTAAAGTAGGGGAAATATGATCTCTCTTTTTAATTTTTATCAGAGCTCTTGCTGCAGCATTTTGAATCAGCTGAAGGCTTTTAACTGCATTTTGTGGACATCCTGATAGTAAAGAATTACAATAGTCCAGCCTTGAAGTAACAAATGCATGGACTAGATTTTCAGCGTCACTCCTGGATAGGATATTTCTAATTTTGGCAATGTTCCGGAGATGAAAGAAGGAAATCCTAGAAACCTGTTTAATATGGGATTTAAATGACATGTCCTGGTCCAAAATAACACCAACGTTTTTTACTTTATTACCAGAGGTCAATTTAATGCCATCCAGGTTAAGTGATTGACTAAGCAGTTTCTTTTTTAAAGACTCCGGTCCAAAGACGACAACTTCTGTCTTGTCTGAATTTAGAATCAAGTTTTTATGTCTTCAAGACATGCTTGTAGTCTATCTAACTGGTTGGGCACATCAGGATTTATGGATAAGTAAAGCTGAGTATCATCAGTGTAACAGTGAAAATTTATTCTATGCTGCCTGATAATTTTACCTATTGGAAGCATATATATAGTAAAGAGAATTGGCCCAAGTACTGAACCCTATGGTACTCCACAATTAACCCTGGAGTTTAAAGATGATTTATCATTTACATGAACAAACTGGAATCTGTCAGACAAATAAGATTTAAACCAGCCTAGTGCTGTTCCCCTGATCCCTACAGCATATTCCAGCCTTTCTAAGAGAATATTGTGATCAACTGTATCAAATGCAGCACTGAGATCTAACAGGACAAGTACAGACACAAGTCCATTATCTGAGGCAAGAAGAATATCATTAGTGACTTTCAGCAGAGCTGTTTCAGTGCAATGATGAGCTCGGAAGCCTGACTGAAACTCTTCTAACAGGTCATTGCTGTGTAAATGCTCACACATTTGATTAGCAACTATTTTCTCAAGAATTTTAGATAAGAATGGAAGATTGGATATAGGTCTGTAATTTATTAAGTCATCTCGATCAAGTGAAGGTTTCTTAAGCAAAGATTTAATTACAGCTACCTTGTGGTACATATCCATTTACTAAGGATAAATTAATCATATCTAAAATGGGGCTGGTAATCAGAGGAAACACTTCCTTAAATAATTTAGTTGGAATTGGGTCTAACATACAAGTTGAAGGTTTAGATGAAGCTAATATTTCTGATAACTCAGGAAGCTCCACAGGATCAAAGCAGTCCAAGCACAGATTAATTCCTGAAAGTGGGAGAGAAGCGTATACTGGTTGAGCATTTTGAGGTACTTTGAGTTGTGTATTTCTTGACTGTACAGAAAAATTATGAAAAATATTAATTGTGGTTATAGTATATATGACCCTTTACTATAATCTGAAGAGACTGTGTTGTCACCTCTCATGGTTTTGGAGAAATAAATTCCTTAAGTGGGACAAATGCATATAATGGTTGGGCATTTTGAGGTACTTTGACAAAGTATTTCTCTAAAACTGTACAGTAAAATTATTAAATATTAATTGTGGTTATAGTGTAGATTACCCTTTACTATAATCTGAAGAGATTGTGTTGTCACCTCTCATTGTTTTGCAGAAATAAATTCCTGAAAGTGGGAGAGAAGCATATACTGCTTGAGCATTTTGAGGTACTTTGAGTTCTGTATTTCTCGAAAACTGTACAGTAAAATTATGAAATATTAATTCTGGTTATAGTATATATGATCCTTTACTATAATCTGAAGAGATTGTGTTGTCACCTCTCCTGGTTTTGGAGAAATAAATTCCTGAAAGTGGGACAAAAGCATGTAATGGTTAAGCATTAGTAGACACTTTGACAAGGTATTTCTCCAAAACTGCACAGTCAAATTATTAAATATTTATTTTTTTACATAAAACATTTATGTGAAAGTTTTAAAAATGTAATTAATATAAATGTTCTGAAGGTTACTTTTCTGTTGTCCTCTTATTTTCTCAACCGGTGCCAGGATCGGGACCTTTATGCTCCATTACCATAATGCACCTTGTATGCGCGAAGCTTATCTTTAAGAGGGAGCTAGTGTCGGCTGGCGTGACCGCGTATTTCTGACTGTCGGCTCACTTGACCGCAGTAACTACAGCAGCAGGGGGAAATGCGCAGCCTGAGGATCCGCGGCGGTAAAGGCTGTTCAGGTCTTTAGGGTCGGGGTTGAGTCTGTCTGAATGCGCTACTGTTTTATGCTCTTTTACCAACATGGAGGCTGGGGACTTTGAAGCAATGAACCTGACTGTAAAGCTGGCGTCGCCAGCGTTACCGCTGTGCGAGGAATGGAAGGAGGGTTCAGACGGCTCTCTGTTCCACCTCGCCAACATTCTTCTCTTCCTCGGATTCATGGGAGGAAGCGGCTTCTACGGACTGCTTTACTTGTTCACCTTCCTGGCTCTGGGCTTTTTCTGCAGCATTCTGTGGGCATGGTCGGACCCATGCACCACAGACACTTTTCTCTGGAATTTCGCCCTGTTTGGGATATGTTTGGCTCAAGCTCTGTATATAGCTTACAAGCTGAGGAGCCTCACATTCGATAAGGACTTTGAGGATCTTTATAACTGCATGTTTAAAAGACTTGGAGTGTCCCTCACACATTTTGGGAAGATAGTGGCCTCCAGCGATGGAGCTGTCCATACTCTGGAGAAGGGCCAGTGCTTCGCTGTAGAAGAAAAAACACAAATTGACAAGTTGTCGGTGCTTCTTTCTGGCAGGTGACTGCATGAGGGCTTCACTTCAGCAAGGTTAAAAATAATAAAAATAAAAAATTGAAACAGAAACTAATCCTACTAATTCTTCTCTTGTCCAACAACTAATCTGTTTCAGATTAATAGGGAGGATGAGTAAAACGTAAATATCCAAATCCATCCCATCAATCTTTAAGCTGCTGGTCTGAAAAACCTCACATTTCAGCTGTTCTAAAAAAAAACTTAAAAAATAATGAACAAAAAAAACCGTTTCTGCAGCTCATCTGCATTCTCTGACTGCTTGAATTGTTGAAGATCCCATTAGGACCTTACTAGAGTGAAATCTGATCCTTTATCAGTCAGGTTCCAGTTTTCTTGTGCTGCAGCTGACAGATCCACTTTACAGGATACAATTCCATTATGACTACGAAGCAAACCATATCACCGAGTTGATGCATTTCTAAAGAAAAGTCTAGACGTTCTTTGCTTTGTGGCATAATGTACTGTTTTCCTGTAAAGTGACTTGTTACAAGTTTATATTAGTGTCTGAATTTTACCATTGCATTTTGACATTACATTACTGGTTCCTAAACACGTTGAAAGGAACACATGTCTGTCATCGAGAAATGAGCATGCTGTCTTTTCTTCTTCTGTAAAGTATAGCAGTGTTCATGAAGTCTTAAAAAATCAGAATACAGAATAATGCTGAATTGCAAAAATTATTAGAAATGTACACATGTGACACACACTACATCACTTCATAATGCATTTTTTTAATGTCTCATTTAGATAAATGTCAGGGAGGCTGGGACTCCCTTTGTTAAGCAGAGAGAGGTTTTAGTGTGTCTTTTCTAAAACGGGCAAAGTTAGCCTTATCAATACTTCATGTCTCCGAATTCCACCAGTTCTGTGCTGGAAGAATTCTGTCCACATTGTAGCTTGTGACTTTTTGCCAAACTTTGTCCTTTTTCATGTTATGATGTAAGCAGCAGCTGTTGCAGGGAGGAATTACAAATGAGCTGATGGATGGGCACACGCAGTGCTGATTATAATAAAGTTCATGGTTATAAATTAGCATTAACAGATCGACTGCACTGACTTTAACTTTCTCTGTGTTCTCTTCCAGAATCTGTGTGACAGTTAATGGAGAGTTTCTGCATTATATCCACCCTTTCCAGTTTCTGGATTCGCCTGAATGGGATTCTCTCAGGCCCTCAGAGGAGGGAATATTCCAGGTTTATTTAATCGGCTGCATCACTTTTGTGTAACTGGATTTATTAAACCTTCTGAGCACAAATGTACACTTTTCTCTAGTTAATTTTTTGGCTGTTATGTGTGTGGTTTAACTCATCTCCATCTCTTGAGAATTCTTTGCTTCTTAAACCAGTAGTACAGCATACAGGAAATAGCCTCTGAGCTTAGATTACACTATTGAGAGTTTTTATTCAATCCCAGCCAAAGTAATCTTTTAAAACAAATAAAATGTATTCACCGTATCTTCTGACCCAAATATACATTGGAGTATTTGGTCACTCTAAACTGTCCTTAGGTGTGTGTGGATGTAAGTTTACCTCACATAGCTCTCTTGGCCTGTGATGGAATGGCAAACTTGTATTGGTTTTGGCACTCAAATGTAATATTCTGTCTTTTTGAGCATGGTAAACATCTCATAAATTATATATTTAGAAGACTAATTACATATACTGCAAAAAGCTTTTTTTTAACATCTTATACCGTATGAGTGTGTAGTTTAAACAGAAATCACAACTTGTTCTCTGATTTATTCTCCTCAGGTGACTCTGCATGCTGATAATCAGTGCCGATACATAGCCTGGAGAAGGAAGAAGCTGTACCTGCTTTTTGCTAAGCACCGCTATATAGCCAGGATCTTTGCCCTGATTGTGCGCAGTGACATAACTGAAAAGCTGTACTCACTTTCCGATAAGGCTTTTGATAGGGCAGGACACCACTATGATCTTCGCTTACCAAGTTACTGCCACATGCCAGGGCCAGAATTAGAAAGAGCACATGACCTTCTGGAAGTCCCCATCCCAGGGGAAAGGACTGCCTAATCACACACACACACACACACACACAGTTCCAGTGTAAGACCTTCACATGAAGAGCTCACTTTCTGCATTGCATAAAGTTGGAGGTAAAACCTCTCCATACTTAATAATGTATTCACCACACTTTACTCTCCTGTACTTCTCACCTGTTGGCCCTCAAAAAAGTCCACGACCATGCCAAGGATTAATTGCAGTGCATCCTGCACAGCGTTTCTGTCACAGTAACCCAACTGGAATTTATTAAACAGTCTCTAGTGGGAATGAAAAATGAGTTACTACATACAAACCCAGGAATATACTAAGTTATGTAGATGTGCAACTGGTGTTAAAATATTTACCTTCCATTGTCCGTAACTGCAGACTGACAAACAAAAATAGTTGAGCAGCAAGAGGGAATTATCAGATGCAGATGTAATTTGCAGATGAGATATAGTTGAGTAAATAATTCAGTTTGTAAGTGATGTTTAAATTTCCATCAGTAAAAAGAACTCAGGCACTGAAACCCAGCCGTGTACAGATGTCACACTGGATCTGAGGGCATCTAGGCCATCCCTTATTGTGTTGCAAAGAATACACTCCACATTGTCCAAATGCAAAATACAAATTCAAATTCAGAAATACTTTATTAGTTTTTGTAGCTCATATTATACAGGTTTCTTCAAAGAACTGTTGTAGATGCTGATGGCTGTGGGCAGGAAGGACCTCCTGTAGCGGTCTGTCTTACAGCAGATCTGAAGAAGCCTTTGACTGAAGACACGTCTTATGAAGAAGATGCCCACGACAACCTGACCTCATGCAAACCCATATGGTGACCCCTATCATATCCATACTAAACATCTCTTAGGGTGCTTACTCACAGTTTTTTTTGTGATTGTCCAATGCTTTGTCAACTGCCTGTAATGTTACTGCACTTCTCATGATTTAATCACTTATGATCCCCGATGGTGTTCTGATTATCCCAAATTGAGTCACTTACAAACCCACTGCTGGTCTGCATGTGTGGTGATTATGTCCAAAAAGGAACTTCCTTAACTTCATGTGAGACTGTTCTTGTCAGTGAGAGTATTAAATCCAATGCTTACTGTATTATAGTTTGCATTGCATGTATTTATGTGTATGTTTGAATCTTACATGGTGTTAATGCCCATGATCCACCTGCCTTTTTTGGCACAAAGTCCTTTGGTGTACATTATGGGGATGTTCACGGGTGGCAGACAGCATTATCCTAAACTGGTAGAAATGATGCTGTGTGTGACGAAATAGTTTAGACTTGACGCTGAACATAAAGGCAAATGCAACTGGCTTTTAGGATTATAGATGAAGATAATAGATCAGTTGTAGAAATTGTACTAAAATTGGTGTCTGCAACATAAGATTGAGATATGTACATTTAAATTATATCAATGCTGATGTGTACATGGAGATGTGCTACATGTTTGGTCTTTTGTGCTCTCGTGTTAATGTGACAAGGTCATGTTACCTGTTCTTTTAGGCACAGATTAAAATTACTCACAGCTACATAATTGTTTGTTTTATTCTTGGTCACAACCAACTTCAGTACTTATGTACACAGACCATAAATAATGAGAAATAATGAAGACATACAGACTTACATAAACACATCAAATATAGATTTGTAGATACTTCCTGTCCCTCATCAACCATGCTTTAATACAATAACTTTTTAAGACAAACAAAAAGACCATAACTTGTTTTCTAAATAGTGCTCCTTAATTTTAAAAGCTTTAATGCCAGAAATAGAAAATACTGAGAATTTTGCAACATTAAGACCAGCAGAAGGATTGGCAGGGTTCTTTTTTTGTCTTCTATGTCTTTAAAAATATTGTGCATTTTTTAGGTAAGTTTTTCAAAACTAGAATAATGTGTGGCAACACCCAGTCGGTATCATATATGTGATTTTATTTGTTGCTACTAAATCTAACGGTTAAAAAATCTTAGATTGGTGAAACAGCAGCACTATTCAGGTCACCAGTGACATGTCGCCCCCTGTTGGAGCTTTCCGGCACTGTTCTCATTTGGTTGCCCATTTTAGTCTCCCCGTCAGCTCTCTGGAATGAACATTATGCAGACCCCCAAAAAAGGTCCAGCCTGCGGTCACCAGAGGCGCTTCGGTCCGTCTGCAAAAGTAGCCCTTTTTCTTCACTCTGCAGACTTTAACTGCCGGAACATACTCGGTAAGAAACCTCGTATTTCCCTCATCGTCCTTAGTAAAGCATTTAGAAAGTTGTGGTTAGAAGGAATTCTTGTGTCAGTGCGGGAACGTTTCCGATTCTATTTTTATATGGGAGCCTTGGCAGCGCTGAGAAGAGCAGCATAGAGAGGCAGCAAGCTGCAGCTGTTACAGCTCAGCTAAAGCTTTCTCTGACTCTTCACTGTTTCTGGCAGCTTTCTGCGAGCTGTAATCTTTTGAGGATATGATGGAATGGTTTAGGTAAGCCGCGAAATAAATCAAACACAACTATGCTCACGAAGAATTTCTAATAAAAGACTTTAATGAGTGAACGACATCAACAGCACAACATTTAGTTTTTTACGTTTTCTTCAGTCTCCTTTCTCCCATATCCGCTCCTGTGTGTAGGCCACATGAACACACGTTGTGTGCATGTTCAGATTGGGGATTTCCTAGCAGTGTAAAACTCTCACATTTACCTAAATTGTAATGTTATGTTAAGGATGATTAAAGTTTCAAACGGGCACAAAATCTATCCCACCTCTGCAGGTGCTTCTGAAGTGTCAGGAGGCTTTGGATAAGAAAGTTAGTCAAAGCTCATATTATGTCAGAAGTTTTGCTAATTTAAGAGAAGAGGGAGCCTCCAACATCAGCAACAGTGGATAAACAGAAAATTATTGTCCACCTTATAATCATGCACCTCTTGCTCTCATCATTTTCTGCAGCTCTACCCTGGTCCTCTGGCTGAAACTGCATCAGGATGTCTACTTCCCCTGATTTGACCTTCTTTCCCATGTTGCCCACATTAACCTCATCATCTCCAGGGGTTCCAGCTGTGGAGCCCAATGCCACCTCCTGTCAGGAGTGGGAACAAGCCCACCACATGCTTTTCCATCTGGGGAACCTATCCCTGCTGCTCGGCTTGGCCATTCCTACCACTCTGGGGCTGCACATGATCATGCTGCGCCTCTTCCTGATGACAGGTCAGCCACACCCCCCCCCCACCCGGACGAAGGCATTTTACTGATAATGATGCATTAAACACATGAGAGAGCTGCACCTATCCCAATGTTATGAAAAGTGGGCTGTGTGACATAACACTGAGACGATATCAGCAAAATTGTGTTGAGGTTTTAGATTTTTTAATGTTTTGTTAGAAAGTTTTATTTTACTTTTATTCTCACAAAAGACATCACCAGGGCTGAGGCCTTAAAATGCTCTAACTGTGTCTGTTAAACACAGGAGAGGATGGGGGAATGAAAAAAGCTTTTCCAGTTTGTTTATCTTTTTCCTGGATGGACTTGAGACAGGAAGCAGTAGGAATTATGGGAAATTGGGTTTTAATTTCACCTATTTATTTTACAAAGGTCATTGTGACAGACAAACTCTGTTTTGGAAGGTTTATTTAGGTATAAAAAATGAAAAAGACAAATATTTAAATAACAGGTCTGAAGCAGTTAATGTTGCCATGATACTTCAGTAAACCTGCAGATTTTGTTGGAAAAGATAAGAGCACCATGGCACAAAATTACTGGTTCAGATGTGTGATTCAGGTGTGCACATTCCTTTATTTGTCCATCTTTGTCAAAGATGTGCTGTTCCTGAAGTTTATAAAATACTTAAATAAAGAATGTAAAAATATTCCTCTCCACACAAGTATTCAAACTCTTTATTATGACTATCGAGCTGTTATGTTCTTTACCTCAGTCAGTAAGGTCCACCTGTCTCGATGAATTTGACTTATTAGCAAAGACCCGTGTTTAACAATAAAAATATCTCACAGTTCATGATCCTATTGGTAGATAGACAATATATTGCCAAAAGTATCGGGTCACACCACCAAATCAATGAATTCCTTTGTTCCAATCACTTCCATGGCTGCAGGTGTAGAAATTTTGGTGTGGAGAACCTTAACTGGTCTGCGCAGAGTCCTGACCTCAAACGTCTTGGACACCTTTGGGATGAATTAGAGCGGAGGCTGCCATTCTGGTATTCTCAACTAAATATAAAAACACTCCTAAAGTTTGTGAAAGTGTTGTGTAATTCTGATTTTCAGAGTGCAGAACAATACTCAGAAGCAGCATCATGAGATGCAGAGCTATATTTTATAATAATAATAATAAGAACAGCAGGAGAACTTATGGACTGGGTAACGGACAAGGAATGAGTAGAAGCCAGGGTTGTTTACAGGAGAAATCAGTGGAGAGCAATGACAACTAGAGAATATAAATGCTGAGGAAGAGTGAAGAATGAACCATAGAACCAAGGGAGCTAATCAGAAGGGAATCAGAAGCAGATGATGGAAAAAAGACTGAAGGCAACCGAGGGAGAGTGACTAACAAAGATGAGCAAGGAGGAAACAGAAAACCTGTAAGTGAACAAAAACAAGTAAACAAGGAGACTACCAAAAGTACATAACAGGGAGAAAACAGATCTACAAGAAAATACAAACTAAAACATCTAACACATGAATCCAAGGAAGTAACAAACACCAAAACAACAGAATAGTTGTTAAACCTGAATGAACGCAAATAAAGCAAGTAAAGAACATGACAGTGCAGAGAAAGTAAACGGAACTCAAACTCAAAACCCAAAACACAAGCAGATTATGATTCAATTCAATTCAATTCAGTTTATTTATATAGCGCCAATTCACAACACATGTCGTCTCAAGGCACTTCACAAAAGTCAGGTACATGCATTACAATTAATCTGAATCATTGAACAGTGCAGTCAGATTCTGTTATTTATTCAAATTGGATAAAAAGTTTGTCTATCTAAGGAAACCCAGCAGATTGCATCCAGTCAGTGACTTGCAGCATTCACTCCTCCCGGATGAGCATGTAGAGACAGTGGACAGTCACTTGCGTTGACTTTCCAGCAATCCCTCATACTGAGCATGCATGTAGCGACAGTGGAGAGGAAAAACTCCCTTTTAACAGGAAGAAACCTCCAGCAGAAGCAGGCTCAGTGTGAGCGGCCATCTGCCACGACGACTGGGGGTTAGAGAGAACAGAGCAGAGACACAAAGAGAACAAAGAAGCACTGATCCAGGAGTACTTTCTATGGGAAGGAAAAGGTAAATGTTAATGGATGTAGCTCCTTTAGTCGTTTCACCTAGAAAGAAAGAACAGATAAACTCTGAGCCAGTTTTCAATGTTAGAGTCTGAAGAGAGCACATAGAGTTAGTTACAGTAAAAGCTCATGACAGGAATATGTTTACAAAATAGTTAAAGTTGCTATTGCTGGCAACACTAGGTCCATCAACAATCTGGACCATGCAGATTAAGAAAGGGCCATCTTTAAAGTTCAAGTTCATGTAAAAGTAGACAGATATTTTTGGCAATATAATGTATGTGCTTAATCTCATGTTTAAAGGCCTGCAGTACAAGATTGTACTAAATAAGAGAATATTTTACAGCATGTTAAAATTCCCAAGCTTGGGTACTATTGGACTTTCAAGAACTGCATATTCAAATCAAGGACAAATTGTTCGTCAGATTGGTAAATAAATGCTATTATTAATATTTCACATGTTTGTCCAAATTTGTCATGTTAAAATCAGAGACTATGCATTCTGTTGGAATTCTTTGTGATGGACCAAAAAAGGTATAAAATAACTGTAAAGTGGTAGTAAAGTGGTAAAGTTGTAGTAAAAGTGTAAAGTGGTAGTAAAATTATTAAGAGCAAGAAGAATGGCGAGCAGCAGCACCATCTGCCTTTGCCCGGCATGTCAGATGCGCTACATCAAGGGTTTTGACTTACATGCCATGTGCAAGGTCTGCCTTGGACCTGACCATTAGGGCTTGTGCGGGAGGTCGAGAGATATCAACTAGAAATAGTCGGGCTCGCCTCCACACACAGCGTGAGCTCTGGAACCCATCTCCTTGAGAGGGGCTGGACTCTCTTCTACTCTGGAGTGGCCCACGGGGAGAGGCGGCGGGATGGGGTGGGTTTGCTTGTTGCCCCCCAGCTCAGCCGTCTCGTGTTGGGGTTTACCCCAGTGGATGAGAGGGTCGCATCCCTGCGCCTTCGGGTCGGGGATAGGTCTCTGACTGTCATTTCGGCCTATGGGCCGAGCGGTAGTGCGGAGTACCTGGCCTTCTTTGCGTCCCTGTCGGGGGTGCTGGATAGTGCCCCTCCCGGGGACTCCATTATTCTGCTGGGGGACTTCAACGCCCACGTGGGAAAGACAGTGACACCTGGAGAGGCGTGATCGGGAGGAATGGCCTCCCTGATCTGAATCCGAGTGGTGTTTTGTTATTGTACTTCTGTGCTAGTCACGGATTGTCCATAATTAACACCATGTTCAAGCATAAGGGTGTCCATCAGTGCACTTGGCACCAGGACACCCTAGGCAGGAGGTCAATGATCGACTTTGTTGTCGTATCATCAGACCTTCGGCCGCATGTTTGGACACTCGGGTGAAGAGAGGGGCTGAGCTGTCCACTGATCACCACCTGGTGGTGAGTTGGATCTGCTGGAGGAGGAGAAAGCCGGACAGACTTGGCAGGCCCAAGCGCATAGTGAGGGTCTGCTGGGAATGCCTGGCGGAGCCCTCGGCCAGGGATGTATTCAACTCCCACCTCCGGGAGAGCTTTGACCAGATTCCGGGGGATGTTGGAGACATAGAGTCCGAGTGGACCATGTTCTCCGCATCTATTGTCGATGCTGCTGCCCGTAGCTGCGGTCGTAAGGTCTGCGGTGCCTGTCGCGGCGGCAATCCCAGAACCCGGTGGTGGACACCGGCAGTAAGGGATGCTGTCAAGCTGGAGAAGGAGTCCTATCGGCTGTGGTTGGCTTGTGGGACTCCTAAAGGCGGCTGACGGGTACCGTGAGGCCAAGCGTGCTGCGGCCCGGGCTGTGGCAGAGGCATAAACTCGGGCCTGGGAGGAGTTTGGTGAGGCCATGGAGAAGGACTACCGGTCGGCCTCGAAGCGATTTTGGCAAACCGTCCGGCGCCTCAGGAGGGGGATGCAGTGCTTTCACCAACACTGTTTATAGTGGGGGTGGGAGGCTGCTGACCTCGACTGGGGACGTTATCGGGCGGTGGAAGGAGTACTTCGAGGATCTCCTCAATCCTGCCATCACGCATTCCCTGGTGGAAACAGAGGCTGGGGACTTGGGGTTGGACTCTTTCATCACCCAGGCTGAAGTCACCGAGGTGGTTAAAAAGCTCCGCGGTGGCAAGGCTTCGGGGGTCGATGAAATCCGCCCTGAGTACCTCAAATCTCTGGATGTTGTGGGGCTGTCATGGTTGACACGCCTCTTCAACATTGCATGGCGGTCGGGGACAGTGCCTCTGGACTGGCAGACCAGGGTGGTGGTCCCCCTTTATAAGAAGGTGTGTTCCAACTACAGGGGGATCACACTCCTCAGCTTCCCTGGTAAGGCCTACGCCAGGGTATTGGAGAGGAGAGTCCGGCCGATAGTCGAACCTCGGCTTCAGGAGGAGCAGTGTGGTTTTCGTCCCGGCCGTGGAACACTGGACCAGCTCTATACCCTCTACAGGGTACTCGAGGGCTCATGGGAGTTTGCTCAACCAGTTCACGTGTGTTTTGTGGACCTGGAGAAGGCATTCGACCGTGTCCCTCGTGATGCCTTGTGGGGGTGCTCCAGGAGTATGGAATCGGGGGCCCTTTATTAGGGGCCATCCAGTCCCTGTACGAGCGGAGCAGGAGTTTGGTCCGCATTACCGGCACTAAGTTGAACCTGTTCCCGGTGCATGTTGGACTCCGACAGGGCTGCCCTTTGTTACCGGTCCTGTTCATAACTTTTATAGACAGGATTTCTAGACGCAGCCAAGGGCCGGAGGGGGTCTGGTTTGGGGACCAGTGGATTTCGTCTCTTCTTTTTGCAGATGACGTGGTCCTGCTGGCCCCCTCTAGCCAAGATCTACAGCATGCGCTGGGGCGGTTCGCAGCCGAGTGTAAGGCAGCTGGGATGAAGATCAGCTCCTCCAAGTCAGAGGCCATGGTACTCAACCGGAAAAGGGTGGCTTGTCCTCTTCAGGTTGGAGGGGAGTTCCTGTCTCAAGTGGAGGAGTTCAAGTATCTCGGGGTCTTGTTCACGAGTGAGGGAAGAATGGAGCGGGAGATCGACAGACGGGTCGGTGCGGCTGCCGCAGTAATGGGGGCGCTGTGTCGGTCCGTTGTGGTGAAGAGAGAGCTGAGCCGAATAGCGAAGCTCTCGATTTACCGGTCGGTCTACGTTCCTACCCTCACCTATGGCCATGAACTTTGGGTCATGACCGAAAGAACGAGATCCCGGATACAAGCGGCTGAAATGAGCTTCCTCCGTAGGGTGGCCGGGCACACTCCCTTAGAGATAGGGTGAGGAGCTCGGCTATTCGGGAGGGGCTCGGAGTAGAGCCGCTGCTCCTCCACATCGAGAGGAGCCAGTTGAGCTGGCTCGGGCATCTATACCGGATGCCTCCTGGATGCCTTCCTCGGGAGATGTTCAAGGCACGTCCCACCGGGAGGAGGACCAGGGGACGGCCCAGGACACGCTGGAGGGAGTATGTCTCTCGGCTGGCCTGGGAACGCCTTGGGCTCCCCCCAGAGGAGCTGGAGGAGGTGTCTGGGGAGAGGGACATCTGGGTGTCTCTGCTGAGTCTGCTGCCCCCGCGACCCGGTTTCAGATAAGTGGAAGACGACGAACGAACGGGTCAGCTTCAAGTTTTTTCTTCAGCGTCAGCTAAGAGCGCTGATTCCTAAAATTACTAAGAGCAAGAAGAATGTCGAGCAGCAGGACCATCTGCCTTTGGCCGGCATGTCAGATGCGCTACATCAAGGGTTTTGACTTACATGCCATGTGCGAGGTCTGCCTTGGACCTGACCATTAGGGCTTGGCCCTATCCTCTGAGCCCACCTGCACTTACTGCAGGCGCCTCCCTGTGGAGGAGAAACAATGGCAGCTCCCCATCTTCTCTCCACTAGAAAAGAAGTTCCCCAAAGCAAACTGCTACCCGCTAGACGTAGCGCTTAGAAGTCTTTGATGCTAGACGGGAATCGGATGATTCAACCTCTGAGGTGAGAACTGCCAGCACCACTGCTCCCCTCCTTCAGACGAAGGAACCGGAGGTAAGTGCACCATCAGCCCATGCTCAGGGCCTCCCAATGTCGGGATCCACCACACTTCGGCGATGGGCGATGTCGGACATGAAATCAAAGTAGATAGCGCTAAAGATGTACTGGTCACAGTGTCACTAGGCCCACCTCCCACAGATGACCTGGTGGGGAAATTTCCCTTGGCACATCTCAGCCGATGAGACCTGGTCTGGCCTCGCTTGCCAGCGGTAACGGCATACCTGTTGGGAGCGACGGCTGTGCCCCTGCAGCTCAAGGTAACAGTCTCCACCTTTTTACCCATCACGAAGGAGGGGTCCCTCATGGATCAGAGCTTTCCACTGGTTCCTGCACAGTCGATTGCACTGTTGCCTTGCAGCAAGAAGGTCCTGGGTGCGAGTCCTGGCCGGGGGTCTTTCTGCATGAAGTTTGCATGTTCTCCCCACGCATGAGTGGGTTCTCTCTGGGTACTTCGGTTAGGTTTATTGGTTTCTCTAAATTTCCCTTAGGTGTGAATAAGTGTGTGTATGGCTGTTTGTCCTGTATGTGTCTGTGTTGCCCTGCAATGGACTGGCAACCTGTCCAGGGTGTACCCCACCTATCGCCCATAGACTGCTGGAGATAGGCACCAGCTTCCATGTGACCCACTATGGAAGAAACTGTAGAAAATGACTGACTGACTGGTTGGGGAGTTGTTTTATAAAATAACACGGGGGAGGTTTAAAAAATGAGAGGTTGAGGGGTGTTCATGTAAAATGTTAACTGTTTTAGAATACAGCTTAAACTTTCCTGTAACTGCGGGGTTCCTGAAAATACCGACTCGGCCAGATCGCACGATCCTGCTGTAATCCCCTTCCACACAAGATGAGACGGGAACTTTTAAACAGCAGTTTAAAATGCGCCATGATCCCAAGCAGCTGATTCTACTTCTCCAACCCAAACATGAGCCAACGAGAGCAACTCATGCTACTTGTGCAGAGCAAACCTTCTACTTTCTCCATCCTGTTCTCCCCACCTTATTTTACAGAAACGTCCAAGATGGAGTCGCGGGGCTCTGCTGAGGCTCGAGGGTCTTGGCTCTTTATGTTTCTTTTTTATCCTCTTGCTAATGTTTCCATCTTTTGAAACATTTATCCAGTATGGGAGGGCAGAACTTCTTAAACTAGGGAAAACTCCGGACTGTACGGCCCGCCAAAGGTGGACTTTATTCCACTCGAAATGCAGCAGATCGCGGTGACTCTCCACCTCCCCCCCTCTGTGGCCCAAGCGGCAAAAGAGGCACCGTAAACAAAATAGGGCTAAGCAAAGCGGAGCGAAGCCCAGCCTGCGCTTGGCTAACATTACTCGCGCATAAACTGGACGAGATCCAACTTCGAATCACCTCACGTAAGATGGACAGCTGTGTGGTGATATTTACAGAGACTTGGCTAGACTATAACACCACCGACGCTAAGGTGAAGCTAGCGGCCGCTCCCTCTTTCGGGCCGACAGGACTACAGATGCAGGGAAGATCAAAGACGGAGGTTTGGCTCTGCATATTCACAACTCATGGAGTACAGCTACGAAAACAATCGTGACTTTCTGCTCCCCCTATCTGGAATATCTGGCAGCGAAGTGTGGACCATTTAAACTGGTGAGAGAACACCAGCTCTGTTATAATTATAGAATGCTACATACCACCAAGAGCTAATGATCCAAGAGCTAGCCCTGGAGGAGCTGTACGGCCTCATCAACAGCCAAATGAACATCAATCCACATGCAGCTGTGATCGTAGCTGGAGACTTTAACCATGTAGAAGTAAAGCTGTTGTGCCCAAATTCTATAAACTCATAAAATTCCCCACCAGACCGAGCAATACATTAGTCCGGGTTTACAGTAACATCCCAGGAGCGTTCAGAGCAAAACCTGGTCCTGGAATGTCGGATCATATTTCTGTGGACCTGATACCAGCCTATAAGCCCCTAATCTGCAGAACCAAACCCACCATCAGAACCATCCAGGTTTGGACCAAAGAGGCCCGGTCAGCCTTACAGGACTGGTTTGAGTAAACAGACTGGGGATTATTCAAAAAGGACACTTCTGGATGTCTGGAGGAATATAAATCATCTGTGCTGTCCTACATTCGCTACTGCATTGATACTGTTATACCCATAAGAACAATCAGGGTTTTTTCCAACCAGAAACCTTGGGTAGGCAGCATGGTGGGGACTTTACTAAAAGTCCGGGATGCAGCAAAAGTCAGGTACACACATTCCAATTAGTCCTAACCATTGAACAGTGCAGTCAGATTCAGTTATTTATTCAAATTTGATAAAAAAGTTTTTCTATCTAAGGAAACCCAGCAGATTGCATCGAGTCAGAGACTTGTAGCAGTCACTCCTCCTGGATGAGCATGTCGAGACAGTGGGCAGTCACTGGCGTTGACTTTGCAGCAATCCCTCATACTAAGCATGCAACATTCAGATCAGGTGACCGACTGTCCTACAGCAGGGCCTGGAGAGAGCTGAGAAAGGGCATCCAACAGGCAAAGTACAGGTACAAACAACAATTGATGTTAGCACTTCACACAGCTCTGCCTCACCTGCAGCACCTATGTTAGGATGCTATTTGTGGACTTCAGCTCAGCCTTCAACACTGTCCTTCCTGACATGCAGGCCATGAAGCTCCGCCACCTTGGTTTATCTGCACCACTTTGCTCGTGGATCGGTGACTTGCTCACCAACAGACCCCAGGTGAGGATAGGGAAACTCACATCTGCCCCACTGATCTTCAACACCGGCACGTCGCAGGCTTTGTGTGCTCAGCCCTGCCCTCTTCACCAGAGGGTGAAGAGGGAAACATGGCTGTGAAGTTCACAGATGACACCACTGTGGTGGGTCTCATATTAAACAATGATGAGATTATAGACAACGTCACAACCTGGCACATTGGTACTCCTGGAATAACCTCATCCTGAACACCAGCAAGACCAAAGAAGTGGATTACAGGAGGTCCAGGAGCAAGGAACACGCTCCCCTACTCATACAAGGGAAGGTGGTGTGGACAACATAAAGTTCATGGGCATTCACACTTCCACTGACCTCTCCTGGACTGAGAACACCTCGCACCTGGTAAAGAAGCCCCAACAACGGCTCTTAAAGTGATCTGGACGCTCTCCTCAGCTACTAACAAACTTTTGCAGGGCCTCGGTGGAAATCATCCTGTGTCTCAGCATGACAGTATGGTACAGGAGCTGCATGGCACAGGAGAGGAAAGACTTAGCAGAAATGGTGAGGGTAGCACATGGGGCTATGAGCTGTTTGTCCCACTTCCACCGGGACGGCGGTTCAGCTGCATTAAATCCAAAACAAACCGACTTAAAAACAGTTTCTTTCCTAGAGCTGTGAATGCAATAGCCATTTTATGACCAATGTCCGTTCATAGGCTGCTCTAGCAACACTAGCAGGAATAGGAGAAGGTAATGTGGTCTGATGAGACAAAAATAAAACTCATCTCCCCGTGTTTGGAGGAAGAAGGACGAGTACAACCCCAAGAACACCATACCTACCATGAAGCATGGAGGTGAAAACATAATTTTCTGAGGATGCTTTTCTGCAAAGGGGACAGGACGACTGCAGCGTATTGAGGGGAGGATAGATGGGGCCATGTATCGGAAGATCTTAGCCAACAACCTCCTTCCCTTAGTAAGGCCATTGAAGATGGTTCGTGGCTGGGTCCATCCCCTGCTGCAGTTTGTGCAAACCTTGTCAAGAACGACAGGAAACATCTGATATCTGTAATTGCAAACAAAGGTTTCTGTACCAGATATTAAGTTTTGTTTTTCTGATGTATCAAGTATTTATGTCATGCAATAAAATGTTAACTACTGAAAAAACACACATTGTGATTTTCTGGATTTTTGTTTTAGATTCTGTCTATATACACTGCTCAAAAAAATAAAGGGAACACTTAAACAACACAATATAACTCCAAGTAAATCAAACTTCTGTGAAATCAAACTGTCCACTTAGGAAGCAACACTGATTGACAATCAATTTCACATGCTGTTGTGGAAATGGAATAGACAACAGGGGGAAATCTTTGGCGATTAGCAAGACACACTCAATAAAGGAGTGGTTCTGCAGGTGGGGACCACAGACCACTTCTCAGTACCTATGTTTTCTGGCTGATGTTTTTACCACACTCGTGGTAGTATGAGACGGACTCTAAAACCCAGGTATGTGGCTCAGGTAGTGCAGCTCATCCAGGATGGCACATCAATGGTTTGCTGTGTCTGTCAGTGCAGTGTCCAGAGCCTGGAGGCGCTATCAGGAGACAGGCCAGTACACCAGGAGACGTGGTGGAGGTCGTAGGTGGGCAACAACCCAGCAGCAGGACCGCTACCTCCGCCTTTGTGCAAAGGCGGAAACCAAAAGGAAGGAGGGGCCCCCCCCCCCCCCCCCCCCCCCCCCCCTTCCCCCCCCCCCCCCCCCCCCCCCCCCCCCCCCCCCCGAACCCCCCCGCGAAAGACCCCAAACAGGCCACAAAAAGTGCCCCCGTGTTCCCTGCCCAAAAAAAAAAAAAAAAAAAAAAAAAAAAAAAAAAAAAAAAAATTAAAAAAAAAAAAAAAAAAAAAAAAAAAAAAAAAAAAAAAAAAAAAAAAAAAAAAAAAACCAAAAAAAAAAAAAAAAAAAAAAAAAAAAAAATTTCCCATGAGGATGGTTGGGGCCCCACGTCCACAAAAAGGGGTTGTGTCACACCCAACCCCCGTGCAGGATGCTTGGATTTTCCAGAGAAAAACCAGGATGGGAAAAATTTTTTGCCCCAAAAAAAAAAGGGGCCCGTGCTCTTCACCGATTGAAAACAGATTCCCCACTGAGCAAAAAGTGACAGAAGTGACAGATTTTGGAGACACCGTGGAGAGCGATCTGCCCGCAAAAAAGCAAAGGGCAATGCTAGACCTCAGTGGCTGGAGTTTTGTCAGCCCGTTCCTCAAGATGAAGACATTGGGAAACTAGGACTGGGCCCGGGCCCCTTTCCCCAGACCTGAATTGAAATTTAGCACATCAGTCTCGTCCATCCCCAAAAAATTTACGGCACCAAAGGGCTGTCCCGGATTTGGGCGGATGCTTTAGTCCAGGTCGGGGAGGAAAACCCCAGGAGGGCCCCCTTCCCCCGTTTTATAGGAGCCCGCCCGGCATTGAGGGAGGTCATACGGCCGTGGAGGCCCCACACAATACTGAAACCTTTAATTTTTACTTGTTTTAAGGACATTACATCAAGGTTGGATTTAGGGTTTTAGTGTGTTTTTTCCCCTTTTAAAAATTTTGTTTTGACTCCAAAACCAGGCCTCCATTTGGGTTAAATAAATTTGATTTTTTCCATTGAAAGATTTTTTTGTGATTTGTTGTCAGACATTCAACTTTGTTAAAAGAAAATGTATTCCCAAAGACAATATTTTCCCCCTTTTAAAATTTAGATCTAAAGGGTGGTTATTTGAGTGTTTTCCCCCATTTTTTGAAAGGGGGGGTTTTTTATAGATATATATATATATATATATTTATATATAAAAATATATCTTTTATATATAGATATAGATAAATATATATATTAAAATATATAATATATTTTATATTTAATATAAATATATATTAATTTATATATGAATAGATATATATTTTATAATATCTAATCTTATATATAGATATTAAAAATATATTTTATATATATATATATATATATATAAAATATTAAAATATAAAAAAAAAAATATATATATATATATATATATATATAAAATTTAAATATTTTTATATTAAAATATATATTGTATAAATACACATTTGCAACGTATCTCCTTTGCATGGAGTTGATCAGGTTGTTGATTGTGGCCTGTGGAATGTTGGTCCAATGGCTGTGCGAAGTTGATGGATATTGGCAGGAACTGGAACATGCTGTCGTATACGCCGATCCAGACCATCCCAAACTTGCTCAATGGGGGACATGGGTGAGTATGCTGGCAATGCAAGAACAGTTTTTTTTTTTAGCTTCCAGGAATTGTGTACAGATCCTTCCAACATGGGGCCGTGCATTATCATGCTTCAACAAGAGGTGATGGTCGTGGATGAATGGCACAACAGTGGGCCTCAGGATCTCCCCACGGTATCTCTGTGCATTCAAAATGCCATCGATAAAATGCACCTGTGTTCGATGTCCATGACATACGCCTGCCTATACCATAACCCCACTGCCACCATGGGCCACTCAATCCACAACGTTGACATCGGCAAACAGTTCACCCACATGACGCCACACACACTGTCTGCCATCTGCCCTCTGCCCTCAACAGTGAAAAACAGGATTCATCTTTGAAGAGCAAACCTCTCCACTGTTCCAGATCCCGTCAAATGTGAGCTTTTGCCCACTCAATTCGGTTATGACGACGAACTGCAGTCAGGTCGAGACCCCAATGAGGATGACGAGCATGCAGATGAGCTTCCCTGAGACAGTTTCTGACAGTTTGTGCAGAAATTCTTTGGTTGTGCAAACCGATTGTTTTAGCAGCTGTCCGGGTGGCTGGTCTCAGATGATCTTGGAGGTGAACATGTTGGATGTGGAGGTCCTGGGCTGGTGTGGTTACACGTGGTCTGCGATTGTGAGGCTGGTTGGATGTACCGCCAAATTCTCTGAAACGCCTTTGGAGACGGCTTATGGTAGAGGGATGACATCCCTGGAGTCAGCATGCCAATTGCACGCTCCCTCAAACGTTGAGACATCTTAGGCATTGTGCTGTGTGATAAAACAGCACATTTCAGAGTGGTCTTTTATTGTGGGCAGCCTAAGGCACACCTGTGCAATAATGTTGCTGTATAATCAGCATCTTGATATGCCACACCTGCCTGGTGGGATGGATTACCTGTATAATAACAATTAACTGAGGCTATCATATATTTATATAATAGCCTCAATTAATTGAGGCTATTATATAATTATTATATAATTATATATTGTTATATATAATTATATATATAGTCAAAGTATATATATTATATAGTTGTTTTTTGTTTGTTACACAATGAAAGGACAAGGAATTCTGATATAAATGAAATAATATTTGCAGGGCTATTAAACTAACACTTTTGGTTGATGACATCGTTTTTGATGGTGTTTGAAAGAGAAATTCAAATCCTACAGAAGTTCCACTCATTCCACAGCCCTTGTTTTAACAAAACCATGGTGCAGTTTAAACATGTTTTTAAAGAAATGAGCATAACTATGCAATGTTATTGGTTTTGCCTCATGTATCACTTCTGTTGCACTGTTAACACAGTATGTTCTCCTTATGAAGAGTTACATGAAAAATCTAAGCTCTCTAAGGTTTAATTTACTGGACCTATATTACTTAACTTGCTTTACTGTGTGACTTTATTTTGACAGGATGTAGTCTCTTCATTGCTTGGGCCACTTTGTATCGTTGCAATCTTGATGTGATGGTGTGGAACGTGGTGTTTTTGGTGGTCAACTTCATGCACTTATTCTTTCTTCTGTACAAGCGCAGGCCGGTGAGTTCTACATTGCCATACCCTGTACTGTCTCTTTGCCATATTTTGTTCAGACTGTTTCTATGTATTTACTGCAGTTGGGGAACAATATGAATATTAAACCTGAATCACAGTCTTAGTTTTTCTATCACTATCTAGACTAGAGAGCAACATATCCTCCAGAGGTTGGCTAATGGTATTCCAACTTTTAGGAATCTATAGGCAGCATCGGGGAACACAGTGCAGGCAATGGTTCTTCATCAAGTTAATAGAATGAGACCAACATTCATAAGAACCAAGGCAACCTTTTTTGCCCTTAGCTTTTTTCCCTATTTAGTGTCTCCTCAAAGGGTTTTTTACAAGCATTATACCCAAGATAACTTATTTGTTTTCATTATTCATTAATTTAAATGATTTATAAGAATTAACTGAGGCTATGATTGTGCTCTTTCAGATTAAGATTGACAGGGAGCTGCGGTCTGTCTACAAGCGGATGTTTGAGCCTCTCCACGTGCAGGAGGCTTTATTTCAAAGGCTTACAGGACAGTTCTGCACCATCCAGATTGTGAAGAAAGGCCAAGCCTATGCTGTTGAGGACAAGACCTCTGTGGATGAACGCCTCAGCATTCTGCTCAAAGGAAAGTATGTGCTATTTGCATGGCTAGCCACAGCCTTTCACACTTCCTGACTGAAGCGTACTCTGAATAATCATGGCTTTTTAACCCTCCCGCAGTCCTGGCTTAGTGCTGGTACAAAGCAATGCAGATGTTACAGGAGGCACCAGAAAGAAATGCCCGAGGGGTTGCTCTGACCCCCGCAGACTTAAAAATCTAGGGCAATGGTCGGAAATGTGATGTCAAGGGCTCCTTGCAGCCAGGCTTGTGGGAAAACCACAAAAAAGACGGGGTAAAACTCGAGTAGCGCACACGGGATCCGTGCGACCCCTCTAGGACTATGGGAGGGTTAAAGAAAATTATAGCAAACGCATTTAATTAAACGACTTTTTAACAAGATTCCACAAATTTCTTTGTGGAATCACACAATTTTGCCCTTTTATGCATCTACTGGTTAATAAGAGGCTAAATATACAAGGTTTTACCAATAAAAAGTTATCATAGACGATCGTTATCATTAGTTTTCTAATGTTTTTGGAACAGGATGAAGGTGTCATATCGAGGTCATTTTCTTCACAACATCTATACCAACTCATTCATCGATTCTCCGGAGTTCAGGTCTACTGAGATGCACAGAGGGGAGAAGTTCCAGGTAAAAAGTTCAAGAAAACATAAAACTGCATATACACCTCCCAATGACAACATCATAATCTACTCAATCCTGAGTAGCTCTCCATGTTGGAGCCAAATAAGCTCTAACCAACCAATACATGGACTAGTTCAGGCCCTCAAAGTAGGCTATGGTATGCAGCACTGAGCTGTAAGAAATGGGTCCTTTAAATCTTGATAGCAGTGAGGTTGGGCCTCCATGGATTGACCTGCTTGCCTAGAAAATAGGTGCATTGATTGAATTGAGATCTGGAGAATTTGGAGGCCAAACTAGCACCTCAAGATTCAAGTGGTGTTACTAAAATCAACTTTTAACCAAAGTTTACCTTAAAATCATCATGCAAAACTGCACACTGAACCCCCAACGAGGCCACCATCTTCCATTATATCGGTATATTTCTGAAGTTCAGTGGGCACTGTAGGTGATTATGGTAGAAACTTTGTAATTGAATCAGGACTGTACTGCTGTGTTCTTACTGATAGGTGACAATAGTGGCAGAGGAGAACTGCAAGTTCCTGTGTTGGTCTCGGGAACGGCTCACTTACTTCCTGGAATCAGACACTTTTCTGAATGAGGTGTTCAAGTACCTGATCGGCAAAGACATCACCAACAAACTTTACTCTCTAAACGATCCCACACTCAGTGATAAAGTGAGTATATCTTTGTACAGGCACAGCCCTGCTTTCTTACTGATGGTGTTCACAGAGCAAATACTGGTGCTGGTTGTTTCCTAGGCAGTGAAAAAAATGGACCGTCAGCCCAGCCTGTGCTCTCAGCTTTCCATGATGCAGATGAGGAACAGCATGGCAAGCACTAGTGACACAGATGATGTCCTTAACCAGATCCTACGAGGAGGATCTACAGGATCATCACTCCGTAAGTATCACTGCCCCTCAACTTAAATGCCACTTTTAGGTCCCTTTACCAGAGGCACAGTTACCTGCCAGGTGCCTAAAAAGTTGATGTAATAGTATATTAAACCCATTGGTCTTTAGAATTTCTAGTAAAATTTAATGTAACGTACGTAACATGATAGAAAAGAGCCCAGAACTTCGTAATTCAACAAAAATACCTCAGACAAAAAATATTAAACAAAATACATAAAAAAGATATGTACCATCACCTCTGACAATAAAAAAAAAATGTCTGCGCAGTCCATACTAACAAATAGGGTCCGATATTTCTTAATTCATCTGTAACTACAACTAAATCCTTCTCAGCAATCTGCTTTTCCATTGCTATATTATTTATAGCTTATTAAGAACTATGTGACTCATTCAACACAGCAACTCACTGTTGCTGTGCGTCAGAACGTGTGCAATTTTTGTGACATAAGATTCCGAGGCAATAGCCGGGAATAAATTACATGTCAAAGCTATCTTACCTGCTTGTAGTGTGTGTATGGTTGCCGTTTCAGGAAAATATCTTCAAATATCTTCACTATTGAAGGGATAAATCCATTCATTTAATATCAAAAACATATCTCTGGTCTTTTAGAAAACAATAGAAAATGTATGTTTAGACTAGGAAATGAGGGTAAACTGCCTTAATTCCTAGATTGAACCCAGGGGATTATTCTGCCCCTTTTTCCATGGGAAGGACTTGTGATGACAGGTTTTATCTGGGAGACGTGGAATGTTGGATGAATGCGGAGACTCGAAGGAAGCTTCAGGCGGACAGCTGAAGGACTGATAACTGCCTTAATCTCATACGGGCCAATGAACCTGGGGGCGAGTTTCTTGGACATTGATTTTAGAGGGATGTCACATGACGAGAGCCAAACCTTCTGACCAGGTTGGTACTGGGGAGCTGGAACCCTTTTCCGGTCTGCATACCTTTTGTTCTGCTCAGTGGTGCGTTGAAGGGCTTGTGCGGTGGCTGTCCAGATGTGTTTGCATCTACGGATGTGATGACATACAGAAGTGACTTTGATCTCTTTCTCGTCAGCAGAAAACAATGGTGGTTGGTAGCCTAGAGAAGCTTCGAAAGTGGAGAAACCTGTGGCAGCAGAAGTGTGAGAATTATGACCATACTCTACCCATGGCAGGAATTGGCTCCAGTCTGTGGTGTTGGTTGATGTTAAACAACGGAAGATGGATTCCAGCTCTTGATTCATCCTCTGTGTTTGACCATTAGACTGAGGGTAATATCCTGAGCTCAGAGATACTTTAGCTCCCAGTGCTAAGCAGAATTGTTTCCAAATCTTAGCTGTAAACTGAGGTCCGCGGTCGGAGAGGATCTCCAGAGGTATACCATGGAGTCTGAACACATGCTTCACCAGAAGTTAAGCTGTCTGAAGTGCAGAGGGTAGTTTTCTGAGGGGAATGAGATGACAGGTCTTAGAGAAACGGTCGACAATAGTGAGTATGGTGATCATACATCTTGAAGTGGGAAGTCTGGTGACGAAGTCGAGGGCTATATGTGACCAGGGGCGCTTAGGAACACAAAGGGGTTCCAATAGTCCTGCGGCTTGTTGGTTAGAGGACTTCTTTCTAGTACAAATAGTACAGGCTTGTACATACTCTTTGACGTCCCTATGAAGGGGCCGCCACCAAAACCTTCTGGAGATGAGGGCGATGGTTCGACTAGAGCCAGGATGGACCGAGAACTTTGATGAATGGAACCAGTGGATCAGGCGGGACCGGACAGTTGATGGGACGTAAGTCTGATTTGGGGGTCCAGTTCCGGGATCTGGTTCTTTTCTGAGGGCCTGGGATACCAAATTCTCCACATCCCACGTGAGGGCATCAACAACACAACTTTGCGGTAGGATGGGAGCAGGCTCCTTGTCAGAGTCGTCCGGGGAGAACTGTCGAGAGAGGGCGTCGGGCTTGATATTCTTGGAACCAGGTCTGTATGAGATCGAGAGGTTAAAACGTGAAAAGAAGAGGGACCATCGAGACTGGCGAGGGTTAATGCGTTTGGCTGCTAGGCTAGGTTTTTATGATCTGTCCATACCACAACTGGGTTTTCAGCGTCCTCCAGCCAATGACGCCACTCCTCCAGGGCCAGTTTTATTGCCAGGAGTTCTCGGTCTCCCGCATCATAATTTCTCTCGGCTGGATTGAATCTGCGGGAGAAAAAGGCACAAGGGTGAAGTTTGCCATCAGAGTCAGAAACTTAGGATAGCACAGCCCCTGCTCTAATATCAGATGCATCAACTTCTAGTCTGAATTGTTTTGATGGGTTAGGATGAATGAGAATGGGAGCTTAACAGAAACTGTCTTTGAGCTTATGAAAAGCAGCATCTGCCGGTGGAGTCCCCTCAAAAGGGTGTTTTGTGGAAGTCAGAGCGGTCAATGGGGCTGCAGTTTGACTGTAGTTTCTGATGAATCTTCTATAAAAATTGGCAAAGCCCAAAAACCATTGAAGCTGTTTACGTAAGTCAGGAGTGGGCCATTCGAGTACAGCCTTAATCTTGTCTGGATCTGAACGAACCTGCCCACCCTCTAGGATGAATCGAGGAAGGTAACAGAGGTCTTGTGAAACTTACACTTTTCAGCTTTTACATATAGACGGTTCTCTAGGAGGCGTTGAAGGACCAAGCGGACGTGTTGTTGATGCTCTGAGAGGTTTCTTGAGTAAATGAGGATGTCATCTGAATACACAAAAACGAAACGATTGATGAAGTCCCTCAGGACATCATTCACAAGGGCCTGAAATACTGCCGGGGTGTTACAGAGGCCGAAAGGCATAACCAGATTCTCAAAATGTCCTAAAGGGGCCTTAGAAGCCGTTTTCCATTCACCCCCCTGGCAGATACGGACAAGTTGGTAAGCATTACAGAGGTCGAGTTTGGAAAATATGGTAGCATCTTGTACAGGTTCGAATGCGGAAGAGATGGGTGGAAGAGGATATTTGTTCTTGATTGTGATAAGATTTAGTCCCCTGTAGTCAATGCATGGACGAAGGGATCCGTCTTTTTTCCCCACAAAGAAAAACCCCGCCCCTAGTGGAGACGATGAGGGACGAATGATGCCTGCAGCTTGGGACTCAGTGATATATTTTTCGAGGGTCTGTCGTTCAGGGCGTGAGACATTAAAGAGTCTACTGGAGGGCAGAGGTGCCCCAGAGAGAAGGTTAATGACGCAGTCGTATGGCCTGTGAGGGGGTAAGGACAGAGCCTTAGTTTTACTGAAGACCTGTTTTAGATCCATGTACTCCTCAGGAACTGAAGTTAAGTCAGGATACTCTGCTGTTCCAGGATCAGGTTCTGGTTGTTTGGGTAGAACATCTGAATGTAAACAGGATGAGAGTCATTTAGTGGACCAGGAACTAATTTGACAGTTAGACCAGTTAAGGACTGGATTGTGCTTCTGGAGCCAGGGAAAACCTAACACTAGGGGATTCTGAGAAACAGAAAACATGAAGAAGAATATCAGTTCATGATGATTTCCAGAGATTATTAATTCTAAAGGCTTGGTCTTGTTTGTGATGTGTTGAAGGTTCTCGCCGTTAATGGCAGAAACCTGGTGAGGGATAGGAAGGAGTTCTGTGTCGATCTGAGCCTGTTCCACCAAGCGTTGGTCGATTAAGTTTTGCTCACTTCCTGAGTCAATGAGAGCCGATAAATGGAGTGAGTCTTGGGAGAACAAGATGGTAGCTGGCATGACGAATCTGTTATTGGTAGGGGTGAAATGGTGGTCCGTCAGGTTCCCCTTTACAACTGGCGGACCCTCTCTTTTGGTCACACTGGGCATGAGGCGATGAAGTGTCCGTGTGTGCCACAGTATAAACACTGCTTGGATTCCATTCTTCGTTGATGTTCCTCTGGGGAGAGCCGAGTCCGACCATTTTGCATGGGTTCTGGAGAAGGTGTATGTGGTTCAGGGCGAGGTGCTGCAGCTGAGCTCAGAGGTGCCTGTGATCTCACAGCAAACCTTTCAAAACGTGACTTTCTTCTATCTATTATCAATTCGAGTAGCTAAAGGTATAAATTCATTTAGAGTCTTGGGTTCATCTAGCAAAACTAACTCATCCTTCAAAGATTCATCAAGGGACTGGAAAAAAGCGGCTTTAAGAGCACAGGTATCCCAACCTGAAGCAGCTGCTAGTGTACGAAACTCTATAGAAAACTTAGAAATTGGTTTGTTTCTTTGTTTTAACGCCCACAGACGGCGGGTTGTATTGGTCTGATCTAATTCGGTGTCAAAAAATCTGCTTGAATTCACTTATAAAATCATTATAAGTGCACCCGAAGCGGTTATGATCGGTAAAGCGAGCCTCAGCCCATCTTAGTGCCTTTCCAGAAAGAAGTCATAAAATAAAAGAGATTTTAACGTCATCATGGGGAAAGGTTTGTGGAGAGCGATTAAACACTAGAGAGCACTGTAGGAGGAAACCTCCACAACTACCAACCTCACCGGAAAACTTATCCGGATTGGGGGAAATGACGTCACGGAAATGAGGAAGATGCTGTGAGACGGCAGACTCAGCGACGCCCTCTGGTGCAGCGAGGTTTAGACTGTGTAGAGCATGCTTTAGTAAAGAGGACATCTGTTCAATCTGTTGGTTTGTGTGGCGTTGTTGTTCCAGGAGGGATCGAAGTGAGTTTCTGTGGGACTGGATCTGGAGGCTATGATCTGAAGGAGACCTCCTGAGTGTATCTGCTGGGCCAGATTGGCCTGAGTTTTCTGTCATCGTTTTTCTTGCTGCTTTGACCCACATGCAGAAATACACTCACGGAAACAGGAAACGTTTTAACAAGTTTATTAAGAAATATTTTGTTTGCTGGAGAAACAGGAACTCGCCGCTGTATGGAGAAGGGATCAATGGTAAGTGACAGGTAATATTCTGGGTTGTTGATCTTGATATACTTTTGCTTACAGAGGGTAATTAGGAGATCCGCCAAGGGGAAGGAGAAGTGAGATGGTGGAAAACTCCGGGAGCATGTCGGGTAAGTAAAAGGTCCAGGTAATTCTGTTTTACTTGCACTTGGGATGGAGGTGGCACCAGGTGGATGATCTTGGAGGGGAGCACGGTGGAGGTTGAGCCAGGTTCGTTCACAGAAGCCTGAGGAGACTTTAAACTCGAATGCAGCCAACTAAGAAGATCCGTGAAATTCTTTTGCAGAGAGAGAGAGTCTGCATCTTCTGCATACACAGACTGGATAAGAAGCTCGGAACTGGAGGTAACCTTAGAAGGAGGACACGAGAAGGTAAGTACTCAGAAAATAATCACAAGGAGACTTGTCTTGGCCAGCTAGAGTTACCACTGCAGGTTAACACTCAGGCACCGGAGCTTAAGCTCCTCTCCTGATGAGGCTGATGGAGAACACCTGTGGACTCAGCTCCTACCGTGCGTCTGGTGGCATCTAGAGGTTGGATGGGGTTAGTGCCAGGTAAAACAGGTGAACAGAAAGAAACTCCCAGAACTCCAACAGTTACCCTGTTTTATTGTCTTATTTTTTATTATTCTTTACATTGAGCCAATATCACAACCAGAGACAGAGAACCCAAATTCAGCCAAACAGAAAGTGATAAGTAAAAAGATTTATTCAGAAACTCAGGATCAGAGAGCAGAAGAACAGCAGTCAGCTTCCAGGAACCACTGAGAACAGAGAGACTAGTTAGTGGCTGAATAAAACTCAGGATTTGCAAGGAGTTAGATAAAGCCACTAACCTTCTCAGTCTGGTGATGAGGCACAGAATCCAGAGGAGGAAGAGATCCAGACAGTTAATGAGGAAGCGTCCAACAGACTGAAGTCGGATTGCCGACTGATCCAAATCCTCCGGGTAACCAGCTGACGCTGTGACAGGAACACAGAGAGCTGTGATTGTCCTCTTGACAATAAATCCAGGCAGACTAGAGAGCCAGGCGGGCTCAGGCTGAATAAACCAGTAGCTAGGCTGAGACGTAAATCCAGGGACAGAAACAGGGTCGAATTCCAGGACTAGAGGCGTCAGACAAGGGTCAGGCAGAGACATAAAACCAGAGGCAGAAAACAGAGTCGAAATCCAAAATCCAATCGGTCAGACAAGGAGCAGGCAAGAGGGAAAAATCCGTAAGGCAAGGCAAGGTCATGGAACAAGATCAGTCAGGAAGGAACGCTGGATAAGTACTACTCACAAATGATCTGGCACCGTCTGCCTGTCAGAGGGCTGTATATAACTGCAGCCCCACAGGTGTGTGGCATGACGGTGATTGCGCAGCAGCGCAGCAGCAGACAGGTGAAGCAGATGAGTTGATTGCATGAGTGAGAGCAGAGCAGGCAGACGGGCCAGAATCATAACAGCCAATGCATGTACGGATTACTACAGTACAATACAAAATATATAAACAGCATAATCGTCAGGATCTGCCATTTTGGGTTTTTTAATTTACTTTTTCTCTGTCAGATGTTTTTCTGTTTCTTCTAGATTAGTTGTTTACTGTTTAGTTATCACTACCTAGATTCTTGTGTTCTTGTGTTCCCCTTCAGATATGCTTTTCCTGGATTTTTTTATTTCAGTTCAGTTCTCTTTTTCAGTCTCTCATGTTTATTTCCTTTCTGTCAGGTCATTAGTTGCTGTCTGTCACTCAGTGTTTTGTGTTAGTGTACTTTTCTCAGTTAGGTTTCCTCATGTCATCAGGTTACTTTTTGTTAGTTGTTACTTTCCAGATTCCTATACTTTATGTTTGTTAACAGTTTCCTTCTGTTCCCTAAGTTTTGTTATCTAGTTTTGGTTTCCCCGTAAATTAGTTTTCTTCAGATACATTCCTCCTCAGTTCCCTGCAGCTTGCTCCTCACACCTGTTCAGTATTCATCTGACTACCTGCCTCCTTTTCTCATTGGTTCCACATTGCACTGCCCTCTGTTTAAAAACTCACTGATTCTCATTGTCACTTGCTGGTTCCTCCCGTTAACCTTGCTGTTCCCTGCTGATTATCCGCGTCTTCCTTTTGTCAACCCATGTTGACAAAAGGAAACCTTTTCATTAAAAGAAGAACCTCATCATGCTGCTGCCCAGTGTTTGCCTGTGTTTTGACAATAATTTGCCCACAAAAATATCAACTTACCTGGTATAGAACCGGATTGCGTCTTCTGAGCCTGCAAAGCGCTCCAAAACAGATCCGCAGCTGCATCCCTTCCACTTGGCTCTGTAGCTGTTCAATTCTAAAGCTAACTTTAGAATTATAGCGTGAGAAACACGAACATCGAGGTACACAACAGTGTAGCGATGATCTGCTCACCCGCTGATAGCATAGTTGCTTCCTCTGGACAATTGACATACTTATTTCTTTCCACTGCTTGCTATCAAAACAACCCAACCTAAATGGCAGGGACGTTTACCTTGGAGTTTTTCGACCTCACAACTTTTGACCAGAAGTTAGCGGTAGCCATATTGTGTACACAGCCAATGAAGTAGGAAAACACAATAATATGTATGCTGTGACTAATGACACCACCTCCTACCCAATCAGTGACCAACAGTCTTCTGACGTCGCGTTTTCAGCACCACTTAGCATGGTTAGAACCGCATCCAACCAGGTACTAAAATAGATATTTCCACTTAACCATTACTAATGGAAAAGCTTAATAAGCGAGTAGAGCTGTACCAAACTCTGCTGAGTCTGGACTGGTGGAAAAGGGGCATTAGACAGAGACCATTACACTTACATTTAGAAGTCATTTGAAATAGAGAAGGCCCTTTGACTCTTATTTTGTGCCCCTGCAGTGTTTCCTGATATCACAGTGCTTTATAGTGAAAAATTGATTGTTGACAACAAAATTGAGGTTACTAATCTTTGACAAGCTGACAATGGCTGAACACTACTCCAAAGAAAAGATAAAAACTAAATCCACACTTTTGTACTGTGAAGGTAAATATTTTACCCAGCAGAATGTCTGTGATTACCAGACTTGGCAAGACCAGTGCAGAATCAAAGATGTCAGCTCAATGCTTATTGATTAAAAACATATCAACAGGCTTCTTGAATTAACTTAATATTTTCTGCACCAACAACCATCCATCTTGAAATTGCTAGAATCATATATCAACAAAAGCTTCATCAGACTTTGCAATGAGTGAGAATAAAAGATCCCTGGCAACCATTCCACACTGACCAGTAAGAGATCCAATCAATCTAACTTTCCACAGGACTTAGTGGAAAAACATTGCTGTGCCAAGGTCAGTGACATTTAATTCCTGTAAATAGAAACCTCTCTGAACTATACTAAAGAAATATGTGAGCAATATAAATATAAACAATATAAAAACTGAAAAAAGTGAAACAACTAAAATCAGCAAAATTCTAAATACAATTAAACACCATAAAATCTTTTAAAGAGGAATGTTTTCAGTCCTTTCTGAAAACTCACTGTAGTCTGTGGCATCCTCGGATGGTTGGGGAGGACGAGGTGACGTGGTGCAGCACAGCGGAAGGCCCTGTTGCCCATCGTGTACAGTTTTGTCTGGGGGGGGAGAAAGAGACGGTAGGAATTAGCAGAGTGGAGGGATCATGTTGATGTGTGAGTAGTAAGCAGTTCTTTGAGGCACTATGGATCGTTGCCGTAAATGGATTGGTTGGGTAGTAAGGAAACGTTTAAATCTCATTAAATCATTTAGATCTCACAATAAACAGGTTTCTAGGATTTTCTTTTTTCACCTCTAGAACATTGCCAAAATTAGAAATATCCTATCCAGGAGTGACACTGAAAAACTAGTCCATGCATTTGTTACTTCAAGGCTGGACTATTGTAATTCTTTACTATCAGGATGTCCAACATATACAGTTAAAAGCCTTCAGCTGATCCAAAATGCTGCAGCAAGAGTTCTAATGAATGTAAAATAAAGAAACACAACATTTCTCCAATTTTTGGCTTCCCTTCATTGGCTCCCTGTTAAATCCAGAATAGAATTTAAAATTCTCTATCTCACATATAAAGCCCTTAATGATCTATCTCCATCATACAGGGGTTGGACAATGAAACTGAAACACCTGGTTTTAGACCACAATAATTTATTAGTATGGTGTAGGGCCTCCTTTTGCGGCCAATACAGTGTCAATTCGTCTTGGGAATGACATATACAAGTCATGCACAGTGGTCAGAGGGATTTTAAGCCATTCTTCTTGCAGGATAGTGGCCAGGTCACTACGTGATACTGGTGGAGGAAAACGTTTCCTGACCCGCTCCTCCAAAACACCCCAAAGTGGCTCAATAATATTTAGATCTGGTGACTGTGCACGCCATGGGAGATGTTCAACTTCACTTTCATGTTCATCAAACCAATCTTTCACCAATCTTGCTGTGTGTATTGGTGCATTGTCATCCTTATACATGGCACTGCCTTCAGGATACAATATTTGAACCATTGGATGCACATGGTCCTCAAGAATGGTTCGGTAGTCCTTGGCAGTGACGCGCCCAGGGAATGGGGCAAGGGAATGCCATGAAATGGCAGCCCAAACCATCACTGATCCGCCCCCATGCTTCACTCTGGGCATGCAGCAGTCTGGGTGGTACGCTTCTTTGGGGCTTCTCCACACCGTAACTCTCCCGGATGTGGGGAAAACAGTAAAGGTGGACGCATCAGAGAACAATACATTTTTCACATTGTCCACAGCCCAAGATTTGCACTCCTTTCACCATTGAAACCGACGTTTGGCATTGGCATGAGTGACCAAAGGTTTGGCTATAGCAGCCCGGCCGTGTATATTGACCCTGTTGAGCTCCTGACGGACAGTTCTGGTGGAAACAGGAGAGTTGTGGTGCACATTTAATTCTGCCGTGATTTGGGCAGCCGTGGTTTTATGTTTTTTGGATACAATCCGGGTTAGCACCCGAACATCCCTTTCAGACAGCTTCCTCTTGCGTCCACAGTTAATCCTGTTGGATGTGGTTCGTCCTTCTTGGTGGTATGCTGACATTACCCTGGATACCGTGGCTCTTGATACATCACAAAGACTTGCTGTCTTGGTTACAGATGTGCCAGCAAGACGTGCACCAACAATTTGTCCTCTTTTGAACTCTGGTATTTCACCCATAATATTGTGTGCATTTCAATATTTTGAGCAAAACTGTACTCTTGCCCTGCTAATTGAACCTTCACACTCTGCTCTTACTGGTGCAATGTGCAATCAATGAAGACTGGCTACCAGGCTGGTCCAATTTAGCCAAGAAACCTCCCACACTAAAATGACAGGTGTTTCAGTTTCATTGTCCAACCCCTGTACATCAGAGATCTGATTGTTCCATATATTCCTAACAGAGCACTTCGTTCTCAGACTGCAGGTTTACTGGTGGTTCCTAGAGTCTCTAGAAGTAGAATGGTAGGCAGATCATTTAGTTATCAGGCTCCTCTCCCGTGGAACTAGCTCCCAGTTTTAGTCAGTGAGGCAGACTCCCTGTCTACTTTTAAGGCTAGGCTTAAGACTTTCCTTTTTGAACTTATAGTTAAGTGGCTAAGGTTATCCTGAGCTATCTCTGTAGTTATGCTGCAACAGGCTTAGACTGCTGGAGGACATAATGACCATTTTCACTCTCTGCAACATTCTCAAACTACTCTCCAGTTTTGCATTATTTGCTGTTATTTCAGCTTCTAACGTTTTCTCGTAATGTTTACTCTGTTTTTTTCTCTTTCTAAAAGCTACATCTGGCCAGGTTCTGTGTTTAGCTGTGGTACCTTCCTGGAGGGAGAAATTGGCCAAGCTGCTGCTGCCAACAACTTAATGCTCACCTTATAGAGATGATCCACTTAGCCCTGTCTTTCAGTGTTAAACCCTGTCTCTCCTAGACATAGCTACTGGCTGAGCTTCTACTGTGACTAACTGTATGTGCTCTCTTTCATACTCTAGACTTGAAAACTGGCACAGAGTCTGCTTAGCTGTCTTTCTCTCCTAGATGAAGCCACTAAAGGAGCTATAACCTTTATTGTTTTACTTTTCTTTCCTGTGGAAAGTACTACTGGATCAGTGCTTCTATGTTCTTTTTGTGTCATTGCTCTGTTCTTTCAAACCCCCAGATGGCCGCTCACACTGAGTCTGGTTCTGGTTCTGCTGGAGTTTTCCTCTCCACTGTCGCAACATGCATGCTCAGTATGAGGGATTGCTGCTAAGTCAACGCACATGACTGTCCACTGTCTCTACATGCTCATCCAGGATGTGTGAATGCTGCAAGTCACCGACTAAATGCAATCTGCTGGGTTTCCTTAGATAAAAAACTTTTAACCAATTTGAATAATAAACTGAATTTGACTGCACTGTTTGATAGTTAGGATTAATTGGAATCGATGTACCTGACTTGAAATCTGTATGATTCAACACATGTCATCTCAAGTGTCTTGAAAAGACATGTGTTATAAACAAAACTGAATGGAATTGAAATTGAATTTAGTTGAATTGAAACCCTGTATTCAATATAGAGTGAGATGGAAAGCCAGTGAAGGGATTTAAGGATTGGGGTGGTCATATTTCCTTTGCTTCATCAGGATCTGAGCTGTGTTGACAGTAGTCAAGTTTTGAGGAAATGAAAGCATGAACAAGTTTTTCAGTATTGTAAAAGGAGTTTAATGGATGGAGTTTGGAGATGTTTTTGAGATGAAAGAGGGAGGTCTTGCAGAAGTGTTTGATGTGAGTCACTGTGGAGGACAAGGTAATGTTGTGGCCAGAGAAGATTATGGTGGAATCTATAAGTTAATTTGATGTGGGGTTCCAAATAGAATAGCTTCTGTTTTTGCCATGTTTATTTGGAGAAGATTTATGTTTATCCAGGCTTTTACTTCCTAAAGACAGGTGGTGAGAGTGAAGAGTGATGGTGATGAACCTGGAGAGAGGTGGGGGTCTGTTTTAATGTAGAGCTGCATATCCTCTGCAGAAGAATGAAAAGAAATCCTGTGGTGAGTGAGGCCCAGGGACTGACCCTTGAGGGACTCCATAGGTCACTGCTTGAGTCCAGGATCTTTTGCGTCGTGCTGTTCCGGTCAAATGAGACCAACACAGAACTTTTTGGCCTACATGTTTAAATCAGTCATAGTGGTTAAGACTGGAACCATTTCAGAGCTGTTTTGGTCAATCCTGCAGTGTTGAAACAGGTGGAGAAGAATGCCATTATCCACAGTTTTAAAAGCTGCACTCAGGTCCAGGAGGATGGGTAGGGAGGGAGACCCAGCATCTGGAATGTACTGGAATGTGGACAAATTCCTGTAGTTTTCGTTCTTCAGATTACTGTCCGTTGAGTACATTGCATTGGACCAAAATCCAGGGAAAAAAGTGCCTGTTAGCAGACACCTAAAAGGAATTTATTAAAGCATCAATAACCAATTCCTGTGAGAAATACTGGATAGATGTAGAAAATTAATCTTCATCAAACCTTCTTAACTCAGATATCATCATCACACATTCACGTACCCATATACCTATAAATTCATATATGGAACATCATCAATTCAGAATTCTCATCAATTCTTATAGATTAGGTAAATACCTCCATCATAAGGTTTGAAACTGTAAACATTCAGGAAATTGGCAAAGCAAAGTTTTAGGTCACATGAATACACCTAAAACTGATGTCTGTCTATCGCTAGAAACACACATCTGGAACCTTTGTGGTCATTATTGATAGTAATTAGGCAAAAAATGGGCAGAGAGAGAAGGGGGGAAGACATGCAGCAAATGTCTAATGGTTTGGCACTGAATTCTGGATGGCTGCCTCGGGGACTGCAGCCTCTGTATATGGGGTGCCCGCTCTACTGCTATACCATGGATATTTAAAACAAAGGACTAATAATAATAACAATAATAATAGAATTTATTTGTATAGCGCTTTTCTAAAAACCCACATTACACTTTACAAGAATCAAGCAATATTACAAAAAGAGTAGTTAATTACATCATAGAAATGAAGGAAGAATAAAACACAATAAATACAGAGGACTGGACTTTAAAAACAAAAAAAAAAAAACAAGCATAAAACAGGACATTAATCATACATTAATAGCTGTTCTGAAAAGGTGAGTTTTTAGAGAGATTTGATTTGAATATGGATAGGTCTGTACAGTCACGAATGTGTTTGGGGAGAGAGTTCCAGAGGGTGGGATCAGCTATGGAGGAGGCTCTGTCTTGGCATCAGAGGAGCGGAGGCTGCAGGGAGGAGTGTGATGGTGGAGCAGGTTGGTAAGGTAGCATAGGGCTCGGTTATGGAGGGCTTAAAGAGATATGGACTGTAACAATATCTTTTCTGCTGAATTCATAATAAAAAGGGTTAACCATTTTGATACTTAAGTACACTGTTTTACCCATAACATCTACATTACTAATTCTGAAAGCAGATTTATCATAGTTAATACAACAATAAACAATAATCACATCAGTAATGCATTTGTTTTTAATCCAAGTAATAATGCGTTTTTTTCTTTAATTCATTTTCCACTCTATATGGAACTTCAAATCTACGAAGACATGGCGGTCCACCTAAAGTGGTTGTATCAATCAGAGAAGCAGCCAAGGAGTTGAAGAGATCCTCAGCTCAGAATTTGCCAAACCAATTGCTCTTCACGACTTTTACAGATGGGTGGTAGAAAGAAAAGCATTGAGATTTGGGTTTAAAGTTAGCAGTACATCATGTAGGTGTCACAGGCAACATTTAACCCTAACCCTAAAGATTTCGGGTCTGATGAGACCAGAGTTGGAACTTTTTGGACTACATGTGGAACATTATGTGTAACAGGAAAACTTAAGTGTATGTTACCCACAACACATCGTTCCCACGTGAATTAGGCAAAATCAACCATGGGGAAGATTTCAGCAGCAGGTATGTTGAATTTGGTCGTTGTTGGAATCATTGGAACTGATTTACAGGGTAGAGATTTACCCTTCAGCAGCATAACGATCCTTAACATGTGGCCAGGTCTACAAGGGCATGGTTATGTTAAAAAATAAAAGGAACATTTTCTTTTTAATATGTATATCCTCTCTGGCTCAACTAACGAAAATAGTAGGCACTTGTGATGATTGACAGTATTAGACTTTTTTAAGCGAAGAAGCTGTATTTTGGTTTGGGAGATCCCAAGTTCGATCGACCATAAAACCCTTGTTTTTTAGTTAGGTTGTCACAGATATATGCTGATTTAAAAAGCCTTTTTAAAGAGTTTAAAGAGGGTACCTGGGATGCTGCTTGTACAAATGGTAGGGAGCCTCATTGTAACGATAGATTGTGTAACACCTCTATTTGCATGTCGCTGCTTCAGACTAGTAAGTGGGAGAAGTCTTCATCTTAATAGTGTAATGCAGCACCACGTTTTCTGTTGCATTTGATCTGATTTACAGTGAATAAGATGCAGCACTGTTATTTCATTAATTTCAGTTTAAAAATATTAATCTTAAAAGCAAATTAAGATAAAGCTTACATATATCACTTAAAAAACATTTTAATCATAACTGTCAGATCTGGATAGATCATGTGTGAAACTTGGGGTGAGTTGAACTGAAGCAACTCAGACAATAAGGAGGATGGGACTAACATTTTACATTTACTTTCAATATCTGTTTAATTTGTTCTTTCAAAAAGTATAAAAAAGAATGAACCAAGACTTGACAAGTATGTCACACTGCAGGGTTTGATCAGATTTTTGTCCTTTAAAAACTGCCAGATCTAAATTCATTTCAATTAATTCAAAAATACTTTATTCATCCTAAAGGGAAATTAAATGTTGTTGTAGCTCATATTATGCAGGTTTCTTCAAAGAGTCGTAGATGTTGATGACTGTGGGCAGGAAGGATCTCCTGTAGCGCTCTGTCTTCCAGCAGATCTGAAGAAGCCTCTGACTGATGACACACTGTTGTTATACAACAGTCCATGAAGAGGATGCTCAGGGTTCTCCATGATGTTCCTCATTTTATGAAGAATCATTTGTACAATGATCACCAGAGGTTCCAGAGGAGTCCCCAGAACAGAGCTAGCCTTCTTTATTAGCTTGTTGAGCTTGTTCAAGTCCCTTGGTGTGATGCTGCTACCCCAGCAGATGTTAGCAGAAGAGATCACACTCTTCACAGTAGACTTATAGAAGATATGCAGCATCTTGCTGCAAACACCGAAAGACCTAAGCTTCCTCATAAAGGACAGTCTGCTTTGTTCCTTCTTGTAGACAGCTTCACAGTTGCATTTCCACTCCAATCTGTTGTCAAGGTGAACACAGAGGTATTTATACTCCTCCACCACCTCCTCTGCTTCTCCCATAATGGAATTAGTATCTAACCTATTCTTGTTTCTCTTAAAATCTACAATCATCTCCTTTGTTTTATTCACGTTGTTCAACATGAGATGATTGTTTCTACACCATGCCTCAAAGCTGTCCACCAGCTCCCTGTACTCAGCTTCTTCTCAATCTCTGATCCACCCCACGACTGCAGAATCATAAGAGTATTTCTGCAGATGACAGGAGTCTGTCTGATACTGGACGTCTGAGGTGTACAGAGTGAAGAGGAAGGGTGAGAGTACAGTCCCCTGTGGTGGTCCTGTGCTGTTGACTAATTGGTTTGACACACAAAGCTTCAGTCTCCCAGACTGTGGTTTGTCAGGTAGTCTTTGATCCAGGAGATTGTTGAGGCCTCCACCTGAGTCTTCTGGAGTTTCTGACAAAGCAAATCAGGTTGAATTGTGTTAAATGCACTGGAGAAATCAAAGAACATGATCCTCACAGTGCTGCTGCTTTTCCAGATGACAGTGGGTTTGTTGAAGCAGGTGTATGATGGCATCTTCAACTCCAACTAAAACAAGCAAAATGCAGGGGGTCCTGATAGTTTTTTTTTTTTTTTTGGTTACTCAGGTGGGGCAACTGGTGACTCTGGGACCTTCAAAATGTGGGATGTTAGGGCAACAGCTCTATAGTCATTAACTACTGATAGGTGAGTTTTGTTTGGTACCATAACAAGACAGGAGGTCTTCCACAATACTGGAACCTTCTTCTGGGCCAGACTAAGGTTGAAGAGGTGCTGCAGAATCCCACAGAGCTCCTCTGCACAGGCCTTCAGAACTCTAGGGCTGTCACGATCTGGACGTGCAGCCTTGTCCTGGTTCAGTCTTTCCAGTTGTCTCTTCACCTGACTTCTTGAGACACACAGGGGGAAGGGGGGGGGGGGCATTGGCTCCACTTGCTTCTCGTTCAGTCGGGCTACCATGGAATGGTTTACATCAAAGCATATTCATGTGTTACAATGGGTTTAGTCAGTGTCTAGATCTATGTTCACCTGGGAACCAGGGGAGGCACAGAGTTTAGGAAGACAGCCGGGAGGTCGTCCCGATGAGGCACAGAGCTCAAGAGAATAGCTGGGAGGCAGGTGACAAGGGAGCAGGGACCTAGGAGGCTCGCGACGAAGGAGCAGGTGCCTTGGAGGCCGGCATCGTCTGAGAACGTGCCTTGGAGGCCGGCCATAGAGCGTAGAAGACCCTCTGGGAACCCTGTCTGGAGGACGGCCACAGAGAGGACCAGGACATCCTGGAAAGAATCCCGTAAGGTGGTCAACTGAGTGGTTAGGCTGGACACGGAGGAGCTCTGGAGACCTGAACTCACGGAGGAACTCTGGAGACCTGAAACCACAGAGAAGCTCTGGAGACTTGACAACCACGGTGGAGCTCTCGAGGCTTGGAACCATGGGGCAGCAAACTCAGTAGAGACACCCAGACGTCCCTTTCCCCAGCCACCTCCACCAGCTCCTCCAGGGGGAGCCCAAGGCGTTCCCAGGCCAACCGGGAGACATAGTCCCTTCAGCGTGTCCTGGGCCGTCCCCTGGGCCTCCTCGGCACAGCGTCCCCATTACTGCGGCAGCCGTACCGATCCGTCTGTTGATCTCCCGCTCCATTCTACTCTCACTTGTGAACAAGACCCCAAGATACTTAAACTCCTCCACTTGAGGGAGGAACTCCCCTCCAACCTGAAGAGGACATGCCACCCTTTTCCAGTTGAGAACCATGGCCTCGGACTTGGAGGAGCTGATCTTCATCCCAGCCGCTTAACACTCGGCTGCGAACCACCCCAGCGCATGCTGTAGGTCTTGGCTATTGGGGGCCAGCAGGACCACGTCATCTGCAAAAAGAAGAGACGAAATCCACTGGTCCCCAAACCAGATCCCCTCAGGCCCTTAGCTGCACTTAGAAATCCTATCCATAAAAGTTATGAATAGGACCGGGGATAAATGGCAGCCCTGCCGGATGGCCCCTAATAAAGGGCCCCCAACTCCGTACTCCTGGAGCACCCCCCAGCCTGGGCCTGGCTCCAGGGTGGGACCCCGGCTCCGCCGTACCGGGCGACGTCACGTGCTTCGGATTGTATGTTTCTCATGAAGGTGTCTTGAACCGCTCTTTGTCTGGCCTGTCACCCAGAGCCTGTTTGCCATGGGAGACCCTACCAGGGGCCTTTAAGCCCCAGACAACATAGCCTCAAGGATCATTCGAGCACTCAAACAAAAGGTGGTGGAGGGGTTTGAGTGTGAGGAATAAAACCCCACCACCTTAAAACACAGGGTTTTATTCCCTTTATTTCCTGGTTCCTAAGAGAAGTGAGGAATGAGACCTATTCTTGATTTGCCCCTATTCAACAAACCAATCATGGAGAGAAAATTCCACATGCTGGTAATACAACAGGTGCTGGAAAATTTTCTCAAGAGCGACTGGTTCACCTCCATAGATCTGAAAGACGCATATTTTCACATCCCTATCATTCAGAAACATGGCAACTATCCCCTTTCAGGGGAACCCGTATCAGTACAACCACCTGCCATTCAGTTACTCGGTCGCCCCATGCAAAATTCTCCAAATGCGTGGAGACGGCACTCCGGCCGCTGCACACAGCAGGGTTGAGGCTCCCTTTTTTTGTCTGACCTGCCTTTACTACCTTGATCCAGAGAGGAAGCAGCTGTGCAGACGAGGACCCTGGTGGCACATCTAGAAAACTTGTGTTTTTTCAGATGAGAGTTCTGTTCTCCCATCCGAGATTATTATTATCTGGGGTGGACTTAAATTCAGCCACACTTCTGTTCTCAGAGTTCTGATGAAATTATTATTATTTCACTGTGCTTTTATGTCGGTGCACTCTGTTGCCTGCAGGCTCAAAGTGAGAGCATAATTATCTCCCAGCCATGGTGTGTGACCTCTGTTATTATTGTCTCTATGGCTGAGTTCCATCAAGCCTCCTTGTGATCAGAAATTATTTCCTCTGCTATTGCGCTCACAGCACGCAGGGCTTGTTGCACTGTGCCATCATGCATGATTCAGCAGGTGATTGGTTTTATCCTCCACCTTAGAAGTTGTTGATTGGCTCTGTCCATTGTTAGACTGTCACATATTGTGACCTTGTCATCACTATTCACAGCAGCAGGTCTGGGCTCTTGGAGCTATTCTGGCCTAGCAGATGTTTATAGCTTTGGTTGGATGGACCCATTGAAGTGTACACCACATCCTGCGTTGCCTTTGACCCACCAGCGATAAACTTAAAGGGCAAAGCCTATACGAAATAGAACCTTGGTTATATATTGTACTATACTCATAGTATCTTTAAAACAATGTTTTAAAGATACTATGATACTAAGATAAACAATGTTTTTGTCACCTCTAGGTTTAAATGTGCATTGATCTGTGCACTGAGGAGCATAAAATGCATGTGAATTATCTAAGGAACACTTTCATTCTGACTGAAAAGACAACAGTGTCAGATCAGCAGATTAATTCCTAACAAGTCAGTTGTGATGATTCCTAAGGTGGACAAGTTGTAGACAATCACACATGTCTAAAATAGCTGCGTAATTGTGGAACGATGGCAGCTTTGGCACAGCTATAGGACATTGCTGATGGAAGAAGTCGGAGGGAGCGATTTTTTTAAGAGGTCCTACCGACCTGCTTGCACATAATGATGCATGACTTATTAGCCAGTTCAGATTGCCCAGGGCAATTATTTTGGAGCTTTGCACTGAGTTGGCCTAGTGTTACAGACGGAAAACATAAACCTGCATTGCAGGTGCCAGTTCAAGTTTTTACTACAAATGGAGCTTTTCAGAGGGAGCTGACTGACAGGTCGAGTATGTAACAGTCATCCCTGAGCCGTGCCATGCCAGCCATATGGGGCGGCCTCATCCATATGTTGTTTATATATATAAAGATCCCCTAAACTGTGGTTCTCATTTGCAGCAAGGAGCCTATTTCTGAATGTAATTAGAGCTATGACTGCATTAATACTGCTATAAGGGCTCCAACTGGAAGTTAATGTCATTTTGCGAGAGAAAGCATTTTAATTCAATATATTTGCAACCTATTTGAGATGCGCAAATGTGTCTCACAAATAAAATGGCATGTTGGCCTCTTCAACTCATGATTCCTTTTATAGTATAATAGTAATTGTAAATATTCTACACTCACCGGCCACTTTATTAGGTACACTTTGCTTGTACCGGGTTGGACCCCCTTTTGCCTTCAGAACTGCCTTAATCCTTCGTGGCATAGATTCAACAAGGTACTGGAAATATTGCTGAGTTTGGTCCATATTGACATGATAGCATCACACAGATGCTGCAGATTTGTCGGCTGCATATCCATGATGTGAATCTCCCGTTCCACCACATCCCAAAGGTGCTCTATTGGATTGAGATCTGGTGACTGTGGAGGCCATTTGAGTACAGTGAACTCATTGTCATGTTCAAGAAACCAGTCTGAGATGATTCATACTCTATGACATGGGGCATTATCCTGCTGAAAGTAACCATCAGAAGATGGGTACACTGTGGTCATAAAGTGACGGAATTGGTCAGCAATAATACTCAGGCAGGCTGTGGCGTTGACACGATGCTCAAGTGGTATTAAGGGGCCCAAAGTGTGCCAAGAAAATATCCACCACACCATTACACTACCACCACCAGCCTAAACCGTTGATACAAGGCAGGATGGATCCATGCTTTCATGTTGTTGACGCCAAATTCTGACCCTACTATCTGAATGTCGCAGCAGAAATCGAGACTCATCAGACCAGGCAACGTTTTTCCAATCTTCTATTGTCCAATTTTGGTGAGCCTGTGCAAATTGTAGCCTCAGATTCCTGTTCTTAGCTGACAGGAGTGGCACCCGGTGTGGTCTTGTGCTGCTGTAGCCCATCCGCCTCAAGGTTCGACATGTTGTGCATTCATAGATGCTCTTCTGCATGCCTTGGTTGTAACGAGTGGTTATTTAAGTTACTGCTGCCTTTCTATCAGCTTGAACCAGTCTGGCCATTCTCCTCTGACCTCTGGCATCAACAAGGCATTTGCGCCCACAGAACTGCCGCTCACTGGATATATTCTCTGTAAACCCTAGAGATGGTAGTGCGTGAAAATCCCAGTAGATCAGCAGTTTCTGAAAAACTCAGACCAGCCTGTCTGGCACCAACAACCACGCCACGTTCAAAGTCACTTAAATCACCTTTCTTCCCCATTCTGATGCTCGGTTTGAATGGCAGCAGATCGTCTTGACCATGTCTACATGCCTAAATGCATTGAGTTGCTGCCATGTGATTGGCTGATTAGAAATTTGCGAGCAGTTGGACAGATGTACCTAATAAAGTGACCGGTGAGTGTAATTATAATAGTTGTGTTGGAAACAAACAACAATTAGGCTCTGTGCACAATGGCTGACTTGTAATTCTGTTAATGTGGTGTCCTGAATGGTTTTAAAGAGTTTAAAGTTTTTCGCATAGTGTGTGTGGTGACAGTCTTACTAATACAAATATGGGAGGCATAGTCACGTCTTTATAATGATGAGTATTGAGCTGTGATTGAGCTCAGTGCAGCAGCTAGAAGCGCCGTATGGATTTGATCCAGACATTGTAAAACTGAATGGGTACGTATTATTTTCAGTCAGGTTTGAGTCGCTGATGTAATTTAAGACGTTTTTGGTTTGCTGTAATTCACTACAAACATCCCTCATTGTGTGTAGACAAAATCTCTCTGTGGCTGCCACACCACCTTTGCCATGGTTATTTGGACACATGGTAGGTGCCTTCTGGGTATTTACACTACTTTGCATCAGTGACGTGCGGTCAGGGGGGCTTCGATGATGTGAGTGCAGACAGACGTGCTCCTGCCATAGCGGAGTATGTCCTGAGAGTGTTGGAGAAATATGGCTGTGTTGATAAGCTTGTAGCTCAGACATATGATTGGGCAGCTGTAATGGCATCAGAACTTAATGAGGTGCAGGTTAAAATTAAAGAAAAGGTACCCAAGGCCATGTTTACCCACTGTTACGCACACAACCTGAACCTGGTGCTATTGCATTCGTCAAAGTGCATGCCAGTGAGCCGCGCCTTTTTTAAAACAGCTGAGAGAATAGGTACGTTTTTCAGCAAGTCCACAAAGCGCATTCACTTATTGGATAATGTTGTCAAGCGCCGTTTACCCAGAGCAGCACCTACAAGGTGGAATTCTAATTCTAGGCTGCTGCAGACAATAAGCATGCACCAAAAATGATCTGCGTGCTGTGTTTCATATCATTATGGAGAATCCCGATAGCTGGGATAATGACACGCTGATGATGGCAGCAGGATACGGTCGGTGGCTGTCAAGAGCATTGACATGCTTCCTGATTACTGAATATGAGTGCATTTTCAATGAAACCGACGCACTTTTCAAAGTGCTGCAAAACAAAGTGATGGAGATTGAATACTGTCTTGCACACATCCGTGACAGTTTCAGTTATCGAGCGCATAAGACTGGAGTTTGACAGTTTCTACGACTGGTTTGAGCAGAAATGCGGCGCACTTGGTTTGACAGAGTGTGTTGATTAGAGATGAACAGAGACGCGTGTTGTGTAACATTCTTCATGACATCAGCAATCAAATGAAGGCTAGGTTTGACCATTTCGATGAACTAGCTTTCCTCGGTTTGGTGGATTGCGCAAAAATTACAGAAATAAGAATTAGAGCACCAAGCACAATAAACAGGCTAGAGGAAATTAGTGCTTTACTGCCATGGTTCAAATTAAAATATTTGGAAGTTAAAATTATTTAGTGCATTGTCTCTAATTTACAGCTCAGTGTATGGGTTAAATAATACTCATCATGCTGTTTTGTAAATAAAAAGTTACATCGTCTCATCTTGTTTGGAAATTAAGGTGGACAGATTTTGAACTTATAAACTTTTCCAGATTGCTTTTTACTTGCATTACTTTTCAGTGCAATATCTGAAGGAATACTTTATAAACATTTATCTTACAGTGTCCTAAAAGTATAAAAGTCTTCATTTACTTTTACCTGCAAGAGATATAAAGAATCTACTAGTGTTTGCTCTTCTCTTGTCCATTATTGAACTTTTTATTTACAAGCTACAATATAAACTCCATATAAACTACAGTAGTGTTTTTAATTTTCCCACTTATGTAGTGTTTCTCTGAGAGTTTTTCTCCTGTCCTGCCTTTAGCTGTGACCGCTCCCTCAGACAGAGCACTTCCCTGGAAATGTTGTAAGAGCACCTCTTTTATTCCCCCTAGCTCAACTTTCTGTAACCAAAACACGAAACCTACTGACCTGATTAAAGTTCACTCGAAGAATTACAATTTCTTCACATCAGTACATGATTTTACCTTTCCAAGTCTATATTTTGCCTTGTTTAACCACCTTGCCCTAACTTATTTCATGCTATTTGATATTAGAGGTTTACAAAAAAAAAAAGACAATGGACCTACAGCCATGTTCCTGTTCAGGTTCTTCAACTGCCTCTCCACCTGAATTTTAAAGAGACAGACAGGAAGGGAAGCAAGGGGAGTACCAGCTTCTTCTGATTAGGTTGAAGATAAGGATAGAGATGCAGAGGGATCCACTGCTGAAGATAGAAGATACAACATTTAAGGTGTCACATGAAAGCTTGGGGTCAAATGAGGGTTGGATAAGTTTAGATGGTGCTCATTTGGCAGTAATGGGTGTCAAGCAATATCCCCAGTACCATTACACTACCAGCAGTGGCCTGAACAATTTATACAAGACAGGATGGATCCATGCTTTTATGCTTTTGCGCCCAACTTCTGAGCTATATGAAATTCCCAGCTGAAACTTGCAACATTTTGTAGTCTGTTATCGTCCAGTTTTGTGGAACCTATGTCAGGGTCTGTGCTTTGTGTGTTTTGTTGGTGTTTTACTGTGCTCAGCCCCTAGATGGCGTGGAACCTGGAGGAGAGGTGGGCAGGTGTTCTCTATTTCCCTGATGAACTGCAGAGGACTATTTAAGGAGGAGGCTGTCAGCAACTCAGTGCCAGAGTGTTGCCTTTAGTGGTACTACTCAGCCACTTTACCTTTGTCCCTATCTTGCTTGGAAAAACCTTGTGACTTTGTATTTTGTTTCCTGCAGGTTTACCTTGAACCAGACCTTGCCTAGCAAAGAACCTTGCCTTGATTATCGTTTACTGGAAGGAAGCAATCAAGCTCCATGAACAGAGACTCCAATCTCTCATTACTTCGTTGGATCACACCGGCCGGCAGCCTCCTGATTCCCTCGCTCATCGGATCTCCATCTGCGAACCCTGTCCATCCTCCTCCATCCACCGAGCCATCTGCAGTACTACTTGGACTAACTAATCCTCCTGGCATACAAGACTCACCAAACCCAGCCTCACGGGTAAACATCCACTTGGTCTCTCTACCCTCCTCTGGCGGATTCCTCCACCCTCTCCAGTAAGACAGATTAATTCCTTCATGATTCCTGACCCTAAGTTATCCCAGCTTACCATCTTGTTTATTTTCACAGTTAGCATCCCGGTTCCAGTTTCCTGCACATTTCACTTCTTTGTAAATAAACACTTTACCGAATTCTGCTGTCTCCTGGATTGCTTTCTGCATGTGGGTCAAATCCATTAAATACAATATGACAGAACACTCTGGCCAACCTGACTCAGCAGAAGCATTCAGGAGAACTCTATCTGAACAACACCACCAGATTGCTACTCATGATTCTTCTCTCCGTTCTCTTTTTGAACAACAGAAACAGACCGATCAGCAGATCGAACAACTCGCTTCCTTGTTTCAGCACACCTTGAGCAAATTCACCGCCCCGGCAATAATTCAATTCAATTCAGTTTATTTATATAGCGCCAATTCACAACACATGTCGTCTCAAGGCACTTCACAAAAGTCAGGTACATGCATTACAATTAATCCGAATCATTGAACAGTGCAGTCAGATTCTGTTATTTATTCAAATTGGATAAAAAGTTTGTCTATCTAAGCAAACCCAGCAGGTTACATCCAGTCAGTGACTTGTGGCATTCACTCCTCCCGGATGAGCATGTAGAGACAGTGGACAGTCACTGGCGTTGACTTTGCAGCAATCCCTCATACTGAACATGCATGTAGCGACAGTGGAGAGGAAAAACTCCCTTTTAACAGGAAGAAACCTCCAGCAGAACCAGGCTCAGTGTGAGCGGCCATCTGCCACGACCGACTGGGGGTTAGAGAGAACAGAGCAGAGACACAGAGAGAACAAAGAAGCACTGATCCAGGAGTACTTTCTATGGGAAGGAAAAGGTAAATGTTAATGGATGTAGCTCCTTTAGTCGTTTCACCTAGAAAGAAAGAACAGATAAACTCTGAGCCAGTTTTCAATGTTAGAGTCTGAAGAGAGCACATAGAGTTAGTTACAGTAAAAGCTCAGTCAGTAGCTATGTCTAGGAGAGAGAAAGGGTTAAACACTGAAAGACAGGGCAATGTGGATCATCGGTAGAGGGTGAGCATTAAGTTGTTGCCAGCAGAAGCTCGGACGATGCCCCTCTCCAGAAAGGTGTTACAGGTAGACACAGAGTCAGGCCAGGTGTAGCTTCTAGGAAGAGAAAAGAGAGAGAACAAAGTTAAAAGCTGAAATAACAGCAAATAATGCAAAATTGAAGAGTAGTGTGAGAATGTAGCGAAGAGGGAGAAAGTGGTCACATACAGGGCACTGCTGCCTCTCCAGTTTCTCAGCAACTTCCGCACTCACATGAGGTCACTTCCCCGAATCCAGACAAATTCTCCGGTGAGAAGGAAAACTGTAAGGGTTTTCTTCTCCAATGCACCTTAGTCTTTTATCGCTCCCCATAATCTTTTCCTTATGATTCAGTAAAAATTTCTTTTGTACCAGGGTTACTAACAGGTAAAGCCCTAAGATGGGCAGAGGCCCATTTTTCGAACTGTTTAGACTTTGGCTGCACTTTTCCTGAGTTTGAGGAGGAGTTTCGTCAGGCTTTTTCCTGTGAGGAAGATTTGACTGCCAATGCTCGTAGCTTATAGGATCTTAAACAGAGAAATCAGTCAGTTGCTGAATTCTCCATCGATTTTCGTACTCTTGCAGCTTCTTCTTGATGAAATGACTGCGCTCTTAGAGACGCTTTTTTCCAGTCATTGAATGATCCTTTAAAGGATGCATTAGCTTTAGTCGACAAACCTAAAACTTTAAATGGGTTAATCAAGTTAGCAGTTACGCTTGATAACCGAATGAGAGAGAGGAAGAAGTCCCGATTGGAACAGAGTGCAGTTAGGTCTCATTTTGCTAACCCCATCCCTGAAATTGCTTGCCCCAAGCCAGCTTCACACAATCCAGATACAGAACCCATGCAGATTGGACGTACGCAGCTTTCCCCTGAGGAAAGACTAAGACGCCGATTCCTTTTGAACTAATCAGTGTTTTTACACGGGTTCACCAGAACATTATCTTGCTAACTGTCCTACTCGTCCTTCGGGACTAAAAGGGCGGGTCCGCCAGTAAGTGAGGGGAGACTGACGGACCATTTCCTTACCCCCAGACTTAGTTTACCTGCCACCTTAATTTCAAACCGTCCATTTCAAAACTTATCCGCGCTTATTGACTCAGGTGGTGACCAGAACTTGATTGATCCGAGGTTAGTAAAAGAAGCTCGGATTGAGACTGAGCCACTTCTTACTCCCCAAGCTGTTTCTTCATTAGACGGCAAAAAATTACCACGAATCACACATAAAACCAAACCTCTGACTTTAGTCCTCTCAGGAAATCATAGGGAGGAGATCTCATTTTTCGTGTTCCCTATAGCATTGAATTCTATCGTCTTAGGTTTTCCCTGGCTCAAGAAGCACAATCCTCATGTGAACTGGACAGAAAGCCAAATTGAATCTTGGTCCACTAATTGTCATTCTTCCTGTTTGCAATCTGCCATAGCTTCTAACCTTTCCGAGTTAGCTTCTACTGGAGAGGAGACTTCCGATCTCTCTAGCGTCCCTCCAGAATACCATGATCTCGGTATGGTTTTTAGTAAAACCAAAGCCCTATCATTGCCCCCACATAGGCCTTATGATTGCGCCATAGATTTACTTCCTGGTGCTCCCCTACCTACCAGTAGACTCTACCACATCTCGGGATCTGAAAGAAAGGCGATAGAAGATTATATAAATGAGTCATTAGTGACCGGGCTAATTCGTCCCTCTTCATCTCCACTCGGAGCAGGGTTTTTCTTTGTGCGTAACAAAGATGGTTCACTCCGCCCATGTATTGATTATAGGGGTTTAAACCAAATAACTGTTAAAAACAAATACCCTCTTCCTCTGCTTTCCTCTGCTTTTGAACCTGTTCTTGGTTCCACTATATTCTCCAAGCTTGATCTCCGTAATACCTATCATTTAGTCAGGATCCGCCAGGGGGACGAGTGGAAGACCGCCTTCAAGACTCCGTTAGGTAACTTTGAGTACCAAGTCATGCCTTTTGGACTATGTAATGCACCGGCAATTTTTCAGTCACTCATCTACGATGTACTAAGGGATTTTTTTTATGTTTTTGTTTACCTTGACGACATCCTGATCTATTCTAAGAACATTGAAGAACACACCCGTCACGTCCGCCTGGTCCTACAGAGACTTTTGGAGAATAAACTGTTTATTAAAGTCGAAAAATGTGAATTTCACAAAAGATCAGTCACATTTTTAGGATACATTCTGGAGGGTGGACAGGTTCGCTCGGACCCTGAGAAGATCAAGGCGGTTCTGGAGTGGCCTATTCCGGATTCCCGCCAGCAGCTTCAACGATTTCTCGGATTTGCAAACTTCCATCGTTGATTCATCAAGAATTTCAGTTTAATAGCCGCACCTCTCACAGCCCTGACCTCCACAAACGTTGTGTTTTCCTGGACACCTAAAGCAAACAAAGCATTTCAGGCCTTAAAAGAGAGGTTTTCTCAGACACCCATATTAGTTCATCCTGATTCCTCTAGACAGTTCATTTTGGAGGTCGATGCTTCCGATACAGGAGTTGGAGCAGTGCTTTCTCAGCAGACGACCGCCGATGGAAAACTCCACCCATGTGCCTTTTTCTCTCGTCGTCTCACTAGTACTGAACGGAACTATCATGTGGGTGATAGGGAGTTGCTAACTATAAAGTTAGCTCTCGAAGAATGGAGACATTGGCTGGAGGGTGCTAAGCATCCAGTTTTAGTATGGACCGATCACAGGAACTTGGCCTACTTACAATCTGCCAAAAGACTTAATCCACGCCAATCACGTTGGTCATTATTTTTCTCTCGTTTTGACCTATTTTTTTTCGGACCAGGCTCCAAGAACGGCAAGCCAGATGCTCTTTCCCGGCTTTACTCTTCGGACTCTACCGAGAAAGAGGCTGAACCCATTGTACCGCCCCTTTTTACGTTTGGGGCCTTGACTTGGGAGGTGGAGGGGCTGATAAATAGTGCCCAACGAAACGAACCGGACCCTGGAACAGGTCCTCCCAACAGGAAGTATGTTCCCACGTCTGTGAGGTTCAGGCTCATCCGCTGGCTTCACACAGCCACATTCTCTGGTCACCCAGGGATCAGTAAAACCATTGCACTCATTTCTAGGAGATTTTGGTGGCCTTCCCTCCACAAAGATGTTACCGAGTACGTCCAGGTTTGTTCGGTCTGTGCCCGACAGAAGTCGAGCAATCAGACCCCTTATGGGTTACTCCAGCTGCTCAACACGCCAAAACGCCCTTGGTCTCATATCGCTCTGGACTTTGTAACAGGTTTACCCACATCAAAAGGACATACAGTCATCCTCACCATTGTTGGCCGTTTTACTAAGTCCTGTCACCTTGTGCCACTAAGAAAACTTCCATCTGCTTTTCAGACTGCCCAGCTGTTGGTTCAACACATTTTTCGCCTTCATGGCATTCCTCAGGACATCTTGTCTGATTGTCTGATCTGACCCCAATTTATCTCTCGTGTCTGGAAATAGTTTTGTTTGGCCCTAGGAACCAAAGCCTCCTTGACGTCTGGCCATCATCCTCAATCTGATGGACACACTGAACGTATGAACCAGCAGATGGAATCCATCCTCAGATGTATGACCGCAACCGAACCTCTCGACTGGAGTGTTTATCTCCCCTGGGTAGAGTATGCTATCAACTCACAAGCCTCATCTGCTACTGGTCTCTCACCTTTTGAGATTTCCAGCCGACGAGAAGGACATAGGCGTATCTTCCGTACGGCACCACATACGCTGTTGTAGACGGATCTGGGGAGACGCTACCAGAGCCCTCCTTCGAACTACAGACCAAAACAAGAAGTACGCAGACCGCAAACGGCGGCCAGCTCCCTCATACCTGCCTGGCCATAAGGTTTGGTTTTCCTCTCGGTACATACCTTTGAAAGCTATAGCTAAGAAACTGTCTCCTCCTTTCATGGCCCCTACATTATCGACTCTGTCATCAGTCCCTCTGCTCTTCGTCTACGCCTGCCTTCCAGTCTACGTATCCATCCAGTATTTCACGTCTCCCAAATCAAACCTGTCAGCAACTCAGTGCCAGAGTGTTGCCTTTAGTGGTACTACTCAGCCACTTTACCTTTGTCCTGATCTTGCTTGGAAAAACCTTGTGACTTTGTATTTTGTTTCCTGCAGGTTTACCTTGAACCAGACCTTGCCTAGCAAAGAACCTTGCCTGGATTATCGTTTACTGGAAGGAAGCAATCAAGCTCCATGAACAGAGACTCCAATCTCTCATTACTTCGTTGTATCACACCGGCCGGCAGCCTCCTGATTCCCTCGCTCATCGGATCTCCATCTGCGAACCAAGTCCATCCTCCTCCATCCACCGAGCCATCTGCATTACTACTTGGACTAACTAATCCTCCTGGCATACAAGACTCACCAAACCCAGCCTCATGGGTAAACATCCACTTGGTCTCTCTAACCTCCTCTGGCAGATTCCTCCACCCTCTCCAGTAAGACAGATGAATTCCTTCATGATTCCTGACCCTAAGTTATCCCAGTTTACCATCTTGTTTTTTTTCACAGTTGGCATCCCGGTTCCAGTTTCCTGCAGTTTTCACTTCTTTGTAAATAAACACTTTACCGAATTCTGCTGTCTCCTGGATTGCTTTCTGCATGTGGGTCAAATCCGTTAAATACAATACGACAACCTGCCAGAATTGTAGTCGCAGTTTCCTTTTCTTAGCCAACAGGAGTAGCACCAATGTGGTTTTCTGCTTCTGTAACCCATCTGCTTCCAGGTTTAACCAGTTGTGTATATCCGTTATTCTATTTGATCTTTTTTACCCAGTTGATGTGGATATCCGACATATATTAGCAAACTTTCAACTCAGGTTAAAGGCAGGCTCTCGACCGTCCCCGTCATAGAGCAGCACACCTGGCTCGCACTACACTTTGGCAAGCCAATAGTGCCACAAAACACTACTTTTACCACACGTCTGGTTAAAACGCAAAAATGCTGTTTTATAAGTCAGGATGCTGTAGAATACGATGAAAATCCCATTAAACACCATTTAATACAGCGTTTTAAGTGCACCCTCTGAATGCCTAAAAAAAAAAAAATTAAAAATTCTGGTCATTGAACGCCATTGGGCCGCTTTTTATGCCCAATGGCGTACAATGTACTGACAAAACGAAGTTTTCACCGCTTTGACATTTTTTTTAACGCTGTTTAAAACAGCGTTTTCTCAAATGAAGCAGGGCCCTGCCTACACTCTTTATCCAGTTAATTTAAACTCCAGCCAATAAAAGTAGAACTGCAGACCCCACTAATTCAAAAAAGATTAACTGTAACGGGTAGTTCTAAGGACCCGAAATTTCAGCCGGACACAACAGAAAAGATACAAAAGATTTATTAAAACTTTGGGTGACGTTCAGCAGGAAACCATCAGCAGCAGGCTTAGGAACCTCTGAGCGCAGACAGGCAGGTTAGTGGCTGAGCAGAAGACGGAGATTAACAATATGCTCAGAAATAAAGCTATTAACCTTTTCAGAATCTGTGGGAGAATACAGAAGGTGAATTAGCCTGGAAGACTAATTCAGGCGACAAGATCCGAGGGAGAGGCTTGAATCGGTGGTCAGGGCACAGAAACGATGTCATGCACGGGGAGGCAGATTCAGGCAGGCGGATCCAAGGGTTAGGCAGAGGGCGGTATTCAGGAGGCAGAAACAAAGTCAGTGTCCAGAATGCAGAAGCAAGTGAGACATCTGACGTGGGCAAAGCAGAGCCTAGACATCCAAGGGGCAAAAACGAGATCAGGATCAGACAGACAGACAAGGCAGGAACACTGAACATTTACTCACACGGTGGCTTTGGATAATCTGGCGCTGTTTGTCAGCGTGCTGCTTATAAAGCCAGGTGAACAGGTGGAGCAGGTGAGCCGTTATTAGGGAGCTGGCTGGGAAGGAGCAGGTGAAAGCAATCCTCCTAATAGTTGCAGCACAGAGATGATCAGCAGGCAGACAGAAATGGTGCAAACAGTCCAGAATCATAACAGCAACTGTGCTGAAAAGAGATCTGATGTTTTTTTCTGATGGATTTCATATATTCGGCAGTTGCTTCTGTAATCATCTAAATATTAATTTTATTATTTATTTTTTACTTATTGTTTATTTGATAGGGACAAGTATGTTTCATGAAATCATGTCACACACTATAACATTTTAGCCACTTTGTGGCATGGTGTGAAAACAATCATCTCATCTCGAACGTGACTAAAACGACAGAGATGATTGTAGATTTTAAGAGAAACAGGAATAAGTCAAAAACTATTTCCTTAATGGGAGAAGAGGTGGAGGTGGTGGAGGAGTATAAATACCTCGGTGTTCACCTAGACAACAGACTGGAGTAGAGATGCCACTGTGAGGCTGTCTACAAGAAGGGACAGAGCAGACTGTACTTCTTGAGGAAGCTTAGATCCTTCGGTGTTTCCAGCAAAATGCTGCATATCTTCTGTTGTGGAGTGTGTGATCTCTTCTGCCATCATCTGCTGGGGAAGCAGCATCAGAGCCAGTGACTTAAAAAAGCTCAACAAGCTGATAAAGAAGGCTGGCTCTGTTCTGGGGACTCCTCTGGAACCTCTGGAGATCAATGTGCAAAGAAGGATTCTTCATTAAATGAAGAACATTATGGATAACCCTGATCATCCTCTTCATGAGACTGTCCTACAACAACAGAGTGTCTTCAGTCAGAGACTTCTTCAGATGTGCTGTAAGACAGACGCTACAGGAGATCCTTCCTGCCCACAGCAATCAGTATCCATAACGGCTCTTTTCAGAAACCTGCATATGAGCTACAACAACATTTAATTTCCCTTTGGGATTAATAAAGTATTTTTGAATTGAATTTAAATGTAATGTATAGGGATTTACTTTTAATTTTTTTAATTTTTCAAACATAGTGGTTTGCAAAAGTATTCATACCCCTTAAACTTTTCCACATCTTGACACATTTCAACCACAAAAACATACATATTTCATTGGAATTTTATGTGAAAGACCAACTCAAAGTGGTATACATTGTGATGTATACCACTTTGTGTAAATAAAATATATTTATGTTTTGTGGTTGAAATGTGAAAATATGTGGAAAAGTTTAAGGGATGTGAATACTTTTGCAAGCTACTGTATACGTGTCCTTAGACATAAGGTAAACCTTCAAATTGTGAACAAATTTTACTGACAATTCCAAAAGTGTTAATTTATGTGGGTGACGTCAATGTTTTATAGCTCAGCAAGAACTTGAGTTGGGTGACCTGACAATATGAGTTTATGACATGTCTTACCATGTTGTTTCAAATAGAACTGTAGGGCATGTCATATCAAGATCACACTTACCATGGTCTTTGGTTTGTGCCAGCTCTGTTCCGATTCAGTACAGCTTAGTATAGGCGGCACAGCAGCCGAATATACTGAGGGAGAACAAAGGCAGGTAATCAAAGGAACTAAGAACAGGTGAGACGAGGCAGGGAGGCTGAAGGGACAGGTGGAACTAATGCATAGACTAACACATGGTGAAGGAACTAATAAACAATAAGGAGAAACACAGACCAAGCAAACTTATAGTCAAAGATAAATAATCAAAAGAACCATAAGAAAACTAGAATAACCATGAACTAAAAGGAAACAGAAGAAACAACCAAACCTAAGACCTGGCACCTAAAATAAAACCCAAAAACCCATAAAGAGACCCAGATTTAAAAAAAAAACAAACCCTAAAACCCCACACTGACAGAAAAACAAGCAAGAAACATAGGGACTAGAATAAATACAAACAAAATGTAAACAATAACTAAAGCTGACCTAACAGGAGGGAGAACTAGAACTATAGAAACTAAACATAAAGAACCAAATAGTCCAAAAAACAACCCAACCAGGGTGGGCCGAGGGGGCCTCGGACAGAGGGCGAGAGTCCAAAAACAAAACAAAGTCCAATGAGGGCAAAAACTGGAGTCCATAGTTCAAAGACCAAATTAAAATCCAGAAGGCCAGTGGCAAAGAAAACGAAGGTCCAGAAAATTGGCTACTAATGAGCCAGCGGCGAGGAAGCAGACGATCAGGAGGCGTAATGTGAAGTAACCAGCGGTCAGGGGGCCTACCACGAGGCCAGGTTAACCCACGTGGCATGACCCTTGGAGGCGTGACCCTTGGAAGCATTTGGAATCGGTCTTCAGCTTTATTCAAGATTACAAACGTAACAAAAACATAGCAAATATCGCTGCAGGTACAAGCATGAGACAAAACCAAAAACTTACTTGAGTACACACTGCAGGAACGTAGCAAGAACTGAACTTAATCAGTGGTTGTGATCGGAGGAACCAGCAAAGGACAATGAAAAAAAACCAACTAATATACCGAGGGAGAACAAAGGCAGGTAATCAAAGGAACTAAAAACAGGTGAGACAAGGAGGCAGGGAGGCTGAAGGGACAGGTGGAAACTAATGCATAGACTAACACATGGGGAACTTAAAAAATAAAAAAAACCAATCAAACTTATAGCCAAAGATAAAAAAAACTAAAAATGTAACCTGAATAAGGAAAAAAAGAAAGGAAAATCCTCTTTTTCTGCTGTCTGAAATCCAGCCGAGCCATTGAATGGACGCGCCGGAAAACGTCTACTACTACGCCTGTAGTCCAGAGGTGAGGGAATAGCCAAGGTTTTAGGAGGAAGGAAATTGGTGACAAAAACCTTCATGCACGCTGAGGCTATCGTGATGCATTTAAGCAGATCCACACTTGTCTCCTTAAAAAGAACTTATCCCGTTTTAAACAAAACCCTTTGAAAAAGAATGTCCACATCATTTTTACAATAACGAAGAGCTTCTTTCTTAAAGTCAAAGATCCCTTTGCTCGCTTCTCTGTACCAGCTGTTAAAACACCTGGTGGTCATGAAGGTTCATGCGTTCTACAGCATAGCAGGATGGAGGCGGAAAGGACCCCACATACTTGAGACGCTGTTGGGGAGAATAGGTGAGGGAAAAAACCCTTGCTTTGATCGGTAAAACCTAATGCTTTTGGCATCGCACTCAATTTCATTGACATGAAGGATAGGCTATCAATGTATTTTAACCTGTAATCAGGGTCGGTTAAACAGAGAACGTTACTACCTAGCATGATAAGATGGGGTTTAATTCCTAACTGCAGCATAACTGTGAAAATCAGGTAGTTTTCATACCCGCCTGCGTTGTGCGCTATTGATGTGAAGCCTCTGTACATCGGCCTCCTGAAATGGAGAAGAAATTTTTGGGTGCAGTCTAATCCATAAACGTGCCATTCGTCACCTTTCAAAGTTTTAACACAGACCAGATAGGGGATGTGCACGCCGTTCTCATTGATGAAGAACTCAAAATCATAAAAAATCAGTTTATCATCAAGCTGATTACAGCGTTTGCCGGGTTGAATGTAGCACTGATGTTCAACACATCTAAACCAGGAAGTATATTCTCACCGCAAATACAGCATTTTACATGACACACGTGTGGTTTCTTGGGTTTGCTGATTGGGATAACGTATATCCTTTTGCACACCTGGCACAGTTTTACCAACTCACAGTCAATCATAGACATTTCAGCATTAGGTCTGTTGCGGGGTTCATTATGTCTGCTGAAACATGAAGAGTTATGACAGATTCTGTGACATCCTGCACAGGTTACAGGATTGCTAATTTCTTACATATATTGGTATGTGTGGCAAACTGGGCAATAGCCTGAGCAGTAGTGTGTGTCTGGTTTTTCATAGCTGCTGTAACAGTATGCACAGATGTATCTTGACCCTATAAAACCTTTCAGATTTTTATTCCATAGTAGTGACCTTGAAACAACAGCAGAAAGAGAGGGTATGATCGATCAGGGAAACTGAACCACAGGCTCTACAGAGCTGTAGAGCCTGTGGTTCTGTGAAACACTACAATTTTGCTCTTTAGAATGTTTTCAAATTTACCGATATCGCTAAAAGTAACTGCTGTTTGTTCATTGAGGCCTGCCTGGTGCTGCCACTCCCTCCCCAGCTCTAAAGCCTGATTATCAGTAAGGTTAGGGTCAGAGACGTGTGCAAGGTTGATGGCAAAGCATAACTGATTACCGGTATTATCTACAATATACAGGTGACGCATTTTCTTATTAATCAGTTCACAGTCTAACGTTCCTGTAGCCTTACGTTTTGACCCTCCGGCTGGATCATTAACCACCTGAAGAACAAATTCCAGGTTATTGTCTACAGGCACATCAGCATTTGACTGTACTAACTCATCTAAAAAAGTCCTTGAAAGCAGGCAGGATCATATTTCCATCATCGGTAACAGTAAATGTGATGTGACGATTGAGATTTTCACCCACTAATTCTAGCTGTACAACATCGTTACGTCTGGTTAAAGATCTTGCGGTGTCGGCTAATTCAACGAGAATACGCATGATGTTTGTATAGAATGCTGCAAGATCGGGGACGTTACCCGGACAGGGGGGTGGGATGGTAAAAGGTCTTCTTATTTCAATGTTATTAAAACGTTCACGTTCAACAGCCGCAGGAGGATCTCCCTCAATCTGATCAGGGTTGACTGCAACCTCCTGATTGAAATTACCACCATGCTGCCCTGTATGATCAGCAATGTGTGATGCTGAAGGATTTTGTAAGTTATCTGATTAATTTTGATGACTGTCAGGTGGAGACGGTGGTCTATTTAAATCTTCAAGTGCCTGTTCTAGTGAGTGTAAAAAGTCACCGTGCAGGTTTTGATTTATCACATTTTCATTGGTGTTGTTAACAGGCGATGCATCCTCATCTGACCTGTAATCTGATACATGTGCAGCTATGGGGATTTCATTGATCTCAGCTACTGCATTCCTTATTTCATTCAGGGCAAGTCTGATTTGGTTATCCATATTTACAAGAGCATAAGAAAAATCAAACAAACCAGCAAAAATCACAGGGATCAGTTGAGAATCACCTTGATATCACCGCAGTTTCTGTAACAGAGTCTGGCCTGCAGCCAAAAGCGTTAAGGATGACACTTTATTACGACGGTCACGTGCGGCCGGAGAAACTTTCTTTCTGCGCTGTTGTCCGGGTCTGGATCGAATCTGCCCTACCATCAAAGTTACCTCTGCAAAGAGAATGAACAACAACAACAAAAAATTGAAATAAACAAATTAAAGTAAAAAAAAAAACGTGAATTAAAATTAATTCAGTAGGTAAAATAAGAATTAAACGTCCCGCTCATTAAACCTCTAACAAGCGTTGCTCCGGTATGCAGAGCAGAGAGCCGCTGCCTTTTGGCTGGGGCTAGATATTCTGTGAAACAAAATAGAGTAAAATTACCTTACGCTTCGCAGCACAGCGCTCATAAATAAACAATAATAATAATAGTTTTAAAATAAGCAAGTCTTAATGGGGAAGTGAACCCCTATAACTTTAATACATGTAGGCTTATAAACGAATTTTGAAATACTTTTCAACTTTTCACTTACACACGGGGGTGGATGTTAGGTCCAGATTTTGCTTCTTGTTGCACTGAACTGATGCACTTGCGTGAAACATTGTCTTGATCTTTGAAAAGTGACCTTCTCGGGGTCGGTTTCAGTGTTACATCTTTGGATGAATCTATAAACAGATTTATATGACATTATTTTATTGAACTGTAGACAGTCAGGTTATTAACGTAGATATCAGCTAGGGAGAGAACAAGACGAGTCTTTATAGGGAATTACGCATGCTTAAAAAAAAAAAATATATATATATATATATATATATACAGTGGTTGGACAATGAAACTGAAACACCTGTCATTTTAGCGTGGGAGGTTTCATGGCTAAATTGGACCAGCCTGGTAGCCAGTCTTCATTGATTGCACATTGCACCAGTAAGAGCAGAGTGTGAAGGTTCAATTAGCAGGGTAAGAACACAGTTTTGCTCAAAATATTGAAATGCACACAACATTATGGGTGACATACCAGAGTTCAAAAGAGGACAAATTGTTGGTGCACGTCTTGCTGGCGCATCTGCAACCAAGACAGCAAGTCTTTGTGATGTATCAAGAGCCACTGTATCCAGGGTAATATCAACATACCACCAAGAAGGACGAACCACATCCAACAGGATTAACTGTGGACACAAGAGGAAGCTGTCTGAAATTGATGTTCCGGTGCTAACCCGGATTGTATCCAAAAAACATAAAACCACGGCTGCCCAAATCACGGCAGAATTAAATGTGCACCTCAACTCTCCTGTTTCCACCAGAACTGTCCGTCGGGAGCTCAACAGGGTCAATATACACGGCCGGGCTGCTATAGCCAAACCTTTGGTCACTCATGCCAATGCCTAACGTCGGTTTCAATGGTACAAGGTGCGCAAATCTTGGGCTGTGAACAATGTGAAACATGTTTTTATCTCTGATGAATCCACCTTTACTGTTTTCCCCACATCCGGGAGAATTACGGTGTGGAGAAGCCCCAAAGAAGCGTACCACCCAGACTGTTGCATGCCCAGAGTGAAGCATGGGTGTGGCTCAGTGATGGTTTGGGCTGCCATATCATGGCATTGCCTTGGCCCAATACTTGTGCTAGATGGGCGCGTCACTGCCAAGGACTACCGAACCATTCTTGAGGACCATGTGCATCCAATGGTTCAAACATTGTATCCTGAAGGCGGTGCCGTGTATCAGGATGACAATGCACCAATACACACAGCAAGACTGGTGAAAGATTGGTTTGATGAACATGAAAGTGAAGTTGAACATCTCCCATGGCCTGCACAGTCACCAGATCTAAATATTATTGAGCCACTTTGGGGTGTCTTGGAGGAGCGAGTCAGGAAACGTTTTCCTCCACCAATATCGTGTAGTGACCTGGCCACTATCCTGCAAGAAGAATGGCTTAAAATCCCTCTGACCACTGTGCAGGACTTGTATATGTCATTCCCAAGACGAATTGACGCTGTATTGGCTGCAAAAGGAGGCCCTACACCATACTAATAAATTATTGTGATCTAAATCCAGGTGTTTCAGTTTCATTGTCCAACCCCTTTATATATATAATTCAATTCAATTCAGTTTATTTATATAGTGCCAATTCACAACACGTCGTCTCAAGGCACTTCACAAAAGTCAGGTACATGCAATACAATTAATCCGAATCATTGAACAGTGCAGTCAGATTCTGTTATTTATTCAAATTGGATAAAAAGTTTGTCTATCTAAGCAAACCCAGCAGGTTACATCCAGTCAGTGACTTGTGGCATTCACTCCTCCCGGATGAGCATGTAGAGACAGTGGACAGTCACTGGCGTTGACTTTGCAGCAATCCCTCATACTGAACATGCATGTAGCGACAGTGGAGAGGAAAAACTCCCTTTTAACAGGAAGAAACCTCCAGCAGAACCAGGCTCAGTGTGAGCGGCCATCTGCCACGACCGACTGGGGGTTAGAGAGAACAGAGCAGAGACACAGAGAGAACAAAGAAGCACTGATCCAGGAGTACTTTCTATGGGAAGGAAAAGGTAAATGTTAATGGATGTCGCTCCTTTAGTCGTTTCACCTAGAAAGAAAGAACAGATAAACTCTGAGCCAGTTTTCAATGTTAGAGTCTGAAGAGAGCACATAGAGTTAGTTACAGTAAAAGCTCAGTCAGTAGCTATGTCTAGGAGAGAGAAAGGGTTAAACACTGAAAGACAGGGCAATGTGGATCATCGGTAGAGGGTGAGCATTAAGTTGTTGCCAGCAGAAGCTCGGACGATGCCCCTCTCCAGAAAGGTGTTACAGGTAGACACAGAGTCAGGCCAGGTGTAGCTTCTAGGAAGAGAAAAGAGAGAGAACAAAGTTAAAAGCTGAAATAACAGCAAATAATGCAAAATTGAAGAGTAGTGTGAGAATGTAGCGAAGAGGGTGAAAGTGGTCATTATGTCCTCCAGCAGCCTAAGCCTATAGCAGCATAACTACAGAGATAGCTCTGGATAACCTAAGCCACTCTAACTATAAGTTTTATCAAAAAGGAAAGTTTTAAGCCTAGCCTGTCCATCTAGAGCCCACTGATGGCCATTGTTATACTAAAAACCACAACGATTGGGATACCTCTCTCTGTCAGATTGACCATAACCATTGGAAAAGAGAGGGGGTCATACAGGTAGCAGAAATGGAGGGTGTGTTTGCACCTCAACCATAACTGAGCCGGTTTAGGCTAAACCTGACTCCCCCTTACTCTATCCAACAAGGGGAGAAGAAGACGGAGGTAAAATAAGGAAGATAGCTCAGGATAACCTAAGCCACTCTAACTATAAACTTTATCAAAAAGGAAAGTTTTAAGCCTAGCCTTAAAAGTAGACAGGGTGTCCGCCTCACGGACTAAAACTGGGAGCTGGTTCCACAGGAGAGGAGCCTGATAACTAAAGGATCTTCCTCCCATTCTACTTCTAGAGACTCTAGGAACCACCAGTAAACCTGCAGTTGAGAACGAAGTTTTCTGTTAGGAATATATGGAACAATCAGATCTCTGATGTATGATAGAGCTAAATCATTAAGGGCTTTATATGTGAGGAGGAGAATTTTAAATTCTATTCTGGATTTAACAGGGAGCCAATGAAGGGAAGCTAAAGTAGGGGAAATATGATCTCTCTTTTTAATTTTCATCAGAACTCTTGCTGCACCATTTTGAATCAGCTGAAGGCTTTTAACTGCATTTTGTGGACATCCTGATAGTAAAGAATTACAATAGTCCAGCCTTGAAGTAACAAATGCATGGACTAGTTTTTCAGCGTCACTCCTGGACAGGATATTTCTAATTTTGGCAATGTTCCTGAGATGAAAGAAGGAAATCCTGGAAACCTGTTTAATATGGGATTTAAATGACATGTCCTGGTCAAAAATAACACCAAGGTTTTTTTACTTTATTATCGGAGGTCAATTTAATGCAATCCAGGTTAAGTGATTGACTAAGCAGTTTCTTTTTTAAAGACTCCGGTCCAAAGATGACAACTTCTGTCTTGTCTGAATTTAGAAGCAGAAAATTTAAAGTCATCCAAGTTTTTATGTTTTCAAGACATGCTTGTAGTCTATCTAACTGGTTGGGCTCATCAGGATTTATGGATAAGTAAAGCTGAGTGTCATCAGCGTAACAGTGAAAATTTATTCTATGCTGCCTGATAATTTTACCTATTGGAAGCATATATATAGTAAAGAGAATTGGCCCAAGGACTGAACCCTGTGGTACTCCACAATTAACCCTGGAGTTTAAAGATGATTTATCATTTACATGAACAAACTGGAATCTGTCAGACAAATAAGATTTAAACCAGCCTAGTGCTGTTCCCCTGATCCCTACAGCATATTCCAGCCTTCCTAAGAGAATATTATGATCGACTGTATCAAATGCAGCACTGAGATCTAACAGAACCAGTACAGACACAAGTCCATTATCTGAGGCAATAAGAATATCATTAGTGACTTTCAGCAGAGCTGTTTCAGTGCTATGATGAGCACAGGATGAGAAATAAGCTGTTCTAGCTTGGTGAAGTGTCTTTTTATACAACAGTAGGCTATTTTTCCAGATTAAGTAGGCATCCTCTAGGAGTGTAGAGCGCCATTTTCGCTCCAATTTTCTAACATTGTGCTTTAAAGTACGCAGCTCTGAATTAAACCAGGGAGCTAGCCTCCTATGAATAATTACCTTCTTTTTCAAGGGGGCTGCATTGTCTAATGCACCACGCAATGATGAAGTAACACTATGAACAAGAGAATCAATTTGTGAAGGGGAAGAAACAAAATTATTGCCCTCCACTGTGTTTTTCTGTGATAATGAGCAAATTAAAAGTGGAACAGATTCTTTAAAGGTTGTTACAGCATCGTCTGATAATGATCTACTATAATGAAATTTTCTTTCAGGTGTGGAGTACTCGGTTAAATTAAACTCAAAGGTTATTAAAAAATGGTCAGACAGCACAGGGTTGTGAGAAAATATTGTTATGTCTGTACACTCAATGCCATATGTCACCACAAGGTCCAGAGAATGAAGACAAATGTGGGTAGGTTTGTTAATGTTTTGAGTAAAGCCAATTGAGTCTAAGATACCATTAAAGGCTATATTTACGCTATCACTTTCAGTGTCAACATGAATGTTAAAATCCCCCACTATAATAACTTTATCTGTATTTAACACTAAATCAGATAAAAGGTCTGAAAACTGATCTACAAATTGAGAGTAAGGGCCTGGTGGACGGTACAAAACAACAAACAGAAGTGGTTTTAGTGCTTTGCAATTTGGATGAGGAAAACTAAGGATTAAATATTCAAAAGAGTTGTAGCTATTGATTGGTCTGGGACTAGTCAATAAATCGGACTGAAAGATGGTTGCTGCTACTCCTCCTCGCCCAGTATTTCGAGGAATGTGAAAATTTAAATAATTAGTAGGAGTTGACTCATTTATAGTAACATAATCCTCTTGCTGCAGCCAGGTTTCTGTGAGGCAAAATAAATCAATCTGATTGTCACAAATCAGGTCACTAACTAGCAAAGTCTTTGAAGAGAGAGATCTTATGTTCAGTAAGCCACATTTAATTGTTTTATTTTTATTTTTAGTCTGAGTTGTGTTTATTGTTATTAGATTTTCCTGATTTCCTCTTTTTAGATAATTTTTTAATCTATTTAATTTTGGCCGTGGGCGAGACACTGTCTAAATAGGGTAATGGGTGGGTAGCAGTACAGAAGCTGCAGAGAGGAGTATTAAACTACGACCCTGCTTCCTGGTCTGAACCCTGGGTTGTCAGAGGTTTGGAGAACTAATAAATTCGGCCAGATTCCTAGAAAGAAGAGCTGCTCCATCCAAAGTGGGATGGATACCGTCTCTCCTGATCAGACCAGGTTTTCCCCAAAATGATCGCCAATTATCAATGTAGCCCACATCGTTTTCTGGACACCACCTAGACAGCCAGTGGTTGAATGAAAGCATGCGGCTAAACATGTCATCACTGGTTAAATCGGGGAGGGGACCAGAGAAAATTACGGAGTCCGACATTGTTTTGGCAAACTTACACACCGAAGCAACACTAACTTTAGTGACCTCCGACTGACGTAACCGGGTGTCATTGCCGCCAGCATGAATTACAATCTTACTGTATTTACGTTTATCCTTAGCCAGCAGTTTCAGGTAGGATTTGATGTCGCCCGTTCTGGCCCCTGGCAGACATTTGACTATGGTCTCTGGTGTCTCTAGTGCCACGTTTCTGACTATGGAGCTTCCAATTACCAGAGTTGGCTTCTCAGCGGGTGTGTCGCTGAGCGGGGAAAATCTATTAGAAACGCAGACGGGTTGGTGGTGACCTGTGGGCTGAGATCTAAGACTATGCTTCCTACGTTCCGTCACCCAGCCGGCCTGAGAACCCGGCTGCACGGGCTCTGCCGGAGGACTGCTACGGGGAGCTACCCTCGGTGGCTCCGCGCTGGCTAAGGGCCCTCGGCTATCTGCTGGTTTTTCAACAGCACGGAGCCGGGCCTCCAAATCCGACACCCTCGCCTCCAAAGCTACAAAAATGCTACATTTATTACACATACCATTATCAAAAAAGAAGGCAGAGGAGTAACTGAACATCTGACACAGAGAGCAGGAGAGAGGAGACTCAGAGAGAGAAACAGCAGAACGGGTAGCCATGGTGGAGCTAACGCTAAGCTAGCGACCCCTTACCACTGCTAGAAAAAACCGTGTAAAACACGGAGAGTCCCCAAACGTTAAATACAGCAACAGAAAGTATGTGTTTTTTTTTTTGTTTTTTTTACCGTGTCCTGTCCAGCAGAGTAGCGCTCAGAATTGTTGTCTGACAACACCTGTGTGGATGCGCTTTGTATACAAGGTTTCTCCACAGAAATATGCAATAGCGAGTGTGAGGACCCACCGACCTGCCCCGTGGTCCCCGGGCGGACACTGAGGAGATCCGAGCAACAGACATCCAAAGGCCCCCCAAAGCACAGGAACCCCAGGAGAACCACCGCCGGGACTACCACAACCCCCCCAGAGAAGAGCAGTGGAGACTCCCAGGGGAGCCACCCAGCAGCGACAGTGCAGAAGCCCCAGGGAACCGCAGCGACGAGCCCACAGGCCCCGCCAGCAGCCGTACACTCCCGAGCAGATCCAGCCATGGACCCAGAGACCCAAGACCCCGGGACACGCCACCCCCAAGACAGAGGCCCGACAGAGCCCAGGGGTCCAGGCCCCGGCAGGCAGCCACCGGGAGTGAGCCAGCACACACCCAAGCATCCAGCCCCGGACACCGAGAACCACAAGTACACCAGCGGGCAGAGACTCCAACCACCGGCAGGCAGGGTGGCGGGGAGGAAATAGGCCCCCCATAATATGGGGGGGGCTAAGCTGATCCAGGAGAGGGAGCAGTCCAAGACCCAACCTGTCACAAAAAAAACAGGCACTCACAGTCACAGTCACCCACTCCCACCCTCATCCACACACATAAAATCACTCGCTCCCAACATAAAGACAAACAACAATGAACGTCCTACACTCACTCACACTCCCCATGCATACTCTATACTCCAAGGCCCGGGCGCCGGCAGCCCCTAGGGGCAACCAGCCCCCGGACCAAGGAGGTGGTCCCCTTCCCTCCCGGGGCAGAGACAGGCAGACAGGCCCAGACCCAGACCCGGGTGGTCTCGGCCCGGCCCCCGCCCAGAACCCAGTCCCCACCAACCCCCATCCACCTCCGAAGAGGGGGCTATGTACAAAAGAGGGGTCAACATGGCCCAAACCAGCCCGCCAACCAGAGCCGTCCCAGGACGGAGCAGTCCCGACCCCCCAACGAGCTCCGATCCCGACCCCATGAGTCTCCCACCCCCAGTGCACCTCAACATGAACCCCGCCACAGGGCCACCCCCAACAGGGACACCGATATCGAACACATGTCCCCGAACCCAAACGCCACGAATCGCCCCCACAGGGGCACACCCCCACAGGTGAACTCTATAGCCGAGAGGCCGATGACGTCACACCCACCCAGCGCAATCTCTACATACAGCCCCGCTCTGAGCACCCCCGCCGCACCCCGCTCCCCCTTACAGTGCACCGCAACAGCAAGGCAAGGGCCCCGCGCAACACCACCCCCGCCCACTGGCGCAACAGGGCAGACCCCGCCGAGCACCGCACCCACAACAGGACCCCCAACCCCGCAGCATGACGGGACACACTCGCCCACCCGATCCCCCGGGGTCAGTGTCCCCACCACATTCCTGCCAACATTCCTGCCACTGCAACTGCCCAGGGAGAAACACTATCCAGCTCAGCTCCACCATCGCCACCCAGCCGATCCAAACGCCGGCGACTCCATATCCCAGAAGTATGTGTTTTAACGTGCTTATGTATTATAATAAGTAAGAGATATCACAGTAGAGAGAAATTAGATCAAACGAGAGAGCCTTCACACACCAAACAATCCACCAAGTGCAAAACAGGAAGTGACGAATACGCCCTACCACGCCTCCTCCTCAAGTCATATACAGGGGTTGAACAATGAAACTGAAACACCTGGTTTTAGACCACAATAATTTATCAGTATGGTGTAGTTCAGATGGGACAGAGTTTTGTTTTTTGGGAGATAAGCCGGCTTCTCAACTTTGACTTTCTGAGGGAAATTCGGTTACAGCGGCTGACCCCTCCAACGTGATCATTCGGGTATAGGCCTCTCATTAAATCTATAAGTAGATTTATTCAATGTTATTTTATTTGTTCGTAACTATAAAATGTTGTTGCACTTAACATTAATTATCGTATTTGGACTGTGTTAATATGAAATCCTCGAGATCATCAGTTGTGTGTTCTAAAAAACATATAACTTAAACAATATTATGGAACATTCACATGCATTTAAGGATTTCTTAAAGATGATTACTTACTGTTAAAGATCACATTGTACTTCTTGGATTCATTAGAAGCAGGTTGACGGACTTCAGCACCTTGTTTGTTTCCTGAAATATGTACTGACATTGTTTTTGAGTACTAGTATTTTCAATGTAACAAGTTTAAACTAGAGTTCTACTAGTATTTTCAGTGTAACAAGTTTAAACTTTAAGCTGTACCAGACTTGATCCTGTTGATGATGTTGACAACTCTGATGCCTCTACTCTGGGACTACTGTGAAACTAACGTGATTTTTACTGCCAGCGCCCTGAAATGCAAAAGAGGCCCCATTACCGAATTACCTATTCATTCCGCTGTTTCTTGTGGACATAACTCAGTGAGCCCTGACATAGGAAGCTGTCTGTATAAACTTTACCGATATCACAAAACAAGAATTTCCTTTTAGAAGCACGTATTACCAATGAGAAACCAGCGACCTTTGACATACATCAGGCCCTGGGGGTCTCACCTGTTCATGAACCTATGTCTTGACACTTTGGAGGGGTTGAGAGAGTTCTAATTACTTTATTGCCGGTGTCACACACTTGGTGAGGAAATTAAATCAGAAGGATGAGGTTGAAGTTGAAGTTGACTGGGAGTTCAGTTATAGAATAACAGTTTCAGTAAATCCCTCAATAACTAATGTTCTAAGATAAAAAAAATGTTTTAGAAAAGCTAAAGGTAACTAAAATCATCATTCCTTTTAACAAATGCAGCCTCTCATGATTACAAACCAAAACCTCTAGCTGCAATGACAGTTTATACTTTGGTAGCAGTATACTGAAGGGTCATAAAGGTTCTGTTAATTTCATATGCTTCTTACTTTTTCCCAGCTCATTTGTTTCTCTGTTTAGATCATCTCTATAAGTGGTTGGTGTAGATTGTCTCTTACTCAAACATTTTAGCAGAGGAGGGCCTTGGAGTTGAGTTCTTTCTAATGTTGATGCAGAAGTGGAGGGTTCTGCTCATTCTATCGCTGTAGGGAAGCACAATCTTTATATACTTTATTTACTTTTAGGTCTTTCTATTTTGAACTGATTCAAACTGGCTCATATATTCAGCGAATAGGTCCTGCTGTAAAGCAAAATGAACTTACAATTCTGTCAGGTTACACTGTTCATTTTATTAGCATTTCATGTGACAGGCCAGCATTAAGTTGAGTATACCTTGGAAGTATTAAGGCTGCATGTATTTTTTAGATGTATTAACATCTAAAAATTAATATACAATTAATTAATAACACCCTTAAACACAACCCTCTGTTTTAATTGGTTCATTTAAGGCCTTGCCCATAACACCCTTAAACACACCCCTGTATTTTAATTGGTTCATTTAAGGTCTCGCCCGTAATGACGACATCCAATCAGCATGCACGGTTATGCCCCTCAGCCACACACCCGACACCATCTGTTGCCACCTGTTCTCAGTCCCCCATGACCCCCCTAAAGGTAAAACGTCACCTGTCAAAAGGTTTGATTGAAGGGTGTACTTTAGTCTCTGAGGGTGGGATGTCTGTTTGGCTGTGAGCAGGAGAGGAGGATGATGAGCTTGTTTCTGAACTGAACCTGTTGAAGAATGCATATATTTCATTGGGTTTGTCCAGACATCCATCGGTCTGATCGTCTTTTTTCTTGTTAAGCAGGTCCTTCAGGTCACTGGTCATTCAGTGTTTGTTATTCGGGAAGCATCTTACCGCTCTGGTGGGGATGTTGTTATCAACACAGAAGTTTATGTAGTCGGTTACACACTCAGTCATGGCATTGATGTCCTTTCCATGTGGCTGGCACAGTGCGTCCCAGTCTGTAGCCTCAAAACAACCTCGCAGGGCTTCTTCAGCTTCCTGTGACAATCTTCTCACAGGTCACTTTATTACAGGTTGCCTCTGAACAAGGGGCTTATATTTTGAGCAGAGAAAAACTAAATTGTGATCTGATTTTCGAAAGGTGGTCTTGCTTTAGAGATGTATGAGTCCTTGATGTTTGCATAAAACAAATCCGAAGTTTTGTTTTCTCTGGTAGAGCAGCTGACAAACTGTTGAAACATTGATAGTGTAGCAGAGAGTGAAGCATGGGTAAAATCACCAGATATTGGCACAAATGCTTTGGAGTGTTGTGTCTGTAGCTTGGCAACAACTGAGCTGATGGCATCACATGCATTGTCAGCAACAGCTAAGGTGGAACAAATACTGTTGCCAGAATAACACTGGTAAACCCTCTGGGCAAAAAATATGGACAAAAACATACTGCTAACAGTTCAATATCTGGACTGCAGAGACGACACTTCACAGTAACATGCCCTGGATGACACCATCTGTTGTTCACAAGTACTGCCAGTCCACCTCCTTTGCGTTTGCCTCTCCTCTTTAAATCTCTGTCTGCTCATATGGTCAGAAAGCCTGGCAGAGAGACGCAGGAGTCAGGGGCTATGATCCTTCAGCCATGTCTCAGAGAAATATAATACTGCATTCCCAATACTCTGGCTGGGACCTTGGTAGGGCTTAGCGTTCATCCGACTTGTTTCCCAACGATCTCAGATTGCCCATCATAATCGATAGAAGAAATGATTTGAACTTCCTCCTTCTCTCACTTCTCTTTCCTCCTGTTCTGCATCCACGGCGCCTCCTTTTCCACTCATCAGGGATTTGGGGTTGTAGTTGAAGAATTATTTGAGCTTTTGAGCTCATTGGTTGTAAAAATGTACCTTGTTACTATGATGATGCATCATAACACATTTCCAAAAGTAAAATCCTTCCAGCTGCAAAGCATCGGACACTGCAAATAAATCTATCCCCATCCACCCAAGAGGAACTCGAGTTCTTAAAAATAATTAATCAGCATGAAAGGTAACAGAGCTACTCCAACCCACTGGCAACTTGAGCGGCGCATTTCTAGAACTTATAGTTAATTAATTAATTAATTAATTAGAATACCACTACACCACATTCAATTAGGAGTCTCTGGAGTTTATTAATGTTTGATTTCAGGTGACTCAGGGAACACTGTTGTTTATTACAGCAAAAATAGGGAACTGCAAGTAAGAAATACTTTTTGTGTTTTGATTTTTGGGATTTCTACTGATAAAAGTATTAGTATCAAAGTAATCATGACTGAAAATTTCCACTTATTATTTCCTGGTCTTGGATCAGCGTAAAAGAGTCAGAAAAACATGGATATGATGCTGTCTTTCTCTATCTGGCTATCTGGGACCTGATCCTATTTAAATGCAGCCATGTGTTGCTGTTTTGTTATAAGTCCTAGTCTCACAGTCCAACTTATATTTACATTTTTATTGTGTAATGCCTCTATTTACAAAATCTCCCTCTTTTTCATGCTGTGTAAATTATACTGGGAATTCAAGCAAGAACTATTGACATTGAAATGGCTTTAAAAATTAGCTTGAACGGAACAGTAATTTACCAGCATCAGAAGTACTCGTACTAGTCGTCTTCTGCTTTATCTGGGACAGGGTCGCAGGGGCCGCAGCCATAGTAGAGACGCCCAGACTTCCTTCTCTCCAGAGGCCTCTTCCATCTCTTCCGGGGGGAGTCCAAAGTTTTCCCAGGCCAGCCGAGAGACACCTCCCGGGGGAGGCGTCCAGGACGCATCTGTTACAGATGCCCGAGCCACCTCAACTGACTCCTCTTGATGTGGAGGAGCAGCGGCTCTACTCCGAGCTCCTGCCGGATGGCCGAGCTCCTCACCTTATCTCTAAGGGAGAGCCCGGCCACCCTACGGTAGAAGCTCATTTCAGCCGCTTGGGATCTGGGACCTCGTTCTTTCGGTCATGGCCCATAGGTGAGGGTAGGAACGAAGACCGACCGGCAAATCGAGAACTCTCTCTTCCCCACAACAGACCCGCACAGCTTCCTCATTACTGTGGCAGTTTCACTGATCCATCTGTTGATCTCCCGCTCCATTCTCCCCTCACTTGTGGACAAGACACCAAGATACTTGAACTCCTCCTCTTGAGGCAGAAGCTCCCCTCCAACCTAAAGAGGGCACGCAACCCTTTTCTGGTTGAGCACCTTGGACTTGGACTTGAAGGAGCTGATCCTCATCCCAGCTGCTTCACACTCGGCGGCAAACCGCCCAAGTGCATGCTGTAGGCCTAGGCTGGAGGGGGCCAGCAGGACTGCATCTGCAAAAAAGAGACAAAATCCCATGGTCCCCAAACCAGACCCTCTCTGGCCCTTGGCCGCACCTAGAAATCCTGTCCATAAAAGTTATAAACAGGACCGGTGACAAAAGGGCAGCCCTGTGGGAATCCAACATGCACTAGGAACAGGTCCGACTTGGTGCCAGCAATGCTAACCAAACTTCTGCTCCGCTTGAACAGAGACCAGATGGCCCTTAATAAAGGGCCCCTGACTCCACAAAACACATGTTGGACTGGTTGGGCAAACTCCCACAAGCCTGTATCGTGTAGAGGGTGCAGAGTTGATCCAGCATTCCATGGCCGGGACCAAAACAACACTGCTTTTCCTGAAGCTGAGGTTCGACTATCGGCCGGACTCTCCTCTAGAACGTCCTGGCATAGGCCTTACCAGGGAGGCTGAGTAGTGTGATTTTACCGTCCAGGTCAGCAGCTCTCCACCCCACTGTAAACGGTGTTGGTGAAGCACTGCTTCCCTCTCCTGAGGCGCCGGACAGTTTGCTAGATTCTCTTCGAGGCTGACCGGTAGTCCTTCTCCATGGCCTTAACGAACTCTTCCCAGGCCGCAGTTTTTGCCTCTGCTGAGCCAGGGCAGTGGCATGCTTAGTCTCACAGTACCGGTCAGGAACCTCAGGATTCCCACAAGCCAACTACAGACAATAAGACACTTTCAGCTTGATGGCATCCTTTACTGCCAGTGTCCACCATCGGGTTTGGGGATTGTCGACGTGACAGGCATCACAGACCTTACGGCCACAGCTACGGATAGCAGCATTGACAAAAGAGTGTGCATTACCCACTCAGGCAATGCACAAACATTGCATTGCCTGTTTCAATAAATCTTCAGTGGGTGTGGTCTGAAGCAATGTGTCTTGCCCTTTTCTGGACTTGTGCAGCATAAATGGAGTCCAGATCCAAGAGACAACGTCCCACCATTCCCTGTGCTGTCTTCAACACCCGTGCTAAGTCCTTTCTCACCTGTGCCGTGCAGCTCCCATACAACAGTGTCACACTCGGGTACAGGATGCTTCCAGTTGTGGCCATGCAAAGGTTTGTGAGGTGCTGAGTAGAGAGTCCAGTCCATTTCAGCTTTCTGAGAAAGAAGAGCCGTTGTTGGACCTTCTTTACTAGTGGGAGGTGTTCTCAGTCCAGGAGAGGTCAATAAAAATGTGAATGCCCAGGAACTTTATGCTGTCCACACGCTCCACCACCTCCCCCTGTATACAGAGAGGAGCGTGTTCAGTCCACCTGGACCTCCTGTAATCCACTATCATTTCCTTGGTCTTGCTGATGTTCAGGATGAGGTTGTTCCTGGAGCATCACTGAGTCAGATTGTGGACCTCCTGTCTGTAGTGTGTCTCATCATTGTTAGATATGAGACCCACCACAGTGGTGTCGTCTACAAACTTCACAACCATGTTTGTTTAGTGAATAGCAGATCAGCTGTGTGTGAATACGGCGAAGAGGGCAGGGCTGAGAATGCAATCCTGCTGCGGCATGCCGGTGCTGAGGATCAGTGGATCAGATGTGAGTTTCCCTAACCTGGGGCCTGTTGGTGAGCAAGTCGCTGATCCAGGAGCAAAGTGGTGCAAATAAACCAAGGTGGCGGAGATTTATGGCCTGCATGTCAGGAAGGACTATGTTGAAGGCTGAGCTGAGGTCCACAAATAACATCCTGACATAGGTTTTAGGGTGCTGAAGGGCCATGTGAAGTGTTAACGAGACAGATCCACTGTGGACCGATTCTCTCTGTAGAAGAACTGCAGGCTGTCCAGGCCAGTACATCGTTCTTGATGTACTTCATGAGGGTCCTTTCAAAGCACTTCAAGCACTTAATGATGACCGGTGTCAGAGCAACAGGACGGTAATCATTGAGGCAGGTGATGGTTGATTTTTTTGGGCACAGGCACAATAGTGGAGGACTGCAGGCAGGCAGGGGCCATGGAAAACTGCAGAGGTTGAAGATGTTAAAAAAAACCTGCAAGTTGGTCAGCACATTATAGTGTCCAACCTGACAGCATTTCTGGACCTGCAGCCTTGTTGATGTTGATCTTCCTCATAATGGAACTCACTTCATGCAGCTGCAGGATGAGAGGCTGGTGCTGCACCTCCAGCTGAGGTGGGTGTTTAGTCCTTCTGGCGCCTGGAGTGTCAAACGTGCAAAGGAGCTACTTGAGGTTCCAAGGAGAGCTGGGTCATGACACCTTAAACATTTCATTTTATTAACACTTAATGCATTGTCATTTTAGTGTATTGAATAGCATATAGGTTGAACAGGATTTGCAAATCTTTGTATTCTGTTTTTATTTATGTTTTACACAAAATCCCAGCTCCTTGTAATTGGGGTTGTAAAATTATTATTTTTTCAAAATGATTTGAACTTTTGTACTTTGTTTAATTTTTTTTTTACACATACCTACCTCATTTCTTATCAGAAACAACCTTAAAGGTAAAATTATTTTAAATGTAAATATCCCAAATCTAGATGATTTTGGGCTGAACAGTAGCTACCCATGGGTAACATGCTGACTGGTTAAAGGTTAGCTTGATAGAGAATAATAAAAAGCAGCAGAAAGAGGAAGAAGATATAGATGTAGAAACAGTCAAAATGAAATAATCACATTTTGAATTTCTCAATCAATAACCTCAAACTATTATAAGGCTCCACTGCAAATCAGTTCTTTGTTCATTTTGTCTTTTGGAGAGACGGGCAAAACTACAAAAAACACTTCATTCAGTTTACTTATATTTGTACAATATCAAGTGAAAAAAGGAACATCAAAGTAGGTCTTTGAGAAGACAGGCATGTATACAATTGAGCCTTTATGAATAATTGTAACCCACTATGGATTAGAAAAAATCTACAATAAATGTAGATTTGTGCAGCCAGTCCTTCTTAGAAGTCATTACAATTGTGTTGTATAGTCATTTCACCATGAACAAAGTATTAAAAGCTCACAAATGCGGAGATTTTTGCATTAACAAACTTCTGACAACAAATGTACATCCAAGCATATTACATTTATTGTGTCATTTTCTTCCATTTGTTGAACACAAATTATAACACCATGTGCGTGGGAATTTTGCATTTTAAATCTTCCTAACTGATTTGTAATACTTATACTTCTAGAAAAATCGCCAGAAACCAAGTCCTCAACTAAGATGAAGCCTATAGAGGAAGGCATGGAGGATGATGTTTTTGAAGAATCAGCCTCCTCTCTCCAGCAGCACAAAGCTACCACCAAAGAAGTGTAGCGAGCAGGTGAAGAACAACCAGAATCTGAAGTTGTTTACGGCCTCCTTTAGAGCCTGACTTCTTTACTGGTATCCTGCCTTTGCCAATAAATAAAGGAAAAGTTCAAGATAGTGTGAATATTAGTTTTCATTTCTAAACACCATTTATAAACAATGTCTTCAGAATTTGTTCACCAGAAAGCATGAGTTTTATTTTTCCCTGTACTTTTTGAGTGTTGTTTAAAAATCTACCTTTTTAAAATATGTTGCTTTTATGGAAAAAACAAGACAACTTAATTTGGAATGTATGTGAAATATTATGTTTGTCTTTGTGTTTAGGCTTTTACTTATGGAGGACCAATACTGCCATAATAAATAAACGACTCAATAAAACAATTACTGGGACACAATTTTTCTAGAAATATAAATTAGTGCACCATTAAATGCAACAAAATAATAAAAAGAAAAAAAGTATTTAATAATTTATCAGATAAAAACATACCAAAATTTCCACTAATTTTATTTAAACCAATTTTCAAATCATGTTTTTTTCTTGAACCCTAAAGACCATATTTACCAGGCTTTATTTTTGAAAAATGTATATCTGAATGTTATTCAGGAAGTATAATTGTACATGTTTAAAGATGCTAATTTAACGTTGAAGTTCTTAAAATATGTTCACTCTTGTTAGAATGTGAAAGCAGTCTGTCATTGAGTCATGCCTTTATTTTGAAAGCGTGAATGCCTTAATACTAGTTAGTACTAATCTACTTTCTGATCCACAAAGCTCCTAGGTTCTTTGGTAACAACATGACAGAAGTTAGCTGCTTCTAGCGACTCTTTTTCAGAACCAGGTAGGCATAATGCACCTATTTTATAGAGGTTTGACCTCAGCAGATAGGAAAGAAGATGAGGCAGTGACGCTGTTCCAAAGACCGCCCCTCTGTCTCTGTCCACCCCCTTTGTTTTAACATTACCAGATCCATGTTGAGATGGAAAAGACAACACAGCGACCAATGAATGTAAAAAAGAAACACGCAAATCAATGGGCTCAGAGAAATCTATTTGGTAAAAAAATACAACAGGGATATTTAATATAGGGGAAATCATACCAGTTTTTAACTTTTAAAAATACAGTAAATTAATTTGAAAAAAATATTTATTTTGAGGATTAAAACATGTTTTAAATATATTTGGGTGGTAATAAATAAGATAGAAATTAATGGGCTAGGGAAAATAAAATTGCAAGAAATTCACTTATTAAATAAACAAAGGAAAAATATATATAGAGTTCAAGAAAAAATATATTATTTGAAAATTAGTGGTTTAAATAAAATTTGTGAATTAAAATAGAAATAAATTTATATCTGATAAAATTAATACATTTTTTAAAAAATCTCTTCTTTTCATTTTTTTTTGCATTTAATAGCACACCAATATATATTTCAAGCTACTTTTTGGCCCAGTAATTTTTTTATTATTTTTTTCATTCTTGTATGTATTGGTCATCCATTGTTGTCATTGTTCTGTTGGGAATTCACTGCTGTACAACATAAAATTTGTGTCATCTATCATCTACTCAGTCAATTATTTTCTTTGTAAGTTATAATAAATGCTGTCATTTTCTCCTGGGAGATGGGGAGTGTCAGGGTTTGAGGTTGGATAGGACTAGAATGCATACTCGGGAGCCACATGATAAGTTGTGATATTATTTATTTGAAGACTTGAAAGTGCAGGTTTTGTCAGGCCAGAAGTTCAGGTCCAAAACAAAGACACACAAGACTTACAAGCAACAAAGCTGAACAGGAACTACACAGGCTGGAACACAGGAACATAGCAGGTCTCTGGCTGAAGCATGACAGGTGGGAAGAAAGAAAGACGCGGCGACGGGGAATGGGGAAAACCGGTAAGCTTATATACAGGGCAGTCAATGGTGAAACAGAAAATGAGAGAGGCAGGTATTCAGATGATTGCTGGCAGGTGTGACGACCAGGTGTAGGGAAACTGAGGGAAGGTTTCTATGGCTACGGGAGCTGGGAAACGCAGATAACGGAGGGGAAACTAACAACTCTAAGGGAAACAAACACTAAACTAACTGGGAGGAGCAGGGATAAGAAAACCTAAACATAAGCAAACATAAATAGTAACTCTAGAAGGATCTAAATCTAAGGACATGGAAAGAACTAAGTAAACAAACAGAAATACTGAATAACAGAATATAACTGACTACCAGACAGGAACTGAAACATGAGGGACTAACCAAGAGAACTATAATAACTAACCTGTGAGAAAATAAGTAACCATAAGCAAGAGGGAAAGGAACTAATAAAACTAAGGAGCACCGAACTACTGGGAAACCAAATATAAGAACCTAGCCGGTGAATAAAGATCATGCATATATCTACTAAACAGAAAGCACATGAGAATGACCTAACTAGAAAAGTAAACAAACCCAGAACCCAAAATGGTGCCAGATACAGATGAGGTTAAATAGTAGAACGCAAAATGAGAACAGCTCTGGATACCAGATCACACTGAATAGGAACAATCTTAAGACTATTTTTGCACCCTTGACTGGTCTTCAGCAATGAAGCCACATACACAAACAAATCAGCATGCACTGTGCGCTACAGTAGCTTGTCTGTTGAATTGGACCACATGGGCCGGACTTTGCTCCTATCATGCTGTTGGAGTCATCCATTTTGGTCGCACATTTTCACATGCGCAGCTCAACAGACTTGTTAGTTAGGTGAAGGTTTTTGGACCAGAATAATGGTATATCAGAATGATTTGGCTTCAATAAATCTTCATATATATAATTAAGAGAAGCGTTTGTGTTTATTGTCATGGAGCCTCTTAAAAAAAAACTTTCCTAGCCACACCTCTCTCTCATTATCCATGACAGTGCAGCTTATCACAAAGAGGAGGCAGCGCTCAACCACCTAAATGTCTTTGAAACTTGTTAGCAAGTACGATTCTACTTCGAAGAATCCTTGGTTTCAAAATGTATTGCAATTTGATATTGTATACGTAAAATAAAGAACAACCCAAAGTTATGATGTGCTGACAAGTTGTTTTAAACTTTTCTTTTTGAGCTTCTGCAGAAAAGGAATCTGAACAAGAGGTTCTCCCCAGAAGAGATGGCGTCTCATCACATTTTGTGAAGCGGCTTTCCCCCTCACTGCCTGAGAGGAGACAGCATAGGAACCGCAGCATCGCACACCTTCCTGCGTGCCTGTTCAGGGAGCAGAAGCTGCCCAGTTGCAACCAAGAGCAGGGTTTTTTTGTTTTTTTCGCCTTTACCACACAACTTAACGCCCTTCAGACCTTTTTCACTTATATTCATTAAAACAGTCACATAACAGGTGGTGTCTGGGTGGTTCAGGTCTACGATCGGAAAAGTAGATCTGCTTGTTTCTCCTCCAGCAAGATCTTAAGCTTTGTCAAGCTCTTATTTGAAGTGTCGGTGACGAATAAGTGAACTTGTAATGCTAGTTGCACTGATCCTTCGTGAAAGTTTGCAACAAAAACGCCCTAACACAAATAGCAAATTATGCTCTTGGGCTAGGACTTATAAAGCCTCTGTTGTGACATCATAGTTACAATGGCTGCTAGGAGGTGGAGTCACTGTCCGTTTCTCTGGCAAGATGGCCCCAACATTAGTACCCTGTGCTGATGGGGTACTGAGGACGTTTTTTCTTGTTTCTGATGGAGGTTTGTATCTGGTTCTGATTGAGGTTTCTACCTGGTTTTGATGGAGTTTAGACCCAGTTTTGGTGGAGGTTTGTTCCTGGTACATGTGAATGAGAAAATGCCTTGTGGTCCGGACAAAGCGCTCTCTGGGTCCAGATTTGGACCGGACTCAGGGGTTTGGGGACTCCTGATCAAGGGGACTGTGTTTAAACCATTTTCAGATGTATTGTAGCCTACAGCGCTAGGTAATGTGACGTCAGCAGTGCAATGCATTTCGGGTTTTTCGGTGTAAGACGCCAGTAGAGGCGGGCATCGAGTTGGGGCGGTGCAGTATTGTTTTGATTAAACATTCTAAAGAAACGAAACAATGGCAAATAGTTGTTGTGATATTAGTTGCCACAATCAGTCTCATGACCGGATTGGAAAACGGATGCCAAATGGTGTGCGTTTTTTCCTTTTTCCAGCGTGGAAGCAATACAATGGAGCACAGGCGGCAGAGCTAATACACCTTGCTGCGGGCTAACATATCTCTGAGCAAGGTGCTGCAATAATTCGGTTGTACTGGGCAAAATTATGACAGTGTGCTGTTCTCCGACCAACATGTGTCCCAGTATTGTGTAAAACCTAGTTCAAGTTAAGTGTAAAGCCAAACAGCTTTGTGAACCACTTGTGAAACTTGTGTCAAGTAGAAAGCAGTGTACCTATGTTGCTTTATGTGAATAAATGATGGACAACTTAAAAGATTATTTTGCATCTTTATTAAACTATAAATGTTTCAAAGAAATGCAATAGTAATAGGAATTACACATTAAACATAAATGTGAACAAATAGTTTAACCCCTAGTTTAAAAAGAACAAAAAAATCAATATAGAAAACCTTGACAGTTCCAATGTAGTGGAACACAGCAAGTCCAGACACAGTACACTTAAAGATCAGCAGTAAATAAGAAATACTCAGAGGCATAAACACAAGTGAAAATGTGGCCCTGTAAAGTAAAACTTCAAAAAAAAAAAAATCAAACAGTAACAACAGCACTGTTAGTGACCTATATGTATAAGTGTAACATATACATATAAGTGTAATAATTAGGTGTCCCTTTTTCAATTTTTTGAAATTGTGTAACAATATTTTCATGATATTCTACTTTTATGACCAGCCCCTATATAGGACGCAAAAATTGATTTCATCTGAATCTGGAAACAGACTGCTCCAGCGGAGTAGTCAATCCTGTGACCAATCTCTGCGTGAACTTTGCTAACATTACTGGTCATCATTCCGTAGGTAGGAGCATTAGTCACAGTTTTGGTCCTCCTTATCTGGACTGCAGCTTCAATTTTGAACCAGAGAGACCCTACATGTGTACATGACTCTGCGATGCCAGCCATGCAGGTCAAACAAATAAGATTTAAACCAGCCTAGAGCTGATCCCCTGATCCCCACAGCATATTCCAGCCTTTCTAAGACAATATTGTGATCGACTATATCAAATGCATCTGAGATCTAACAGGACAAGCACAGACACATCCATTATCTGAGGCTAGGAGTATATCATTAGTGACTTTCAGCAGAGCTGTTTCCGTGGTATGATGAGCTCTGAAACCTGACTGAAACTCTTTAAACAGATCATTGCTGTGTAAATGCTCACACATTTGATTAGCAACTATTTTCTCAAGAATTTTAGATAAGAACGGAAGACAGGATATAGGTCTGTAATTTATTAAATCATCTTGATCAAGCGAAGGTTTCTTAAGTAAAGGTTTAATTACAGCTACCTTAAAAGCTTGTGGTACATATCCATTTACTAAGGATAAATTAATCATGTCTAAAATGGAGCTGGTAATCAGAGGGAACACTTCCTTAAATAATTTGGTCGGGATTGGGTCTAACATACAAGTTGAAGGTCTAGATTTTAGCTAATATTTTTGATAACTCAGGACGCTCCACAGGATCAAAACAGTCCACACACAGATCAGGTTCTAAAGTCACTTCCAATGTTGTCTCATTGCCGAGGATGAAGTAAACATCTTCGTGAGTATGCCAATGATTTTGTTTTTAATAGAATCAATTTTGTTTAAAAGAATCCCAGAAAGTCATGACTGCTGAGAGCTAAGAGAATGGATGACTCAACAGAGCTATGACACTGGGTAAGTTTAGCAACTGTACTAAAGAGAAACCTATTCTCTTCTGTTAAAGATTAAAAATAAGCTGTTCTGGCTTGGCGAAGTGTCTTTTTGTACAACAGTAGACTATTTTTCCAGATTAAGTAGGAATCCTCTAGGTGTGTAGAGCGCCATTTTCGCTCCAATTTTCTAACATTGTGCTTTAAAGTACGCAGCTCTGAATTAAACCAGGGAGCCTGCTTCCTATAAATTGTAACCTTCTTTTTCAAGGGGGCTGCATTGTCTAATGCACCACGCAATGATGAAGTAACACTATGAACAAGAGAATCAATTTGTGAAGGGGAAGAAAAAAAATTACTGCCCTCCACTGTGTTTTTCTGTGATAATGAGGAAATTAAGAGTGGAACAGATTCTTTAAAGGTTGTTACAGCATCGTCTGATAATAATCTAGTATAATGATATTTTCTTTTAGGTGTGGAGTACTCGGTTAAATTAAACTCAAAGGTTATTAAAATATGGTCAGACAGGACAGGGTTAGCGGTTTGGTAACCCTGTCCTGTCTGACCATGTATGGACATTGTTGACAATGTTTTGAGCAAAGCCAACTGAGTCTAAGATAGCATTAAAGGCTATATTTAGGCTTTCCGTGTCAACATGAATGTTAAAATCCCCCACTATAATAACCTTATCTGTATTTAACACTAAATCAGATAAAAGGTCTGAAAACTGATCTAAAAATTGAGAGTAAGGGCCTGGTGGACGGTACAAAACAACAAACAGAAGTGGTTTTAGTGCTTTGCAATTTGGATGAGGAAAACTAAGGATTAAATATTCAAGAGTTGTAGCTATTAATTGGTCTGGGACTAATCAATAAATCGGACTCAAAGATGGTTGCTACTGCTCCTCCTCGCCCAGTATTTCGAGGTATGTGAAAATTTTAATAATTAGTAAGAGTTGACTCATTTATAGTAACATAATCCTCTTGCTGCAGCCAGGTTTCTGTGAGACAAAATAAATTAACCTGATTGTCACAAATCAGGTCACTAACTAGCAAAGTCTTTGAAGAGAGAGATCTTATGTTCAGTAAGCCACATTTGTTTTATTTTTCTTTTCAGTCTGAGTTGTGTTTTTTTTTTTATGAGATTTTCATGATTTCCTCCTTTTAGATAATTTTTTGATCTATTCAATTTTAGCCGTGGGCGAGACACCGTCTTAATAGGGTAATGGGTGGGTAACAGTACAGAAGCTGCAGAGAGGAGTGTTAAACTACAACCCTGCTTCCTGGTCTGAACCCTGGGTTGTCAGAGTTTTGGAGAACTAATGAATTCGGCCAGATTCCTAGAAAGAAGAGCTGCTACAGCCAAAGTGGGATGGATGCCAGGATCAGACCAGGTTTTCCCCAAAATGTTCAGCAATTATCAACGTAGCCCACATCATTTTCAGAACACCACGTAGGCAGCCAGCAGTTGACTAACAGCATGCGGCTAAACATGTCGTCACTCGTCAGATCAGGAAGGGGACCAGAGAAAATTACGAGTCCAACAATGGTTTGGCAAACTTACACACCACAGCAACACTAACTTTGGTGACCTCCGATTGACGTAACCAGGTGTCATTACCGACAGCGTGAATAACAATCTTACTATATTTACGCTTATCCTTAGCCAGCAGTTTTAGGTCAGAGTGTTCACTTTAAACACACCACATACAACAGCACACAATATCTCATAAAATTATCTTAGGAGCCATCACGATGGTCAGGGCATGTCAGTAGGGGAACATCGAGTAAAAGACTGGCATAAAAATCCTGCCATGTGAACCAGGCATGAAGCGGCTCATCATCTACTATCATTTATCAATTGAAACAAAAACAAATGTATTGGCTAAGAATCTTTTAAAAGGCGTAAAGGAGTAATACCATCTGCTCAACTGAAGCTGCAGTGCAGTTTTCTTTACAACTTCCCCATATGTCATTAGGCTGATTTTAATTAATGGTATGTGGCCTTTCTGATCAATAGAAATAGACATCATCTCTCCATGGAGTGTTTGACAACGGTTTTTAATTGCTGTTTTTAATTTAAAAAGGGATTAGTTGTAGATCTAAAGGATAATCACTTATATCTTGTTCTTCTAAAATACTGGGATGCTGTGACTACTCTGCTTTTATATCTTGCCTCATCAGAGACTATCTGAGCTGTGTATTTTCTTAAATGCTTAAACAAAAATTTCAGCTTTTTCTGGATTGCTGACATCTTGTCACCACTACTGGTGACTACTGGTAACTGTTTTGGCCAGCTGGATGGGGAAGCTCCACACAGCTGTTTTGCATGCATTGTTCAAATAAAGATTTCAGTCTTGACTTATCTTGAGTATTTTCTTCTCCGGATGCCTTGATTTTAAGTTTCTGCACCAGACTGGTTTCCAGTCTGCGGTGTAACCTGCTTGTGCACCATTGAAAGCATGGATAAGGCCCACTGCCCATGCAACATTGTCTAGAGTAAAGGTTTTGAAAATTACCTACTGCTTCAAATTTTACACTATTTATTAAAGTATTAAAATGTGTTTGATTTGTATTTAATGGGGCATTTATGTTATGTATTCTCTGAAGAGGATGGCAGAAATTTAACAAACAGTTGTATTGAACGCTGACATTTATAGGCATGTATCAAGAATCTTTATTATCATTATGTCACCATAATGAAACTTTTGTTGAGGCTCAGCTCCAAAGACATACATGAATTGCATAGACTTAATTGAAAAAACGCTTACAAAATCTACGGACAGATTTTGCATAATATAAAAACACTTGAACACACTTTTTTTTTTTACACTTGTAGAGTTCACAATTTTATGTAATCCTCTGCCATTTCAACACATGGAGAATTAAAAAAAAACTTCAAAACCCCTTCAAAATGTAAATATTAACACATTTGCAAAATTCACAGCATGCAGAGTTTAAAAAAACATTTACAGTAAGGACACATCATAAATGGTGACCTGTGTGATCCTGGTTATTTGATTGTCACATATAATGAGTCCTGACTACAGTAAGGAGATGGCAGAAGTCTTAGAATTTAAAATAGTGTTGAAGCTTCTCCCCCTTCCAAAAAACACTTGGGATCATTTGTTAAGTGTTTAGCGATTTATTAAACGGGTAGAATGGGTTATATATTTAAACGACAGCACACAGGGATTCAGTGCGATGGTTCGTCAAATGGTGATCATGTTCAAATCCAAAAAAGATACATTACATTTTGACAGTCAATGCGATGGTAATCAAATGCTTACAGAAGCCGTGAAGCTTACAATCTCGGAGGTAGCAGTGCCTCTTCTGTTTTTACGTAAATACTCTTCTTCTTCTTCTGGTGTTTAATGGCGGTTGGCAAGAAACTGTATGTGCGCATTACCGCCACCACTGGTATGGAGTGTGGTTCATCATGGATTAATATCTACCTATATACTTAAATTCTATTATATAATTTTGTTCTTTTTTAGAAATCTTAAAATAATTTTTGTAAATTGTTTGCTCCCTATTGTCTTTGTAATGATTTTCTATTATACTAAAACTTTCTTAATCCTTTCAAAATTCTCTCTTCATACCTCTTCTTTCCAGCTCCTATTTCTGACACTCTATAAAAACATGTTCATTGTTTTCATCCATTCCCACAGTGGTCCACATTGTCCTGTACTATGTTTTATTCATTTTTAAAAAGTTGGTAAATTTAAGTCCCTGTATGTCCTAATCTTAGTCCTTGTTATTACCTTTCTGTTCCTTCTTCCAGTTTTCTTTTTTCCACCGACTGCCTTTTTGATCCTATAAAACCATCTTCCCCTTTTCTTTCTCCCATCCACCTTTTTTCTGCCATTCTTCCTTCAATTTTTTTGTTTGATGATGCCTTTTTTTTGGCTTCTGATTTTACTTAAAGGTACTGTAAAATTGATATGAATTTTTTGGTGTTGCCTTCTTAGCCCCCATCTTATCTGCCATCTCCATTTCCCTTTAACCTCAATATGTGCTGGAACCCATAAAAAATACTAAATTGATAAACCCATCATTTGTAGTCCTGAATAAAGAATGCTGTATTTCCTAGTAAAATGTCTGGCCTGCTGTCTGAATGGTTATGTTTTTTAAACTCCAATAGTACTGAACTTGAATCTGAACAAATTATTGTTTTTAAAGGTTGTATGTCTTCCCACCCACTGTACTGCTAAAAAGTATTTGCTAACATTTCTCCTGTGGGTATACTGATAAACCATTTGTGAATTTGTTTTTCCTACTCATTTGGAAATTCCGTACTAGGACAATTGCTATTCCCTATTTTAATTCATTTATTTTCGATGCAATCTGTATAAATCTGAAGGTATTGGATAATAATTGATTAACATATTCCCTGTACTATATTCAACTCTAATGTACATGTTGTTTTTCCCTTTTTTTTCCATTAATGACATTTCTACCTGGTGCTTCCTGGTAAGATTCCAGGTGGTACACAGCTACTGGCATATCGGACTTATTACTGTATTTTGTATATGAAACCTTTTTCTGTTATTTTTTAAAATGATCCATCCAAAACTTCTTGTCTCTTTTTTAATGTTTTTCCCAGCATGGCTTCAAGATTTACTTCGTGTTTGGATGACCCGGGTTATTGCCTTGTAAATTTTAACCCAGTAAATTTATTTGTTTAATTGTGTTTTTCCTCCTCAAATCTAAACGGCATTTTCTCCCATTTTTCTACTTCGAGTGCTGCTGCTGGGGTTGTTTTTTTTAAAGCTCCTGTACAAAGTCCCCTTAATGCTTGATGTTGAATAATGTCTAATTTTTCCAGAATGTTGTATTTTGCTGCTGAACCCATATATATCTTTGTTTTTTTTTTTCCATAATCTATCTTTTGATCTGATCAATCCCTGTGTAAATTTGTTTTAACGCTTCCCTATCTTGCTCCCTAGTCACTGCCAGCCCAAACATCTCAATAATATTTTAATACTTTTCTTTACATTTATCTATTATTTTTTCCCTGAATATGTAATAATTTCCAATAGATTTTCTCATCCAAACCATACACATCCTAAAAATGTTCATACATTTTAAACTTGTTCTAATTCTTGATTATATAGTTTTTTTTTAAATTTTATTTCCTCTCTTGTTTTTTTCGTGCAAAATCCATTAACTTTTTTGTTTTTCTCGACTGAAGAACTTGACTCCCCATTGAAAAGCCCACTCTTCCCCTATCCTTTTATCTCCGCCTGTAAAATTTTCTTTCCAGTTTTATCTTTTGTACATTTTCCCCCCTTTTCCATATTGGCTTCAATCATCAGCAAAAAAGTGAACCTCCCATTTCTTTTCCAATTTCTGTAAATACATCGTTGTTATCAATTAAGTGGAACAATAATGGACTTCTATACTTACTTGTGGCGTACCATTGCCTACAGCATATTTTTGTTTTGATATTTCTTGATCTATTTTTAACTTGGAAGAGTTCTAATTTGTTTAAAATTTTTTGATCCAGTTAAACATTTTTCCATTGATTTTTCATTTTATTTTATTTAATCAGTAAATCCTCCAGCCACATCAATGTCATAAGCTTTTTCTCTAATGACAAAAAATTACAGCTTACTACACTTTCTGATTTCATGTTTTCTAAACATAATGTTAGGGTCCATTAAGTATTTCTCCTTTCTAAAACCACTTTGCACTTTAGTAATGTACCCCGGGTTTTTCTTATTCAAAATAATATGTTTTAATCTAATACTCATTTTTTTTCCATTATTTTTCATACATTTGATGTAAAAGCAATAGTTTCTATAATTTTCCTGGTTTTGTGTTGTTCTTTTCCTGGTTTGCTTATTGGTACGATGATTGAACTCCTTCCAGCTCTGGAGGCAGCTCCCCCTCCTCCCAGACTTTTTATTATAAAGCTCTAATATGACGTCTTTGGATGAATTCACTGAGATATTGTATCATTGTGGTAACAAAATCTGATCTTTACCAGGTGCCGTATTCTTTATTTTTTTCTAAGCACAGAGTTCAGTTCCTGGCTTTTGTAAATGGTTCATTCATTAACGTTTAATTTGTTTCTTCAATGTTCTGTAATAAATATTTGATTTTCATTTTTTTGTGCCGTTTCCCCTCCCTTTCCTTCCCTCATCACTAAAATGTTACTTGGAACTATGAAATTTTATTGAATTTTTTTTAGCTAGTATTTTTCAGCCTTTTTCTTCATCTTATTAATAGTTTGTTATTTTCTACTTCTAATATTGGATATCCATATTTTTCTTAATACCATTCATTCTTTTAATTGGGTTTTTTCACAATATCTTTATCAATTTTTTTGTTTTCTCTCCCTACCGTACTGCAAAAATTCCTCCAATATTCCTCTTTTTGCATTCCTAATAATTTTCCCTTACCATTGCTTGTTTTCCTCTTATATTCAATGAGGTTCTGAAATACTGGATTTTCCCTTTAAGTGTTTTTTAAATGCTTTTATTTTCCTTAATTTGTTACTTCCTCTACATTCACTGGTCCACCATGGGACCATTTTCTTATCACACCGTCTTTACTCCTTTTTTTATTGAATTTTTCTGCAGCTTCTATAATTATCTTTACCAACACTTTCATTTTATATTATTTACATCATTTTCATATCTATTTTTTCCTAGATTCTTTTCCACTGAGATATTGAAAATTTAATCCAATTCTGCCTTAATAAAATTCCATTTTTATTATGTTTACATTCTTTAATGTTTAAATTGTTTTATCTGTTCTGATCTTAATGGGGATAATGATCACTACCTATTGTTGTATTTTTTTAATCAATATCCCACTCACCATATACCAGCTAACGAATTTGATACAAAAGGTTTTAAAATCAATTGCTGACTCTGTTTTTCCTGGTTTTCTTTACATTAATTATTGTACCCCTCCCATTAATTTTAGACATACAAATTTTTAGTTTCTATTTTTACATTCTTCTATAACTTGTCCGTTTCTATCATTACATTTTTCCCATATTGTGCTATTACAATTAAAGTCCCCGCACCATATTAACTTTCTCCTTCCCAGATTATTCTAACATCTCTTCCATCAGTTTCCATTGATAATGTTTTTCACATGGATTATAAAAATTAATCTTACAATTTTCTTGTTTTTCCCCAATTTCAACAACTATATACTCTAAAATCTTTTACCTTTTCTTAATATTTGATGTTGTACTCCTTTCCTTTATAAATATCGCAACACCCTCCTCCATTTTTCCTTTCTGGTCCCGTCCCTTCTTTTACTACCATACCCTTTAATAACAAAATCTAATGATGGTTTTTAAACCATGTCTCCTGTAAACAAATCACTCTGGTTTTCTCTTAGTCCAATCAATATTTCCTTTTCATTCCTGTCCCCCACCCCTTTATCAGACTTCTAGCATTCCATTGTAGTATTCTCATATATTATCAAGTGGGGGGTTTTTCCTGGGTCCCCTCCCTCTTTTTAAACCTCTTGTTGATGTTCTTCCCCGATCCCTCCTTTGAAACCCAAAATTTTTTTCCGCTCCTCCTCACAATTATTTTTAATTTTTTTCGTTTTATGTTTGGCGCTGGGTCAGTATAGTTTTGTTTTATGATTGTTAATGTATTAATAGTATTATTTTTTTCTACCGGGACTCAAATTTCTCAATATTTCTCCCTCTGTTTGCAGTTTTTTTGAGGAATTTTTGTCTCTCTTTTGTTCTGCCTCGCTCTCTTTTGTCCTTTAACACTTTTGAAACTGCTTCTGCATAAACTTGTGTTTTTATGCTCACCTTTTAAACATGTTGGGTTTTTCCTTTGCTGTTTTTTTCCGCACCTCACATCTCCCATATGTAACTCTATGTTTGACCTCCACAGTTTTCAATTTTTTCTTGCTCTCTTTTACAATCTTCTATCTTTTGGTGGTCCCATCCCCAACACTTTGCACACCTCTGCTTTCCTTTTGCAAACTGCTGCTTATGTGTCCCCCATATCTCTGGCATCAACATCTCCAACATCTAAGTGGGTTGGAGGGTGTTATGCTCTTACTTGGAAGCTTAAGAATCCTATTTTGAGGTTTTTTTCTGGCAAGGAATTGTTTTGTCTGCAAATTCAATCATCACTTGACAGACTTCCTACTCTTTCTCCGTTGACATTTTTTTGATTAATCCTCTTCAGTGAGTTCACTTTTGCACCAGTAATGCTTCTTTTTTTTAGTGTGGGTTTCTAAATCTTCATCCGAGGCATACCAAAAAACTCACCCCCCGATTTGATTATTTTTCTCCTAAAATCTCTCTCTCTACAACCATTTTTGTTTCCCATGCTTTCCCCTACATGTAAAGCCTTCATTTTTGTTCTTCATTTTTTACACGTCACTTAATAATTCCGTCTCTTAATACTTTCACCATTTTCCTACATCTCTATTTTCTTTTTTTTATTTTCTCTAGAAATCACTATCGGGCTTAGGTTATTAATGCTCCTCCTCATTCCTTAATTTTATTATTATTTTAAATTCTTCCTTCAGTAAATTTTTCTTCTAACTATTCTCTCTTCCATCCCAGCTGCTTTCCTCCAGCCTTCTCGCTTTGTTACCCTGATTTTCAAACATCCTCCCTTCCTCCTTTTTCACACGTCCTCTTCCCCTCTCCCCCCCTACCAACTGGGTGTCCCATCCCTCAAAAATCTTCTTCTCCTGCCTGTACCTCCATCGAACCATTCACATCCCATTTTTTTATGCCTTATTCCGCCGTTTCCAATATGAAAGCAAAGTTTTATCCAGTAAGCCAAAGAAAGCTGGATCGAGCTTTCTTCGCAAAGGAAAAACTCGTCCTCGTCAACAATGAATTCTTTCCACGCGTGTTCAGCTACTGCCTCCTCACCAACCCCTCGTAAAAAGCTGTTCGAGTTTTCTCCCTCTACTAAAATCCCCTTTTCCTTCCTTCTTCCTAGTGTTTAAATGGCGGTTGGCAAATAACTTTATGGTGGCCATTTAACCGCCACCGACTGGGGGGTAATGAGTGGTGTTTCTTCCATGGGTTTTTAAATCTCATTTACCAATGTACACAATCAAATTCATATTTATTTATTTTAGTTTTTTTGAAAAATCTAACTATAATTTGAATATGGGGGGGTTTTTTTTGCTACCTAAACTTCTTTGCAAAGTATCTATCAAATAAAAATTTTTCTTTAATGGCCTACAAATTCCTCTCCTCAAAATGTTCTTCTTGTTCATATTTCTTGACACTTCCAAATTTAACATGTTTTCTATTGTTTCCTCCCCTCTCCACAATGATCCCATTTTTTCCTGTACTTATTGTTCTTTTATCTTATCTAATGTAGAATTAAGTCCTGTATGTCCCAATCTTAATCTTGTGATTAATCTTTTACTCTTTTCTGCTCCTTCTTTCCAGTTCTACTTTCCTCCTACTATCTTGTTGAATTTCGTAAAACCCACTTCCCTCCCTTTTCCTTTCCCATCCCACCCCTTTTGTTGCACTCTTTCCTGATTTTTTCTGTTTTGATTTGTAAATTTCTCGCCTCTGACCTACTAATATTTAATTATAAAGCTTGAATGTTTTATTTGTGTTGCCTTCTTTGCCATCCTTCCCGCCATCTCATTCCCCCAACTCCCACGTGTGCTTGGTACCCATAAAACACCAATATGACTCCCAATTCCTTTGTAATTTCTAAATAAAGTATGTTTTTTATTTCTAACAAATGTCTGGCCTATCATCTGAAAATGATTATATTTTAAACTAAAAAATGCTGAAACTCCCGAGTCCTGAACAAAATTTAATTGTTTTTATGGGTTTTTTTTTATATCCTCCCACCCAACTTGGCACTGCCCCCCCCCCCCCCCTTTAAAAACAAAAAAAAAAAAAAAAAAAACAATAATGGCCTAATAATTCTCCCTGATATACTGATAATCCATTTGTAATTCTTTTTTTCCTAACTTTTATTTTAATTCTGATTATAAATGCTATTCTTATTTTTTTCATCTGTTTTTTCGATGCGTCTGTGTAAATCTGGACATAAATGACAGTAATTTGTTTATATATTCTTGTATTATACCTTGAATCTAAACTACATTTTTTTGATTCCTTTTTTCTTCTCCATCAATGCCATATCACCATGCTTCAGTAATAGCCAAGGTGTTACCACCTGGGCAAAGGCAGCATTGGAACTATTTTTCTTTTCCATATTTATTTGAAATTCTTCTGCTATATGATGATAATCCAACAAAAACTCCTTAGTTGTTTTTTTTTTTCTTTTTCCAGCCATGGCCTTTTTTAAAATATCACGTGGTTTGGATGATCCGGATTAATTGCTTTTTCTTAAGTTTATCCCAAATAATCATTGCTAACTGTTTCACTTTTCGTAAATTCTAAATGTCATCTCTCCCAATCCCTCCTGAAGTGCTGCCTTATTGGACTGGTGTCCTGATTGGCTCCTGTACAATTCCGTAAGCTTGATGGTTGTAATATTGTCTAATGTTTTAATAAGAATTGTGGTTTTGTTGCTGAATTCCATAAAATTATACTTCCGTAATCAATATTTGATCTAATTAATCCTGTATAAATTTCCCTTTTTATGATGTTTCGATTCTGCTCCCCAATCAATACAGCCATACATCGTCCCATAATGTTCAATAGTTTTTTTTTGCATTTAATCTATGATTTTTTTTTCTATTTATGTAACTTTCATAATAAGTTTTTCATCAAACCATATACCCTCAAAATTGTATATTTTTTTACTTGTCCTAAACTTGTTGTATATTTTTTAGTTTTATAGTTTTTCCTCTTTTTTCGTTTCTTGTAAACACCAGTAAACTTTTTGGTTTTTTTTTTCCACTTGAGAATTAAATCCCCTTTGATTTGCCCATTTGTTCTATTCTAATAATCTTTTGACCTGTATTTTTTTCTTTTCAATAAGTTTTTGATATTACGACCCCTTTTTTGCCATATAGCTCCATCATCTGGCAAAGAGTGAGCAACCAACTCTTACCAATATTTTTAAATACAATCATTTATCTTATAGAAAACAATAACAGACTAATACTTCCCTTTGAGGGAGTACCATTTTCCTACTAATTATTTTACCTGACAATTCTTGACCATTTCCTTACTTGTATTGTTTTCTATTTGATTAAAAATCTTTAATCCAGTTTTACAATTTTTTCAGTAATACCCATTTTTATTTAATTTAATTAATAATCCTTCACCCACATCATAATCATAAGATTTTTCCTATATCAAAAAAAATACAGCTACTTACAATTTTTCTTTGTTTATTTGAGCTCTTCTAATTTCTAATTCTAAACATAAATGCTGAATCATTGTAAACTTCTCCTTTTGAGGGGGGGGGGGGGGAAAACCCATTTTTGATGTTTTCTGATAATATACCCTTTTCATATTTTAAAATAATATGTTAATCTAATTATTAATCATTTTTTTGTTTCCATTTAACCTTACATAATACTTGGATGTTATGCAAAATCTCCCTATAATTTTCCTGGGGTGTTTGGTGTTATCTATTCCTGGTTTAGCTATTGGAAATAATTATTGCTTCTTCCAGCTCTGTGGTCAGCTCTCCCTGTTTCCCAGACTTTATTGTATAATTCTAATATTTTGTCTTTTGCTTTTGTCATTTAGATGTTCTATCATTGAATAGTCAAATTTGATCTTTTCCGGTGATGTATTTTTTTTTTTTGTTTTCCTGGTTACAGAATTCAACTCCTCCTTACTTTTAATTTATTTGTATCTACGTTATTTGTTGCATTAAGGTCCTTCTTATATTTCATCTTTGTGATTTTCCCTTCCTTTCGTTCCTCTTCCACTAATATTACTTGAACTATGAATTTTTATTAATGTTTTTACTAGATATTTCAGCTTTATCTTTATCTTCTGTTTATAATTTTGTAATTCTCTATTTTTAATATAGGATATCCCATATTCTTTTCTAATAACCATTCATTCTTTTAATTTGGTTTTTTTTCCCAAATTTTGGTCATTTTTTTTGTTTATCCTCCCTACAGTATTGAAAAAAAGTTTCTCCAACATATTTCTTTTTGCATTTTCTTAATGATCTTTTCTTACCTTTTTGCTTGCTTTTCTTTTGTGACTTCAATTAGATTTCTGGTAAATTGGGTTTTTACTTTTTTAATGCTTTAAAGGCTTTAATTTTTCTCATTTTTATTTACTTCACTACATTCTTTTGTCCCCCATGGGGCACATTTTTTTTTTATCGTCTGACGTCCTCGCTTTTTTTGCTTCCTTCTGCAGCTGTAACTTTTTTTACAGATAATTTTAAAGGGTTGGAAATGAAACTGAAAACACCCTGCTTTAAGACCACAATAATTTATTTAGTATGGTGGTTAGGGCCTCCTTTTTGAGCAATACAGCGTCAATTCGTCTTGGGAATGACATTATACAAGTCCTGCACAGTGGTCCAGAGGAATTTTAAGCCCCCTTCTTCTTTTGCAGGATAGTGGCCAGGTCACTACGTGATACTGGTGGAAGGAAAACGTTTCCTGACGCGCTCCTCCAAAACACCCCACAAGTGGCTCAATAATATTCAGATCTGGTGACCGTGTGCAGGCCATGGGAGATGTTCAACTTCACTTTTCATGTTCCATCAACCAATCTTTTTTCACCAGTTCCCTTGCTGTGTGTATTGGTGGCATTGTCAATCCTGATACACGACACCGCCTTCAGGATACAATGTTTTGAAACCATTGGGAATGCACATGGTCCTCAAGAATGGTTCGGTAGTCCTTGCAGTGAACGCGCCCATCTAGCACAAGTATTGGGCCCAAGGGAAATGCCATGATATGGCAGCCCAAACCATCACTGATCCACCCCCATGCTTCACTCTGGGCATGCAAACAGTTCTGGGTGGTACGCTTCCTTTGGGGCTTCTCCACACCCTAAACTCTCGGATGTTGGGGGGAAAAACAGTAAAGGGTGGGACTCATCAGAGAACAATACATGTTTTCACATTGTCCACAGCCCAAATATTTGCGCTCCTTGCACCATTGAAAAACCGAACGTTTGGGCATTGGCATGAGTGACCAAAGGGTTTGGCTATAGCAGCCCGGCCGGTTATATTGACCCTGTGGAGCTCCCGACGGACAGTTCTGGTGGAAAAACAGGAGAGTTGAGGTGCACATTTATTCTGCCGTGATTGGGCACCCGGGGTTTTTTATGTTTTTTGGATACAACCCCGGGTTAGCACCCAAACATCCCTTTCAGACAGTTTTTCCTCTTGCGTCCACAGTTAATCCTGTTGGATTTTGGTTCGCCCCTTCTTGGTGGTATGCTGACATTACCCTGGATCCCGGGGCTCTTGATACATCACAAGACTTCCTGTCTTGGTCACAGTTTTGCACCAGAAAGACGTCCCCAACAATTTTGTCCTTTTTTTGAACTCTGGTATGTCATCCATAATGTTTGTTGCATTCAATTTTTTTACAAAACGGGCTTTTACCCTGCCTAATTGAACCTTCACATTTGCTTTACTGGTGCAATGTGCAATCAATGAAGATGGCTACCAGGCGGCCCCAATTTTAGCCATGAAACCTCCCCACTAAAATGACAGGTGTTTCAGTTTCATTGTCCAAACCCCTGATTTTTAAGCTATTTTATAAATCGACACATCTATTTCTTCCAATTTCTTTTGACTTAAAATTTAAATTTTTTCCAATTGGCCTTAATAAAAATTCCCCAATCTGTTTTAAACCTGTATTCCCTGTTTTTTTTATTAATATTCCTGTTATTATTTAAAGGGGTAATGATCACTGCCTACTGTTGTATCTTTGTCAATGTCCCAACTCACAGTTGTTAGCTAAAAAAATTTTATATTGTTTTAAACATTACCGACTCTGTACCCGTTTTTACATTTTAAATTTTTTGTTCCTCTTCCATCATTTATACATACCAAATTTTTCATTTCCATTTTTTTCTTAATAAAATTGTCCATTTTTTTTCATTACATTTTCCCCATAATGTGCTGTTAGCATTAAAATCTCCACACCAGATTACTTTTCCTTCTAAATACTCCATTTAAATTTAACCATCAAACCCAATGATAATATTTTACATAGATTAAAAAATTTATTATCTTACAATTTTTCTTTTTAGTGTAAAATTTCAACTACTATGTATTCTAACTCTTTACCTTTTTCCCTAATATCTGATATTGTATTCCTTCTTTTATAAATATTCCACATCCTCCTCCCCCCTTCCTCCTCGTCTTTTCCCTTCTGATACTATTGTACCCTTTAAAATACAAAATCTTTTTTGCTTTTAAACCATGTCTCCTGTATACATATAATTTCTGGTTTTTCATCTATTTCATCTATATACCCCTTAAATTCCTGTCCATTAGCGATTAAGCTTCTTTCATTCCACTGTAATATTATCATGCGTTTCTATCAGCTGGGGTTCCTCCTTGCCTCCCATCTGTTTCCACCTTTTCATTAATGTATTCCCAAGACCCTTCTTTAAAGCCTAAGAACTTTTCTGCTCCTCTGACTATTATTTTAATCTTTTCTGTTTTGTGTTTAGCTTGTTCAGTGCAGTTAATGACATATGCTACAAATAATATCAGTTTTTCCACAGACATCGTGACATTATCCTCTGATTCTACTTTTCTCTGTTGATAAGCTGGAATCCTGATTTGACCGTCATCCCTTGTTCTTTCATTCTGTACAGCTTTAACTGCTTCAGCATAGCTTATGTTTTTAGTCATTTTAATTTGTTGAATGTCTTTTGCTTTCTTCCTTACCTCACATCCCCCAAATGTAACTCTATGTTGCCCTCCACAATTGCAACATTTTTCCTGCACTCCTTCCCCACAATCTTCAATTCGATGGTCTTCTCCACACTTTGGACATCTTTGTTTACCTTTGCAGACAGCTGCTATGTGTCCATATCTCTGACATTTGTAACATCTTAGTGGTGGGGGAATGAAAGGCCTCACAGGAAAACTCAGATATCCTATTTTTAAATTTTTTGGCAACACTGTTTCCTCAAAGTCATTTAAAATTGACAGGCTTCCTACTCTTTCTCCATTTACATTTTTTGTCAATCTTTTGAGATTTTTTACCTTTGCACCAACAATGCTGTTTTTTAGTTTTTCTATATCTTCCTCCAGAGAAATGCCATAAATTACCCCCCGAATAATTTTATCTTCTCCTATAATCGTCCTCTCTATCACCATTCTTGCAAATGTTTTCAACTTGTAAAGCCTTTCTTCTTTGTTCTTCGGTTTTACACAACACCAGTATATTTCCATCTCTCAATACTTTCACCATTTCAACATCTCCTATCTTTTTTTTATTTCTCTAGATGGTGAAATAGGACTCAGGTTCTATTTTTCTTCAGTATTTTTGATCTTTAATATTATTTTACATTCTTCCCTTCCAATTTTTCTCCTAACTACTCTCTCTTCTTCAGAACTGTTTTCTTCCAGCTCTCTTTTACTCCTTTGGCTGTCTAACATCTTTCCATCTTCTGCTTTACCTCTTCCCCGTCCTCTCCCTCTACTTACTGGCGTCCAATCATCAAAGTCCATATTGTCCTCCTGTGTATCCATTCTGAACCATTCACATACCAGTTTATGCCGAGATCGTTTTCCGTGTGCGTGTGTTTCTCTGAGGAATCCTCTCTCAGATCCCCCTGCGACGCCAAATGATGGGAGGCCTACGTAAATACTCTTCTTCTCGCTTGTCTTTAAGACGAATATGCAATAAAATGCACACTATCGCCCCCTGCAGTCACAAATTGTAATGGGTCATAGAAGGCATGCCGTTATCTTGCCAACTATAGCAGTAAGTCTGTAAGTCCAAGAATGTATATTATTTAAAATACTCAAAACTTTAAAATAAATACTGGATAGACATTTTGTTGACTTTACCTGTGATTCTTCACCTGAGCTGGTAGCTCTACCCGGCCCACTGCCATCTTTGAATTTGGAGCATGTTGATCGGTGGAATCGCGGTTCGATTTCTATCCCTTGTGACATAATTTCAACACTTTTCTGCTCATACCGACAACCTTTAATTCGTGTCCACAGCAGTGGACTTCGTATTCGTAGAAATTTGAGTTGTATTCAGAAGACTTTGCACTCACATCTTTTAGATTCATACTCACATATAAACAGTCATAACCCGCATGGCCGCAGAATTTTGTGTCCAGCATTGTTATTGACATACAATACTAATACGAATGGTTAGAATCATGCGCACATCTTTTTGACAGTTAAATTACTCCATAGCAGCGTAGCAACCATGCTGTGGTCTGTGCCTAAGGTCAGTTATTACTGTAGTCCTTGTAGCTCTGTGCTCTTTAAAATTGCGTCACTCAAACGTCATCACAACAGGAAGCATGAGAAGCTGGGGAACAACGCAGGCGTACGGACATAAAGAGCCGTCGAAACGCCGAATAGCTTCCTTTGTATTTTAGAAAAGCGGATTATCTTCTATCAGCGTCAATGGACGTGATCCAGGAACAATACAACTCAATTAGAAACAAATAAGAACGGAGAACTAGGCTTATCCCCGTCGTCAGTTCACCTATGATGGAACGGGCGATGGAGCAGCTTAATGTACAGCTCAGTCGACTGACCCGCTCCCTCCGCCGGGCCAGAACCGTGGAACTTCCAGAGGGTAACATGTTCTATTTATTCTAACATTGTTGCTATTACAGAGTTCTTTAAAGTGGGACCAAGTTACAGACCAATTCCAAAAACAAGTATGTTTATAAATCAGATCCCTGACTAAGTACTGTACTGACCAATCAATTATCACACTTTAGTGACGAACTGCAGAAATAATGCAAAAAAAAAATAAATCTTTTTTTATTGCTTGTACCCAGGTAAGATGAGCTCATAATTTTGTTATTTGAATTCAGTAAAAATGCAGCCCACTCATAAGATCAGACTGGAGGATGAGTGTCTGCCAGCTCAAAGGAGCGAAGTTATTTTTAAATTCAGGAGTTGAGGTTAAATTATAAGCTTTGAGTTTAGGAGCAGACGCTGAATCAGCACATCATTGGCACAAACAAGGAAACAACAAGCCGTTCCCTCTCAAAATCCCAACATTATTGCTTAAGAAAATAAGAAATAATCTCGTTATAGTAATACTAAATAAAATAATCTCATTCCAAAACGTAATTTTCCAATATCAATAAAACGGTGGTCCCTCAGTTTCCTATATTTAGCTGACAGGAAGTGGCACCGAGGGTGTTCCTGGAGGGTAGCTTAAATATAATCACTTCAGTTTTAGGCCTTAACAGCTTTTAAATGCATTCAGTGTTTCTATGGCAGATATAAATGTAAGTATCTCTTTTACCTATATGCTTATTACATCTTCCATCACCATTTTCTTTTCTTTTAAAGAAATAACCTTTTGCCATTCATTTGTTACTTGATTTGTAGCTCTGGTTGAGGAATTCAGGTGTTATCACTCTGTGACAAAACTACAAACTTCATAATGCAGAGATACAATAACTATTGAAAATAAATTATGTAAAATAAGCCTGCTTCTAAAACTGATTTACTGGCTTAAAATTTAGGCAATTAAAAATCCAGATGTTTTAGTTACAGTATCTGCTACCTGCTACTTCGATCTAGGAAAGTGTATTTTAACAAGGCTTTGCTTGAAAACATGACATTGAACAGTTTGCTCAAACCTGAAGCTCACTTCTTACTGTGAGGCTGCATTAAGGTAAGCTAGCCTATCTCCAGCTGTCCATGGGCAAGAGGCGGCGTGCACCCTGGACAGGTCACCAGTACATTACGGGGCAACACAGAGACACACACACTCATGCATAAATGCAATTTAGAAAGAACAGCTAACCTTCAGTCATGTTTTTGGACTGTGGAAGGAAGCTGGAGTATCCAGAGAAAAAACATCAAATGCACATGGAAAACTTCATGCAGAATGGATTCAGATCTTCTTTCTGCAAGGGAACAGTGACACCAACTGCAGCAATACCTTGTGAATGCTATCAAGTTATTTAAATGAGTAATTTCAGAAAATGTTTTATTTTTCTTAATTAAAGCAGGTTTTACCTCTAAATCATAATGATCTTAACAGGTCTTTAATAAAACTTACTGAAACTTGCAGAAAGCCCATTCTGCGCTGTAATAGCTTTTTTTGCTCCAGTTGTTGGCATATTGAGGAGTAATGCTCTACTGCAGTAACAGAGATAATAAGCAGGCCCACTGGACTAATTCCTTGGATTAGCTCACTTAAAATACTGTTTTTTTCTTCTCTATTTTAGTATTTAGTGTTTTGTTTGTTCCCCTTATTTTTCTCATACCTTGTCTCCACAGACAATGAGACTGCAGTCTACACCCTTATGCCAATGGTCATGGCTGACCAGCACAGGTGAGAGTCCTGTCTGTATGCCAGGGTAAAATTCCTTTAGAATAGAAGTGTCGAGACATGATTCACCAAATCAGATTGTATGCATAGCAAGGTAATGTTTTTTAAGATTTTTATTTCCAGAAAGAATGTATTTTTCTGTCTTATTAATTTGGCTCCTTTCTCTGAAAGATCTGTATCAGAGTTGCTCCTCAACTCCAAGTTTGATGTGAACTACGCATTTGGACGAGTAAAGAGAAGTTTGCTACACATTGCTGCCAAGTAAGATACTCGCTGCTACTCTGTTCTTATGTTCAAGGAAGCACCAAAGAAATTTCTATCTATTTAAATGATATCACAGTTATGCCACTTAGAAAGTAGTGAGTTATTTTCTACATCACCTCTTGTTACAAGGGGAGCTTAGTAACTGTCAGCAACTTGTAAAGGCATCCTTGCCTATGTTTACCTCTTTTCCTTCCTTCATTGTACATTGAGAGAATTGAGACACAGATGTGAGTTGTAAAGATGTTTTCACATGTTCATTTTAGCTCTGCATGGCAACCTTTTGAGGATGTTTAACATTTCATTTGGATTTCTTGGGAAGATTTTCTAACGAGGTTCCGTTTTAAATTTTCAAGCAAGAGAATAGTTGAAATGAATATAGTGAAGTCAAGTGAACTACTGTGTCCTGCTCTTCTCTGCTGACCTGAACGTTTTAATGACTTAAAGTACACACAAACATACGTGGTAAAACGCCAAAACAGCCACCATAGGGCCATATCCCAATTTTGACTATTTAATTCAGGTAATTTTGACCTTCATGTCCAGATATTCAGACTCTTTTTCACATTACATCCACATATTGTATTTGATTTCATTGGTATTTTATGTGATGGACCAACACAATGTAACACATAAGAAGGATAAGAATATATACTTTCACAATCTTTTACAAATTAAAACCTGATAAGTCTATTTGTATTCAACCCTTGGTAAATGGTAAATAAACTGAACTTATATAGCGCTTTTCCATTCATACAGACCGCTCAAAGCGCTTTACACTAGAGCTACATTCACCCAATTGCACTCACTAACACTCAAACACCGATATGCAGATCGGTGTATGATACGCAGATCACTTAAATTGAGGTTAAGTGCCTTGCCCAGGGGCACATCGACATATGGCAGGAGGAAGCTGGAATCGAACCCACAACCTTCTGATTGCAAGACGACTACTTTTCCTACTGAGCCACAGTTGCTCAGTGATACCTGTAAATAAAATCCATTGCAACCAACTGCCTTCAAAAATTATCTGATTTAACTATAATTAGAGTCCAGTGTGTGATTTAATCTCACTAAAATTGCAGCTGTCTTGTGTAGGCCTAGTTTTGTTAGAGAACATTCATTAAGAAACAGCACCATAAAGACCAAGGAACACAGCAGACAGGTCAGAGATAAAGTCCTGGAGAAATTTAAAGCAAGGTTACAGTGTAAAACAATTTCCCAAGCTCTGAACATCTTACAGAGCTCTACTCAACCCATCATCTTAAAGTGGAAAGTGTTTGGCACAACTGTAAACCTACCAAGACATGTCCACCTAAACTGACAGGCCGGATACAGACAGGATTAATTAGAGATGCAGCCAAGAAGACTTAACAGAGCTGGCCTTGAGTTATGAGATATGTTTGCTAAGTGCCAAAATCCATGTAGGGGACACAGGGGTAGGTGCCTATATTCAGTGGTCATTGGGTGAGGGTGTCATGTTCAAACAACCTAAAATACTTATAACATCACAAAAAGAAGAGAAAGACAAAGAATTAGTTTCTTACTCGCTGCGAGGAGAACGGAGAGAGATGTGCTTCAGTTACAAATCTCCTACCGCTCTGAAAACACATCTGTCCGATCCTCTCTTTTTATTATCTTTAGGGTGGTCCCTGGTTACAATATACGTTGCTGCTCTGAAGGGTGGGATAAACAGCTGCAACGTAAACAGGTCATATACACCATTATCTTGTAACAGCACACTTCCACAGTCTCCCCCATCTTTAGATCTGTGTGTCCTCTGTTCAGCACAATCAGCCACCATCTTTATGACATCCTCAACTGTGACTGCTTCCTTCCCGACTCCACCTTTGATCCTTGCCTGCAAACAACTCATCACATCTTTACTCACACATACAACATGAAAAGTTATAAAGATCAAATAGTAAAGTTAATAAAAAAGGAAAAATATAAGATAAATCTATATACAATTATTCCAACATTTCCCCCCTGTTTATCTTATATTTGCTCATATTCTCATATCACTTAAACAGCCACTTCTTTTGGATTTTTAACTATAAGATCATTTTTCATGAGCACAAATATAATTACACTCAGAGGCACTTACTGACATTTAAACCACAGAATCATATAGAGATGGATCTGGGTATAGGTCAGAAAAGTGGTCAGTCGGATCTTCATCATCCTCATCATCCTGATGTTTAAGTAACAGATAGAGTTGGGTAGAGTTGGGTAGAGTTGTCTTCCATAGAAGAAATAGCTGTGGTGATGAGACGGTTAAGAAGAGAACGAAGACAGGGAATACAACATCATCCACACAATGTCAAAATTGCAGCAAACACTGCAATGAAAATCATTACTGATGATACTAAAACTTTATACTTCCCAAATACATCCAACCAGGAGTCCCACATCGAGGTGCCTACTCATTTTGCCATTTAGAGATCTCAAACCTTCTATGGCTTTGGTGAGGCTGGCATCAGCAGCAGTGTTGTTAGATATGAATGTGCAGCATTGTTCTCCAAAAATTGCACAAACTCCTCCTTTTTCAGCTAACAACATGTCTAAAGCAATTCTATTCTGGTATGCCTTCAGGGAAGTTGAAGCCAATTGGTCATTGGCTTCAAACCCGCTTTGTGTCCAATTTCCTAGTTTTTGAACATTGTAGTGGATATAGTCGATCCTGTCTATGTTTTTGTTCATTGTACACCACCAACAGATACTTGATTCAAATCCTGCGGCTACTTGATCAGCCAATTTATATGAATCAGGCGCCACTCGAGGTACACCTGTAGCATCGATGTACGTAGGGTCTCCCTCGGTCTGCCAAGCTGCAGCTCTACGCTTCCTATTACGCTAGTCATGTAGTATTACACTAGACAGTACACGTGTTACCTCATCTACTGACATAGGATATACTGAAACTGGTAACAATAAAGTAACTAGAGCACAGAGTCCCGTTACATTTGAAGGTAATCGATCAAATAACCTGTCGTCAGCACACCACCACCAAATGTCTCCTCTAGAGACTGGTTTAAAATACTTATTTACTTTTACAATTGTAGTACTTTTGGAGCGGGCGGTCTTTATCACTGAGCAAAGATAATAAAACAAAGAACTCAGCGAAATTCCCTCCTCCCAGCGCTCTCCACGGGAGAACCCTTTATTCTTCAAACTCGCACAAACTAATTTTTCATCACCATTCCTTGGTGATACAAAGCTTTTCAAAAAGGGTTCCGCCCCAGTCCTGGTGGAGCAGCTTTTTATACAGATACAAAGCATTGGTGTGTATGTGGGTCCTTTTGACCAATCAAAATCATTATTCTCAATTACATAACCTTCTTGGCATCTTCATCACGGCTTTTACAAATTCAGCCAACATCTGGACAATATCAGATTTGCCTGATATCACAAGATGTCCTGCAATAACAAGCATCAGTTTTCCCTCTCGCCAAGAAGTTTCCTCTAATGCACTCTGCTCTCCAGACAGACAGGCGCTTGCAAGAACAATCCTTCACAAAGTTCATCTTGTAATGGTAGAAACAATAATTACACTTTTCGATCTAGTGAAAGCAGAGCTTTATGCCTCCACATAGTCCCCCTTAATTAGCTTTTAAGCTAATTAACAGCTGAGAGAGGTTTTATATTCATATTGTAAATATCCTGTGAATATATGTGATATGTTTAGGTGATTTAAAATGAAGTAAAATGTAAAATGATTATAGAAAGTAGGAAAATTACATTATGTACAAAGGTATTAAGCAACCCTAAATGATTGCTGTTATTTAGGTCTGAAATTTCGGGTTCAACTAATTAATTAAAACCCTATTTAAAGTTCCTATGCGCACATTATTTTAACTGTGTTAGACTATGATAAACTAAACGTAGTCACTAATTAGACCAAATCCGCCTACTCTGTAGCTCTTCCCAAAAGTCTCCTTCAGGAACACATCTAATCAACTCACCCATGGAAAACATCCTTGTCAGTCAAATTCACAAGCTACGTGTCGATGAAGGGGACCTTCAGGTCGGCTTAGGGCACACCAGTCGAAAAACCCACTCGTCCTAAAAGGCGGGGAAAAACGTCTGGAGGCCTCAGAGAAATCCCATTCTCGGCCAATCTGAACGAGAGATCTCTGTTTTGAATCTAAAATGTGTCATTACCACCTATTTAAAGAACCATTAATGCCAATCAGGTCCTGCTTTGTAATTCCTATCACCAAAATCTTTGTAACGAGGAACATTGGTCATGTCAAACCTCTAGAGCTGAATATCACAACTTGCAAGTATAAATGAATTAACATGATTCAGAACATTCCTTCAGCAAATCTAACTACATAGAACATTGAAATTATAACATATGTTGGACCACTTGTTTGCTGAATATTGGACCATTTACACATTGCTGGACACCACCAGGCCTTCCGACATCATCGGCCATTTTGTATCCAGTATTGTCCGCCACTACAAATCCCAGTGGGCACTGCGGCTGGTAGGACGGGGACGTCCCAAGTCTGACGTCACAAGAAGTCTGACGTCACACGAGATTATATATGGAAGGCGGGAGCTTTAAAACCTTGCTTTCAGCTGGAGATCTCGACAGATTACCACGCAACTGAAGCATCCTCTGGAGAAGAAGAGGTCCCACGTGGAGTCTTCATTTATTCTCCTTCGTTGGCCACGAAAAGAACGTTCATGACAGAAATTCCTGGAATAAGAAGGCCAGAAATTTCAACTTTACCGATCGAAGGTGTTAGTTTAACACGTAACCAAAAAACCACGGAGTTTCAAGGAGACGGATCGCCACCTTATTTTTTTGTTCTAGTCGACTGCTGACGGTCAGATCATATTTTTCCCTTTCGCCAAGGAGGCCCAAAGGACGAAGATTGACCCTTTTTCCCGAATTTAATCGGGGACGCACGTAACTTCCCAAACTTTCCCCCTCCTCCTCTCCCCCTCCCCCCGGGCAGGCCAAAGAATTGCTCCACAAAGTAAAAAACCCATCTTTTTTTATTTTCTTTGTTTTTCTTTTTTAGAAGAGTCTGGGCAGGGTAGAGAGAGATAGGAATTTTTTGGGCCCTCAGAATCACAATTTATAGTCTGATGTTATGAAATTGTTTTTTGCATGCAACATTGGTTTTGGACCTGGGGCCGCCCGGTCTCACAATTTTTCCCTTTCCCAGGCCGAACACCAGAGCGCCGGTACTGGACTACGACAGTAACCCCGGTGAAATTCACCATTTTCTTGTTCCAACTTTACTGCTTGCTAACTTGCCGCCAAAAATGTTTTTATGACTTTTTGTCTAAGCTGAGTTTACAATTTTTTTTGGGGGGGTTTTTGACAGCCCGTGTCCCGCTGGGCTACGCTTCCTGCGGACTGTTAAAACCCCCGTTCCACACCCACATCCCTTTGTTCCATTTACCACTTTTTGCCATAACTGCGGGTTTTGATTCAATACACACACACTGCTTTTTTTGCTTTATTTTTTTTAGAAATTTTTTTTAAACCCTTTTTGTGTAGAACTTTGCATGTTTGAGTAGGTGAAGATTATTGAATCGGGGAGGTGATTGTATGAGGCTGATTTAAAAAATTTTCACGTAGAAAAAGAGTAGGCGTTTTGGGGGGGTTTTATTTTGTGCAAGAGTGATTCGTCAGTCAAAAAAAAGGGCAAAGTTCCCCACGTTTTGGGCCAAAACGGTCGATTAAACAGTGACATTTAATAATTGTAATTATCAGAGGCCTTTGGCCATAATTTAAACAACACCAGAGGACAGCTTCGGGTTTTTAAATTTCATAAACGAGGTTTTTTGGTTAAGGAGTTAAATTTTATCGGATTATGATTTTAATTATAATTCTTGATAAATATTCAATTAATCAATAATCTAAAATTACAACAGATTTTTGGGCGTTCCTAGAGGGGCCCAAAAAAGGACAGACATCACACTCACTGTTTGGGGCCAGAATTAAAAAATTGTGATATCCGTGGCATTTAACTAGACTTTTTACTGTGGGTTTTTGGGTTTTTGGGCAGAGAGCGTTTGTGATCTAGGGTATTCTTGAATAGAGTTTGCTCAGTCCCGCTGCAGAGGATAAAATAATCTTTCAGAGGTGCTTGTGGTGGATGCAAAGTTAAAGGTTTTATAGCTTGTGGTAAATTTTAAAAGTTGATTTCCACCGGGCAACCCTGCTGCGCCATTTTTGCATGGAACCAGCGCTGAATAGGCAGCCTCCATTTGCCGGGGGGGGTGTAAATTACAAGTCTGCCCCACCCCTCCCAGTCAGGTAGAGAGCAACACCTACATCTGGTGGCCATTGAATAAAATTGCGGGGCAGCTGGATTTCCCCAAATTGCAGGCCCTTGCAGTTGGACCACCTGGTGGGTCACTAAGGGGAAATTTGGCGTTCCTATTTTTGATTTTAATCACTCAGTTTATTAAAACCCCCAAGGCAGACAATTCCATCCCCCTATGATCAAAGGGCAAAATTTTAAGTTGAAGTTATTGATCATTCATGAACAATTTTTTGGATAAAATTTTTAAGCGTTTTTTGCTGGGTTTTTTTTTTGTGTGAAGCATGTTTTTGATCTGACTAAAAAAACTAACCTAGTTGCCTAACTAGAAGGTAAGTGATCCATATTGGAAAAGCACTAACATTTATTTGAAGCTAAGAACAGCATTGAAAGGGTTAGTTTCGTTTTTCCACTTTTAAAAATTTTTTTTTTTGAAGTTGGGTTTGGGTTTTTCAGGAAAAGAAAATCGTCTTTTCCCTTTTCCCCCTTTTCCCTTTTTGGTGCGTTTTGATTGCTTGATTAAAACTCCCTTTTTTTAAAGGCAAACCCATACACCTGCAGGATACATATCTGAATCAGACAGCTAGCTGAACAGCTTAGCTTTTTTGTATTGCTGCTAATTATTTAGCTACCGCCCATCATAGAACAGCTCAGCCCTTTTGGTGTGCTGCTAACTAATTTAGCTATTATTCATCAAAGAACAGCTTAGCTTTTTGTATTGCTGCTAATTTAAGTTAGCTACCGCTCATCATAGACAGTCTCAGGTTTTTGTTTGTGTGCTGCTAACTTTTTTTACTATTAAATTTTTAAATTCAAAAAACAGTTTGAGCTGTTTTTTGTTATTTCCCAAAAATTGGTACGAGTGGTAATTTTTTTAGTGGTGGTTCATAGCTAAACGTTTGTGTTTTTTGCATTGTCAGTGTTTACCATTGTGCATTTGGGGGCTAAAAGATGGGGGAAAACATCCCCAGACTGCAGCTGGAGATGTGTGTATTTTAGAGGACCCCATAGGAATGCAAGCACAAAAACGATTGGGTCATTGATTCTGTTATCCTCAGGGGGCGTAAAGGTCTCAATGATTATGGCACTGAGCAATGTGAAGCCAGGATTCAGGAGTTGCCCCCAAGTCATTAAAAAAACCCCCAAAAAAAAGAAAAAAAACCGGGTCTCGTATGTGTTTATGTAACAGCTCACTCTGTTGTTATCAGCGAAGGTTAAGGGGAAAATTTGGGACCAGCGTGTTAAACTGCAGTTCGAGCTGAATGATACTTTGGCAGACGGTGGATGTCCTTAGAGGTGAACTAACCGAAGTTGGGAAATAGGTTGGAGACAATTGAGGGTAGCCAGGCCCCCCCCCAAAATCCCTTGGGGAATGGGGGGGCGAACAAAAACCCCCTTTCACAGGTTTTGAAACCTTTTTGGAGGTGAGCCACACCCGCATACCCCTAGAGAGCCCCGTGCAGGTCAGATCTGGAGGATGTAGAAGCTGCTCTCCAGAGATTACCTTTCAGGGCTCATGGGGTTTCCCCTACAGCCCCCGGGGCAAGAACATGTGTAAGTAGTCAGAATAGGTTCAGTGGTGCGGTGCCCCCACTCCACTAAAATCAGCAGGCCATGAACGATACCTGGCGGGGGATCCAGCAGGAGTAAGTATTTTTCAAGGCTTAGAGGAGAGCAGCCTTCCAAACTTGACTCGCAGTAAGTTCCTCTACGATCCCTCCCCCTCCGCCAAGGCGACAGGAGAGCCGGCCCCGGTTTTCCCGGGTGGTTCCTACCGCCCTCAACCGCGCCCAGGACCCGAGTCCGGGGAAAACAAAAGGGCCCACCGTTGTACCCTGAGCAGCCCCCACTGCCTCCTCCGAGGATGAGGCGTGATGCACTGACACCCCCTGAGTGCAGGCCGGGAGTGAACTCTCGGATGACGACTCAGAGGGGGCCGGCACCAATCCCTGAGAGGGGATTGCGCAAAACCGCCAGCTTGAGTTTCTGGGCAAAAGGAATAGAGCGGTTCGACCCAAAAATTTCAGAGAAAAACATTGACGACTATCTTAGGAAAGTTAACCCGGGTTTTTTAAGATTTGTATTGCCCATCAGCACGGGAAAAACTGAAGCTCATCTGGAAGCCAAACATCCAGGAGCGTCCATGTTTTCATGGAGAGCCTGGCCCCCTGCAGCCCCGAGCCCCCGTTATTCAACCCTCTGCGAAGCTCTAAGGAAGAAAATTTCTGTGTACACGGACCGGGGCCCCGCCACACTTGGTGCTTTCACTATCCAGCAGAAGAAAAGCGAAGCACCCCGGGAGTATTACCGGCGTTTTGAGAGCTGTTTACTTCCAAGGACGCAACGCCCCTGGCATCGAGGAGGAACACGGGGGTTTAAATCCCTGTTCCTCCACAACTTTTATGGGGGAAAGTGTGCGATACGATGTTACTATGTATTGCAGAACAAAGACCAATGAGCATGCAAGAGATCTGCAAATATGCTCAGATGGCATGGGAAAAAAATTTCCGGCCGACCAAGGGATCAGAAGGCGAGGCTAGGGTTTTACAGGTCCCGACTGAAAGAACCAGCCTTGCGTTAGAAGGTTCAGGAAATGCCTTCAGCAGGAAAAAACCCACTTCAAAAACGGGTTTAGGGAACAAAACGTAGGTTTTTGGGTCAGCTGGACCGGGGGGTGGGTACTGAATACCAAAACCCGGTCAAAGTTGCCGGGGGACCACTTCCGGTCGAACAGAACGACCTGACCATCAATTGAGGCCTAAAGGAAAACTGATGGAAAAGGTGGGAAAAACCGACACGCAGAAAGGGATTTTGGGGAAAGAGATGGAGGATGCCTTTTTGCAAATTTGGTGACAGAAGCAGTGGGTCAGGGCCCCACGCCCCCAAAAACCCTTGAAACAAAGGGAAACCAAAACCCCCAGTTAAACCAGGCCCAAACTTTCCCGTCAGCATGACTAGGGGGGTGGACCCCAGTCTCCCAACAGCCATCAGAGTCTACCTGATCGGATGGGGAGACCAAAACCTTGGGGAAAATCCCAAGCACCCCTTGAGACCTCTCCAGGAGAAACACCAAAACCATCTTTCCCAATTTTCAGGGGAACTGAACCCAAAATGGACATGCACGTTGTCTGTACTGTCTGATCATTATAGGGGGGAATTTCCCACTGGGGTTTCCATTTTAAAAAAAGGGATCAGAGATCAGCCTGATGTTCTCAGTCTTGTTTGAGGAGGTGAGTAGAGCCATGCTTTTCTCCCTCAATGAAACCCTTCAGGCTGAAGCTTTTGTGATGTAAGCCCCCATCAGCACCCCCCACCCCAAACCCCCAAAAACCGATCATGCATCACTAGTTGGGGGGGAGCTGGACCCTCACACTCCAAGACATGACTCTGGTGCAGCCCCATCTATATTTGCACATTAAACAAAGAGCTTTTTCTCGGTGGCCAAAAACCCCCTGGGACAGGCTGGGCCCCCTCATTGTCTGCCACCCCGGAAACCCCTGGATCCAGGTGGAGGTGCCAAACCCACTGTTTTGGGGGGGAAGCAGCGAACGATCCGTTGTTTTTGGGGACCAACCTTCCCCCCAGCTTAGAGGAGCCCAAAAAGGGCTCTCAGGCCCTCGTCAGAGCTGGTCATGGGCGCCTCTGGGACACAGCTGCACCCAGCCACCCCGGGGAAAACTCCTCCCAGAGGGCAGTCACGCATCATTCCTTTTGGCTCTTTAAAAAAACCCAGGTGTGAAAACTTCCCAAACCCCAAAGTGTTGGAAAGGTGTTTCCCTGGGAAACCATGTTCAAACCAGAAATGCCTCTAGCATTCTGGCTGGAAAAATTTTCAACCAGTAGAGGGCTGTATGACCGCTTGTGCCAAAAAGATCCCCTCGTAACTGAGGCACAACACAGCCCCACACTCCCCTTTTAGCAGACAGGCTCCGCCCTCTGACAATCAGAGTGGGACTTCCAGTGGGGCCCCCATTTGGCATCAAAACAGCTCTCCCATGCTTTGGAAACATTGTTCCAAAAAAGCCAAAGGGGGTCACATTATCCTACGCCCATTACCCCCTCATGTAGGGGGCCATAGGGGCTACCAAAGCCACACTCCCCCCCCCCTCAACAGATGGCTAACTGGCCTTTTGTCTCAAGACACTCAGGTCCACATCCAAAGGATGCTTAACCTGTTGCCAGTTTCCAGCCATCCCAACCAACCAGTCAACCTCCGCTTCAGCGAAAGGGGGGTTTACATTACCTTGGTTCCCCCCTTCAGACCAACTGGGTCGAACCAGTTCCAAAAATTTCAGGGGGTAACAAATTCCCCCTAACTGTGACATGCAGCTCCATTAAGTGGGTCGGATGCTTTTCAGAAAAGATTGACACCCTCATCACAGCTGCTGCTCTTTTGCTGAACCAGATCTAAGTTCTACATCGAAGTCTCCTCCCCAAGAACAGAGCTTGTCTCAATGTACGGGTAAAGGAGAGACCAGTGCGTAGGACTAGTTAAATAGGTGCATGTTTCATAAACTCACAACAACATGCACTAATCACTAACGACTTTTTTTCAACAGAAACAGTTTAAAAAAATAAACTACCTTTTTTAAAGGAACACAGTGTTAAACTATAAGTTGCACGATAATTTTTCCATAACACTCTGCATTTCCTGCAGACCCTCACAGAAGTGGTTTTAAAGAATGATGTAATGGTCACACACATTGCCAAAATTTTCATGCAAAATTTTTATTAAAGGAGGTTGGTTCCATCTGTAGACACCCCCGGGGGTCCCAACCGAGGAAAAAAACACAGACACCTACTGGCCTAGTTCTGCTGAACTTAGTAGAGAAAATCCTAAACCCCCCAGACACCTTGCAACCCCCAAAAACACACCTGGCTAATAGCCTGAGTACTGCAATTCAATTATTATTTTTTCTCCCCCCCTTTTGGCATCTAGATAGTTTTAAGAAAGGAGTTATATTAAAACCCCATCACCATTTGGAAGAGCTAAAAGGGTTTAAGCCTAAACCTGTTTTTAAACGTTGGTTTTGTTAAAGATAACACACCGCATACAGGCAGGTTAAACCGTTTAAAAAGTCAGGATTGATTCCCTCACATTCATTCCCCCCGGTTCATAGCACCACCCACAGTCAGGTTCCAGTGCCTAATGGGAATTGGGCGCATGAGCTATGAAAAACATGACTTTTTTTTAAATTTTATTATTATTTTCCCTTTTTCATTTCATAATTATACCTTAATGTGTACTGGTATCTTCTATTCGTTGTTTCGATTTGTCTCAGGGGCTACCAAAGCTAATGACCAAGAATGTAATGATGATATGAATGTATTTTTGTATTTTTCCATTGAACAACGTAGAAAGGTATGATTTGGTCAGAGTTTAGTCCTGCCCAGGCTAACCTCTACTCTGCCCTTTAAGGGGTTTTTAAAGGGAAACAGAGACAGTTTTGTTTTTTTCTGCTTCGCCCCCGGTCACGGATTGTTCAGCAAAGGACAAGGTGGTCCCCGTAGCTTCAAAAGACTGCGATTCATCTCACCCTTTGAACCTAGGGCGGAATGTTTTGGACCACTTGTTTTTGCTGAATTTTGGACCATTTACACATTGCTGGACACCACCAGGGCCTTCCGACTCCATCGGGCCATTTTGTATCCAGTATTGTCCGCCACTACAAATCCCATGGGCCCCGGGGGGGGCTTTGGGGGGGACGGGGAACGTCCCCAAGTCTGACCCTCAAAAAGTCTGACGTCACACGAGATTATATATGGAAGGCGGGACTTTTTTAAAACCTGGCTTTACAGCTGGAGATCTCGACAGATTACCACGCAACTGAAGCATCCTCTGGAGAAGAAGAGGTCCCACGTGGAGTCTTCATTTTTTTTCTCCTTCGTTGGCCACGAAAAGAACGTTCATGACAGAAATTCCTGGATTAAAAAAAGGGGCCAGAAATTTCAACTTTACCGATCGAAGGTGTTAGTTTAACACGTAAACCCAAAAAAACCACGGAGTTTCAAGGAGACGGATCGCCACCCCTTTTTTTTTTGTTTCTAGTCGACTGCTGACGGTCAGATCATATTTTTCCCTTTCGCCAAGGAGGCCAAAGGACGAAGATTGACCCCTCTTCCCCCGAAATTAATCGTTGGGACGCACCTAAAATTTCAAATTTTCCCCCCCCTCCTCCTCCCCCTCCCGCGGGCAGCCTTGAAGAATTGCTCCACAAAGTAATACCCAAACCTTTTTATTATTTTCTTTTGATTTCTTCATTAGAAGTAGTCTGGGCAGGGTAGAGAGAGATAGGATTTTTAGTGCGATCAGAATCGCAATTTATAGTCTGATATGAAATTTGTATTTGCATGCAACATTGTATTGGAGACCTGAGGCCGCCGCGTCTCACAAGTTTCTTACCAGGCGAACACCAGAGGGGCCGGGCGGACTACGACAGTAACCTCATGGTGAAATTCAACCCATTTTCTTTTTTTCCAACTTTACTGCTTGCTAACTTGCCGCCAAAAAAGGGTTTATGACTTTTTGTCTAAGCTGAGTTTACAACTTTGCTGTGGGGGTTTTATGACAGCCCGTATCCCGCTGGGCTTACGCTTTCCTGCGGACTTTTCAAAACCCCGTTCCAAAAAACCACATCCCTTTGTCATATTACCACTTTTTCCATAACTGCTGGTTGATTCAATACACACACACTGCCTGTTTTTGCTTTATTTTGTTAGTTAGATATTTTACCCCTTTTTTGTTTAAAATTTGCATGTTTGAGTAGGTGAAGATTATTGAATCGGGGAGGTGATTGTATGAGGCTGATTGATTTAATAAATGTTCACGTAGATAAAAAGAAGGCGTTTTGTGTTTTTTTTTTGCAAGGGGTTGATTCGTCAGTCAAAATTTTAGGCAAAGGTCCCCCACGTTTTGGGGGAAACGGTCGATTAAACAGTGACATTTTAATAATTGTAATTATCAGAGGCCTTGAGCCATAATTACCCCCAAAACACCAAAGGGACAGCTCTGGTTTTCAATTCATAAACGAGGATTTTGGGTTTAAAGGGTTAATTTTATCGGATTATGATTTTAATTATAATTCTTGATAAATATTCAATTAATCAATAATCTATAATTACAACACATAGGATGACATAGAATAACATGGCAACACATCCATTAAGTCCTTTGCTGAATCCTAATGTGGACTCCGTGCTCCGAGCAATTCCACATCCCTTAGGTCAGTCTTTTGCAACTTTATTGTTCTGCCATCACATTAGTCCTGGTTCAGGGTCCCACAAAGTCTACATGTGTCCATAGGTCTCTGAGTCCAACGCTCAAAAAGGTTACTGTACAGCCAGTCTCTGGATTGGTGTCATCCTGAGAAGACAGAGAAAACTGACCAGTATCGTGCTAACCCATGACATTAAAGTACCACATGTCTAATTAAACACCCTTCGTCCGTATATGATTGTATTCTTGATGTCTCCATAGTCCGATTCCTTTTTGTGTTCACTTTCACGTCCGATTAACTGCTCCACATATTCACCTCTAACTCATACAAACTATAAACAATTAAAGAATATGAAACCAACTAATGTTTCTAGTAAGAAACTTAAGTTGTGCACAAAGGAGATTGTTGTAACTTCAGGGTTAACCCAGGCCAAAATAACAACCAAAACAGATCTGCCATTCATGGATAAAACTTACCTGACAAAAGAAATTGAAACCAAATACATTCATCTTACCTTCCTAAATTAACAGAAACAGGAGAAAACGTTGTTCAACAAAAATGGCAGTTAAACCCTTACTAATCTCCTCTTAGTTACTACGTCATACATGTTATCCAAACATTAGACGTCAGGGGCCTTGTTCAGATCATAGTCGGAACAGAAGTGTAATGTGTAAATTGGGTATCGTTGCATCGTTAGCATCACCTTTTGTGTATTTCCTTAGTGTCCTTTTGCCTGTATTTTCTCAACGTCCTCCTTTATCATAGTCCAATGCGATGATGACGTGAACAGGAGTGTGATGACTTTCACAGCAGTGCTCAAACTCCAGCCCCGAGTACATAGGAATCTCAGAAAACAAAATAATTATGAGCAGAAATGAAAATTTAAAATCAAATTTAACAATGCAAATCTTCTACATTATAAATGTGCTGCAGCAAATATACAATACATAAGATTCTTAAGAAATAGAATAAATGGTCAAACCATTTTCCATTCAGAAAAAACATTCTTCTAAAAGCTCTTAACGAGAGCCCAGGTCCAGCCTCCACATCGACGAAGGGTAACGTTCTGTAGGTCAATTTGGTTCCCTCTCATCACCTGTAAAAGGCTACTGATAGAGAGATCTGAACTGCTCCTTTTAGCAGCGATAATCAATTATATTCACTCAGGGTTTTCATGCAAAAGAAACCGAAGTTAGCAAGGATAGTTCAAGTAATCACCTTTTCCCCTGGAAGCATGCTTAGTGCCATTCTAACTCACCCTATCAGCACAGATTTTGTCCTAAACTATGTATTTCTCAGACATTATCCTGAAAAGCGATATATTGACATTGCTAAATACTTTGTTTTTTGTACAGTAAGTCAAAATAAGTTGAAAAATCCTCAATTTGATCCAGTGCCTGAAAATAGTATTTCTAGAGTGCATTTTATTTTCTTACAGAAATTAGTCATCTTATAAAACCGTGTGTGACCTCACCTCATGTGTTATTCTATTCTTACATCGATCTCATAAACTTCTGACTTAACCCCCCTTTGATCAGAAAGATACATATTTTCCACTGATTGTCTTCCTTTTTAAACTAGTCAGATGACAATTTAACTTTGCTAATGTTTCTGCTATTTTGTTAATTTATCAGATTTCAGCTGATATTCTATAGTCAACTCCATCTTGTTACTGTAAGCTTTCAGCTGGAGAAGTCAGCTTTCAACACTGAAAGTGTTCTTGGTTATTTACATTCTGTGTCATTGGATGTTCGAATAATATTGTATCTTCATGATACTAACTTAATTTAACCACTGCTTCTTTACTAATAATCAAATTATGATACTTTGTCTCTCCTGCCAGTATTGTCAATTTTCTTTTAGTTAAAAGCTGGCATCTAGTACCAGAGATCACAGCTCCGTTAGGGTTTTTTTTTTGTCCTCCACACATTCTCTTATCAAAAAGATTAGTTTTAACTTTTGGACACTCGGGTGAAGAGAGGGGCTGAGCTATCCACTGATCACCACCTGGTGGTGAGTTGGATCCGCTGGAGGAGGAGAAAGCCGGACAGACTTGGCAGGCCCAAGCGCATAGTGAGGGTCTGCTGGGAACGCCTGGCGGAACCCTCGGCCAGGGATGTATTCAACTCCCACCTCCGGGAGAGCTTTGACCAGATTCCGGGGGATGTTGGAGACATAGAGTCCGAGTGGACCATGTTCTCCGCAACTATTGTCGATGCTGCTGCCCGTAGCTGCGGTCGTAAGGTCTGCGGTGCCTGTCGCGGCGGCAATCCCAGAACCCGGTGGTGGACACCGGTAGTAAGGGATGCTGTCAAGCTGAAGAAGGAGTCCTATCGGGTGTGGTTGGCTTGTGGGACTCCTGAGGCGGCTGACGGGTACCATGAGGCCAAGCGTGCTGCGGCCCGGGCTGTGGCAGAGGCAAAAACCCGGGCCTGGGAGGAGTTCGGTGAGGCCATGGAGAAGGACTACCGGTCGGCTTCGAAACGATTCTGGCAAACCGTCCGGCGCCTCAGGAGGGGGAAGCAGTGCTTCGCCAACACTGTTTATAGTGGGGGTGGGAGGCTGCTGACCTCGACTGGGGACATTATCGGGCGGTGGAAGGAGTACTTCGAGGATCTCCTCAATCCTGCCATCACGCATTCCCTGGTGGAAACAGAGGCTGGGGACTCGGGGTTGGACTCTTTCATCACCCAGGCTGAAGTCACCGAGGTGGTTAAAAAGCTCCGAGGTGGCAAGGCTTTGGGGGTGGATAAGATCTGCCCTGAGTACCTCAAATCTCTGGATGTTGTGGGGCTGTCATGGTTGACACGCCTCTTCAACATTGCAAGGCTGTCGGGGACAGTGCTTCTGGACTGACAGACCGGGGTGGTGGTCCCCCTTCATAAGAAGGGGGACCGGAGGGTGTGTTCCAACTACAGGGGGATCACACTCCTCAGCCTCCCTGGTAAGGCCTACACCAGGGTATTGGAGAGGAGAGTCCGGCCGATAGTCGAACCTCGGCTTCAGGAGGAGCAGTGTGGTTTTCGTCCCGGCCGTGGAACACTGGACCAGCTCTATACCCTCTACAGGGTACTCGAGGGGTCATGGGAGTTTGCCCAACCGGTTTAAGTGTGTTTTGTGGACCTGGAGAAGGCATTCGACTGTTTCCCTCGTGATGCCTTGTGGGGGGTGCTCCAGGAGTATGGAATCGGGGACCCTTTATTAGGGGCCATCCGGTCCCTGTACGAGCGGAGCAGGAGTTTGGTCCGCATTGCCGGCACTAAGTCGGACCCGTTCCTGGTGCATTTTGGACTCCGGCAGGGCTGCCCTTTGTCACCGGTGCTGTTCATAACTTTTATGGACAGGATTTCTAGACGCAGCCAAGGGCCGGAGGGGGTCTGGTTTGGGGACCAGTGGATTTCGTCTCTTCTTTTTGCAGATGACGTGGTCCTGCTGGCCCCCTCTAGCCAAGACCTACAGCATGCTCTGGGGCGGTTCGCAGCCGAGTGTGAAGCGGCTGGGATGAGGATCAGCTCCTCCAAGTCAGAGGCCATGGTACTCAACCGGAAAAGGGTGGCTTGTCCTCTTCAGGTTGGAGGGGAGTTCCTGCCTCAAGTGGAGGAGTTCAAGCATCTCGGGGTCTTGTTCACGAGTGAGGGAAGAATGGAGCGGGAGATCGACAGACGGATCGGTGTGGCTGCCGCAGTAATGGGGGCGCTGTGCCGATCCGTTGTGGTGAAGAGAGAGCTGAGCCGAAAAGCAAAGCTCTCGATTTACCGGTTGGTCTACGTTCCTACCCTCACCTATGGCCATGAACTTTGTGTCACGACTGAAAGAACGAGATGCCGGATACAAGCGGCTGAAATGAGCTTCCTCCGTAGGGTGGCCGGGCACTCCCTTAGAGATAGGGTGAGGAGCTCGACCATTCGGGAGGGGCTCGGAGTAGAGCCGCTGCTACTCCACATCGAAAGGAACCAGTTGAGGTGGCTCGGGCATCTATTCCGGATGCCTCCTGGACGCCTTCCTCGGGAGGTGTTCCAGGCACGTCCCACCGGGAGGAGGCCCAGGGGACGGCCCAGGACACGCTGGAGGGGACTATGTCTCTCGGCTGGCCTGGGAACGCCTTGGGCTCCCCTCGGAGGAACTGGAGGAGGTGTCTGGGGAGAGGGACGTCTGGGTGTCTCTGCTGAGTCTGCTGCCCCTGCGACCCGGTCCCGGATAAAGCGGAACACGACGAGTACGAGTACGATCCCTAAATGCACCATGATTGGATCTCTGTTTTAACCTAACACCTTTGTAATGATCATTATCCTTGAAGAATTCTTGTAATCACTAACCGTATGATTGATTTCATGCATAAATCATCGTTCGTTCAGCTTTTTCCCAGTTCATTCATTTCTCAAAATAAGTTAGATATTAATCATATTGGTTTTGGAGTTAGTTCCCGGTGGTGGTTTGTAAGTAAAGGCTTCTAAAATCTATTTTCGCTTTACATCTGAAAATACTCTGTCTCCTGAAGATCAAATACAAGGTTAAATTTGTGGCAACGATAAAGAGCCAAATTCCTTTCCCAGCAATCCTCAACAAAAACAAATAAACAAATACTCTGTTCCGGTTGAATTTTATCCACTAAAAGCGTACTTTTACGCAAGTCACCTCCAGTCATCATAAACAACTATCTGAAGTTGTGAAATGTTTCTCAATGTTCCACAATTCTATTCCTCAACATATTTTTGATGCCTCTAATCCTTAGGAAAACTACTGTTTGCTATCACTGATGTTTTTCAACAATCTTACATTCAGCACAAATACTTAAAAGGTAGAAAAGGAAGAATATTCAAAAGTATATTTCTTTGAAGCAACTTAGTAAATTGCTTACAATAAGTCAAATATTTCAAATGATCCATGCCTAGTTTGCTATTTAGTCTGCTTAGCAACTGAAAACTGTTTTTAATTGTCCCTTCATTTACTTGTTGTCCTAACTATGTGAATGCTTTACTTTTCAAAGGTAGTAGACACATGGATTGTATTGTTGGAATGACACAACGGTATCCCTATGGGCACCTCCAGTTTCAATTAGATAAATCATGAAGCAACATAACGGTTGTTTCTGTACCTTACCTTCCCCTATGTAACAGAGCATTTGATTTGTATTTGTATGTCTTCCATTGGAACAAGGTGGGTAGAATGCGAAAGATTAGCAGCTTCTGAAAAAAGAAAAGAGAAAATGTAAGCAATAAAGCTAGTTATTTGTTAGTCAGATTTTAAATGCAACTCATGCAATCAAACCCTGGGTCTGTTTGTGTCACTTAATAATGAGGCTGAATCTGTTCCACCATGAAACATCTCTGGTCCCATAATGTTCATCTGTGTCGCTAACATCGGACTTGTACCTATTTGTAATGTAGAAAAAACAAAGTAAAGAAATTAATTAACAATGAAGCTTTGCAGAAATTCACATTTCTTTTTATATGAAAATAAGATACCCATAAATTAAAAATTAAACAAACAATAAAGGATTGAAATTAAAATGAAAATGGTAGCTTAAAATTGAATGCAAAGATATATATTAAATTTCCAACCAACAGCTAATCTGCTTCTGAACTCATAGAGACTGTTCTAATAACAGCTAATCTGCTTCTGAACATATAGACTGTTCTAATATCAGTTCTTCAGCTTTTTTTAAAGGTCAAAGCATCAACAGTGAAACATTTCTGTTAAAATACCGAGTGTTTTTGTAGTAGTAACCAAAACCTGTCTATTAAAACATTATTTACAGGGGGTGGGACAATGAAACTGAAACACCTGTCATTTAATTGGGGGGAGGTTTAAAATGGCTAAATTGGACCAGCCTGGTAGCCCGTTTTCTTTTTTCCCAAATTTGCACCAGTAAGAGCAGAGTGTAAAAGGTTCAATTAGCAGGGTAAGAGCACATTTTTTGCTCAAAATATTGAAATGCACACACATTAGGGTGACATACCAGAGTTCAAAAGAGGACAAATTTTTTGGCGCACGTCTTGCTGGGCATCTGTGCCCAAAAACGCAAGTCTTTATGATGTATCAAGAGCCACGGTATCCCGGGTAATTCAGCATACCACCAAAAGGACAACCCAAACCAACAGGGGTTACTGTGGACGCAAGAGGAAGCTGTCTGAAAGGGGGGTTTTTGGGGGGGGGGAGGATTTTATCCAAAAAAACATAAAAACCACGGCTTCCCCCAACAAGGGGGGGAAATTTAAATGTGCACCTCAACTCTCCTGTTTCCACCAGAACTGTCCATCGGGAGCTCCACAGGGTTAATATACATGGCCAGGCTGCTATAGCCAAACCTTTTGGTCACTCATGCCAATCCAAAACGTCGGTTTCAATGGGCAAGGAGCCAAAATCTTGGCTGTGGACAATGTGAAAGATGTATTTTCTCTGATGAATCCACCTTTAATGTTTTCCCCACATCTGGGAGAGTTACGGTGTGGAGAAAACCCCAAAAAAACCACCACGCAGACTGTTGCAGGGCCCGAGTGAAGCATGGAGGTGGATCAGTGAAGGTTTGGGCTACCATATCAGGGTATTCCCTTGGCCCAATACTTGTGCTAGATGGGTGCGTCACTGCGGGCTAAACCCGAACCAAAATTCTTGAGGGACCATGTGCATCCAATGGTTTTCCAAAAATTTGTATCCTGAAAAGGGGGTGCCCGTGTATCAGGATGACAATGCACCAATACACACAGCAAGATTGGTGAAAGATTTTTTGATGAACCTGAAAGTAAAAGGGTTTTTTAAACTCCCTTTGGCCTGCACAGTTCCCAGATCTAAATATTATTGGGGGGGCCACTTTTGGGGTGTTTTGGGAGGAGCGAGTTTGGGGAAAGTTTTCCTCCACCAGTATCACGTAGTGACCTGGCCCCACTATCCTGCAAGAAGAATGGCTTAAAATCCCCTCTGGGCCACTGTGCGGGCCCTTGTATATGTCATTCCCCAGACGGATTGACGCTGTTTTGCCGCAAAAAGGAGGGCCGTGGACCATACTAATAAATTTTTGTGGTTCCCAAAAAACCAGGTGTTTCCTTTTCATTGTCCCCTTTTAATTATCTTCTCAGGCTCTCCTCTGGCCCCCCCCTTTGAAAATGTCTTGGGGTGAGTTTGGGCGTGAGCGATTTTTGCAACTTTTAACTTTGTTTGACCCCCCTAAGTCCCAATTTACAGTATTTTGCTCAAATGCAGTATAAATTTGTTTGAAACTGTCTGGTTACTCTGAGCTTTTTAATTTGTTCCCATTTGAACGTCTTGAATATCTTATAAAACCTTTTTTATAAAGCGAAATTGTATTTATCATCTAGTTGGAGCTCAAAAGGCAATGAAATTTTTTTTGCTAAAAAAGGAAAAAACTCATGATGGCCATCAATATTTTGTTCAGTAGCTGTTCAATGTTGTAACTCATTTTAATTCAGTTTTCAGAAATACGTCATTAGTCCCCAAGTGATTTAAACAAATTTGGCCAAAATTGTTCTATTTATTTTTTTTATTTTGGATGGTTATTCTACATTTTTTTAAACCCAAAAAAAAATGGAATTTTTTTGTCAAGTGAACTTTTTAGCACATCCTGCATTTATCTCTACAGCCTCTGGTCTGATCTGGCTGGCCTTTTTCAGCGAGGTTTTTGTGCTGTCTCTGTCCAAACCCCTCGTTAACGTGTTGGAGACCATTCCTTTTGCTTGGCCTTTTATTTTATCGGCTCCAGCATTCTTCTCTGTCATCTAGGGGCTGAGCGGCCCGTGGGCCAGTGCTCGTTTTCCACACAGGCTCTGCTGGGACGGTGAGTTTGGTTCTCCATGTTTAAAAGGCTGTAAATAAGACTTTGCCTCGATACAGCAGACACAAAGTTTTTCAAACCCTTTTGCCATAACAAACATTTTATTTTTTAATGGCTTTCTTATTATTTTTGCAAGTGGGGTTCATTTGTTTTTGTTTATTCATTTATTATTTAAACATAAAAACTTTGTATTTGTAAATTATTATCATGCCACTGTTTGTAAAACCTTGAGAAACACATTAAAATTTCATCTTTCTAATATTAATTTTTTTAAGGCATTTAGCAAGAATTGGCAAAGTTCTCTCAATAGCGAAATCCATAACATTACCATTATAATTTTTAATTAATAAGGCAATGTAGCACATATAATAAGCCAGTAACTTACTATTCATAACTGTTCCTTATTTGTTTTTGTTTTTTGTTTTTTCATTAAGTCATTGTATCACTCTGTCCCTTATTGTTTAATCTAAAGAAACAATAATTCTGGCATGGCCCAACTCAAATCTCTAGTAAAATCCTTTTCTTCCTACAATAAATTAATTCCTGTTAAATCAAAAGTCAGTTCCCTTCACCTATCTGCCTGATATTATTCATTAAATCAAGCTGCATTCTCTGTTTTTCATTTCTTCCTCTTGGTTTGTTACACCTCTCACTTTCTGAGTTTTACATTGTTCAACAAAATAAAAAACCTTATCTTACACTAAAAACACGTTTACATACTAACTAAACAAGGATAAAGCATAGACTGTCCTATTGTATTATCCCACCATTAAGGCTTAATAAAATAGTTTGAACCTGATCCAAGAATTTGTTCTACCCACTAGAATAGTTTTAAAGTTGATACTTTCTATGGTGTTTTTCAAATCTAAGAACTCAAAATATGCAAAAAATAATGAATATACCTTAATAAAAATTAATTTCTGATTCTTTACCTTTAGAAAATTTCTTTCCATCAAATTTGTCCAAAATGTGTAATAAATTGCATGATTAAGCTTTCATTATTCTTTATAGAAGGCAAACCAAAATGATATGTGACCCATTTTATAAGTAAAATATTAATGAACTACAGTAAAATAAAAGTACACAGAAGAAGCTCTGGGCCCGGCCCCCTCAGAGAACCGTCCCTGTGAAGGGGAACTGCTCTGCTCCTAGACACACTCTCATGCTGAACCCAACTGACTTTCACAGACGTGCAACACTTTCCTCCATTTCAGAAACAGTCTTCGTTTAACCATTAAGTTAAACTCCATAAAGACTTCAACATACCAGTTGTCCTTTGATGGTTAAGACAATATAAACACTTTCTTCCTAATCAGGCAGTTAACATTTGAGCTTCACTAGAAAAGAAAAAAAAAATTTGATAAAACCTGGATTCTCACTTTAATTATGGACATTCTATAAATTTTCTTGCGCATTTGTGAGGTTAATTTGGACTCCAAGGTAACTGCAGACCACTCCGTGCTCACTTGAATTTAAACTATTTAGGTGTTCAATCATAAGTCCGGACTTTGTGAGCACTGAGAGGTCCGCACCCAGGGAGTTCCTAAAAACCTGTCATACTTCTGAGAATAAATTGTTGAAAATAAAGAACAAGGGAAAAAAAGAAAAAAAAATGGATAAGCAAATGTTAGTGACAATGAACCCTTATGTATGACAGACGGATTCAACATTTAGATGAACACAGACACAGACACATGGACAGACATTTAGACAAACATTTAGACAGACATATGCTGGCATTTAACATTCATAGTTTTATACATCATATATACATTTTGATCCCCTTTCTTGTGTGTCTGTTCCTTGTTTCCGTGTGTGCGTTCGTGTGTTGTATGTTTGTGTGCTATGCATGTGTATGTGTTCGTGCGTGGGTGCTTGTGTGTCACTCGAGCCCACTCTTTTCGTCATACGCTGGTGGAAAGCAAGACACGGCGTGTGTGCAGGCACACACGCACACACAACTTGCAACCGGAAATTCCATTCATCGAGCCTAGAGAGAGCTTTTTTTTTTTTTTTTTCAAGTCAGTTTCTACCAGAAACTCCTTCTCTATTTAAGTATGCGTTCATTCTAATCAAATTTGCACAATTTCCTTTAGATCTATCCCTCAAGAGTGAACAAAAAATTCAAGCAGTAAATTTTAACCAGTAACACAGCTATATCTACATTTGATTTGGCCATAACTCAACACTTAATCCATAGGAACCATAAAACAAAGCAAAGCAAAGCTTCAGGTGCGCACCACAAAAGCTCATTTGTTGTTTTAACACTGCAAATGAAACTTGGAAAGCATTTAAGGTAATCAAAATCAATCCCGAATCCCCCTTCGGAGGGGTGACCGCATACCTCTCCCGGTAGATTGAATCACGTCGGGGTCACCAATTATTTAGGAGCGGGCGGTCTTTATCACTGAGCGAAGATAATAAAACAAAGAACTCAGCGAAATTCCCTCCGCCCAGCGCTCTCCACGGGAGAACCCTTTATTCTTCAAACTCGCACAAACTCATTTTTCATCACCATTCCTTTTTAGCAATTTGAAACATAAAAGTAATGTCATTGTTCAAAGGAAATAATCACTTAATAAATGAGTAAAATACAACTATGTACATTTTGTTTATTCAGCTAAGATAGGCATGGTCTGTTTCCTTGTTTGATATTTTATTATTTCTTCATTGTTATTCTTTATACTTTAACTGGCCTTTACTACAGCTAAAAACAGGGACCTAACTGGTCCTTCAAACAAAGAAATTGCCAAAAGACTAACTGAAGAAAACAAAAATGGGAGTGGCACGGGAGTGGGAGTCAATTTACCAGGAGTGGGATGGGACAGGATTTTTTTTTTTTATGGTGGCACGGGATTGGGATGGGATAAGACATTTTTCTGTGGGAGCGGGATGGGACAGGAGAGAAAATCCACTCCCGTGTCACACTCTAGTGCAGAATAATGTGAAGGTAATTGCTCCGCTTTTAACACTGTATCGTTCGTCACTATTGCATATCCTGTCTGTGTCTTCTCTCTAATCTTTTCTGGATTAACCATCTACATAAACTATTTTGCCCCGTACCAGGTGTATGGAAGTAAAATAGTCTCATTAGAACAAGAAATTTTTTAGACATGAATTTCTAACACTGAATTTTTATCCTGTGCAATTATGTATGTGAACTTTTTTTTGTACTTAAAATTTGCCGGCAAAAATTCAACTGCAAAAATTCCCCTGCAGAAATTCGCCTGCAGAAAGTCGCCTGCAGAAAGTCACCTGCAGAAATTCACCTGCAGAAATTCTCCTACAAAAATTCGCCGGCAGAAATTCGCCTGCAGAAATTCACCTGCAGATATTCGCCTGCAGAAATTCACCTGCAGAAATTTGCCTGCAAATGTGTTGCCGCTTCTTCCGGTCACTTCAAAACAAGAGCATCTGCGGACAGGGTTGGGGCACTAGCTGTCATCAGGTCAGTCAAACATTTAATTCAGTTCCATTAGAAAAAAAAAAAAATACCGAATCTCAAATGGGTGTTAAAGCAATCCGCACTCGATCGAGTCAAGCGTCTTTTAGCCAATCAGATTACGCTTATTTGATCACGTGACACACCATTGCCTTGGGCAGAGGCAAGTCTCTTAACAGTTTGCTGGATAGTGGCTTAATGAAGATCAGTGATGAGATTTTTCTGCCAAAAATATATTATTACAAAACGCCAGGTAATTAACACCCATTTGAGATTCGGTATTTGTTTTCATCTAATGGAACTGAATGAAATGTTTGACTGACCTGATGACAGCTAGTGCCCCAACCCTGTTCGCAGATGCTCTTGTTTTGAAGTGACCGGAAGAAGCGGCAACACATTTGCAGGCGAATTTTTGCAGGTGAATTTTTGCAGGCGAATTTCTGCAGGCGAATTTCTGCAGGCGAATTTCTGCAGGTGAATTTTCTTCAGGCGATTCTTGCAGGTGAATTTTTGCTGGCAAATTTTAAGTACAAAAAAAAAATTCACATACATAATTGCACAGGATAAAAATTCTGTGTCATAAATTCATGTCTAAATAATTTCTTATTCTAATGAGACTATTTTACTTCCATACAGGGGTCGATCCTGCAAATCACTTCTATTTTTTGCTTCTTTTTCTACTAATTCTTGACAATCATGTTGAATTCCATCTTCAGGTGTGGGTTACAATGTTCAATTCAATTCAATTCAGTTTTAATTATATAGCGCCAATTCACAACACATGTTGTCTCAAGGCACTTCACAAAAGTCAGGTACATACATTCCAATTAGTCCTAACCATTGAACAGTACAGTCAGAGTTAGTTATTTATTCAAATTGGATACAAAGTTTTTCTATCTAAGGAAACCCAGCAGATTGCATCCAGTCAGTGACTGGATGCATGTAGCGACAGTGGAGAGGAAAAACTCCCTTTTAACAGGAAGAAACCTCCAGCAGAACCAGGCTCAGTGTGAGCGGCCATCTGCCACGACCGACTGGGGGTTAGAGAAAACAGAGCAGAGACACAAAGAGAACAAAGAAGCACTTTAAACTGTTGCTGAGTTTAAAGTGGAGCACCTTTCTTTAGTTAAGTGTAGTTGTAACAGTAAGGTTGACATGCAGGACAATTGTCTAGCAGGTGATAGAAAGGTCATATTTGTTTGCAGTAATAATGCTGAAACTGCATGGGATACTCTTAAAATTAAAGGGTGAAATAACACTGTTATGGCACTGACTTCAACTGCCATTGAGGCTGCAATTACAGCTCTCACACAATATGGTTGGGCACACGCAACACTGTCTAGTTTTGAAGAGAAATAAGCTATTGGTTTCATTTTATCTCCATGTTGCTGAACCAGAACTGAAGTCATAAAATGTCCCTTGCAATCTACCATCTGAACAAATGGTTTACTATAGTCTGGTAATGCTAAAGCAGTACTGGAAACTAGAACTTGTTTTATGTTGGTAAATGCTTCTTCAGCTTCTACACTCCATTTCAGTTCAGCTATCATTTATAGCTCTTCCTCATACATTAGTTTGTTTAATGGAGCTACTATTTCTGCATAATTTGGCACCCAGTTTCTACAATAATTAGTCTGTTAGTCTGAGGAAGGACATCATTTGCTTTTTTGTTACTGGTTTTGGAACTTATAATGTTGCAGTCTTTCTTTCTTCTACAATTGTGCATCCCCCTGCGCCAAGATTGTGGCCTAGGTATTTAACCTCATTTTTGCACAACTGTAGTTTCTTTTTACTGACTTTGTGTACCTCTTCTGCTAAATGTTTCAATAATGCTATTGTGTCATTTTTAAAGGGCTCCTCATCAGGAGAGGCTAATAGCACATCATCAACATATAGTAAAACCTGACTAAATCCTGGAGGGTCAAACTTGGCCATGCTTGCGCTCATTACCTGAGCGTATATAGTTGGACTTTCACAGTAGCCTTGAGGTAGTCTGGTATAAGTATATCTTTGTCCCTCAAAAGTGAATGCAAACCAGAACTGACTATCTTTATCTATAGGTACAGAGAAAAATGCATTGCTAATATCAACTACAGTAAATATTCTAGCATCTGGTCTTAGGGAATTTAATAATGTATAAGGATCAGGAACACACAGTGCTCTCTGAACAACTGCATTATTAACTGCTTGTAGGTCTTGTACCATGCACCAGCTTGTTGATGTATGGAGGTAAATTTGTCTCAATATTATTCAATCAAACAAAAAAACAATCTCAATCAAAAAAAACTAATCTCAATCAAAAAAATAAATTGTGGTCAAACCTTTTGGAATATTCAATCCAAAAAAATAATCTCAATCAAAAAATATTAAGTTGTGAAAAAAACTTTCAGAGTTGTTTTTTTTTTTTAATGGAATATTTTATTTTGGGGAGAAAAAAAATTGTTTGTTTGTTTACAGTTTTGGAGAAATATCTTGTCAAAGTACCTCAAAATGCTCAACCATTATATGCATTTGTCCCACTTTCAGGAATTTATTTCTCTAAAACCATGAGAGGTGACAACACAGTCTCTTCAGATTTTATTAGAGGGTCATCTACAGGGGTTGGACAATGAAACTGAAACACCTGGTTTTAGACCCCAATAATTTATCAGTATGATGTAGGGCCTCCTTTTGCGGCCAATACAGCGTCAGTTCGTCTTGGGAATGACATATACAAGTCCTGCACAATGGTCAGAGGGATTTTAAGCCATTCTTCTTGCAGGACAGTGGCCAGGTCACTACGTGATACTGGTGGAGGAAAACGTTTCCTGACTCGCTCCTCCAAAACACCCCAAAGGGGCTCAATAATATTTAGATCTGGTGACTGTGCAGGCCATGGGAGATGTTCAACTTTACTTTCATGTTCATCAAACCAATCTTTCACCAATCTTGCTGTGTGTATTGGTGCATTGTCATCCTGATACACGGCACCGCCTTCAGGATACAATGTTTGAACCATTGGATGCACATGGTCCTCAAGAATGGTTCGGTAGTCCTTGGCAGTGACGCGCCCATCTAGCACAAGTATTGGGCCAAGGGAATGCCATGATATGGTAGCCCAAACCATCACTGATCCACCCCCATGCTTCACTCTGGGCATGCAACAGTCTGCGTGGTAGGCTTCTTTGGGGCTTCTCCACACCGTAACTCTCCCAGATGTGGGGAAAACATTAAAGGTGGATTCATCAGAGAACAATACATCTTTCACATTGTCCACAGCCCAAGATTTGCGCTCCTTGCACCATTGAAACCGACGTTTGGCATTGGCATGAGTGACCAAAGGTTTGGCTATAGCAGCCTGGCCGTGTATATTGACCCTGTGGAGCTCCCGATGGACATTTCTGGTGGAAACAGGAGAGTTGAGGTGCACATTTAATTCTGCCTTGATTTGGGCAGCCGTGGTTTTATGTTTTTTGGATACAATCGGGGTTAGCACCCGAACATCCCTTTCAGACAGCTTCCTCTTGCGTCCACAGTTAATCCTGTTGGATGTGGTTCGGCCTTCTTGGTGGTATGCTGACATTACCCTGGATACCGTGGCTCTTGATACATCACAAAGTCTTGATCACAGATGCACCAGCAAGACCAACAATTTGTCCTCTTTTGAACTCTGGTATGTCACCCATAATGTTGTGTGCATTTCAGTATTTTGAGCAAAACTGTGCTCTTACCCTGCTAATTGAACCTTCACACTCTGCTCTTACTGGTGCAATGTGCAATCAATGAAGACTGGCTACCAGGCTGGTCCAATTTAGCCATGAAACCTCCCACACTAAAATGACAGGTGTTTCAGTTTCATTGTCCAACCCCTGTATATTATAACCAGAATTAGTATTTCATAATTTCACTGTAGATTTCTGGAGAAATACACAACTACCCCAACAAAGTACGACAAACGCTTCTTTTTGGTGAGGTCGATGAGGTCCTGTGGGAAGTGGTCTGGACAGCTTAAAGTGCAAGAGCATTCAGATCTACTCTGACCTCTCCTGGACTGGAAACGCCCCTCGCCTGTTGAAGAAGGAACAACAGCTCTTCTTCATCAGGACATGAAAACAGACTGTTCTCTCTCCTCAGCTGCTTACAGATGTCTACAGGGCCACGGTGGAAAGCACTCTGTGTCTCAGCATGACAGTGTGGTGTTGGAATTCCACAGGAGAGGAAGGAAGTATTACGGGTGGTGAGGACAGCACACAGGATTATGAGATGCCGTCTGCCCGACATGGACTCTGTTTTATACTACACTTGGCTTAGTTGTGTATTTCTCCAAACCTTTACAGTAAAATTATGAAATATTTATTCTGGTTATAATATAGATAACCCTCTAATAAAATCTGAAGAGATTGTGTTGTCACCTCATGGTTTTGGAGAAATAAATTCCGCAAAGTTAGACAAAAGCATATGCTGGTTAAGCATTTTGAGGTACTTTAACGAGGTATTTCTCCAAAACTGTACAGTAAAATATTAAATATGTATTCTTTTACATAAAACATGAATGTGAAAGTTGTAAAAATGTAATTAATATAAATGTTCTGTAGGTTCCTTTTCTGTTTTCCTCTTATTTTCTCAACCGTTGCCAGGATCGGCATCCTTTCTGCTCCATTACTGTAATGCACCTTGTATGCGCTACGCTAATCTTTAAGAGAGAGCTGGTGTCGGCTGGCGTGACCGCGTATTTCTGACTGTCGGCTCACTTAACCACAGTTTTCTTCTGTACAACAAGCCCTGCAGTTCGAGCGGCCGCTTTTGTCAGCGCTAACCAATAGGGAAACGTCTTATATCGTTCGTCTTTAGGCCCCGCCCAGGATGTTCATGTTTCCAGCACTCAAAATTCTTTGAGTTCAACCAAAAACAGAGCGTCAAAACCAAAAGAGCGAGAGTCGTAACCAAAGATTTTTGACATGCGCAAATAAAAGTTTGTTTTGCAAATAACTTCTTTCTCTTCGTGAGAAAAAACGAGTCATTTTAATCAAAAAAAGTTTTTTCAAACAACTTTTTTTTTCTCCCTAAAATAAAATATTCCATTAAAAAAATTGTTACAACTCTGAAAGTTTTGATCACAACTTAATTGTTTTTGATTGAGATTAGTTTTTTTTTGTTTGAATATTCCAAAAGTTTTGACCACTATTAATTTTTTTGAATGAGATTAGTTTTTTGTTTGATTGAATAATATTGAGACAAATTTACCTCCATATTGATGGAGCTTGTTTTTTAACTGGAAAAATGGGGGTGTTACATGGAGAGTCGTCGCATTTTATTATCACCCCTGCAGTTATTAAATCCTTTATTACTGCTTTTATTCCTTCACGTGCATCATTTTATACTCTGAAATCTCCAGGATTTGTGCTACTGTTAAAAGAGTAAAATATTTTCTAAGGTTACACAGAAGAAACGTGTCATGCCATGACAAGCTGTAGCAACAACCTTTAGCATCTCAAACAATAAAAAACTAAACACAAATAAAACATACACGAGGTACAGCCATGGTGGGGATGGATTTATTCACCAAAGGGGAAATCCCAAGCCAAAAGGACTCATTTTAGCCCATCCAATCCTGTTAAAGCCTCATCAGATCTTTGGTACAAAACAAAAACTTTCCACCTACTCTTTTTACTCACTTTCTTTTGTCCTGCTGTTCTACTTTGCAAGTCCATCAAAAATTACTTCTTAGCACTCTGACCTTTTCTGCTTTCCACAAAAACGTCCATTCTTATGTCCTGCATCACATCTCTCTCTTTTTAGCTACTTTTAACCAATAATCTATATCCTCATAACCTTCTTTTTCCATTTTTCTTGAATCACGTTTTATACTTTTAATTATTGCGTCCTGTAGATTAACTAATTTTTGAGAGTTTAATCGACCATCATAATTATATGTGGTTATCCATTTATCTAAATATTTCAATTTATTTCGATCCTGTGCTTCTATAAATTTCCAATCTTTGCATTGTAATTCTTTTTTTTTAGTTTATTTTACTTGCCCCTTTTCCCATTTTTGAAAAATTTGGTCCAGCATATCAATACCTAGGGTATGCTGGATTATTCTGCTCAGTAGGGTGACAGGAAAAATCTCCTTTTGTGGTAATTCTCACTTCAACTCTTTCGAGTGGAGAATTCTTGCCTTTTGCATCCACAAAAGTTAGTCACTTACAATCCTACTGCTTTGGTATGAGGCAAACCTAATGGTTTAAATCCTCCATTCATTTCTCACATTCACACTTTTTTTTTTTTTTTAAACGCGGAATTTTCTTAGGGTTTTTTGTTTAAATACTTAAACATGGACTCCGCCGTCCTTGAAACACGAAATTTTTTAGTATTAACTCTTAATACGTCTTAGGACTCCGCCGTCCCACTTTTACCTGTTAGGGCCTAGGATACACAGGGTTTTATTTCACGCAATGACCCCTAGTCATTCGTCACACTTTTTAATCCAAACTCAACTGACCACTTGTCTTTACCCTCTCTCTCGGAGTTCCGTCAGCCGTCAGACCCCAGCGGGCGGGCCGAGGTCCAGTCCCGGAAAGGGTCTGTGAGTCCACCTGATGAAGCCTGCCGTGCGCACGGTCTTTACTGGAGTCCACCAACCCGCTGGAATCCTCAGGCGTAATTGGAATCCGGCTCAAAGGACCAAAAATGTCAGGTTCAAACAACCTAAAATACTTATAACATCACAAAAAGAAGAGAAAGACAAAGAATTAGTTTCTTACTCGCTTGTGAGGAGAACGGACAGAGATGTGCTTCAGTTACAAATCTCCTACCGCTCTGAAAACACATCTGTCCGATCCCTTTTTTTTATTATTTTTTTGGGTGGTCCCTAGTTCAATATACGTTGCTGCTCTGAAGGGTGGGATAAACGGCTGCAACGTAAACAGGTCTAAAACCCATTATCTTGTAACAGCACACTTCCACAGTCTCCCCCATCTTAAGATCGGTGTGTCCTCTGTTCAGCACAATCAGCCACCATCTTTATGACATCCTCAACTGTGACTGCTTCCTTCCCGGCTCCACCTTTGATCCTTGCCTGCAAACAACTCATCACATCTTTACTCACACATACAACATGAAAGGTTATAAAGATCAAATAGTAAAGTTAATAAAAAAGGAAAAATATAAGATAAATCTATATACAATTATTCCAGCAAGGGACGGGGTTCAACCTGGACAGGACAACAGTCTGTCACAGGACAACACAGAGACACACAGGACAAATGACCATGCACGCACACAGTCATACCAAAGCAATTTAGAGAAACCACTTAACATTAGTCAGGCTTTTAGACTTTGGGAGGAAGCTGGAGTACCCTGAGGGAACCCTCACATGCACAGGGAGAACATGCAAACTTCATGCAGAAAGACCAAGGCTGCGATTCGAACCCAGGATGTTATTGCTATAAGTCAAGAGTTCTAAGAACTGTGCCACTCTTTGATCTGCTGTACAAGATATAACATAAAAAAGCATAAGAGATAAAAAGCATTAAAACATGTATAAAAAAGCAGAAAAGGCAAAGTAAAGAGTAAGCATAACATGGCACATTAATCGTAATGCCGGTAAAAATCCTAGGAAAATGGAAGACTAACTAAACATGAACATTAACTCATTATTGAAAATTAATCGAGTGACTGAAGCCAACACAAATGAGGAGGAAGGTTATTCCATTACCCGTGGGGTCACAGGTCAGACTGTGGAACGCTTGATCACCTTTAATTATCCCTCTTATAAAGGAAATAACTAACATTTTGTTCTTGTAAACAAAAAGGATGACAAGCTGTATATTTAGTAGGAAGATTGGACAGGAAGACTGGTGCCTGTCCTTTTAATAGTTTTGTTAGAGAGGACTAATATTTTCAACTGAATTCTGCACTCCACAGGAAGCCAGTGTACTGAATATAAAAGAGGAGTTGTGTGCTTCTTTGAACCTGTTGATGACCTGGCTGCAGCACTCTGTATGACTTGCAAGTGCCTAAGACAGGCTTTGTCTAGTCTGGGGAACAGGGCACTATAGTAGTCTAATGGATGAGAAAGTAAAGCTTAAACGAATCTTTCAAGCGTAGTAGATGGCACAACAGGTCAGAGTTTGGCAATATTTCATAAGTTTAAGAAAGAGTGTGAGATGGATTTTACATGTGGTTCCAGGCAGAGGTCAGAATCAAAAGTTATTCCCAGGTTTTGAAAACTTGTCTTAATTGTTTTACAAAGGGCACAAATGTTTGGCTGATATCTGAATGCACATCTAATGGGGCTATAACTATCATGTCTGTTTTACTAGAATTTAAAAGCAGATATCAGCCAGCCAGTGCTTTATTTTAGTGAGGCAGTCAGTCAGTTTAGTTTCATATATTGGTGAGGTTTAAAAGACACATATAATTGAATATCATGAGTCTAAAAGGATAAGAGATTTCAGTAAAAAACTAAATAATATATCCTAGGGGAAGAACATTAAAATATAATAATAATAATAATGGACAAAGTATTGAACATTGAGGAGGTTAAGTTAGTTTTATAACTAACTTAGACAATAATTAGTATACCTTCAAACCACCATTCATACTGCAATATCAGATAAAACATTATTTTAATAAAATAATATTTCAAAGAATGATTTGCTGAATAAAACCCAACCTCTGGATAATTCTTAATGGTGTTTAATTAGCTATCCCATTTATTAAAACAATATTTAGGGAAATATTTCCTATATTGGAAGCTAACAACCTTTCTGGACAAATTATTCTTAATGGTGTTGAATTAGTTGCCTTAATTTTGTTTAATAAAATTTAAGGATATATTAAAATAATTAAGCAAATATTATTTTGAATAAGAACCAACAACCTTTCTGGATAAATGACTCTTAACTAACCATCACCTGAATCACGTGTGCGTCTTAGCCTTTAGCGGTTAGCTAACAAAGGAAAGCCTATAGCTTCCTTAAAGTTGAACATGTACCTTAATATACTATTAATAAAAGGATCCACATGCATGAGCATTAACAGCACATTATAGCCCATCTGTGTTTAAAAACCACCCTTTAAATAAAATTGTTTTAACTTCATATCACAACTCAACACGGAACAAATCATTAGCTCTGCTAGCTGAGTTTCTCAACACAAACAAAAGCAAACTCAATTAGTGGGGCACGAAGTAAGTACTGACTGTTACATATGCCCCCCTAGTAGATAAAAGCTGTCCTCAGCCGTACACGACCATAGACCCCTCCACAGAACTTACCAAAGCTACACATAGCCATAAAACTGCAGGTACATAAGGGAAAAGGTACCGGATCACACCAGGATACATATAGGTGGACAACCAGAATATATAGCCAGTTCACTATTCAAAATACAAATATAAAAACAGTGTGGAACTCTTTTTGGATTGTTTTTTTTTTTTTTTTTCAAGAACTCAAACCTAGCAATGAACACACGAAGAACATTCAACAAAAATTTCCACAAAAAGAAATGGAGATGGCTCTAAAATTACCGCCAACCTAAGCCATCAGAGAAAACTGTGCTGTTAACCTCAAAACTGACACATAGCATAATGCATGTAAAATCATTTAAACATCATACGAAAACGTATACTCTGTTAAGTCTGTCAGTATGATAACTATTTGTCCATTTATGATCTGCCCAACCAGTCGTGATCATAGTGATGAGCATCCCTGAGGGTGGCTTTCAGAGTCTCTGGATAGGGCAAGCTCGGGTTATCCATGCCATCACAGCTTGGTTGTGTGATGAGGTCAAGAGGTGTGTCCAGCTTACGTCCATACAACATCATGGATGGGCTGAGACCTTTACTATCATGTGGGGCTATGCGAAGTGCAAACAGATTTGTGGTAGAAACCTGTCCCATGTTGTGTGTTTGTCACCCACATAAGCACGGATAGCAGTTTTGAGTGTCCTATTTACACGTTCCGTTGCATTCGTTTGCGGATGATAGGCTGTAGTTAGCCTGTGAGTTGAGCCTAACGCTGACACAACATGCTCAAATAACTCACTAACAAAGGGGGACCCTCTGTCTGAAATGAGATACGTGGGACTACCATGCCTGGCAAATGTTTCGCTTAAAAACTTGGCAGCTGCAACCTGAGCTGTGGCCTCTTTAACTGCGCACACCTCAATCCACTTAGAAAAATAGTCAATAAAGACCAGCAAATAAGCATCTCCTGTCTGAGTGCGGGGCAAGGGACCCACAAAATTCACTCCGTTGTACTCCCACGGTTTTTGAGGCGCAATAGGGACCATGAGAGCAGCTTGTTTTTGTTGGCTTGGTTTTGTGAGCTGACAGACTGAGCAAGATGCAACATAACGTTTAACGTCACCTGACATGCCAGGCCAAAAAAACCTGTGTCGTAGTCTCATCAGTGTTTTAGAAACACCAAGATGGCCAGCAGTGGCATGGTTATGATAGTAGTTCAACAGTGTTCCGCGAAGAGATATTGGGGCAAAAAGTTTGAGTCCTTTCAACAGGTGCAAACCGCACGTAGCCTTTAGGTCTTTGTAGTATAGCAAACTGTCATAGACAGCATATTGGTCTTGGTCTTTTTCGTTCATTTGCACTTGTGAGTCTGATTCCATGCCTCTGAGGAGCTGGCCTGTCACAGGGTCGTCCGTTTGTGGCTGCCTCAAATGTGACTGATCTGACAGTGACACTGGGGGCAGGGAACGGAGGTCCAAACTGCCTATAACTGCATGTTCTGGCAGAATATCAATGGGTGAGTCACTCACATTTGGCAAAGGATTCCTGGACAGAGCATCAGAACGGCGTTATGCGTTCCTGGCTTGTGGACTATTAAAAATTCAAAGTCTTTTAGTCTCAGAGACCACCTAGCCAGCCGGCCAGAGGGGTTTGGACGGGACATAAGCCACCTATGGCTGTTGTGGTCTGTGAAAACAGTCATGTGAAGGCCTTCAACATATGGTCTGAAGTGTTCTAAGGCCCAAATGACAGCCAGTGATTCCGTCTCAGGGGTTGAGTACGGTTCTCCTAATCTTTTTGCATCAAAGCGGGACCCAATTCAAGGTCACATGCATCAGCATGAACATAGAAGGGTCGTCCAAAGTCTGGAAATCTGAGAACAGGCACTGAGGTGATCCATTCTTTCAAAACATTCATGGCTTGCTGACACTTGTCATCCCAGTGAAAGGCTGTGTCTATTTGCATGAGTTTGTGAAGTGGGTCGGCATGTCTTGTTACAGAGGCTCTCATCATAAAATCCATCCCTAAGATGAAAGGAAAAGACAGGTTTTGGATGATTGTGAAACGCTGATAGAAGCGCTTATCCATAAAGCCAATAGTCAGCCAAGTCACACCATCAGGAAGGCAAGGAGCATTGTCAGCTAGATTCACTGGAGGCCCCTGCCATTGATGTGTTTTTTGTGGACAAACTCCATTTACTTTAATGAGCACGTACAGCCGAAAGCGATGGGCCTGTGTCCAGGGTTGCCTCGATGCAGGTTCCATTAAAGTTCAGCTTAGTTTTAAATGGAGTGTTCCAGGGACCTGTAGAGTCATTGTCCTCCACATGTCCAAGAATGTGGAACTCATTTGTAGAAAGGTGAAGCTCAGTTAACATCTGGAGGGGGGATTGCCTCAACGAAACTTCCTCCCCCCCTTGAAGTTTTTCGACGGCCTTGGGGGTGCAGAGTCTGCTGTCGGGCTGAAGTCACGATTTCTTATCCCAGTTTCAGGTTTGTCCATAGAGGTAGCAGGATGGAGTTCATTATGAGACTGAGCTGTAACATGTCTATAAATGCGATTTTGGTTACAGCTGGGACAAGTTTTAGATGTTTATCCAGGGCGTGAGCATTTATAACAATGTGGCTCAGCTCTCTGTTGCTTCCAGTGCGTCTTTGGAAGGTCCTGGTGACTATCAGCTCCCAGCACTGCATGTAATTCATGGGCCCTTAGCAGCAACTCAGTCACAGAAGACACGGGCGAGCCATACAGCGGCACTCTGTATTTTTCAAGTGAATGTTTACATATTATTTGAATACGCTCCTGTTCAGGTGGTGGGCTCCTTAATTTGTTGAACTCACACAGCATATGAGCTACGAATGTCGGGAGGGGTTCATCAGCTGTCTGGACGCGGTCGAGTATGCCTCTAAGGAATCTTTCTTGGTTGTCAGCGGGCAGAAAAACTGTCCTGAAAAGTTGGCAGAAGTGTGTCCATGAACTGATGTGTGAACTGAGGGCCTTAAACCACTTACTTGGGTCTTTTTGTAGAAAATGGGGCAATTCATTCAGAATCTGTGTATCAGTCAAATTCAGAGTGATCGTGTATGTTGACACAGCCTGCAACCACTCTTCTGCATGCACTTCACCATCTCCAGCAAACACTGGGGGTTCCAATTTAGCATGATGTAGTGCAGCAGCAATCACCCTAGTGGTGTTAGTCAATTCAGTTGAATGAGCCTGTAGGAAAGAGCTATGTTGGGCCTCTTGAGTTCCAGGAGAAAGGTAAGCGGTAGTTGATCGTCTCCCCCCAATCTCCCCTGGGGGCACATACCGTGTCGAGGTGGCCACTGGAGACTGTTGTGTTGGGGGGTCACCCGGCCCACAGGAGTTTATTCTGTCCAGATAATCCATCATTTTCCGCTGCAGGGTCAAAGTGTTCTGAAGGACATCTTTTAGTTGTTTGACATCGTCTTTTAATTCCTTCACCTCCTGTCGGAGGGCTGAATCTCTGTGATGCTGTGCCACAGATTGAAGTGTGTCAATGTCCATGATGTCAAATGTCAAAAATAGGAATATCAGGTTCTAACGCCATCTTATCGTTCCAACTCTTTTGGAAGGATCCAAAAATGGTATAAATCCACAGTAAAAAATTGTGGAAGCAGAAAAACTTATTTTGGGAAACTCCAGTGCTGTTCAAAAATAATGCTGTGTAAAAGATAGCTTATAGGAGATTAAATGTCCAAATACGGAACGTACCAAAACCAAGCCAACAAAAACAGCAAAGCAAACGGCTTGATGATGATTTTTTTTTCTCTCTCTGCCGTGCAAAAAGACAAAGATCCACAAAATAGTCCGCGGCACTGAGTGTCTATTGAAAAACAATCTCAAAAACTCACCAGGTCCTCCAGGAACAACAAATATATTGCGGCCTTGTCATTCGAGTATATCACCTCCTCAGCATATTATCATATGTACAGCACACAGGAACAATAATATTCGACAGGGACACCTCACCGTGGAGTCCAATAAAAATGCAGACAAGGGCAGCTCATGTGAACTCCGACACTGGTCATGAAGGGATCTCCGTAGAAACTGTTATGTCTCCCGGTGCATTGACATCCACAAAAACTGGAAGAAAGTCACTTTTTAAGGCCGGAAAAAAACGGTAGTCCGTAGGGAAGGTCCAAAAATATGTTCGGGCGCCAATTGTAATGATGCAGTGCGAGGTTGGAGAGAGCCAGTAACCTGTTATCCACTTCCTTAATCCAAAGAATTTGGCACAGCTCACTGAGGAGGTTCCACACAGTCTCTTTATTAAAGCTTCTTATACATGACAGAGAACTCATGCGTTAGCACTGCACCACGACTTATCCAGCTCTCTCTAAAATCATTGAAGAAAAACTAAGAGCAGAAGAAGAAAAAGAAAAAGAGAAGGGGAGGAGGCGCCCCCTTGTGGTTCTATACAACCGTCTCTAGGAAGTAAGTACTGACTGTTACAGGTTCCAACAATCCAGCTCTTGAAATAGGAAGGGTTGACCTCTTTCACAGGTTCAGCAGTTCTTTAAATCGTAAGCCTGTGTGTTTTTTTGTTTTTGTTTTTTTACAACTGCTTTACTATCTTACATGCATGAATATCGGCGGTCTTGTGTGTAAATATTTAGCTAGGGTGATCTAGAAAATGAATAGTAAAAAAGTGAAGCGATCACAGAATCATTAATGAAACACCTAGTAGGGACAGACTCAGAAGTAGTTTATATGTTAAAAATGACTGAAATATGGTCACTGAAATGAGCTTAATTTGTCTACAGCTTATTAGGAAAGACACCCAAAATAAAAACCAAGCCCAGAGTTTGTCCTGCTGTGTGAGTTTAACCAGATACATGCTGCAGAAAGTTAAAAGCTGTCATAATGTAAAGGAGTTCTTTGGCAGTTTTACATAATATGTCCTCAAACACATTTGTTAGAATGGCCAAGTCAGAAGTGAAAATCTGTTGAAAGTCTGCATTCAATTTGACTAAGCTTGACCTCTCTAGATGCACAAAGCTGGTAGAAACCTACCCAAAACACCTCTAGCTATAAATGCACCCAACAGTGGTTCTACCATTTTTTATTTGTTCCTTTCACTTTGCAAATATGCACTATTTTTTGTTGGTCTGTCAAAAAAAAACTCTACTTAAAAATGTATGCTTGTAGTTGTACTTGGACCAAAATCTGAAAGGCTTCTAGGGTGTCAATAGTTTTGCAAAGTGCTGTGTATAACATAGAGTCAGTAACTGGCATGCATTGTTTCTGGTTGTTTCTAACTGATGCATCTGCCAAAAGATACTCGAGCGAATCTTCTCTGAGCAAGGATGATAGCATTGTGGTTTGAGGTTTCAGGCCTGACCCACCCTTAACCAAGTGGGAGATGCATTTATTTTCTGACTAAATAAGGTAAATCTTATTAATCAAAAAGTTTGAACTCTAAGACTCTAATGACCATGACACATACTGAGTATTGAGTATTATGACCTTTTCTTTTTTCCAGCGGTTGTCTAGTCCGCCTAATTATTAACGTTTTATGTTCTTATGCAGCTGTGGGTCAGTGGAGTGTCTTGTTCTACTGCTGAAGAGAGGAGCCAATCCAAACTATCAGGACATCTCGGGCTGTACCCCTCTGCACCTAGCTGCTAGGAATGGGTAGGGAAAAAACGGCTAACCGTGTTTCACACATCATTCACGTTGGATCATCCATCCATCCGTACGCTTAGCAGCTTACTGGAGAATGGTCATGGTGGGAACCAGCTCCAGGATATGTACAGTGGGGAGAAAAAGTATTTGATGCACTGCTGATTTTGCAGGTTTTACCACTTGCAAAGCATGTAGAAGTCTTTATTTATTTTTTTCCAGGTTTCAGGGCTGTCGCTGGGCAATACCGACTTTCAGCTCCCTCCAAAGGCTTTTGATTGGGTTCTGTTCTGGAGACTAGCTAGGCCACTCCAGGACCTTGAGATGCTTCTAGGGGAGCCACTACTTAGTTACCCTGGCTGTGTGCTTTGGGTCGTTGTCATGCTGGAAGACCCAGCCATGGGCCATCTTCAGTGCCCTTACTGAGGGAAGGAGGTTGTTGGCTAAGATCTCCCGATACATGGCCCCATCCATCCTCCCCTCAATACGGTGCAGTCGTCCTGTCCCCTTTGCAGAAAAGCATCCCCAAAGAATGATGTTTCCACCTCTATGCTTCACGGTAAGGATTGTGTTCTTAGGTTGTACTCATTCTTCTTCTTCCTCCAAACACAGCGAGTGGAGTTTAGACCAAAAAGCTCTTTTTTTGTCTCATCATCTAGATCATCATTGACAAACCTCAGACAGGCCTGGACATGCGCTGGCTTGATCAGGGGGACCTTAGGTGCACTGCAGGATTTTAATCCATGGCAGCGTAGTGTGTTACTAATGGTCTTCTTTGAGATTGTGGTCCCAGCTCTCTTCAGGTCATTAACTAGGTCCTGCCGTGTAGTTCTTGGCTGATGCCTTCCTGATGATCATTGATGCCCCTAGGGGTGAGATCTTGCATGGAGCCCCAGACCAAGGGAGATTGACTGTCATCTTGAGCCGGTTGGAGTTTGTTTGATTGAGTGTGTAGACAGGTGTCTTTTATACAGATAACAAGTTCAAACAGGTAATGAGTGGAGAACAGGAGGGCTTCTTAAAGAAGAACTAACAGGCCTGTGAGAGCCGGGATTCTTACTGGTTGTTAGGTGATCAAATACTTATGTCATGCAATGAAATGCTAATTAATTACTTAAAAATCACACAATGTGATTTTCTGATTTTTTTGTTTTAGATTTCGTCACTCACAGTTGAAGAGTACCTGTGATAAAAATGAAAGACTTTTGCATGCTTTGCAAGTTGGAAAACCTGCAAAATCGGCAGTGTATCAAAAACTTGTTCTCCCCGCTGTATCATTATATATATTATAAAATACTGAGGACAACTCTCAGCTTTATAGACATGTTTTAAGCATGTTGCTTAGGATAATTAATCGTGATTAAAGTCTCAGGCCTGAGTCACTGTATGTGTATTGACACTGATGTTTGACTTACCATTTCCTCCACTATTTCCTCAGACAGAAGAAGTGCATGGGGAAATTATTGGAATATAATGCCGATGTCAATATCTGCAACAATGAGGGCTTGACTGCTGTGAGTTGTGTGTATTTCTCTGTTTGTGGTAATGATGTTTCACTTTGTTAGCACAATGCTCACCTTTCCAAAGAAATTTATGCTTTTAACTTCTACCTGTTAGAATACAACTGTTTATGTGATCTTCTGCTGCAGATCCACTGGTTGGCAGTTAATGGGCGAACAGAGCTTCTGCATGATCTGGTCCAGCATGTGTCTAATGTGGATGTGGAGGATGCCATGGGACAAACTGCTTTGCATGTAGCGTGTCAGAATGGACACAAAACAGTAAGCCAATTAGAGGAACGTGTGATAAATTGGTGAAACAGGGTATAGGTTACAGTCGTTGGTGAATATGAACACATGAAATATTAGTACAGACACCCAGAGAAATCGAATACTGACTGTAATCAGATGATTTTTTTAGCTTGACTGCCCTAATCACTGATAGACAGGTTATGCCGCTTTTTCATTGACAGTACTGGATCCGCAGGGCTCCACTCCACTTGGTCTCGGTCTACTCGGCAAGGAACCTGTTGCGTTTCCAATGACTCACTAATGGCTGTAGCTGTAGCTTGAAGCCCCGCCTCCAGACATGCAGCACAGGTCTCCGGGGTCGGGGCTCGAACCTAGAACAGCTGCATCAAGGGTCGACGTATATGGGTTGCACGATCTTCAGCTACGCCACATGCTGTTATTTTGAGTTATTTTGGGCCCAAAGTTATGTTTCATGTATTATTTTGAGCGCTTGTCAGTGGACTTTCAAGCGCACAACCACGGCCTTGCACAGGGTTACCGCAGGAGGATTTATTTCAAAGAAACTTTCTTATTTCTATATGGACTGTTACATGAACTGTTTTTATGGTTGTTTTGTTTTTGTTTTGTGTATTTTGAGCGTTTGAACAGGTGATTTTAATATGTGATCAGCTGGTTTAGGATGTTATTAAATACAGTGCGCAGCCTGTGTGTCATTCAGAAAGCTGACATAACCTTTTTTTTTCTTTTAGCTTTCAGGCATGGTTTATTCTTTGCAAATAGTAAAATTAGATTTCCGTTTGACCCACTCCAGCAATTGTGGTCCTTAATATTATTGCAGTCGGTCTTGAGTTTGATTGACTTTTCCCTGCACTACCTCTTCGAAAACCTTCTAATTTCTCCTGGTCCCATGGCCAATCAGAGAATAGCAGTCTGTTTACATCAAGTGTAGTTGCTACTCAGTCCCGATTGTGCGTTTGAGAAGGTAGTAAAAATGCAGGTACCAGGCCAGATGAAACGGAAGTGGAAACTTTTGCGAAGTGGGGTGAGTGGAGTGGAGAGGAGCTAGCCTAAATGGAGCCAATAGAAAAGGGGCTTTAGAAAATTTGTTTACACTGACAACACTCTTTGGTGTAGAAGTTATAGTGTAGAAGTTGTTTTACAGCAACTGCTCTCTCACACGTATAGGGAGAGGTCACCTCTTCTTATAATAGAAATCATTAATTGCCGCTCACAGCAGGAATGTTGAATTCTATTAAATATTTTTCTTGAAGAGAAATTTGGATCAACAAGAATTCAAAGTTTTACGAAAGCCAGATATCAAAGATCAGCCACAAATCAAAATTTTCACTGTTCAATAATGGGTTTTCATATAGTCTGAAAATGACTATATATGTCTTAGCAAATTGATTAGCAGTAGCAGTTATTTGTTTAAGGCCATGGACATCACCATTACTTCTTGGCTTCGTGTTATTGGATACAGAGATGCTTCAGACTGTCAAACTCTCTAAACCATGGGTGCCCAACTCACATGAATGGCTCATTACCAGGCCTCTGCGGAGCTGAATAACATGCTAATAAGGAAATTCAGCCATTTGATTCAGATGTGGTGGAGAAGGGATGCATCTAAAGGTTGCAGAATAGTAGCTTTTGACGACTGGAGTTGGGAACCCCTAGTCTAAACATTGGTTTTTACAAACGTGCTAAAAGGCGATTTAACAGTTTTAGAGCTGGGAAATGCGTGATTTCTTTTAATGCCCTGATTTTGTAAAGTCTTAGTGTGACTATAGCATTAGCCCCAGCAGAAACTGCACCAACTTCCACCAGACCTTTCAGCACATTTCTTGCTGGCATTGATGTGGGATTAGATTTTCTTATGAGAGATGTTTCCCAGGATGTGATGTGAAAATGAGCTGTGTCTGCGCAGACGGTGTTGTGTCTTCTGGACAGTGGAGCTGACATCAACCGGTCTAATGTCTCTGGAGCCACACCTCTTTACTTTGCTTGCAGGTAACAGAAAAATGTGATGTGCTTGCCATTAGGGCCGACCTGGTTTTAGTGTGAAATCTTAGCTACTGCTGGTGCAGTAGGTGCTTTGCTGCAAGTCTCTCCCAATTCCTCTCCACACTTTTTGCTCTTACTCCCAAATATCTTTTTAACAAACCAAAATGTGGATCTTAGCAATAATCAGATAGATCCAGCTTTTCTTGTTGGGACAAAGCTTGTCTTGTGTTATTCCTTAGCCATGGCCAGAGAGACACTGCACAGATTCTGCTCTCTCATGGTGCCAAATACCTTGCTGACAAAAATGGAATCACTCCTTTGGATCTCTGTGTGCAGGTGGCTATTTCATCTTAAATTACTGTAGGATATCAAGTTTTACTTTTTAATTTCTTTTGCTACTGTTGTTACTTTTAGGGTGGATATGGGGAGACCTGTGAGATTCTTATTCAGCACCATGCTAGATTGTTCCAGACGCTAATCCAGATGACACAGAATGAAGACGTTAAAGAAAATATGGTAATGTTTTTTGTCTAGAGTCACTGAAAAGCAATTTTACATGAATTTATGTACATAGCTTTGACTCGTCCCTCATGTCTTTTATATAATGCTTCCAGATTACTAGACTTATTGTTACCATTTCCTTTAATGTTTTCTTCAATTGTTTTTAAAGAGTTATTGTAATATATTGACAAATATGGAAAAAGATGCCGCATTTGTTCCAATTTCCAGTGTAAAAACATGAAAATATTACTCATTTTGACCCACAAAGAATACTATTTTATAGCCAAAGAGTATTCACCTGAAAACATAAGATACATGTAATATCTGCAGGTTGACACAGGAAATTCTTTTTTGCCTTTTAGATAGAGTTTCTCTGTATAGGTGGCTTTTAAAGCCTAACAATTTTCATTTTGTTTGTTTCTTGCCTACAGAAACCTTGTATTGACTTCCATTCATTGCTATAGCCTAACCCTGACCCTTACCCTAAACCTAACCCTTACTAGTATATACCTTACCCTAAACCGTACCTAAACTCAATTTATACCTTAGTCCTAAACCTAACCCATTTCCCCTGGTGTGGACCAGGCAAAACGGTAAATGTCCACACAATGTTGGTATCCCGTCAGGGATTGATCCACACAATGTTATAAAATCACCGGCCACTTTATTAGGTACACCTTGCTAGTACCAGGTTGGACCCCCTTTTGCCTTCAGAACTGCCTTAATCCTTCGTGACATAGATTCAACAAGGTACTGGAAACATTCCTCAGAGATTTTGGTCCAAATTGACATGATATCGTCACACAGATGCTGCAGATTTGTCGGCTGCACATCCGTGATACGAATCTTTCGTTCCACCACATCCCAAAGGTGCTCTATTGGATTGAGATCTGGTGACTGTGGAGGCCATTTAAGTACAGTGAAATCGTTGTCCTGTTAAAGAAACCAGTCTGAGATGATTCGTGCTTTATGACATGGTGCTTTATCCTGCTGGAAGTAACCATCAGAAGATGGGTACACTGTGGTCATAAAGGGATGAACATGGTCAGCAACAATACTCAGGTAGTCTGTGGTGTTGACACGATGCCCAATTGGTACTAAGGGGCCCAAAGTGTGCCAAGAAAATATCCCCCAAACCATTACACCACCACCACCAGCCTGAACCATTGATACAAGGCAGGATGGATCCATGCTTACCAGTTGCTGACGCCAAATTCTGACCTTACATACGATTGTCGCAGCAGAAATCAAGACTCATCAGACCAGGCAATGTTTTTCCAATCTTCTATTGTCCAATTTTGGTGAGCCTGTGCCAATTTAAGCCTCAGTTTCCTGTTCTTAGCTGACAGGAGTGGCACCCAGTGTGGTCTTCTGCTGCTGTAGCCCATCTGCTTCAAGGTTTGATGTGTTGTGCATTCAGAGATGCTCTTCTGCATGCCTTGGTTGTAACGAGTGGTTATTTGAGTTACTGTTGCCTTTCTTTTAGCTTGAACCAGTCTGGCCATTCTCCTCTGACCTCTGGCATCAACAAGGCATCTGAACCCACAGTACTGCCACTCACTGGATATTTCTCATATTCAGACCATTCTCTGTAAACCCTAGAGATGGTAGTGCATCAGCAGATCAGCAGTTTCTGAAATACTCAGACCAGCCCGTTTGGCACCAACTACCATGCCACGTTCAAAGTCGCTTAAATCACCTTTCTTCCTCATTCTGATGCTCGGTTTGAACTGCAGCAGATCATCTTGACGATGTCTACATGCCTAAATGCATTGAGTTGCTGCCATGTGATTTGCTGATTAGAAATTTGCGTTAACGAGCAGTTGGACAGGTTCAATTCAATTCAGTTTATTTATATAGCGCCAATTCACAACACATGTCGTCTCAAGGCACTTCACAAAAGTCAGGTACATACATTCCAATTAATCTTAATCATTGAACAGTGCAGCCAGATTCTGTTATTTATTCAAATTGGATACAAAGTTTTTCTATCTAAGGAAAGGAAACCCAGCAGATTGCATCCAGTCAGTGACATGCAACATTCACTCCTCCCGGATGAACATGTAGAGACAGTGGACAGTCACTGGCGTTGACTTTGCAGCAATCCCTCATACTGAGCATGCATGTAGCGACAGTGGAGAGGAAAAAACTCCTTTTAACAGGAAGAAACCTCCAGCAGAACCAGGCTCAGTGTGAGCGGCCATCTGCCACGACCGACTGGGGGTTAGAGAGAACAGAGCAGAGACAAAAGAGAACAAAGAAGCACTGATCCAAGAGTACTTTCTATGGGAAGGAAAAGGTAAATGTTAATGGATGTAGCTCCTTTAGTCGTTTCACCTAGAAAGAAGGAACAGATAAACTCTGAGCCAGTTTTCAATGTTAGAGTCTGAAGAGGGCACATAGAGTTAGTTACAGTAAAAGCTCAGTCAGTAGCTATGTCTAGGAGAGAGAAAGGGTTAAACACTGAAAGACAGGGCCATGTGGATCATCGGTAGAGGGTGAGCATTAAGTTGTTGCCAGCAGAAGCTTGGAGGATTCCCCTCTCCAGAAAGGTGTTACAGGTAGACACAGAGTCAGGCCAGGTGTAGCTTCTAGGAAGAGAAAAGAGAGAGAACAAGGTGGAGGTGTACCTAATAAAGTGGCCGGTGAGTGTATATACATGCATGCGCGCTCACACATATACATACATACACCATTCTGTTTTGTCATATAGAGAGACTGGACAAAAGAGAAGTGAAATGGCAGTCAAGGTTTAAGGAAAATTGTAACGGAGAATTGTTACTGAAGCCAGCTTTAAATGGTTATTAGAAAGCATGCCTTCTCAGCAGAGTATAAAGTAATAGTAATACTTTATATATTGTATGTGTAGCTCAGGCAGGTTTTGGAGCATGTCTCTCAGCAGAATGACATTCATTACCAGAGGGTTTTGACCAGTCTTGCAGAAGTGGCTACAACTAATGGACACAAGCTTCTGAGGTAAAATTACATATTTGCAATGTTTAAATAAAATTTTTGGTTTGTTTCTAACATGTTGCATGCACAGTGGCAAGAAAATGATTCACACCTATTGAATCTTTTCACACTGTATCATGTTACAGTCACAAGTTCATAGTATTCTATTGGGGTTTTAAGTGACAGACCAACACGAAGTGTCACATCATTGTGAACTGACAGGAAAATGTTTGGTTCTACAAGTTAGTTTGAAAGCCACTGCAACCCTACCAAGTCATGGCCTGCCACCTAAAATTACAGGCCAGAACAAAACAACATTAATCCGAGAAGCAGCCAGGAGACCCATGGTAACTCTGGAGGAACTGAAGAGATCCACAGCTCAGGGGGGAGAATCTTTTGATGGCACATCTATTAGGAATGCACTCCACTAATCTGACTTTTGTGGAGGATTGGCAATAAGAATGTTTTATGGAGTTTGTCACAAATCTTTTGGGTAAACGGTAAACAGATGAGACCGAAATTTATCTATTTTTGCCTAAATATAAAATGCTATGTGTAGCAGAAAACTAAAACTGCATATCACCATGAACAAACATCCCCATTCTGAAACATGGTGTGAAACATCATGCTCTGGGGATGCTCCTATTCAGCAGGGACAGAGAAGCTGGTCAGAGTTGAGGAGAAAATGGCCCCTAATAATGGGTCTCTGACTCCATTCTCCTAGAAGGCCCCCCACAGGGTACCACGAGGGACACAGTTGAATGCCTTCTCCAGGTCCCCAAACACATGTGAATCGATTGGGCACTCCCATGAACCCTCGAGCACCCTGTAAGAGCAGAGGTCATGGATTAGTGGACCAGGGTCCAGATGCAGACCCACGCGCCGTCCAATCCGGACCCAACCTGATTTTAAAGATTTATATATTACTGTATGTTGTCCAACAGTGTTTAACTTCACTGCATCTCGGGTTTAATATGGTATAGCCTCGCAGGGCGTTTGGCCCCTGACTGCATGTGATGCAAGTCAGGCAAAGAGCTGCTACCCTAACCGCAAAGCATTTTCTCATTTACTATGTAGATATAAACATTTTATTGCTGCCGGCTGCTGCGTCTGAATTTCTGAACAGCTATGTGGGTCAGCAACATTCTGGTCCACACGCCAAGCCAGCTGTTGGCAGTAATGCAGCACATCATTGTATGCCAACCACCAGAACACGACAAAGAAGAAGCTGTGCAGGTCTTTGAGCGCGGGTTGCTAAGTTACCAGCTTGAGAGCTCACGCTTCCTAATAGTACAATGACTTGGTGGTGCGCAGATGAGTGAGAAATTGTTCTAGAATTGTGCCGCTCAAGGTGGCAGCAGGTTGGAGTAGCTCTGTTTTGAACCTAAATAATGAGCTACAACAACATTTAATTTCCCTTTGGGATTAATAAAGTATTTTTGAATTTGAATTTGAGTAAAAGAAGATGGCTTCATCAAAAATGCGTAAGTGGACTATGAAAATCACACCTTTAAAGATGAATGGAAAGAAGCCTCCTTTCTTACAGCACAACAGTGAGCATACGAGTGTTCACTGTGAGTACAGTGGATTTTGAGAAAACAAAAAAAAGAGTGCATGGAAGCTGTGGCAGCAACAATTTAACTTGGAAAAGGACAACAACATAAGAAAAACGTTAAGCAAATTACCATGCCTGCCACAAGCACAAGGAGAGCAGAACTGTTCTACCAAGATGTACTGACCCAGCTCAACTGTGTCATTCAAAGGGCATTTAATATTGCTATTTAAATTGGATTGCACTTTTCTGTTCAGCAGATGATTTCATGGGCATATGAATAATTGATCAGTTGTTAAAAAAACTCTAGTGTTAAATAAATGTTAAATAAAGATGAAAGAAAATATTTTTGTCCCTTGATTTAAAATGTTCGGACCCCAAAGTGTTTGGATGAGGGAGGTGGTGGACCTCCTGCAATTTTAATTGGGGACCCCTGCTGTAGAGGGCGGCCTCCTCAGTGACTTCAGCCTGGGTGATGAACGAGTCTAACTCTGAGTCCCTAGTCTGCTTTCACCAGGGAAGAAGTGACGGCATAACTAGGGGAAACTCGAAGTAGTCGAGGAGCTGGCTTCCAGAGCCACGCTGTGCAGGTAAGCCCGACTATTTCTACCCGATATCTCTTGACCTCCCACACAAGCTCAGGCTTCATTGATTGCACATTGCACCAGTAAGAGCAGACTGTGAAGGTTCAATTAGCAGGGTAAGAGCACCGTTTTGCTCAAAATATTGAAATGCACACAACATTATGGGTGACATACCAGAGTTCAAAAGAGGACAAATTGTTGGTGCACGTCTTGCTGGCGCATCTGTGATCAAGACTTTGTGATGTATCAAGAGCCACGGTATCCAGGGTAATGTCAGCATACCACCTAGAAGGACGAACCACATCCAACAGGATTAACTGTGGACGCAAGAGGAAGCTGTCTGAAAGGGATGTTTGGGTGCTAACCCGGATTGTATCCAAAAAACATAAAACCACGGCTGCCCAAATCAAGGCAGAATTAAATGTGCACCTCAACTCTCCTGTTTCCACCAGAACTGTCCATCGGGAGCTCCACAGGGTCAATATACATGGCCAGGCTGCTATAGCCAAACCTTTGGTCACTCATGCCAATGCCAAACGTCGGTTTCAATGGTACAAGGAGCGCAAATCTTGGGCTGTGGACAATGTGAAACATGTATTGTTCTCTGATGAATCCACCTTTACTGTTTTCCCCACATCTGGGAGAGTTACGGTGTGGAGAAGCCCCAAAGAAGCCTACCACGCAGACTGTTGCATGCCCAGAGTGAAGCATGGGGGTGGATCAGTGATGGTTTGGGCTACCATATCAGGGCATTCCCTTGGCCCAATACTTGTGCTAGATGGGTGCGTCACTGCCAAGGACTACCGAACCATTCTTGAGGACCATGTGCATCCAATGGTTCAAACATTGTATCCTGAAGGCGGTGCCGTGTATCAGGATGACAATGCACCAATACACACAGCAAGATTGGTGAAAGATTGGTTTGATGAACATGAAAGTAAAGTTGAACATCTCCCATGGCCTGCACAGTCACCAGATCTAAATATTATTGAGCCACTTTGGGGTGTTTTGGAGGAGCGAGTCAGGAAACGTTTTCCTCCACCAGTATCACGTAGTGACCTGGCCACTATCCTGCAAGAAGAATGGCTTAAAATCCCTCTGACCACTGTGCAGGACTCGTATATGTCATTCCCAAGACGAATTGATGCTGTATTGGCCGCAAAAGGAGGCCCTACACCATACTAATAAATTATTGTGGTCTAAAACCAGGTGTTTCAGTTTCATTGTCCAACCCCTGTATGTTACTCAATGTTGTTGTTGTTTGGTCAATTAACCCTTTTATTATAACAAACCGGCCCACTTTAATCTTTGATTTCCCTTTTACATTTAAACTCCACTAAATTAGATATCAATGTTGCCACCCCCCTTTTCCAAGTGTTTGAATGTGAACTATAGAACCTATTCTTAAACCCAAATCTTCTGAATTTTTCATGCTCTGTATTTGACAGATAAGTCTCTTGCAGGAAGTTTATTTGTCTTTTCTTTCTTAAGTTTAGTAATAATTGTGGCTCTTTTAACTGGGTTTCCCAAACTGTTTACATTTAAAGATAAGAAATTATATTCTTTTGTTTTAGGATCCATAAATGGCTATAATAAAATTAACCATATAGTATCCCATCCACAGGCTTACAAATGAACATTCCTGTTCTTTCCTTAATACCTGCAGCACATTGTTGGCTTCATGGCCCCGTGTTTCCATCTCTTCCGCATGTGTCATGACAGCATTTATCTTCTCATTTTGCTCACCCATCTCTGTTGTTATGTTAGCAAGTTTCTGATTGATGTCTTCTGAAGTTCCCACACTTCATCTCTCATTTGAGTTGTAATATCGTCTTTGAATGATTTCAAGTCTCCTTCATGACTTCTTTATCTTCTTTGCTTTGGGTATTTGGGTTCCCTTTCTTTTTCATCAAGCCCCCGCTCATATTCCGATGTTATGGATCTTATTTTATCTCATTCCTCAAGTTCTAGGCGGAGTTTATCCATAATATTAAGTTGGCGTGAGGGAGCTACCTTCTATATGTCAATATTCTCCGCCGTCATACCGGAGGTCAAACTCGTTTTTAAAACCATTTATGTTTCTTAGCAATTCAATTATGCACCACTTTGTGTTGATCTATTACATAAAATCCTAATAAAATACCTTGAAGTTTGTGGTTATAACTTAAGATATAAAATGTTTTATACTAAAATACAAGCCCCATGTTTTTGTGGTGACCATCACAAAAAATTAAATAGTAAATTTATGTATATATTTTCAAATGTTTTCATGGGTGAATTAATTGATTAGATATATATTTTTTTGTCCATCTGTCAGTCTGTCCAGTAGTTATGAAGCTCAGATGAAAAGTCTTCTGAGAATTGTTCGTATTTTCTGCCATGTGTTCCGCCTTGGGCCTTCTTCACCCAACAATGGTAACGATATGGGCTACAATGGGAACAAGACGCCTCGCAGCCAGGTCTTTAAGGTAAGTAGGAGGTGCATATCTAATATAGTATGATCTTTTTGAGGCACTGACACCACATAACATAAAAATTAGCCGTAACATAAAAAGCCTTGCCCCATGTTAAGAAGATTCCATGTATGCCAGTTGACATTGTTGCAAGGTGTCTGCTTCTCCAAAAGGAAGATTATTTAACTGCAAGCATGCTCATTTCTTTTAATTCAGATATTCTATGAAATGTGCTTATAGTACCATCTGAAATTCACTTCACCACACTTCAGAGCACTGTTACATACACTAATAGTTTCTCAATTTCTACTAATTGTTCCCCAATTACGAACCTTGATGGTAGATTTTCAAAAGTCAATGTCAAATAAAGCAATCTTGCCACTTTTTTTAAGCTGTTGTCCCTGCCAAATGGTTAAAACGGGACCTTGTTCCCAAGCCAGAAAATCTTTTCTATTTCTTTTCCCTGTAGCCACTGATGGTGTGTTTATAGGGATTTCTGACCATTCACACTGGATTTGTGAGGTATTGATGAAATTTGAATATTAGGCCCCACAGGTTGTCTGAGACATACTAACTTTTTCTGGGATTCAATATCTGATCCTTTTAAAGATTTTATTGCACAGCAATATCCCACTTTTGTCTTCCATCTGTCCTGTGACCTCCTGGTTGCAGCGGTGTTTGACATCTGTATGCAGATGCAAGCACTGTGACAGTGTGAACAGAAACTGCTTGTATAAATGTCCAGGGAATGCTGTCCCTTGTCAGAACTTTAATACTATTATCATATTATTAATAAGCAAACTTTTTTTTAAATATTGGTACTTTTAATCAGTAAGCCATCTCTATATAATTTGCATTATACAGTGCCAGAATCCATTTCTCTCTCTGTTTGTGAAATATTTTTCTGAATTCCCAAAGCGGATTGCTAATTCAGTATTTCATCTCTATAGCTATAACAATGCCTAATGTTTAGGCAAGGCAAAACAAGTCTATTTGTGTAGCACCATTCATAGGCAAGTCAAGGCAAGTTTATATATATAGCACGTCTCAGTAGCAAGACAGTGCAGTACGTAAAAAAAAGAAAAAGAAACATAACAGGAAAAGTACATTGCAGTGGCATAAAGGTAATTAATGATTAAAGAGAATAAAAATTTGAATAATTAAAAAGATGATAATAAAAAATAAATAAAAAAAAGGAAAAATTAATTATAAAGTGATTGATAAGAAAATGAAAGGAAAGTTGGACTGAAAACTTAACTAATAATGTTTAGATGGCACAGGGAAAGGCCACTCTTACAAATAAGCTTTTAATCTTGATTTAAAGCAACTTAGGGTATCAGCGCTTTTACAGTTTTCTGGGAGTTTTTTCCAGATCAGTGGAGCATAAGAACTAAAAGCTGCTTCTCCATGTTTTGTTCTGGTTCTGGGTATGCAGAGTAGATTTGAGCCAGAAGACCTGAGAGGTTTGGGTGGTTTATTCACTGACAACAAGTCTGTAAAGTATTTTGGTGCTAAACCATTCAGTGATTTATAGACTAACATAAGTATTGGTGGTTTCTAGCTGTATTAACTGAAGCTATGTGCTAACTTTTAAATGCTCTTCCTTTGGTCCGAAAATAATTTCTTCAGTTTTGTTTTGATTCAGTTGAGAATTTTGGCCCATCCATCCATTGATTTCTTCTAAGCATTTACCCAGCGCTTGAATGGGTTCATAGTCACCTGGTGAAATCGTAATGTATAGCTGTGTGTCGTCTTTATACATATAACTTGTGTTGTTGTTTTTTTAAAATCGGAGTTAGGGGGAGCATGTAGATATTGAATAGGAAGGGCCCTAAAATGGATCCTTGGGGAACGCCACATGTGATTTTTGTGGTCTCTGATGTAAAGTTACCTTTTGACACAAAAAAGTCCCAGTCCTTCAAGTAGGATGTAAACTAATCAAGTGCTGTTCCATAAAGGTCGACCCAGTTTTCCAGGCGCTCTTATAAAATAGAGTGATCAACCGTGTTGAATGCTGCACTAAGGTCCAATAATACCAGCACTGTGGTTCTTTCACAGTCTGCATTTATACGGATGTCACTTAACACCTTGACAAGGGCAGTCTCTGTACTGTGGTGAGCACGGAAGCCTGACTGGAAGACATCGAAGTGGCTGGTCATTGTTAGGAAGTTGATTAACTGCTGAAGCACAGCTTTTTCAGTGATCTTACTGATGAAGGGGAGGTTTGAGCTTGGTCTTTAGTTCTGCAGTAGCAGCTTGTCCTAGTGGCTCTTTTTCAATAGCGGTTTGAAAATTGCTGTTTTGAGGGCCTGGGGGAAAATACCTGACAAAAGGGACATGTTTATTATTTGAGTTAAATCAGACGTTATGACAGGCAAAGCTTTCTTCTAAATTATATCTGTGGAGTCTCTCTTTATAGATGTCACAGTGAAGCTGGACTCCAGTCTTTCGCCACCTGTGTTGTGCTTTTGGACTCCCTTTTTTCACTTCTGACTGGTGGAGCACTTCTCCAAGGAGACTTTTCCTTCCCAGAAACGACCTTCACTTTAATTGGAGCAGTTGAATCAATGATGTCTGAGATTTTAGAATGAAAGTTATCTACCAGCCCATCTACAGTGTTACAGGGCAAAGTGGAGGTAGAAGAGTAAATCTGGTTAAAGGTTTCAGCAGCACCGTCCTTAAAGATGCGTTTTCTTATAATGTCTCTGTGTTTAACTGAGTCATTGGAGATGATGCTTTCAAAAATAACAGAAAAGTGGTCAGATAGGGCAACATCAGTTACAGACACCTTGGAAATGTTTAGACCCTTAGTGATGATCAAGTTGAAAATATGTCCCTGTTTGTGCATTTGCTGTTTAACATGTTGAGTCAAACCAAAATTTCTAAAAGTGTCACATAGATCTATTGCACTTCTGTCTTCAGGATTGAAAATATGAATGTTGACGTCTTCCACAATAATTAAACGGTCATAATCAACTCTTATCACAGATAAAAGCTAATTAAAATCAATGAAAAAGTTTGTTTTGGACTTAGGAGGCCTGTAAATATTCAAGAACATGGTTCTGACTAGGCTCTTTACCTGGAGATCCAAATATTCAAGAGTCAAATTTGCCCAGAAATACTTTTTTTTATACTTTAGTAAATCTTTAAACAAAGTAGCCACCCCTCCACCTTTTCTTTGCTGTCAGCTCTCACAAAGAAAATTGTAGTTCGTAGGCGTCGACTCTATCAGAATAGGAGTTTCATTAAATTCATGTAACCATGTTTCTGTTAAAAACAGAACATCAAGATCATGGTCAGTAACGAAGTCAGTTTTCCTGTCTAATGTTCAATAAAGCCAGTTTATATGACTTAGTGGCTGATATTATCTCTGTGTCTCATTGTACCTGACATTTTATGGCTTTTAGGTTTGATTGTTTATTACTGTCTCTTATCCTTTTAGCTTTGTCCTTTCTGTCTTGTATAAGCACAGAAATTTTACAACTATCTCCAATCAGGGGCCCAAGTTTTTCAGGCAAATGATCATTTCTGTTAGAGTTACCACTAGGGCCCAGACTGTATCACAGAGAAGTGATTTGAAGGAGATAGATTAGGAGGTGGTGGGGCTCTGCATCTTTTGGAAGATGTTGGTTTAGGAGCAGGGCCTGGGCCATGGGGGGTTTGAATGGAGAAGATGTCAGAGTCATTTGGGTCCCAATCTTAAAAACTTCTTTCATGTTGTCAGTGAAATCCAGAAAAGCAACAACTGGGCTCAGTGGAGAGATGGTAGAGTTCTGTGCGGTCTGCCTCGGAGTCTGGGGTGAGGGGGGTTTAACGGGGGGGTTGGTCTGGGCCTGGGTTTGGGGGAAGGGGGGTTTAACAGGGTGTCCATTTCTCCTGTGGACTTCGGCGGGCAGAACTTTTGTGATGAACTCTCTTTCTCTGCTGGAGCTGTTGGTGGCAGCGTTATCATTGTTGTTGATACTCCATGTTCTCTGCTGAATGTTGAGGCTGCTGGCGGAGAGAGTTTTTTTAGGCTTGATGTGGCTCTGTATTTATTGTTGAGTCATCCAGATTAGGCTTTCCAAAAAAAAGGCTTAATTACCTGAGTTTTCTGGGCCTGTGGAAAAAGAAGTATCTAATATATTTCAGGCGCAACAGAAAAGTCATGGATTTCATGTCATAAATAGTTTCATCTGAGATACATAACACTACTTACAAAGTGTTAGGGATATTCGGTTTCAGGATGAACCTAAAGTCCACTATAACCATTACAGGTGAACTTAAAGTGATCTTCTCCAAATCTTTGAATGCACATATCCAACTGTTCAGTGTTTCAGGACTTTTTGCACAACTACCTGTTATCTAACAAGGAGCTCAACGGCTAAAAAACAGGTGTTTGATCCATGAATCAATCAATACATTTCCTGGTTCAATCAGAAATGCTGCTCATTATTCTGTTCAGTTTGAAATCATGAGTGCAAGACAACAACTAACAATTGATCAACAGTACCTCGCCATTGTGAGGCTCCAAACAGTATGTCCTCAGAGGGAAAGGGCCACTGAGCTTAGAGCATCACTGAGTGTCATCAGGAGTCGCAGAGCTATAGAGCGACTGAAAGAGTCACAGGATGGACATAGAAGTGGACGTCCTTTGGCCATATCCCACACTGATGACCGGTTCATTGTTAACAGTGCCCTGCGAAACCAGATAATGAATGCTACTTAACTCCAGGTACATCTAAGGGAGGTGAGAGGCACCCAAGTGTCACATCAGATCAATCAAAACCATTTAGATCAGCATGGTCTGCGTGCTAGACGGCCTGCAAGGGTACCTAATCACACCACTAGGCACAGACATCATCATCTTTCATTGGCCAAGGAGCATTTCTGCTGGACGTGGGACCAGTGGGCTTCAGTGCTGTTCTCTGATGAAAGTCTGTTTAAGTTGAGCAACAATGGAGGCCAACGATGTTGGCCTCCATTGTTGCTCAACTTAACTCAAGCGCACTATTTATCAGCCATTGTTGTCACCAGACGAACCTTTGTGGGTGGTGGGTGGTGTTTTGGGTCAGATATGGTGTCAGAAATGTCTGGTCAATACAGAACTGTCCTACACTTTGTGAATGGTACAGTGACAAGCCCATACTCTCTTAATAACCTCATTAATTCCAGTCATTGTGTCCCTGCATGAACAACACAGGCCTAATTTTACCTTCATGGCAGACAATGCTCCAGCTCATCGAGGTCGCATTATTAGGGAACGGCTGCTGGAGACTGGGGTACCTCGAATGCCGTGGCCTGCACTTTCTCCAGACCTGAGTCCAATAGAAAACCTACAGGGTCAGCTGAAACACTATGTGGAGCAGGGGTATTCAAAGTCGGTCTTTGTGGTCTAGTGTCCTAGATGTTTTAGATGTTTCCCTGATTCAGCACACCTGATTGCCATTAATGGCCAATTACCAGTCTTTTGCTGAGCTGCAATCACTTGAATTAGGTGTGCTGAAGTAGAGAATCATCTATCAACATGCAGAACACCGGCCCTTGAGGACTGACTTTTGACACCCCTGGTCTAAAGTCTTACTCTGTACCGCAGAACCTCAATGACCTGAGTGCTGTCCTTCAAGAAGAGTGGGATTTAATGCCTCAGCAGACAATATGGCACATAATATATTGAACAGCATGAGACGTTGTTGTCAAGCTGTAATTGATACTCAAGGGCACATGACATGCTATTGAGACATTGAAATTTCTGTTTTGGTACACCCACCACAGTTGTTGGCTTTTGTTTCAAGAAATTGGGATGAGGAAATAAGTATTGCTTTTAATTAAATGTACTACTTTTATGGTATAATATCACTGCAGCATGAACCTTTGTTTTCCATAAATTTCACCTGAAAGCCAAATATCCCAAACATTTCGTTAGTAGTGTAATTCAATAGGTTAAAAATAATCTAGCTGTCCAAATGCTTCTGGGGGCTCAGGAGACAGCTCTTTAATAAATGTTTCTCATTAGCATTTGCCTATTGTGAAACCTCAGTTTCTATATCACCTAGAAAAAGTTTTGGATTTAACCATACGAGCAAAGCATTTTGTGTCTTATAATATGAACTAAATGTTCCTGAAGCCCCTTTCTTGGGTATCATCTGATGTAAGACATTATTTTTGATCCTGCATCCCTCTCTCCTACTGTCTGTGTCTCTGCAGCCCTTGGAGCTGCTTTGGCACTCACTGGATGAGTGGCTGATGCTAATCTCTACAGAGCTGGAAAGGACAAGGAAAAACCCATCTTCCTCCTCTTCCAGCAGTGAGATAGCATCCCTTCTGCTCAAACAGCGGGAGTCGGACCACTCTGGCACCACGCCAAAGCTCTCCTTGCTGGATCACCAGATTGTCATGGAAGCAGAGGCCTATGTTGATGGGGAGGATGTTATCTCAATGACAGCTAACCGGCTCAGTGCTGTTATCCAGGCCTTCTATATGTGCTGCTCGTGTCAGATGCCACAAGGGTCAGTGCTCAGCATCCTGGCTTCAACTGACAGAACATCAAACAGAGCAAAACTTATGGGAGAACAATCCAATCTCTCTCTGTCTCTCTCTTTCTCTCTCATATCTTAGCATTACTCCCACCCTCCATTGTTTGAATCTGATATCCAAATTGTCTTTTTCAGTACATTAGCACCACCTTGTGTTAACAGCAACCCACAACAACAATGTGCCATTTATTGAAGTAAACTGTTTGACATAAATAATAAAATAATCACAATGATTGTTGTGGCTTTAAAGATACAGATATTGTTACTACTAATACTTGGCAAGCCTTTATATTAGAATGATTTCATCTGTTGTGCATTTAATCCAAATCTGCCTATGTGTGCACTTCTGTTCAAAGACATGTCCTCATTTTATAATAGTTAGCAACATGTCCTATGTCTTGAATTTTCATGAATTAAACTGATATCATGAAAAACTGAACATGACATAGGATGTTCAGTTTTTCATGATATCATTTTAATTCATTTCATCTTCCCCTCATTCCTCTTTGTTTATTCAGAATGACCTCCCCTCGCTTTATAGAGTTTGTCTGTAAGCATGACGAGGTGCTGAAATGTTTTGTAACCAGGTGAGTCAATATGTCCCTTGGCTATACATCAGCCTCCCATCACATCAGAGATGAAATATTGATCACACTGCTTATTTTGGTACTAATTTGTTTCCACCGTTGTCTCTTTTTTTCTCTCTGTGTCTCGTGTGTGTTTGTCTCACTGCTTTCTCTTTACAGGGATCCAAAGATAATCTTTAACCATTTCCATTTTCTGCTTGAGTGTCCAGAATTGATGTCACGTTTTATGCACATTATTAAGAACCAGGTAGGAAATAAAGGCATATTTTTGCACTGAATACACTTCATCTATTTTGTTGGCTTACTTTTTAAACTTAAACCTTTTGAGCTGTTAAGTAAAAATTCTTTCTGTCTTCGGATGGTGACAATAGGCATGGGTCGTCATGAGATTCTTATGTTAATACCTTAAGTACATTTTTTACAGTATGAACATAAAGATGAAAACAAAACTTATTCCATGACCTCATCACATTTTTTATAAAACTGTAAAGCAACAATTACTTCTGCTGCTCCTAAAAGAATATAACATTGGTTATTGTGGATACAGTGATGTTATCTCTAGATTTATTTGTTTTGATTTGGATTCCTGGGCACACGCAGGGTGAGAGAACACAGGTGGGTCTGTTGAAAGTCACGGTTTAAAATCAGAGTATCTATTTTATGGATTCATGACATTAATTCACAAATCAGTTTATTTCAGCTGAATATCAAGGAAACTAAGAACTGAGAATGTATGTACTTGTGTACATATGTACATTTAAAATATCTATATTTTTATTTCCATTTATTTATATTAAAAAGAAAACAAAAATCTTCACTGAGAGCAAAGTGTACCGGAGTCAAATTCCTTGTCTGTGTGCACGTGGCAATTAAGCTAAATCCAATTCTGATATCTTCCTTACAAGTATTGAGATAAAATTTAAAGTCAGTGTCACCTGAATGTTTAGGTCATTTAGATTTAGCTGTTTTAACAGATGTACACTGGTGAAAAAGCTAGCCTGCTTAAATAAACTTGTTTATTTTGCAGATTATTCCTTTGTGCCAAAACTGATCTTTAGAACGTAACACTGGAAAAAGTAACAAGCTGATATTATCTGTTTACTTTGTTGAACTACATGCTTGGGTAGCTAGCCTGCAGTCTGCTGCTTTACAGACATGCATCCTTAGCTTCCCAACCGTACTAAGGAGCATTAACTCATAAGAATGATGGATGGTCCTCCTTTACTTTCTGCAGAATGACTTTGTAAAAACTGACTTGGTCTCTCTTGTAAGCAAGAGAAATGTGTAAGCTTGACTGGAATGAGGGCAGAAATAGGTGGGGGAGAAATAGCCCTGAGCAGAGTGTATGAAGAAAAACTATACTTTCTAAAAACTCTGGATTACCTTGATACAGAAATGTGACCCATGCCATAGTGCAACATTAGTTGGAGCTCAGTTGGGGTAACAGTGGTCATCTGAATATTGAAAGGTTCTAAGGTTGATTTTAGCCTTCCTCCACCATCTGTCCGAGTTTCCTTGGGTAAGACACTGAACCCGATGTTACCTATGAATCTGTGAATATGTTTGTGTGTGTATGTGAGTTGTAGAGAGAAGCACAATGAATTGTCCATTTACCATTTTAATTGGGCAATTATTGTTCTGTAACTTTTTTTTTTTTTTTCTTTAAAAGAAATTCTGAGCTCCTGATCACCCAGGATTGAAACCACCCAGCACAGTTTTATAATCAGAGCCCACTGGATTGGTACACTGTCACACCTTTGATCTTGTATGTTTTTTAGATTTACCATTTATCCTCCCCACTGAAAGAGTTTATGAAAGGTTTTCACTTGAGCAGTTTTTACAAGCAAAAACAAATTTAGGATGATCAGAAATCTGTGTTTGGTTGCCCCTATTAGCATTTTATACACAAGATGTCTCTACTTCATTTGTCTCTAAGATCAGGCATCAAATGCACTTAGCTTATTCTTTACGTGACAATTTTGTTCCTGCTTCCTTAGAAACCTTATAGAAAGTGACCTTAAAAGTCCCTTGTCTTCTCTTCAGCATCATTTACTAACATTGTATCTATGGCAATAACACCTGTCTTAAGTTTAATTTAAATGGGTTTATACATTTTAACTGCCGCTCTGAGGTGTGTGCTGTTCACTCACTCTTCAGTATTTATATTTGAGCTGCAGCATTTGCGCCTCGTTACCCATGGATTATAGCTCACTCGGGGGGTAGGCCCTTGTTTTAATTACAGACTTTAACCTGGTGAATTTGATTTCATCTCCTGATTTGTTTTCCAGTATGCCCTGCAGCCCTGAGGGAGAAGCCTTTGTGTTTTTTTCATGCTCATCCTTTAGTCTACCTCCAACACTTGAGGAACAAAGGCATATATTATGCAAATAGACTCAATCCTCATCTCTGTATTACAGATGAGTGTTTCAGCTCCAAAGCCTCCCTGAGCCACTAGTTGTGACTGAAATATCCACAGCCTGAAAGTTGGCAGCACTGCGAAGTGGTAATTACTTTGGAAAAGTACTGTGCAGTCTGAGTGAAGTCTTTGTTGTGCCCTCTAGCCTTTTAAGGATCGCTGTGAGTGGTTCTACGAACACCTGCTGGCTGGCCAGCCAGACTCAGACATGGTCCATCGTCCTGTTAATGAGAGTGACATCCTTCTCATCCACAGAGGTATCCAGAATCCTCACAACACACTTCCAACATCTATGTCCAAGAGTTGCTTATACAAATAGGTTTTACATTTACAGTTAAATTGTTGCAAAGCTGAAAGTTGACGAGTTTTTAATAGATCTCAGTCGTTACTAAATCACCAGCAATGATGCAGTTGTAATTATTATTATGAGTATATTATTTTATATTTAATTAAATAATATTTTGGTCTGTTAAGTGTTGTCTTGTAAATACCAAATCATTATGGCTGTGGGATTAAGACAATAGAGAAAAGAGGGAAACAAGCTCTGGCTATTGACCGTCAGATCGTTTGTCAATCGATGTTTGAAGTGTTATGCCTTCTTGCCCGCAAGGAGACATTTACACATGTTGCCTCTGCTGTCTAAACTCAGCTGAGAGTTTTATGGATTGGGACCACCATGTTGAAACAGGGTGTTTTTATTCAGACTGAATGACGCCACTGGGAGTCCAGCTATGACTCCTCCTCTTCCTGGGTGGGTTGAGGTAGGTTAGTGTGATTAAAGTCCATGTAAAGTAGCAATAAATGTTTGGAGTTTGTCACACCACATTAATATGTGTTATTAATCACGTAGTCAAATTTGAATGATCAAAAACACAGCTAAGCCTATAAAAGCTTTTCTCAAAGGTAATGAAAAAACATCAGATTTCTCTGCTCCGAAAAGCTGGGGGCGCTGAAACCACGCCCACGCACAAGAGCGTTACCGCCTCCGTGTCCTGTACGAGGAGACAATGTTCGTGAAGCCTGGCAGCACTTAGAATATTTAAAACATAAGCACACAAGGAAACTTACTCAATGTTGGGCGTATAATCCTGCCTTCGGAGATGCCGGCGATGCCAATGTCAAGGGCTGCGACGTCAGCAACCGATTGTCCATAAATCCCAACTCTCCTGGTAGTTATTAAAACTATATGAAGAAAAGTGGGCACTGCAAAGGTGAGTGTTGGTGGTGATCCTGATGTCGCCACAGTGGCTATTCTTTACAAAATTGATCCAGTTTGTTCAGGCGGTCATCACTCGGAAACTTAAATAAAGTCACCAAGTTGCTACCCTGCACATTGTGGCATCCAGGGAAGATGCATGAACGAAGCAAGTGAGCGGGAGAACCACTGAGGCTGCCTCACTTTATGTCTTTATACCGCTGGAGCAGCAGGGGGGGCTGTGCTGAAGGCAGCCACGTGTCCTGAAACACAGAAATCTTGTAACCCAAGTTGAATTCTATCTCCGCAGTAAAATTCTCAATGGTTGGGAGACTTTTTATACGTTTAGAACAATACATTTATGACATTTATAATGTGTTTAGAAGAAATGGCAGAATTCCCTTTGCACAGTCTTTAAAGATGCAGAGAGGTTTATACCGAGCCTTTTGATTGTGTAAAGTTCATCCATGTTCCATCCATGTTTAATCCATGGCTGGGGGTCCAACAGTGGTTCCACTGGAATTATCAAGTGCAGGTACATAAAACAGATTCCTGCTATACAACTATAGCTGGTGTCTTTTTATAAGCCATTTAAAACTGACTAAGGGGCTGATCTTCAAAGATTCCAAATAAGGAGCACTAAATTGCTTGTGCAAAAAAAAAACTGCACTGGCAGTAAGTGGCCGTGCTGCGCGCAATCTTTAAAGATGTGTTTGCAATGGATAACAGGTGCAAAAGAGGTGCAGACAGCCCTTTTTAAATAAAGAAATTGCGTGCTACTGGCTGGATGCTACGGAACAAGAAGAAAAGCAAACAACATTCATAATGATGCAGCGCAGTACCTGATTTTTACTTTCTGTTCCGTTCTGCTCTTGCTTTTCTAGACTGTTAGAGTTTGTTAACCTTTCTCATCACTATTCACAGCAGCAGGTTTGTCATCACAGCCTCTACCCTGACGAGATTTTTCCCCTCTCTGTTCATTTGAGTTCATTGGAGCGCCTCTGAGTGCGTAATTGCATATGCAGAAGGCTGAGTTTGAAGTTGTTCTGTGAGCAGATGCTTTATGTTTGTGGTCTGGATTGACCCAGTGAGGCAAAGACTACATCCTGCTTCCCCTTTAATCAGAATGATGGAGTACAGGCCACAGCACAGAAGGGCAGAGCTGTTTCCAAAGTGGTGCGCCCTCCGCCATTGGGACATCGCTGCACACAAAGGGCAGCTGCTCAGTGCTTTGTCTGAGCTGACAACACCACAGGAAAGCACACAGCTTGTTAACTGTGTTGCTCAACTTGACTTGCAACGGTTCAGCTTCGAAATTGGCCAGTCAATATTAACAATAAAAAAGACAAATATGTCTGTGAATTATTTTATTAAAGGTTTGAATTTTCGGAGACCCACTGTGTTCTTTATTTTAAGAGTATGTGTTTGAAGAGTTATGTGGTTATCATAATAGCCTGAATGTTATATTAGCAACATGAATATATAGTCTGTGGTAAGGGTTGACAATATGTATGTTAATTTTAAAAACATAACGTCACATTTGCAGTCTCTGACTGCAAAGAATTTAAATGTAACATTTATGTACATCAAAATCAATTATTTTCCAATGATTGTACTGAATCCATTTTGTTTGTCTTGCCAATATGTTAATGATATGCGTCTTTCATTGTTTTGTTTTTTTGTGACACAAAATCATTTTTTACAGTATAAACCCTCCCCTGGCAAAAACATAATCAAACTGATCCAACTCCAACTACTCTACAGTGACACAATGTTACTGTCCAAAATGCAGTTTTTGTTTAGTGACAAGGTTAAAGCATACACTCGTTTTCACCACATGGAATAGGCTGTCTAAAAATGGTGATATTTCACCTGCTGAAAAGTGATATTAGCATCCAGTTTGCAAAGGAAGGATTGAATCTACCTTATAATGTCTTTATTTATTTCCTATTTATTATATTATCAACTTCAGAGGACAGTTGGTCCTTTGTATGATGTGCGATTACAGTTAAACAGGCTGTGTGCTTCTATGGCAGATGATCAGTTATGTGCGCACCTCTGCATGATCAGTTTTGTTCTTCAGCAGCAGATGATCTTACAAACAGTGTTGGTGCGTTGGAATGATCCAGGCGCATGAAAAAAAGTGTTCCAATGAGTTGTATCATAGGAGATATGTTATGGCTTCTGTTTGTGATTGGCTCCAAATCAGACCTTAGATAATCCTACTTAGAATCCTCTATTCTTATGTATTTTTATTATATTTATTTTTTACAATGCAAATCTGTTGACGCATACAGGGGTTGGACAATGAAACTGAAACACCTGTCATTTTAGTGTGGGAGGTTTCATGGCTAAATTGGACCAGCCTGGTAGCCAGTCTTCATTGATTGCACATTGCACCAGTAAGAGGCAGAGTGTGAGGTTCAATTAGCAGGTAAGAGCACAGTTCTCAAAATATTGAAATGCACACAACATTATGGGTGTCATACCAGAGTTCAAAAAGAGGACAACAATTGTTGTGTGCACATCTTGCTGGCGCATCTGTGACCAAGACAGCAAGCTTGTGCGGATGTATCAAGAGCCACGGTATCCAGGGTATGTCAGCATACCACACAAGAAGGACGAACCACATCCATACAGGATTAAACTGAGGATGAAAGAGGAAGCTGTCTGAAAGGGATGTTCGCTGCTAACCGGAATTGTGATCAAAAACATAAAACCACGGCTGCCCAAATCACGGCCAGAATTAAATGTGCACCTCAACTCTCCTAGTTTCCACCAGAAACTTTTCCGTCGGGAGCTCCACAGGGTCAATATTACACGGCACCGGTGCCTATAGCATAACCTTTCGGGTCACTCATGCCAATGCCACAACGTCGCGTTTCAATGGTACAAGGAGCGCAAATCTTGGGCTGTGGACGATGTGAAACATGTATTGTTCTCTGATGAGTCCACCTTTACTGTTTTTCCCCACATCCGGGAGAGTTACGGTGTGGAGAAGCCCCAAAAAGCATACCACCCAGACTGTGCATGCCCAGAGTGAAGCATTGGGGTGGATCAATGATGGTTTGGGCTGCCATATGATGGCATTCCCTTGGCCCAATACTTGTGCTAGATGGACGTCACTGCCAAGGACTACCGAACCATTCTTGAGGACCATGTGCATCCAATGGTTCAAACATTGTATCCTGAAGGCGGTGCCGTGTATCAGGATGACAATGCACCAATACACACAGCAAGACTGGTGAAAGATTGGTTTGATGAACATGAAAGTGAAGTTGAACATCTCCCATGGCCTGCACAGTCACCAGATCTAAATATTATTGATCCACTTAGGGGTGTTTTGGAGGAGCGAGTCAGGAAACGTTTTCCACTATCCTGCAAGAAGAATGGCTTAAAATCCCTTAAAATCCCTCTGACCACTGTGCAGGACTTGTATATGCCATTCCCAAAATGAATTGACGCTGTATTGGCCGCAAAAGGAGGCCCTACACCATACTAATAAATTATTGTGGTCTAAAACCAGGTGTTTCAGTTTCATTGTCCAACCCCTGTAAATATAGGATTCTCTCTCTCCGTCTGTCATTTTAGCTATGCCTCCTTCTCGGCACTGTGACGGCAGACATTTTTGCATCCCAGTTAGTACGTGCATTTCAAACGGGCTAAATCTAGATGCAAAAACAGCACTGCAATCCCTTTCAGGCTTGATAAATCGCATTTCTGGTGGTAAGAGATTACTTTTGCATATCCCCCTCCCATACATTAGCGCGTTTGCGTCATTATCATGTGTTTTACATATTTAAGTAGGCAAACACGCCTGTTCCACTGATTTTTCACACGCAATCTGATTAGCACCTGCTTTGTTGATTAGCTTTGCGGACTCAAACAGGTTTCCGTGTGGTTCTGTAGATGCAAACCTATTGGCCCTAAAACTTGTATTATGTAATCTATGCATGTTTGTATATTTACCTATATTTCAAACACAATTGATCTGTTTCATACAAACAAAACAGAAAATTAGGACAAAACTAACATAAAAAGCAATGCATTTCTTAGAGATGTAGCCATAATCCAACCTACAGACACTTGTTCCACTGTTCCGAGAGGACCAAAGATTACCTTGTGTCACTGTGTCAAAGCCCCAAAACGTATATTCCCTTAATCAATCACATTAACCCTTAATCAGTCTCTGCTGAGTATGCTGCCTCTGGGACCCAATCCCGGATTACTAGAAGATCACGAGTATGAGAGTAATTAAAAGATTTCACTTTAACTGTATGAAAATAAGTGCAATAGGCTTTAAAAAAGCATAATCTGTGCACATGTGAAATTTTTGTGCCAACGAATTAGTTGGAATTGATAAATCAGAACCAACACATCTTCATCATCATATAGATAATTTCTTATGATAAAGCCCAAGTATCAGTTTTATCTGTTACCACTGGCACTAAAAGAACTGTTAACATGGAATTAGGTAAAATGCTTTGAGTTAGAAATCCAGTAAAATACACAGAGAGTAAGACATTAATTTTCAACTAGCATAGCCATTTTCTCACAAGCAATATGCAACTCTTCAAGATGCAATTTTTTTTCTGTAAAACATGCTAATGCTATCCTAACCTTGTTCTTCACACACAGACTCGATATTCAGGAGCAGCTGTGAGATGGTTTCCAAGTCTACCAATGAAAAGCTCAAACAGGGTATAGCTGTCCGCTTTCATGGTGAGGAAGGCATGGTGAGTTTCCATATACCAATTACATTCATTGTTACAAAATAGTTGCAAAAAACTGTAACATCATAACTTACTGATCTGTGCCTTGATTCAAGTTCAGCATTTTATTCATAGCCATCTTGTTCTTCTTTTAAAAAAACTGGAAAGGATGAATCTAAAAACCAAAGAAACTGTGTGCTGCCATTGTACAGCAGCTGTTTAAATATGTCGTCACTTTATAAAGTTCTTTAGAGCCTTCTTAAATTCAGATTTACTGAAATTGGAGAGTTGCTAACAAACATCTCTGTCCTTTTGGTAGAGTGTCTTCCACTTTAAAACTGGAAGGAGCATTCATGTCATCTATGTAGTCTGTGCTGACACTTTGTACATTTGTTAGCATTTTTAGAATAAATAAATGGACTCCATTCCTTTGTGTCATCTAATTCAGTGTTTTTCAAACCATGGTCCTCAAGGCACAATGCCATGAAGGTTTCAGATGTTTTGCCTGCTTTAACCCACCCGATTCAGATGATTGCAGTTCAGCAAAAGCCTGTTAATCAGCCATCAGTTGAAATCAGGTGTGCTGAACCAGGAAAACATCTAAAACATGCAGAGCAGTGTGCCATGATGACCAGGGTTGAAAAACACGGCTCTAATCTGCAGTGAATTGTGTTGAGTTTGTGTTGTATTTGTCTTTGTGTTTTAGGGCCAGGGTGTGGTCCGGGAGTGGTTTGACATACTGTCCAATGAAATTATCAACCCTGACTATGCTCTATTCACCCAATCAGCTGATGGTATATGGCAAATTTCTTGTAGTGATAACATTTGACGTAAACAGCTGAGCTGTGTCATACATATAGAAGGTGATTTGTTTTTGTTCTGCATAGGTACAACCTTCCAGCCAAACAGCAACTCCTCAGTGAATCCAGACCATCTAAACTACTTCCAGTTTGCGGGTCAGATTTTAGGTCTGGCTCTCTACCACCGGCAGCTGGTCAACATCTACTTTACCCGCTCGTTCTACAAACACATACTGGGTAGAAAATACAAAGATATGTAAATGTTGATCACAGGTTCATAAAATCTGTAGTACTTTTTTGTTACATATGTGTTTAAATCAGAGAGTCCAACCTTGGATTCAGGAAGAGCAGTGTGGTTTTCGTCCTGGCCATGGAACACTGGACCAGCTCTACTCCCTCAGCAGGTGTTCTGGAGGCTGCATGGGAGTTCGCCCAACCAATCTACATGTGCTTTGTGGACTTGGAGAAGGCGTTCGATCGTGTCCCTCGGGGAATCCTGTGGGGGGTACTCCGGGAGTATGGGGTACCATACTCAAGTGGAGGAGTTCAAATATCTTGGGGTCTTGTTCACGAATGAGGGGAAAAATGAAGCGGGAGATTGACGGATTGGTGCTGTGTCAGCAGTGATGCGGGCGCTGTACCAGTCTGTCGTGGTGAAGAAAGAGCTGAATTAAAAAGCGAAGCTCTCGATTTACTGGTCGATCTACGTTCCTACCCTCATCTATGGTCATGAGCTTTGGGTCATGACCGAAAGAACAAGATCATGGATACGAGCGGCCAAAATAAGTTTCCTCCGCAGGGTGACTGGGCTCTCCCTTAGAGATAGGGTGAGAAGCACGGCCATCCGGGAGGGAGTAGAGCCGCTGCTTCTCCACGTCGAGAGGAGCCAGTTGAGGTGGCTCGGGAATCTGGTTAGGATGCCTCCTGGACGCCTCCCTGGTGAGGTGTTCCGGGCACGTCCCACCGGGAGGAGGCCCAGAGGAAGACCCAGGACACGCTGGAGGGACTATGTTTCTCGGCTGGCCTGGGAACGCCTTGGGATTCCCCTGGACGAGGTGGCCCAAGTGGCTGGGAAGAGGGAAGTCTGGGTCTCTCTGCTTAGGCTGCTGCCCCCGCGACCCGACCCCGGATAAGAGGAAGACGGTGGATGGATGGATGTGTTTAAATCAGCAGCCAGCAGTAACTGTTTTCTTAAAGACTTTTCCTGTTCAGTCAGTTGAAAGATTGATTATTGATGCCAGCAAAAAGGAGGAAGATCTTTGTGGGGAACCTTTTAGGACATTTGTTTTCTTGGGAACCCAAGTTAATCAAATGTTTTCCTAATTGATCATCTTTTTCTGTACAGTTTACCAAACTCAAATAAAGGCCAGTGGCACAGTTAATTATTTAGTCTCCAACTTCCCTTGAAGGACAGGTGGACCATCCATACTGTGAAAAAAAAGGGCGAGATGTAAAAAATAAAAATAAAAAAATGGTAAAAATAAAAAAATGGGAAGCAACGATATTGGAAATGTTGGACTGAAATTATGTCAATTTTAACAATGCTTTGAAGAAGTAATTGATACCTTACAGATTACTTTTGATTTAGTTTTTTTGGCACTCAAATGTTTCAGATAATCAAATCAAACAAAGATACCCTGAATGAATGCAAAATACAGTTTTTAAACGAATATCTTATTTATTAAGGGGTAAAAATCTATCCCAGTCAAAATGGTTCTATGTAAAAAAAAAAGAAAAAGTGATCACCCCCTTGTTATTTTATGATTTAACTGATTAACTAGAGTTTTGTTGGAATTTCCTTATTAAGAATCACCGAAAGAGAACCTGTCTGACAACATGAAGGCTTGCCCTGCTCAAACAGTAACTGACATTTATCAGTTTAAAAAGTGTTAAAAAGCAATTTCTAAGGCTTTGAAACACAGGTGAAACACACCCAAAACCATTATCCACAATGGCGAATGCATGGAACAGTTTTGAACCTTCCCAGGAGGGGCCAACCTACCAAAATTACTCCAAGAGCGCAAGGATGACTCATCCAGAAGGTCACAAAACAACCCAAAACTACATCTAAACAACTGCAGACATCAGTTAATTCAGCTAAGCTCAGAGTTAGTTATTAAACAATCAGTGACAGACTTGGGAAAATGGCATCCATGGGAGAATTCCAACACAAAGGCTGATCACATTTATTAAGAAAACATCTTGATGATCCCAAAAACCTTTGGATAAATGTTCTGTTGACTGATGAGACAAAATTTTACTTTTTGAAGGTGTACATTCCTTTACAGCTGGTGTAAAACTAACACAGAGCTTCAGAAGAAGAACATGATGCCGTACATCAGACATGATAGTAGTATTGTGAAGGTCTGGAACTGCTTTTGTCTTAATTGAGCCATACATTCTGCTCTCTACCACAAAATCCTGAAGGAGATTGCGCAAGCAAACTTGAGTTATGCAGCAGGACAATTACCCATATCACACCAGCAGGTCTACCTCTATATGGAGTAAAAACAAAATGAAGATTCTGAGTGGTCTAGTCAAAATCCGGACTAAAATCTGATCGAAATGTTCTGGTGTCCATGCTTGAAAACCCTCCAGTGTGGCTGAATTAGACAATTCTGCAAAGAAGAGAGGAGAGAGGCCAAAATTCATCCACATTATTTCATAACATATTTTCGGTGGCAGTCTTTAGGGCCCAGGGTAGAACAACCAGTTAAGTTTAGTAGTCAATTCGTTTTTCATGTTCAGATTGATTTGGAACGCTTTTTTCCTTTATATCATATGAAGACTGTTTTTAGTATTTACTCAGGTGATGATGGTAAGATATTAAATTGCTTTTTTTATTTGAAACATTTAAGTGTCACAGAAAAGCAAAAACAAGAAAACTGTGTTCCAAGGTCCCTCCACTATATGTGAGGAATCTCTGGGACTTTCTGGCTCAGGTCATCTAAAAGAAAGAAAACTTGATTTTAAGTTGATTATCAACTTAGATGCACTCCATTTGGTCAGTGCTAAATTGGAGTTCTTGGGAGGATTTACTTCTCCAACATTATGAAGCTACCAAGGCTGATGGAAATATATTTTTTTATTGCTGATCAAATCTAATGTACATAATGTACATAATCGATATATTATGTGATCTTGCTATACCTGATTATGTATTTTCTTATGTATTTCTGTGGTTCCCAGGTATTCCAGTGAACTACCAGGATGTGTCATCTATTGATCCAGAGTATGCTAAAAACCTGCAGTGGATCTTGGATAATGACATCAGTGATCTGGGTCTGGAGCTAACCTTTTCTGTTGAGACAGATGTGTTTGGAGCAATGGAGGAAGTGCCACTCAAACCTGGAGGGAGCAGCATCCTGGTCACTCAAGACAACAAGGTCAGTCACTACGAAACAGATTTTCAGGTGTGGTATCCTTCAATACTTGTGTTTTCATTACTGTGTTGTTCTGTGCACTGTAATGGTGTGAAGAGGTTAGTGGTTCTTTAGCAAAGACATTTTTAAGCTTTAAAGTTTTTTGACTTGACGCGCGCACTTCTATGAGGGCCCGTAAAAACTACAGTTAAGCCCAAAATTATTCATAACCCTGGCAGGTTTAAGTTTAAAGTAATCATTTAATTTGACCAACATGTTTCTTCTGTCTGGAGGTAATATTAATGTTTTGGAGTGACCCACCCAGGGTCCCAAATTGAATCTGATACAGAATTTGTGGAAGAAGCAAAATTTCAGGTTGATTGCAAGAAGGCTTTTCAACCTCAAAGAATTAGAACTCATCACCAAAGATAAATCATGAGAATACTGGGGGAGACAGGCAAAAAGCTGCTCAGCAACCATAAGAATGGTTTAAGGGCTGTAATGTCAGCAAAGATTTTTCAATAGATTTCTGAAGTGTAAATAATTCTCAACATGCTGATTTTTATTAAAATGTAAATAAAAACTTATTTTTTATTTGTACTACTTTAAAATTATTTAACTATATTTTGGCTGATACCGCCCTCCTTTTCTGTCAGAAAGAAACTTCATGGCTCAATGAAAATCTATTTAAAACTAAATCTGATTGGGATAAGAACAGTATTTCTTCTGGCATTTTCTCTTTTTACATGGGCTAGTTTTAATGATCACATGGACTCATAGTATTTTGGCGCATACTCAATAAAAATGGTTGACATTATAGGATAAAGTTCAAGTATATAGTAAAGATATTCCTGAAGACATCTGTCTGTTGTTCTTCTATTCTACATCAGCACCACTGCTGTTTTTGGGTATTTTTTTTCTCCTAAATCTGAATTCATTTAAAAGCCATGCTGGTGTCCAATGGTCAGTAAGTAATAATCAACTTTATATAGGCCATCAATCACAACCAATAAACTCAAGTAACACAACCTACCTGCTTTATGTATTATTTTCTTTTACCTAACAGAATGACATTGATGGCCAGGGTTGAGAGCTTTGGTCACAATGTTAAAACCTTACAATATTATATTATGGCTGAATGTGATTACCATCACTTTTTAAATCTGTTTTACTGTTGCTACTGTAAACCAAAATATCTTTTTGGATTATAGCTCCTGATGTAGTTCTGCAATGCTCCTGTAGGTGACACTGTCTTGTAAGGCTTTGAAAAGCCTCCTGAGGATACATGAACTCCGTCCTTCTCTTGTCCATCTCTATTTCTTAAGGACTTTGATCAGTGAGTGAATGTTTTTCTCAGGCGGAGTACGTCCAGCTGGTGACAGAACTGAGGATGACACGAGCCATCCAGCCTCAGATAAACGCCTTCTTGCAAGGATTCCACACCTTTATTCCCCCGTCGCTCATACAGCTTTTTGACGAATATGAATTGGTACGTGTCTCCCCTCCCCCTCTCTGCTCTCATGTATCACCTTTTTCCTTCAACTCCATTAGGCTTTTTTCTTTATGTTGTGTTGGCAAATTTCACACCATGAATGGATCACTGTGCAGCACACTACTCATTCTAACCTGGAATGTTTTCATGGTGACATGTTTTCAGGGTAACTCATTTTTCACCTCGCAGCAGATTTTCCATTTTCCCTCTGGCTGGCTGCTTTTAGCACTGAGATGCAGCTTAGAATTTAAAGCGCAGATGTTTTTTAGTTTTCCAGCTAAAACATAATTTCTGCTGTAATAGTTTTCTGCATGAATATAAGACAAAAAATCTATAATTTCTGTAAAGCGACCATGACAAAAATGTGTAATATGATTTTAGAGGTGACCTATTTTACTTGCTTTTAAACATCTGGGATAGGTCTATGGGCTATACTAAAACAAGCTAATTACATTTTATGCATAAAATCATTTTCAGATAATAAGATTTCACCTTCTCAGTTTCCCATTTTTTGAGCTCCTTCCAGAATGAGCTGTTTTAAGACCTTTATGCAAATTAGCTGTATCTGGCCGCGCCCCCAACCATCACTTCTAAAACATGAAAACGAAACTTATAAGACACAACAATAAGTACGTATATGTCTGTCATCTGAAGATTTGCCAGAAACAGTAGGGACTGGATTTTTCTTCAGTCTGAAGAGCAAAACATGGTCGCACGTACTTGACTCGACAGACGCCGGATATGTCCGTGCAGAGCTCAGTTTTTTACGACCGTGTATGTGTTGACACATAGTAAACTGCTCAGTGGGAAAAAGTTTTCAAACCAAACTGTTTGATATGTGGCACACTGCTGCGAGCAGCCAGTCGCGAGTACACACAGGGTCACGGCCACTCTGCCTCACACTGAGAGGTGTATTCCAAGTACCAGTGTAATTGTGACGTCACAATTACACAGCCTTTGAAACTGCACATTTTCTAGACAAAAATAAGACATTCATTTATAGTTTGCATGTTCCCTCTGTGCATCTGTGGGATCTCTCTAGGTTATCCAACTTGTTACGTTTGTTACGTACCGTAACCCCAGATTCTATAAGTACAGACGCAGCCCTTTAAGCTATTGCTAGTAGGTTCATCACTTCGCGCGCAGCGCAGCACTGAAACCTTTAGTCCACACCCACCAGTTGTGTGGGCCCCACCCCAGTCCGTATAAATTATGGTGAAACTGGGCAGTCGGCTCCCAGAAAGCTTTTTCCTTAAGCCATTAGGACACAGTGAGGCCCAAAGCTTTAAGGGCTGTGCCTATACTCAAAGAATCTAGGGTTACAACCTGAAGCGTCTGCTGGCAAATAAAAAACTAAACTCGGCCTTCTGAATGTGCAATTACGCACTCCAAGTGTCCTGCGCATCATAAGAACAGAGAAGAACTGATTTCTGGTCAGGAATGCTGAGATAATAGACCTGGTGCTGTGAATAGGAAAACAAATGTTACGAACTGTAACAGTGTAACGATGAGCAGAGCAGGTCAAAAAATTCCCATGAGGAACATGGGAACAGATCATCAGCTGGATCATGCATAATGATGCAGTTTAAAATCCCCTGTGTGCCCCATGCAAGACAGCAGATGAGAATAACCTCTGTTCACACGGAGGCTTAATGAAATACAGCCGCTGATTAAAAAAAAATATTATGACAACCTACGTGACTCAATAGGAAAAGATGACTCAATTAAAAAACGCAACAAAATAATAATGATTCTGTCAGGACCCTGAGAACAAAATGAGTCATGGAGAAACCTGACATATCACACAGGTAAAAGCGAATAAATGAGCACAGGGATGACCAGGATTCTGCCATGCAAATGTCCTCCATTGTCATCCCTCCATGCAGAGCTGTGGAGGATGAAATCCCTCTGGTTGAATGAGCTCTGAGATTCTCTGGAGGATCCAGTCCAGAGGACATGTACCTGTGAAATAGCCTCACACACCAAGTGTGAGAGGCGTTGGAGAGATAGGGGGTGTCCTGCAGAGTTACCTCTGTAATGCACGAACAGACGCTGTCAGCAGCACAGTGCAGCCATGTGCGCCACGTAACACAAAAGCGCACGTAGGGACACAGGAGATGAGAGGTGGACTCCTCTTCAGAGTTATGAGGAGGATGATAAAAGCCATCCAGAGTTATAACTCTCAATCTGAACAAAATTGTGATGCTTTTTGGTAAAAGCAGGGTTAGGACGCAGCACAGCTGAGCTGCTGCCAGCTCGTATTCTGAGACATGAAGGAGCGACGGAGAGCGCAGATAAGTCGGTCACTCTCTTCGCAGATGTCAGAGCCATTGTCACTGCAGCAAGGTCTGCCAGGCAGCGATGCATGAGGAGCACATAGCTGACGCTGCAAGAGGTTCAGGATGGTGTCCGCAAAGTTGCAGAATTTCTCCACATAGTCCGTTGGCATCCATCTCCCGAGCCTTCTTAGAAATGGAGTAGGCCAGGAAGGCAGTGTTGTTCGTCACCACAGCGACCTGAGTGGCACACTGGTGGGAGCGATCTTTCACAGTGTGGCTGTTATCTGATTGCTGGGGGGCCCTAACCTCAAAAACAGCAGAGAGACTGGGCTCCAACCCCTGATCAGTCAAGGACTCCACTCTCGTGATGGGTGCGAAGGTGGAGACAGGTGCCTTCAGCTGAAGAGGCTCAGCTGCTGCTCCTGACAAGTAAGCAGTTACCGCAGGGAAACGGGGCCAGACCGGATCTCGGCGGGCTGGGTGAGCTGTGGCGAATTTTCACGCCAGGTCGTCAGGAGAAGCCTGGGCCAAAGGTGCCGGAACAGAGACACCTTTAGCATTAGCTATCTTGCGTATGATGTCCGGCAGCGCACTAACAAGCGTGTCCATCGCTGGAAGTGGGGTGGTTGCCGACACTGGGAGGCCCCGGGCACGGACTGGTGATGCACCTGCCTCCGTGTCCTCCGTCCGGAGGAGGGGAGCAGAGGCGCTACAAGTCGCTGTTTCGGAAGCGGAATCATCTGATTCCTGCCCAGCATCAAAGATATCCAGTGCCTCCTCCAGTGAGTACTGGTTCGATATAGGAAATTTCCCTTCTAGCGGGTGATAATGGCTAGCCGCTGTTGCTTCTACCACAGAGGAAGGCGCCTTCATGAAGGGCAGGAGGAATGCATGAACAAAGCCAGGTCAGGACCGAGGCAGCACTTGCAGATGGCATGCAGGTCATCGCCCATGATGTAACCTGTGTGACATGTCGGGCAAAGGCGGACAGTGCTGGCGCTAGCCATTATTCTTGCTTTTGTCTTAGTACAGTGCTATTGCTGTCGCTGAAGAAAAAATGGAAGCCGACTGCCCAGGTTCACTGTAATTTATACGAACCGGGGAGGGGCCCACACAGCAGGTGGGCATGGACTAAAGGTTTTAGTGCTGCTCTGCGCGTAAAGGGATAAACCCACTAGCGATAGCTTGAAGGGCGAAGCCTATACGAAATAGAACATGACTGTTACCTAGAGTAATTGGTTGCTCTAAGGTACCCTTAGGTGTGAGTGTGCACATGCATGGTTGTTTGTCCTGTGTGTCCTTGTGATGGACTGATGATTGTCCAGGGTGTACCCCGCCTCTCGCCCTATGATCGCTGGAGGTAGGCAGCCCCACCCACGACCCTGCATAGACAATGGGTGGATGACTATGTTATGAAACCTATTTTTATTTTTTTGTATTTAAACTATTTTTTTGTTAAACATCTCTGTTTGGCAATTGCTGTAAAAATAAATGGAATAAAATGTGTAGACAGTATCATATTTTGCGCTTGAATTTTTTTGGAGGGATTTTTTTTTAATACAAGGAAGGAACCCTCCAAGTGGTGGAAATCACGACTTGGTTAGCTGGGATGGGATAAAATAATTTATTTATCTCTATACTACTTTTTCTACGCAGGATATATTGTTGACCCTCAGCTTAGTATTCTCAAAACACAATCTTTGTACTTTATTTCCAGTATATTCTTTAGTAATTCCACGATTTGGTTTTGATGCATAAATCCTGGTGATTGTTGATTCTTGCTTCCAAAGTGTTTATCTTGGTTGATTCCCACAAATGTCAGTTGTTGACAAGTAAAGTTTGTGTCCTGGTTTAAGAGTTTTTCTTTATATAATTGTAGGCATCATCCTGCCCCAGAACCACACTGGATTAATGTTGATCAATTCACTTTTGTAAATAGTCCCCAGTAAATGTATTGAGGGAAATTTGTCCTTTTATTATTCAATCAAACAAAATTTTATTTGAGTCAAAAAAGGGGGAACGATGTAATACTCCCTATTGGTTAGTGCTGACTGAAGTGACAGATCGCACTGCAGGTCAAGGTTTAAGTGAGTGGACATAGCAGGAGAGCCGGTTACAAAGACAGTGAGTGGTAAGTTATCTTCACAAAATCTCACCGTTCAACAGCTAAAGTGCCTGTCATTTTTTTTAAAAGAATATCCTCACAAAACTCATGAGACCAGATGTTGTATTTGCTTCTCTGAAGCTGTCCATATATGTTGTATGCCACGTCTTGGTTTGCATAGCATGCTGGCTGAAGTTAGCATCAGGTAAAGTACATTAACTAGACTTTGTAATATTCAATTCAATTCAATTCAGTTCAATTTATTTATATAGCGCCAATTCACAACACGTCGTCTCGAGGCACTTCACAAAAGTCAGGTACATACATTCCAATTAATCTTAATCATTGAACAGTGCAGTCAGATTCTGTTATTTATTCAAATTGGATAAAAAGTTTTTCTATCTAAGGAAACCCAGCAGATGGCATCCAGTCAGTGACTTGCAGCATTCACTCCTCCCGGATGAGCATGTAGAGACAGTGGACAGTCACTGGCGTTGACTTTGCAGCAATCCCTCATACTGAGCATGCATGTAGCGACAGTGGAGAGGAAAAACTCCCTTTTAACAGGAAGAAACCTCCAGCAGAACCAGGCTCAGTGTGAGCGGCCATCTGCCACGACCGACAGGGGGTTAGAGAAAACAGAGCAGAGACACAAAGAGAACAAAGAAGCACTGATCCTGGAGTACTTTCTATGGGAAGGAAAAGGTAAATGTTAATGGATGTAGCTCCTTTAGTCGTTTCACCTAGAAAGAAGGAACAGATAAACTCTGAGCCAGTTTTTCAAGTTTAGAGTCTGAAGAGAGCACATAGAGTTAGTTACAGTAAAAGCTCAGTCAGTAGCTATGTCTAGGAGAGAGAAAGGGTTAAACACTGAAAGACAGGGCCATGTGGATCATCGGTAGAGGGTGAGCATTAAGTTGTTGCCAGCAGAAGCTTGGAGGATTCCCCTCTCCAGAAAGGTGTTACAGGTAGACACAGAGTCAGGCCAGGTGTAGCTTCTAGGAAGAGAAAAGAGAGAGAACAAAGTTAAAAGCTGAAATAATAGCAAATAATACAAAATTGAAGAGTAGTGTGAGAAAGTAGCGAAGAGGGTGAAAGTGGTCATTATGTCCTCCAGAAGCCTAAGCCTATAGCAGCATAACTACAGAGATAGTTCAGGATAAACTAAGCCACTCTAACTATAAGCTTTATCAAAAAGGAAAGTTTTAAACCTAGCCTTAAAAGTAGACAGTTTTTTCCATCTAGAGCCCACTGATGGCCACTGTTATACTAAAAAACCCCAACGATTGGGATATCTCTCTCTGTCAGATTGACCATAACCATTGGAAAAGAGAGGGGTCATACAGGTAGCAGAAATGGAGGGTGTGTTTGCACCTCAACCATAACTGAGCCGGTTTTAGGCTAAACCTGACTCCCCTTACTCCATCCAACAAGGGGAGAAGAAGACCGAGTAAAATAAGGGAAGATAGCTCAGGATAACCTAAGCCACTCTAACTATAAGCTTTATCAAAAAGGAAAGTTTTAAGCCTAGCCTTAAAAGTAGACAGGGTGTCTGCCTCATGACTAAAACTGGGGAGCTGGTTCCACAGGAGAGGAGCCTGATAACTAAAGGATCTGCCTCCCATTCTACTTCTAGATACTCTAGGAACCACCAGTAAACCTGCAGTCTGAGAACGAAGTGCTCTGTTAGGAACGTATGGAAACATCAGATCTCTGATGTATGATGGAGCTAAATCATTAAAGGCTTTATATGTGAGGAGGAGAATTTTAAATTCTTTTCTGGATTTAACAGGGAGCCAATGAAGGGAAGCTAAAGTAGGGGAAATATGATCCTCTCTTTTAATTTTCATCAGAACTCTTGCTGCAGCATTTTGAATCAGCTGAAGGCTTTTAACTGCATTTTGTGGACATCCTGAGAGTAAAGAATTACAATAGTCCAGCCTTGAAGTAACAAATGCATGGACTAGTTTTTTCAGCATCAATCCTGGACAGGATATTTCTAATTTTGGCAATGTTCCGTAGATGATAAAAGGAAATCCTAGAAACCTGTTTAATATGGGATTTAAATGACATGTCCTGGTCAAAAATAACACCAAGGTTTTTTACTTTAAGGTTAAGTGATTGACTATGCAGTTTCTTTTTTAAAGACTCCGGTCCAAAGACGACAACTTCTGTCTTGTCTGAATTTAGAAGCAGAAAATTTAAAGTCATCCAAGTTTTTCTGTCTTCAAGACATGCTTGTAGTCTATCTAACTGGTTGGGCTCATCAGGATTTATGGATAAGTAAAGCTGAGTGTCATCAGCGTAACAGTGAAAATGTATTCTATGCTGCCTGATAATTTTACCTATTGGAAGCATATATATAGTAAAGAGAATTGGCCCAAGTACTGAACCCTGTGGTACTCCACAATTAACCCTGGAGTTTAAAGATGATTTATCATTTACATGAACAAACTGGAATCTGTCAGACAAATAAGATTTAAACCAGCCTAGCGTTGTTCCCCTGATCCCTACAGCATATTCCAGCATTTCTAGGAGAATATTATGATCGACTGTATCAAATGCAGCACTGAGATCTAACAGAACCAGTACAGACACAAGTCCATTATCTGAGGCAATAAGAATATCATTAGTGACTTTCAGCAGAGCTGTTTCAGTGCTATGATGAGCTCTGAAACCTGACTGAAACTCTTCAAACAGGTCATTGCTGTGTAAATGCTCACACATTTGATTAGCAACTATTTTCTCAAGAATTTTAGATAAGAATGGAAGATTGGATATCGGTCTGTAATTTATTAAGTCATCTCGATCAAGCGAAGGTTTCTTAAGCAAAGGTTTAATTACAGCTACCTTAAAAGCTCGTGGTACATACCCATTTACTAAAGATAAATTAATCATATCTAAAATGGGGCTGGTAGTCAGAGGGAACACTTCCTTAAATAATTTGGTTGGGACTGGGTCTAACATACAAGTTGAAGGTTTAGATGAAGCTAATATTTCTGATAACTCAGGAAGCTCCACAGGATCAAAACAGTCCAAACACAGGTCAGGTTCTACAGTTACTTCCAATGTTGTCTCACTTGTTGAGGATGAAGTAATCATCTTCGGGAGTATGTCAAAGATTTTCTTCTTATAGAATCAATTTTATTTTGGAAAATCCCATAAAATCATGACTGCTGAGAGCTATGGAATGGATGGCTCAACAGAGCTATGACTCTGTGTAAGTTTAGCAACTGTACTAAAGAGAAATCTAGGATTATTCTTGTTCTCTTCTATTAAGGATGAGAAATAAGCTGTTCTAGCTTGGTGAAGTGTCTTTTTTATACAACAGTAGGCTATTTTTCCAGATTAAGTAGGAATCCTCTAGGTGTGTAGAGCGCCATTTTCGCTCCAATTTTCTAACATTGTGCTTTAAAGTACGCAGCTCTGAATTAAATCAGGGAGCCTGCCTCCTATGAATAACTACCTTCTTTTTCAAGGGGCCTGCATTGTTTAATGCACCACGCAATGATGAAGTAACACTATGAACAAGAGAATCAATTTGTAAAGGGAAAGAAACAAAATTATTTCCCTCCACTGTGTTTTTCTGTGATAATGAGGAAATTAAAAGTGGAACAGATTCTTTAAAAGTTGTTACAGCATTGTCTGATAATGATATACTATAATGAAATTTTCTTTCAGGTGTGGAGTACTCTGTTAAATTAAACTCAAAGGTTATTAAAAAATGGTCAGACAGCACAGGGTTGTGAGAAAATATTGTTATGTCTTTACACTCAATGCCATATGTCAGCACAAGGTCCAGAGAATGAAGACAAACGTGGGTAGGTTTGTTAATGTTTTGAGCAAAGCCAATTGAGTCTAAGATAGCTTTAAAGGCTATATTTAGGCTATCAATTTCAGTGTCAACATGAATGTTAAAATCCCCCACTATAATAACTTTATCTGTATTTAACACTAAATCAGATAAAAGGTCTGAAAACTGATCTAAAAATTGAGAGTAAGGGCCTGGTGGACGGTACAAAACAACAAACAGAAGTGGTTTTACTGCTTTGCAATGTGGATGAGGAAAACTAAAGATTAAATATTCAAAAGAGTTGTAGCTATTGATTGGTTTGGGACTAGTCAATAAATCGGACTGAAAGATGGTTGCTGCTACTCCTCCTCGCCCAGTATTTCGAGGAATGTGAAAATTTAAATAATTAGTAGGAGTTGACTCATTTATAGTAACATAATCCTCTTGCTGTAGCCAGGTTTCTGTGAGGCAAAATAAATCAATCCGATTGTCACAAATGAGGTCACTAACTAGCAAAGTCTTTGAAGAGAGAGATCTTATGTTCAGTAAGCCACATTTAATTGTTTTATTTTTATTTTTAGTCTGAGTTGTGTTTATTTTTATTAGATTTTCCTGATTTCCTCTTTTTAGATAATTTTTTAATCTATTCAATTTTGGCCGTGGGCGAGACACTATCTTAATAGGGTAATGGGTGGGTAGCAGTACAGAAGCTGCAGAGAGGAGTATTAAACTACGACCCTGCTTCCTGATCTGAACCCTGGGTTGTCAGAGTTTTGGAGAACTAATAAATTCGGCCAGATTCCTAGAAAGAAGAGCTGCTCCATCCAAAGTGGGATGGATACCGTCTCTCCGGATCAGACCAGGTTTTCCCCAAAATGTTCGCCCCAAGTATCAATGTAGCCCACATTGTTTTCTGGACACCACCTAGACAGCCAGCGGTTGAATGACAGCATGCGGCTAAACATGTCATCACTGGTCAGATCGGGGAGGGGACCAGAGAAAATTACGGAGTCCGACATTGTTTTGGCAAACTTACACACCGAAGCAACACTAACTTTAGTGACCTCCGATTGACGTAACCGGGTGTCATTACCGCCAGCGTGAATAACAATCTTACTGTATTTACGCTTATCCTTAGCCAGCAGTTTCAGGTATGATTTGATGTCGCTCGTGTTGGCCCCTGGCAGACATTTGACGATGGTCGCTGGTGTCTCTAGTGCCACGTTTCTGACTATGGAGCTGCCAATTACCAGAGTTGGCTTCTCAGCGGGTGTGTCGCTGAGCGGGGAAAATCTATTAGAAACGCAGACAGGTTGGTGGTGACCTGTGGGCTGAGATCTAGGACTATGCTTCCTACGTACCGTCACCCAGCCGGCCTGCGGCCGCGGCTGCACAGGTGGACTGTTACGGGGAGCTATTCGTCTGACTTTATATTTAATTTATTAATTAGTGCACTTCTATTGAGCTGCATTGAGCGAGACAGAATGCTGAATTTAGCTGGAGGGAATATGTAGAAAGTGTGTTCTGTGATGCATCCATGTCTACTAACTAACTAGCAGCAATGCCAAAGCTGGAAAACACTTTAATGCGGGAGAACACTATGTCATGGGGACCATTTTACTTTACACCACAGATGTCAAGCTTAAGTGATTAGTTTTTTCTTTTTCAACCACACAATAAACGCAGTGAAATATGTCAATCTTAAATATATATGTGTTCTTCCCAACGCTCAGTGGAAAACTAAAGTGGGTATCACATCACGGGTATCATTCAGACACAATTTTCCTAATTTTTATTAGTGTTTATGAGTGTGTATGTGTCTTGTTTTTAGGTTTGTCAGTTCATTGCCCTTTGCTGTGTGATCACATAACAATGGTGTATAACTAAACATACAGGGGTTGGATAACGAAACTGAAACACCTGTCATTTTAGTGTGGTAGGTTTCATGGCTAAATTGGACCAGCCTGGTAGCCAGTCTTCATTGATTGCACATTGCACCAGTAAGAGCAGAGTCGGAAGGTTCAATTAGCAGGGTAAGAGCACAGTTTGGCTCAAAATATTGAAATGCACACAACATTATGGGTGACATACCAGAGTTCAAAAGAGGACAAATTGTTGGTGCACGTCTTGCTGGCGCATCTGTGACCAAGACAGCAAGTCTTTGTGATGTATCAAGAGCCACGGTATCCAGGGTAATGTCAGCATACCACAAAGAAGGATGAACCACATCCAACAGGATTAACTGTGGACGCAAGAGGAAGCTGTCTGAAAGAGATGTTCGGGTGCTAACCTGGATTGTGTCCAAAAAACATAAAACCATGGCTGCCCAAATCACGGCAGAATTAAATGTGCACCTCAACTCTCCTGTTTCCACCAGAACTGTCCGTCGGGAGCTCCACAGGGTCAATATTCACGGCCGGGCTGCTATAGCCAAACCTTTGGTCACTCATTCCAATGCCAAATGTCGGTTTCAGTGGTGCAAGGAGCGCAAATCTTGGGCTGTGGACAATGTGAAACATGTATTGTTCTCTGATGAGTCCCCCTTTACTGTTTTCCCCACATCCGGGAGAGTTACGGTGTGGAGAAGCCCCAAAGAAGCGTACCACCCAGACTGTTGCATGCCCAGAGTGAAGCATGGGGGTGGATCAGTGATGGTTTGGGCTGCCATATCATGGCATTCCCTTGGCCCACTACTTGTGCTAGATGGGCGCGTCACTCCCAAAGACTACCGAACCATTCTTGAGGACCATGTGCATCCAATGGTTCAAACATTGTATCCTGAAGGCGGTGCCGTGTATCAGGATGACAATGCACCAATAGACACAGCAAGACTGGTGAAAGATTGGTTTGATGAACATGAAAGTGAAGTTGAACATCTCCCATGGCCTGCACAGTCACCAGATCTAAATATTATTGAGCCACTTTGGGGTGTTTTGGAGGAGCAAGTCAGGAAACGTTTTCCTTCACCAGTATCACGTAGTGACCTGGCCACCATCCTGCAAGAAGAATGGCTTAAAATCCCTCTGACCACTGTGCAGGACTTGAATATGTCATTCCCAAGACGAATTGACGCTGTATTGGCCGCAAAAGGAGCCCTACACCATACTAATAAATTATTGTGGTCTAAAACCAGGTGTTTCAGTTTCATTGTCCAACCCCTGTACTTTGAACAAATCATTGCATTGAATAAATTAAAATTGTGTACTCAAAGACCACATACAATTATGTGTATTTAAAACTGCAGTAATTTTGACCTACTTTCTGTCAACACATTTTTTCTGTTATTGTAGGAATTTATGAGACAACAGCTATTGCAGAGAGTCGGGGATAAACTTGCCCCTGTCATTAATAATTACAAGCGATTGACTTTGAATACTTGAGTCCTATTTGTTCTCTGCAAGTTTTTCGAGGTGGGGCTTATGTTGACCTTCCACAGGGTGTGGTAGAGAACAACAGATATCTGAGGTTATCAGTTCTTACCATTCGCTGTTAAAAGGATCTAAAATTATTTATATGACCAGTAATCTAAAATGATTTAATTATGATGACGTACACTTGCGGTTATGGCATCTTACTGAGAAGTACCATGTGTGTACGGCCCGCCCTTTAAATGAATCCATAATTTTGTCCAAAACACACAGTTACGTCTGTTTCTTAACGCACAAACCTTTACTGGACACCATGCCACTGAAAAATGTTAAGTCTGGCCAACAACCAGTTATAGCGGCTTCACTTTGCAGTGGAGCTAGCGCAGATACGGCTAAAGCTAACAACACAACTCTGGATACCTCTGAAGAAGCGAAGGACATGTACAAACAATCTTCTGATATACTGAAACCGTTGACTCTACATCTACATCACCGAGGGTGATAATAATAAAGTTTTTGAGCTACCGGGACCGGGAGACGACTTTTGGAACAGCCAGGAGATTTGCTACGGCTGAGACCCGCACGCGCCAACGGAGCTTAGATGGAGTGAAAGCCCAGGTTCGTGCATTAAATGTGTGGTACGTTGTGCTGTATCTTGCCTATCTGATCGTTACGCACAAACATTGGGTCTTCAAGTTAGTCGCATAAACTGAAAAATATACTGACAGATTAAGTCTAAGGGTCGGGGATAGTTCCAAGACCTAAAGTTTTTTGCTTTTTTTCTTTTCTTCAAATGCTCTTCGCCTCCTCTTCTTTTTTTTTCTACATGGAGCATTGGCCATAGGGGACATAATCCAACTGATTGTTTAGTAAGTTGCATTTCTGCTGCCAAAATTACTTGTTGGCATGATTCTTACTAGCAACTGAGTGCTTAAGTGAGTGTAGTTTTTGTTTTCATATACAATGCTATTATCTATTCACTACGCACGGGGTGCGTAAAGAAAAATTTGGTCAAAAACGTTTTTCCTTTGCCAGCATCCCCACGTGTGGCTACAGATATGTTTGCAGGTTTATATGTTACTCATTTTTTGCCAACGTTCCAGATAACCCAAGTTTGTTATTCAGAAGAGGTAAACTATGCATTTCGTTTGGGGAAATGTGTGGGGAGTTGGGATTTAGGGCTCACTTTGGATGTGCTGCTTTTAAAACATTTACACAACATATGTGAAAACAGGAAGAGACCACTCTTAAACTTCTTGTTTAATCCATTTACATTTCCACTGCCATAACTAATGTCTGATGATTCTGTTATGAATATAACTAGCTGGAATAATAAAGGGTCTGAACAAAATGGTCAAGCTTAAACAAGTGCTGGGAAGAATTAAACAAATGAAAACTACAGTGTGTTTCCTACAAGAGACACACTTGATAGATAAGGATGTAAATAAAATCGGATCTAGGTGGCCTGGTTGGTGGTTTCCTCTAGTTTTTCAACTCATGCTAAGTAGTCATAATATTGATTCACAAGACAATTCCATCTGTATTGAGGGATACATACCTTGACCCATCAGGAAGATTTATTATACTTAGTAGGACAATAGTTTTGACATTGTTCAATTTGGTATGTTTATATGCCCCAAATGGGGATGATTCTGCCTTCTACCAACATCTTTTTTTTTTTACCTATGTCAACTTACAATGGCCATTTCATAATAGATATAGACTTTGATTCTGCCCCTCCTTGAACCGCCACCTTAACGTGGTGGAGTGGTTTGAGTGTTCAAATGATCCTAGAGGCTATGTTGTCTGGGGCTTAAATGCCCCTGGTAGGGTCTCCCATGGCAAACAGGCTCTAGGTGATGGGTCAGACAAAGAGCGGTTCAAGAATCCTTCATGAGGACCATTAAATCGAGGCACGTGACGTCACCCGGTACGGCGGAGCCGGGGTCCCACCCTGGAGCCAGGCCTGGGGTCGGGACTCGCCGGAGAGCGCCTGGTGGCCGGGTTGCTCCTTGCGGGACCTGGCCGGGCCAAGCCCGAACGAGAGACGCAAGGCCATCCCCCAGTGGGCCCACCACCTGCAGGTGGAACCGTGAGGTACCGGTGCAAAGAGGATTGGGTGACGGACGAAGGTGGCAGACGAAGGTGGAGACCTCAGCGGCCCGATCCCCGGATGCTTAGGCTGGCTCTAGGGACGTGGTATGTTACCTCGCTGGGGGGAAAGGACCCTGAGCTTGTGCGGGAGGTCGAGAGATATCGACTAGAAATAGTCGGGCTCGCCTCCACGCACAGTGTGGGCTCTGGAACCCATCTCCTTGAGAGGGGCTGGACTCTCTTCTACTCTGGAGTGGCCCACGGGGAGAGGCGGCTGGCTGGGGTGGGGTTGCTTGTTGCCCCCCAGCTCAGCCGTCTCGTGTTGGGGTTTACCCCGGTGGATGAGAGGGTCGCATCCCTGCGCCTTCGGGTCGGGGATAGGTCTCTGACTGTCGTTTCGGCCTATGGGCCGAGCGGTAGTTCGGAGTACCCGGTCTTCTTGGTCTCCCTGTCAGGGGTGCTGGATAGCGCCCCTCCCGGGGACTCCATTATTCTGCTGGGGGACTTCAACGCCCACGTGGGAAACGACAGTGACACCTGGAGAGGCGTGATCGGGAGGAATGGCCTCCCCGATCTGAATCCGAGTGGTGTTTTGTTATTGGACTTCTGTGCTAGTCACGGATTGTCCATAATGAACACCATGTTCAAGCATAAGGTTGTCCATCAGTGCACTTGGCACCAGGACACCCTAGGCAGGAGGTCAATGATCGACTTTGTTGTCGTATCATCAGACCTTCTGCCGCATGTTTTGGACACTCGGGTGAAGTGAGGGGCTGAGCTGTCCACTGATCACCACCTGGTGGTGAGTTGGATCCGCTGGAGGAGGAGAAAGCCGGACAGACTTGGCAGGCCCAAGCGCATAGTGAGGGTCTGCTGGGAATGCCTGGCGGAGCCCTCGGCCAGGGATACATTCAACTACCACCTCCGGGAGAGCTTTGACCAGATTCTGGGGGATGTTGGAGTCCGAATGGACCATGTTCTCCGCATCTATTGTCGATGCTGCTGCCCGTAGCCGCGGCCGTAAGGTCTGCGGTGCCTGTTGCGGCGGCAACCCCAGAACCTGGTGGTGGACACCGGCAGTAAGGGATGCTGTCAAGCTGAAGAAGGAGTCATATCGGCTGTGGTTGGCTTGTGGGACTCCTGAGGCGGCTGACGGGTACCATGAGGCCAAGCGTGCTGCAGCCCGGGCTGCGGCAGAGGCAAAAACTCGGGCCTGGGAGGAGTTCGGTGAGGCCATGGAGAAGGACTACCGGTCGGCCTCGAAACGATTCTGGCAAACCGTCCGGCGCCTCAGGAGGGGGAAGCAGTGCTTCGACAACAAGGTTTATAGTGGGGGTGGGAGGCTGCTGACCTCGACTGGGGACATTATCGGGCGGTGGAAGGAGTACTTCGAGGATCTCCTCAATCCTGCCATCATGCATTCCCTGGTGGAAACAGAGGCTGGGGACTCGGGGTTGGACTCTTTCATCACCCAGGCTGAAGTCACCGAGGTGGTTAAAAAGCTCCGCGATGGCAAGGTTTCGGGGGTGGATGAGATCCGCCCTGAGTACCTCAAATCTCTGGATGTTGTGGCGCTGCCATGGTTGACACACCTCTTCAACATTGCATGGCGGTCGGGGACAGTGCCTCTGGACTGGCAGACCAGGGTGGTGGTCCCCCTTCATAAGAAGGTGTGTTCCAACTACAGGGTGATCACACTCCTCAGCCTCCCTGGTAAGGCCTACGCCAGGGTATTTGAGAGGAAAGTCCGGCTGATAGTCGAACCTCGGCTTCAGGAGGAGCAGTTGGGTTTTCATCCCGGCCGTGGAACACTGGACCAGCTCTATACCCTCTACAGGGTACTCGAGGGCTCATGGGAGTTTGCCCAACCGGTTCACATGTGTTTTGTGGACCTGGAGAAGGCATTCGACTATGTCCCTCGTGATGCCTTGTGGTGGGTGCTCCAGGAGTATGGAATCGGGGGCCCTTTATTAAGGGCCATCCGGTCCCTGTACGAGCGGAGCAGGAGTTTGGACCGCATTGCCGGCACTAAGTCTGACCTGTTTCCGGTGCATGTTGGACTCCGGCAGGGCTGCCCTTTGTCACCGGTCCTGTTCATAACTTTTATGGACAGGATTTCTAGACACAGCCAAGGGCTGGAGGGGGTCTGGTTTGGGGACCAGTGGATTTCTTCTCTTCTTTTTGCAGATGACGTGGTCCTGCTGGCCCCCTCTAGCCAAGACCTACAGCATGCTCTGGGGCGGTTCGCAGCGGAGTATGAAGCGGCTGGGATGAAGATCAGCTCCTCCAAGTCAGAGGCCATGGTACTCAACCGGAAAAGGGTGGCTTGTCCTCTTCAGGTTGGAGGGGAGTTTCTGCCTCAAGTGGAGGAGTTCAAGTATCTCGGGGTCTTGTTCACGAGTGAGGGAAGAATGGAGCGGGAGATCGACAGACGGATCGGTGCGGCTGCCGCAGTAATGGGGGCGCTGTGCTGGTCCGTTGTGGTGAAGAGAGAGCTGAGCCGAAGGTGGCTCAGGCATCTATACCGGATGCCTCCTGGACGCCTTCCTCGGGAGGTGTTCCAGGCACGTCCCACCGGGAGGAGGCCCAGGGGATGGCCAAGGACACGCTGGAGGGACTATGTCTCTCGGCTGGCCTGGGAACGCCTTGGGCTCCCCCCGGAGGAGCTGGAGGAGGTGTCTGGGGAGAGGGACGTCTGGGTGTCTCTGCTGAGTCTGCTGCCCCCGCGACCCGGTTCCGGATAAGCGGAAGACGACGAGTACGAGTACTTTGATTCTGTGTTAAATCCCGCAATAGACTGGTCAAATAGCTCTGACATGTCTTACCAACAGGCTAGGAAAATGATTGGAAAATTCATGAAAGAACCTTAATTTGGGGGAGGTTTGGAAACAGCTCTATCCTAACAAGACTTAGTACTCGTGTTTTTCTAGCACCTACAAAACTTATTCAAGATTGGATTTCTTTCTGGTCTCCCCTGGTCTGCTATCTAGGGTCCAAAATTGTTGGTATGAAGCTTTACTGCTCTCAGACCATGCCCCAATGGTCTTATAAATTAAATTTCCAAATTATTGCTCCTCTCAACTCCCTTTTCCAAGCTAAGTGGTTAAAGTCTGCGGAATTTGAAGAATTTCTTGAATTGAAAATCAGTGAGTATTTTAATTTTAATACAGATCAAACTAGTGTATCCATAAAAAAGGGATGTTTTTAAGGCTTACATAAGGAGGGAAATAATATGTTACACAAAACATAAATCTAAACTTCATTTAAGCTAGACATTGAAAAACAAATCAAAGAATTGCAGGACCAGCTATATTACAGTGATGATAGTGATAAATACAGATTTCTTCTTTTAAAATCTGAATATAATGAACTCACTACAAATAAAATAGCAGCTACTATTGTTGAAACAATCCTACTATGATCAGGGTGAGAAGGCAGGAAAACTTCTGGCTTGGAGGCTTAAAAAAATACAAAGAAACCAAGCCATCAATTCGTCAGTACTGGAGAATGGGGAGAATTTAGTTGATCCAAAATGTATAAACGACGCTTTTAAAAAATATTATGAAAATTTATATAAATCTCAATACCCAGACAACACAAACGAACAGGATCAATTTCTGGACCAACTCCAATTTCCTATCTCTTCAGAGGAATCTAGAAAAGCTCTAGATGGAAAATTAAGCATTGGAGAGCTTAAAGTGGCACTAATCGTTAATGTCATGCGACACCAATATATTTTGCAGGGCTTTGGCCCTGAGGATTGAGTAGCACATTCCTAAGTTAATTTCAAATGACCAAAATGGATTTGTTCTCGGTCGTCAAGCTTTTCACCATACCTGGCGACTACTGAATACATTATATGAAAAACAATATGCCTTGGACCATGCCTTCCTGTCATTAGATGCCGAAAAGGCTTTTGACAGAATAGAATCGGGTTACCTTTTTGAGACCCTTAAAAGATTTGACCTTGGGGGAAAAACATTTGAAATGGATTCAGTTATTATATACAGAGCCTGTAGCTCAAGTCACAGAAAATGGCCAGTTATCAAGACCTCATCAAGAAGGATTCTTCATAAAATGAAGAACATTATGGAAAACCCTAAGCATCCTCTTCATGAGACTGTTCAACAACAGTGTCTTCAGTCAGAGGCTTCTTCAAATCTGCTGTAAGACAGACCGCTACAAGAGATCCTTCCTGCCCACAGCCACCAGAATCTATAACGGCTCTTTGAAAAAACCTGCATAATATGAGCTACAACAACATTTGATTTCCTTTTGGGATTAGTAAAGTATTTTTGAATTTGGGTGTAAAGTCACTCAAAAGAAAAGCTCCCTATTACTACTGAACAAAAATAATTCTCCAATTCAAACACAGTTTAAATGCACTTATGAAGGTTTTACATACCTAGGAATTAAAATTAATCCAGATATAAAGAAAATAGTTTCCACTAATTATGATCCTTTAGTGCAAAACGTGTTGGAATCCTTGGAAAGATGGAATGAGATGCCAATTTCAATGATGGGCTGTATCAATATTATCAAAATGTCTATTCTTCCAAGGTTCTTATACCTTTTTCAGTCGATCCCTCTACATATACTAGCTTCCTTCTTTTCCTCTATAAATAAAAACCGTTACCAAATTTATATAGAACAACAAACGCCCCAGATTGCGTCCGTCCCTTTTGCATTTGCCATATGACTGTGGTGGGCTTGCAGTGCGTTGTATTATTGGGCAGCTCAACTCTGTACTGCTACAAGTTATTTTTCTACTAATGATGCGCCTGGTTGGATACATATTGAGAACAATACATACAACACAATACAATAATGCTACCCTTGACATCCTATATTTAGTCTGCAAAAAAACAACTGTTAAAAAACACAAAAAAATTCCCTTTCTCAAAAATACTATCTCATTTTGGCACCACTAACATTTTGCTATAAGTGAGGTATCTGAGATCTCATGCTTGTTACCTATTTGTGGGAATAGCAGATTCAAACCTGGAAGAGCAGACGTGGTTTAGAAGTTGGATGAATAAAGGTTTGAACAAAATTGGGGATCTGTTTAGTAAAGTAGTCTTGATGTCTTTTAAAAAATGAACAAATTCGGTCTACCCAAAAAACTTTTATTTAAGTATCTACAGATTAGAAGTTTTATCACTACTTTGTTAAAATCTCCTGCTGAACCCCCACTCTCTCCTATAGAGAATATAGCTGTTCACCATCATCAGAGTAGAGGTCTGCTTTCCAAATTTTACAAAATTGTACTTATAGCCTCAAAAGAAAATAGCCTTTCATATTTACACGCATGGGAGATTGATCTGCAAACAGAAATTTCTGAAGATGATTGGAATAACTCCTGCCTATTGGCGCAAACGCCAACAATTACACAAGGTTTAGATTGCTATAATGCAAATAGTTATTTAGAATCTATATCACTCCTGTAAAACTTCCCCATTTCAATTCAAATATTCCTGATACCTGCGTTAAATGTAGAATAGATAAGGGCACTCTCCTTCATTGTATGTGGCAATGCACAGAGCTTCAGATTTTTTGGAAGGAAGTTGTTATGTTTATTTCTTGTTTGATTGAATATAATATGCCAATGGAGTGTAAACTCTGCCTACTACACTTCTCCCCTGATGGTTTTAAAAAACCTATAATGAGAAGGAAGCTTTTGGATTTTACAGGCTAAGCTTGTGATCGTTCCGAAATGGAAGGACATAGAACGACCAAAGATAAACCAATGGATCACACTAATGTTTAACAACCTGGCACTGGAGAAATTGACTCGTATAGCAAAGGGTAAACTTGAGGACTCTGATAGCATGTGGTTGCTAATAACTGATAGAACTGATCATTTTCCTGTTTTTGTGATCCATGACTGCATCTGTAGAAAGATAAGAGAGAACCTTTATATACAAAAGGAAAAAACATAAACCCAAAAACTCAATGACATTCAAAGCTTAAGTTGAATTAGTAAACTGGAATGAAGTGGATGAAGAAAAGGATGTTGATAGAGCTTTTAAAACATTTTGAATATATTGACTGTTTTATATACCAAATACTTCACAATAATTAAATATAGTAACAGAAAACACTATATGGATACGCCATGGATTCAATTCAATGCAATTCAGTTTTATTTATACAGTGCCAATTCACACGTGACAAAACACGTGTTGTCTCAAGGCACTTCACAAAAGTCAGGTATATACATTCCAATTAATCCTAATCATTGAACAGTGCAGTCAGATTCAGTTATTTATTCGAATTGGATAAAAAGTTTTTCTATCTAAGGAAACCCAGCAGATTGCATCCAGTCAGTGACTTGCAGCATTCACTCCTCCCGGATGAGCATGTAGAGACAGTGGACAGTCACTGGCGTTGACTTTGCAGCAATCCCTCATAGTGATCATGCATGTAGCGACAGTGGAGAGGAAAAACTCCCTTTTAACAGGAAGAAACCTCCAGCAGAACCAGGCTCAGTGTGAGCGGCCATCTGCCACGACCGACTGGGGGTTAGAGAGAACAGAGCAGAGACACAAAGAGAACAAAGAAGCACTGATCCAGGAGTACTTTCTATGGGAAGGAAAAGGTAAATGTTAATGGATGTAGCTCCTTTAGTTGTTTCATCTACAAATAAAGAACAGATAAACTCTGAGCCAGTTTTCAAGGTTAGAGTCTTAGAGGGGGGGGGGGGTGGTGGGGAGTGCGGCGTCTTTGCTGTGCGTGCTTTGGCCTTTCTTTGCGGCCCTTCTGCTTGTTAGGCTGGTGTGTTTTCCTTGGGCACGGTGGTGGGCGGGGTGGTGCATCACGGGGTCTGCTTGGCTGCCTGGCTGGCCCGGGGGGTCTCGGCTCGATTGTCTGTGGGGCGTGCATGTGCCTATGCTGGTCCAGAGCTTGCATTTGGGTGGTCCTGCCATTTTGGGTCGGGTGTTTTTTGTTGGCGGCCTCGGTGTTGGTGTGGCACGTCTTTTGTTGCCCTGCTTGCTCCCAGGGAGAGCATTTCTCCCCTCAGTCCTTCCCTCCCCATCCCCGGACACCTCCCTCCGCCCACTCCATCACACTACCACTCATGTAGGGCCTTGGGGGACAGGTGCGTCATTGGGGTGCCGCAAGGGATTTCCATCTTTGTGGTCCCATGGCAGCCTGTGCCCCAATTTTATTTTACAACTTAGACACTCATTTATAACATTTATATGGCATTCATATGTAGGGCCTTGGGTGTGAGTGTGCTCAATGGCACTAAGAGGGAGGGTATTTTATTACCCTAACCTCTGGTGTCTGCGCTTACCTCTAAGGGTTAAGTTGCATGTAGACATTTAGGGTTCTGGGTGGGGTGGATGGGGCGTGGCAGACCGTCTTCCCCACCCATTTTTCTTTTTAAATGCACACTACAACAACATGCATTAACACCACATTTGAGCGGGCAGAGGTAGGCTTGGGATCTTTTCCCACCCTCGTTTGCTGTTACCCGTCTGGGGTCGGAGGCCGGGAGAGGGAGCGGGCCTTCTGGTCGGGATCTGGGCTGGGGTTGGGGTTCGGGTCTTTGTCTGGTGCTGGGGCTGGCTCTTCGGCCCTCTCTGGATCGTTTGGATTAACTTGGATCTCGGTGTGTGGCTTTGGTGCCCGGTCCATCGGTTGGGGAGGCGTCGGGCTACGGGTCTTGGCCAGGCGGTGTGCAGTGTTGATTGAGATGGGGCTTCGCTTTGAAAGAGGGGCTGGCCGGCTTGCTTGGTGCGATGGGGTGTGCCGTGCGGGAAGGTGGGTGTCCGGCATCCGGGGGCTCCTCCGGGGTTTGGGTGTGGGGTTGGCGGGTTGCCCGGTCCTTGGCGTGCTGTGGTGGCCTTCCTCCGATGCTTCCTTCTGTGGCGCAGGGCTACGGTTGGCGGGCAGGTGGGTGGGGCGGGGGAGCATGTCTTGTGCCCGCACTGGGGCGGCTGATGAGATGTGCTTGGCCTGGAGCAGTTGGCCTGCCCGGCCCGGTTACCCGGCTGGTGTATGTTTTCCTTTCACGGACTGATGGGCTGGGGCTTGCTGACGGTGGCCAAATGGTTGAGTGGGCTTGGCGGTGTGCTGCTCTGCTGACTTTTGTGTCGGGGTGGTGGCCTAGGGGATGGCGTGGGGGACTGCAGCGTGTGGGTGAGGGGGTTGAGACAGCATTGCGTGGGGCCCTTGCCTTGCTGTCGTGGTGCGTTGTGTGGTGGGGGTGGGACGTGGCAGGGTTGCCTGGAGCGAGTCTGTGTGTGGAGCTAGCGCTGTGTGGGTGTTGCTTCGTCGGCCTTTCAGGGATGAAGCTGTCCTGTGGGAGTGTGCCCATGTGCTGAGGGGGGGTGATTCATGGCGTTTGGGTTCGGGGGCATGTGTTCGATATCTGTGTCCTGGTTGGGGGTGGCCCAGTGGGGAGATTCATGTCGGGTTCATTGGGGGTGGAGGGCTCATGGGGTTGGAATCGGAACTCATTGGGGGTTGGGACTATTTTATTCTGTGGCGGCTCTGGCTGGTGGGCTTGTTTGGACCATGTAGGCCCCCCTTTTGTACATGGCCCCATCCCCAGATAAGGATGGGGGTGGTTGGGGACTGGGGTTGGGGCGCGGGTGGGGGTCCAGGGTGGGGTCGCTCAGGTTCAGGCACGAGCCCGAGCTAGCCCAGACCAGGTTCAGGTGCTGGGGCGGTCTGCCTGTTCCACCCCCGGAGGGAAGGGGACCACCTCCTGGGTCCTGGGTCCGGATGTCCCTATGGGGTATCAGCACTTGGACCTGGGAGTATAGAGTATGTATGGGGAGTGTGAGTGAGTGAGTGAGTGTACGACATCCATTGTTGTTTGTCTTTACGTTGGGTGTGTGGGTGTGAGTGTTTTTATGCCTACGCATGAGGGTGGGAATGTGTGATTGTGTGTGCCTGTTTTTTGTGTCAGGTTGGGTCTTGGGCTGCTCCCTCTCCTGGATCAGTTTAGGCCCACATCGAATGTGGGGCCTATTCCCTCCCCGCCACACTACCTGCCGGTGGTTGGTATCTCTGCCCGCCGGTGTACTTGTGGTTCTCGGTATCCAGTGCTGGGTGCTTTGGTGTGTGCTGGCTTACTCCTGGTGGCTGCTTGCCGGGGCCTGGACCCCTGGGCTCGGTCGTCCTCTGCTTGGGGAGTGATATGTCCCGGGGTCTCGGGTCTCAGGGTCTATGGCTGGATCTGCTCGGGCGTAGACGGCTGCTGGCGGGGCCTGTGGGCTCGTTGCTGCAGCTCCCTGAGGCTTCTGCACTGTGGCTGCTGGGTGGTTCCCCTGGGATTCTTCCCTGCTCCTCTCTGGGGGGGTTACGGTAGTCCCGGCGGTGGTTCTCCTGGAGTTCCTGTGCTCTGGGGGGCCTTTGGATGTCTGTGGCTTGGAGCTCCTCCGTATCTGTCCCTGGTTCATAGGGTGGGTCTGTGGCTCTTCACACTCACTATTGCATATTTTTATGGAGAAACCTTGCATGCACATGCGCGCTCACACTCAGACCCACAGGTGTTTAGATTCAGGTGTTAACAGATAGACAAATGTTCTATATTGTGTAGAAGCAAGCAGGGTGTTATCTTGTATTCTCTTCATCCTTTTTTCTTTCCTCCATTCTATTCTCCTTCCCCCCCCCCCTTCTCTCTTTCGTGCTTCTTTTTTTTCCTTTCCATTTCTGTCTCCGTGTCTGTAACAACTGAAATAATCCCAAAGCAGTTTCTAATAAAGTACATTTTTATGAATATAAAGCAGAGCTGTAAAGCGTCAGCTGTAATGCTCCACTTGTGAAAGTAAATTTGTTGGGCTTTTTCCTGGCACTCAGACAGCAATTCTGAGTGCTTCTCTGCCAGACAGGACACGGTAAAGAAAGAAAAAAAAGAGATATATGACTTCTTGACATTTGCATAAAACAAGTCGACAGTTTGCTTTCTGAAACCTGCAGATAGAAATGTAATATTAAATATAATTAATAAATATTCAATTCAATTCAAAAAATACTTTATTAATCCCAAAGGGAAATTAAATGTTGTAGCTCATTATGTAGGTTTCTTCAAAGAGCCGTTGTAGATGCTGATTTCTGTGGGCAGGAAGGATTTCCTGTAGCGGCCTGTCTGTCTTACAGGACATCTGAAGAAGCTGACTGAAGACACTCTGTTGTTGTAGGACAGTCCCATAAAGAGGATGTTCAGGGTTCTCCATAATGTTCTTCATTTTATGAAGAATCCTTCTTTGTACAATTGCAAATATAAGAAAAAGACATTTGTTGACTGCAATGGAATTAATGATACTATGTAAGACTGTCATTGATGTTATCACAAAACCGTTGACCTTCATCTATAACTTGTAATTCATAATGGGAAAATTTCCAAGTAAAATGAAAATCATTAAAGTAATTTCGCCATACAAGGCTGGAGACAAACACCACTTCACTAAAAACAGGTCTGCATCATTACTCCCAGTGTTCTCCAAAATACTGGAAAAGCTGTTGGTTGGTTCAAAAGTTCAAAGATTAGACCATTTAACACAAATATTTGCTGTCGGACAGCCACTATGTTTTCATACAAAACAGATTGACATCAATGGCATCAATTGAATGAATAGAAGTGATCATTATTAACATTTACAGGCCGAGTGGCTCAGTGGTAGAGCAGGTTTACCATATGAGAAGGCCATAGTTCTGGTTGCATCTCTCCTGGGTTCAGTTTCTGAGTCATGTACTGCACGTATTCCCTTTTTCTTCTCCTTTTCTTCATGCCACTTCATGCCACTCGTGCCACAAAAAAACTGTGAACAAAGAAATATGTTTTTTTTTTTTTAAATGTGTCAGCTGGTTGCTCAGGGTAGGAGTAGGTGAAGACGGGGCAGGGTCTGAAATTATGAAACACGTTAATGAAAAGTTAAATTACATGTTTTTGATAACTTAATAAATGTAAATGTTAGAATATTGTATTTGTGATGTAATTCAGGCATCGTTAACTACTTTGGAAAAGGTCAAAACACTAACCAGCTCTGAAACAGTGAAACAAACTAATTGTGGCCAGATGGAAGAGAGTTAACAAAATAGGAGCATCAGAAATAGTCATGTAAAGATTAAAAAAGAAAGATTTCCAGAGTAATTCTTAGCTGAATGCCTTTTTTTTTAGAGGAGCGTCTAATGAAACTTAGAGCAGGAATTGAGATGACGTTCACATCTCTGAAATACAAAAAAAATCAGTTTAACACATTACTGCCATTTTAATAAAAATGTTTACAAGTTTGAAGTTGTAAATTTTTAACTTTTTTAGACTAAGGCCTATTTAATTGTTAAGACTCCTAACCCACCCACAAGTTTTATCCTGTTTTGGGGTTTCATTAAATGCTGCTTTATTTATCCTATTAGTTTGTAATAATCGAGTTCAGGTTTAAATAGCTAAAGTGGATCAATCCCGGAAGATTTAGTGTCTCAGCGACTGTTAGAGCTATAGTAATTTAGTGTTTTGTGGCGAGAAGTCATATTTTGAGGCTTGGCCATGCCTACACGCTGTCATGTAGCATGTTTTGTAGTTTTGATAACTTTTGGTCCCCAATGCCTTAAGAGTATACTGAGTGATTTTGAAGTCTCTAAGTCAAAACCTGTAGGAAAGAGGTTCCCAAAGTTGGGGCTACACACCCTAGGGGGGATCAGCGCCATTGCAGGGGGGTGCGGTATAAATAACTGAAAAAAAGAATACTTGGACATTGCTAGCATGAAGGACAGGTTTCTGGTGGGGCTCCCACAAAAACGTTAAAAAGAAGGTGAAGAATCACCAAATTTGCTTCCAAAACAACTTCCTTCCAAGCCAAAGGTTAGAAAATATGACGAATCATATCTTGTCTTTGGATTCACCTGCACAATGGTGGGTAATTAGGAGAGACCGCAGGTTGTTTTTTGTCTTAAAGTGCTAGCCTGTGACAGTTTGAAGCTCAACCGCCATTTGGAAACAAACATCCAGAGCACAAAGATAAGGTAGTTGATTTTTTTCGACAAATATTCGTAAACCGCCATGCCCAGCAATGTCTCTTTACTAAAGCTGCGTCTGTACCGGCAGATGTTCAACTCGGCTCATATAAAGTTGCCTACCGGATGGCAATGTGTTAAAAGCCGCACACAATCACGGAGGAATCAATACTTCCCTGTGCTATGGACATAGTTTCAACTATGATTGATGACACAGCAGCCAGCAAACTACGGGCTATAGAGGAGCAACTTAATGATAAGGTGCTTGACAGCCGCTTTGCTCTGCAGATGGATGAAGCAACTGACAGTAACAAAGACTGCTTACTGATAACTTACGTCAGATTCATAGATGGAGAAGACATGAGGGAGGAGTTGCTTTTCTGCAAACAAGTTCCTGGCAGAGCCACTGCAGGGGAACTGTTTAAAATCATTGACTCGTACTTGCAAGAGGCCAATCTGAAATGGGAGGACTGTGTGGGGATCTGCACAGTCTCCTCCAATGTGCAGTGGACATACTGCATGATACACCGCGAAGCACTAGCATCTAAACAGCTAAGTCCCAAACTTAATGAAGTAATGACCGATGTCATCGCCACAGTCAACTACATCAAAACACGACCTGTCAAAGCCCTGATTTGTTTCGGCACTGTATGAGGAAATGGGCTCTAAGCACACAGCAGTTCTGCTTCACAGCGAGTCGCTGTCACATGGGAAGGTGCTGTCCAGGGTCTTTGAGCTGCGAGATGAGATCCACATCTTTTTCAAGGAAGAAGGCAGTGGACTTGCCCACAAATTTTCCTGTAACAAGTTCCTAATGAAACTTGCATACCTCAGTGACAAGTTTTTAAATCTGAATGAGATGTATTTGCAGATGCAGGGCACAAACATACACCTCCCACATCTGGCAGATAAAATCACATCATTCATCAGAAAATTTTAACTGTGGGAGCAGTGACTGAAAAACGGTAATGTGGACTCATTTGAGAACTTGAAATCATTCACTGAAGACAAGAAGATGCAGAACACAGTGATCTCATTCAAACATCTCTGTCATTCAGAAACATTTCCTGAGATATTTCCTGGTGCAGGATTCCAAAGAATATGACTGGATCCGTGATTCCTTCAGTGCAAAACCACCTACAAACTTCATGACATCGGAGGAGGAACAGTTCATTGATGTCACTTCAACTTCAACAATGCGGCTACAGTTTAAGTCAAAGACACAGGCTGCATTTTGGATTGGAGTGGAGAAAGATTATCCACTGCTAAGTAAGAGAGCCCTGGCCATATTTCTCCCTTTTGCCACATCCCACCTTTGTAAGATAGGTTTTTCTGCTGTGGCCTCAATCAAGACAAAATACAGATCAAACCTGGACAACAAGCAGGCTCCTGTAATTTACTGCAGTTTACAGAGTTGTGAAATAAATTGCAATAGAGTCTGAAAACAAAATACGTGTGTGTCTGGTTGGAGGGTCGATGTGTGCTGGGCAGGGGGGGCAGCAAAATTTCCCTATAATTTGTATAGGTAGAGTGAAAATTGAGTGAGTGAAGAGAGTTTCTTCGTTCTATTTCAGGTTATTCAAAAACCTAGGGTGTACACTCTAGCGACACGAACATTCCGTCATTGGTTACATTATATAACTGAAAATCTGAAAAAATTGTAATAACGTTTGAATCCAAATTGTAGAAAAACTGTAAAAGATATCAAAAAGTTGAATTAAACAGTAATAGCAGAAGGTTGTGAAAGCATTTTAAAAGTTAAATGGTGTTTCTAGCTGAAAGTATGCAGAAGTAGTTAAATGGAAAAAAACAGTGAAGTTTTAGCAGAATTTTTGTGGTTTCCCATTCATTTCAATGGGAGCAAAAAAAACATAAAAAGCTGAATATTTTAAAAAGTATAAAAGATAATACCAAAATATATAGCTGGAAAGAGCAGAATGAGGAGAATATTGTAAAAGTTGAACGGCAGAAATAGCACAAAGTATGCAGAAGTAGTAGCGAATCAAAAAGTGTACGGACGTAACCAGAATAAGAAGAATAATAATAAAGAATAAAGAGAAACAGGATCCCAATAGTATGAATGCCTTCAGCATTCACACAACTAGAAAAATTTGCATTTCCTGCGAAAATGCAGTGTGAATGCTGAAAGCTGAATTTTTTAGCTGAAAGCTGGCAGAAACCAGCTGAAATTGACTGCAGACAATCTGCTGAAATTTAATGAATTAGAAGAAAACAGAAATGCTAAACTCCTGTTGAAAGCTGGCACAAAGTGGCTAAGGTTGCCAGCAGAATATCAGCTGATATCTGATAAATTTGTAGAAATAGCAGAAACAGCAAAGAAAAACTGTCATCTGATCTGTTTAAGCAGGAAGACTATCAGGTATAAAACAGCGTAACAAGGTGAGGTTACCTCAAAACTGCTTAAAATGGTTGTTGAAATACAGCAACTGACAAAAACATTAAAAAAGCAGGAAAGACCTGTCCATAGATGAGCTGAAAAAGCATAGACTGAAGCAAAAATATAGACTAAGAAGTTGAAGTCAGTGCTAAAATATATAAAAAATAGCAGAAAATTCAGAAAAAGAATGAGACAAGGAAGCTAAAATGCTAACATTAGCATATTGGTTATCACTAGCATGAAGGCTGATATTAATTTACCCCATCTAATAAGAAAAAAGCAATGTACAAGGCAAAATTAGCTAAAATGCTAATGCTTACTACAGCCTATATTCAAAGGTCTATGAAATTGCCCTTCAAAATTGTTCACTTTTGTTAAGGTGTTGGAACAACATTAGAAGCTGTTTAAGTAACTGGCATCAAATGGTCGCTGTTTTGATGCTCCCCTGGGACCTATGAAGATGGTCCTATCATCATAAGTCACAGAGTAGTGGTTTCATTCTGGTTTTGATAGAGTTCAGACCTGTTTCTGATAGAGGTTTATACCTGATTCTGATGAAAATTTTTAGAAGGTTCTTAAACAGATTTGTTTTCTGGTTCTGATGGAGCTTTTTGCCAGGTTCTGATGGAGTTTGGACGCGGTTCTTATAGAGATTTCTTCCTGGTTCTAAAGGAGTTTGGATCTGGTTCTGATGGAGATCTGTATCAGGTTCTGCTGGAAGTCTGTACTTGGTTATGATGGATGTTTGGACCTGGTTCTGATACAGGTTTGTACCTGGTTCTGATAAATGTTTGGACCTGGTTCTGATACAGGTTTGTACCTGGTTCTGATACAGGTTTTTACCTGGTTCTGATAAATGTTTGTACCTGGTTCTGATGGAGTTCTGATGGAGCTTTTTGCCATGTTCTGATGGAGTTTTGATCTGGTTCTGATAGAAGGTTCCTCCTGGTTCTGCAGGCGATTTTGACCTGGTTCTGGTGGAGCGTCCCTAACTGGTTCTGATGAAGTTTGGGTCCAATTATGATGGAGATTTGTTCCAGGTTCTGATGAATCTTGTAACTGGTTCTGATAGAGGTTTCTTTCTGGTTCTGATAGAGTTTGAACCTGGTTCTGATAAGGGGTTCCTAACTGGTCCTGATGGGGAATTCCTCTTGGCTCTGATGGAGAGTTTGAGTCTGGTTCTGATGAATGTTGGACCTGGTTCTGATAGAAGGGTTCTCCTGATTCTTAAGGAGATTTGGACCTGGTTCTGGTGGATTTTGGATCTGGTTCTGATGGATGTTTCTCCTTGGCTCTGATAGACTTTGGACCTGACTCTGATACAGGTTTGTACCTGGTTCTGATGGAGAGTCCCTAACTGGTTCTGATGGAGCTTTCCTCTCGGTTCTGATGGAGTTTGGGTCCGGTTCTGATGCAGATTTTCTCCAGGTTCTGATGAATTTTGGAACTGGTTCTGATAGAGGTTTCTTTCTGGTTCTGATTGAGTTTGGACCTTGTTCTGATAGTGGGTTACTACCTGGTCCTGATGGAGAATTCCTCCTGGTTCTGATGGAGTTTGGGTCTGGTTCTTATGGGGGGTTCCTAACTGGTTCTGATGAAGAATTCCTCTTGGTTCTGTGGAGTTTGGGTCTGGTTCTGATGAATGTTGGACCTGGTTCTGATAGAAGGGACCTCCAGATTCTGGAGGAGATTTGGACCTGGCTCTGGTGGAGATTTCTTCCTGGTTCTGATAGGTTTGACATGGTTCTGATAGCCTTGGAACTGTTTCAAATGGAGGTTTGTACATGGTTCTGATGAAGATTTGTACCAGGTTCTGATAGAGATTTATTTCTGGTTCTAATGAACGTTTTATCCTAGTTCTGATAGAGTTTCCATCTGATTCTGATGGATTTTGGAGGAGGTTCTGATGGAGTTTGAGTCTGGTTCTGATATAGGTTTTTTATTCTGGTTCTGACAGATTTTGGATCTGGTTCTGATGGAAGGTTACTAGGTGGATCTGATGGAGTTTGGGTCTGTTTCTGATGGAGATTTGTTCCAGGTTCTGATGGAGTTTGGGTCGAGAATATTAACACTTTTTTCTTGAAAATATAATATTAAAGGAACAACACTAGGTGAAAAAAAGGGAAAAAATGGAGAAAAACACAAAAATGCCTGAACATGCTCTCGAACAAAGTCTAATAACTCGGAAACTATAAGGGCTATCGATTTGATTCATGCACCGTATGAATCAGAAGGCCTTGCTGAACAATTGTGGAGCTTCTCAAGTTTCTACAAAAATCTGTCTGGGAGATGTGACCCTGTGAAAAAGTGGATCATTTTGACCATTTTGAACCCGAGTGAAGGTGAATTTTTCACTCTCAAACAAACCTACGTCACGAGGAAACAATAAAAGGTATCCGAAAAATCTTTGGACCGTAGGTATCAGCAGGGATTGGTGAACAATCCTGGAGATTTTCGTGTGTCTACATAAATCCGTGTAGGAGATATGACAGCGTAGAAAAGTGAATAATTTTGAAATTTTTCAATTTTAAGCGATTTTGGGAAGGACAGATTTGGTACTCCTAAACAAACCTTTTTTATGACAAAACGATAAAAGGTATAAAAAAAATTCCTTCACTGTGAGCGCCAGCAAGGTCTGAAGATCGATCTGCACAAGGCTCATGTCTCTACCTCGAATGGTTTACGAGAGGCGGCGATTCGAATATGTTTGAATTTAAGGATTTTTTGCTCAGATTTTTTCTGAAATTCCTATAGATTTCCTATACAGGGTGTGTTGACTTTGCGTTGCTTTGGGGCGTGTTGCCGGAAAACTGTTTGTCCCACATCAATGAGGGGGACATTTTCTTAATCGCGAAAGAGCATCCTACGTTTTGATGTATAATTTGTATAGGTAGAGTGAAAATTGAGCGAGTGAAGAGAGTTTGTTCGTTCTTTTTCAGGTTATTCAAAAACCTAGAGTGTACACTCTAGCGACACGAACATTCCGTCATAGGATTACATTATAAAATAGAAAATCTGAAAAAATTGTTGTGAAAGGTTGTGAAAGCATTTTAAAAGTTGAATGGTGTTTCTAGCTGAAAGTATGCAGAAGTAGTAAGCTGTGAAAGAGCACAAAGTCTTAGCTGAATTTTGTGAATTTCCATTCATTTCAATGGAGCAAAAAATTGCATAAAAAGCTGAATTTTTGAAAAATTATAATAGCTGAAGTTACCAAAAGTCATAGCATAATTCTCTAGAACGAGCCGAACGTTTTGATACCAGAATTGTTGAAATCGGTTGAAAAATGTAAGACTAGTTACGAACCGAAAAACGTACGGAAAATATAATAATAAAAATAAAGAAAAACAGAAAAACAATACGTGAGAATGCATTCATGCATTCTCACTGATAAAGAAAAACAGAAAAACAACTAGAAAAATTTGCATTTCCTGCGAAAATGCAGTGTGAATGCTGTAAGCTGAATTTTTTAGCTGAAAGCTAGCAGAAACAAGCTGAAATTGACTGCAGAAAATCTGCTAAAATTTTATGAATTAGAAGAAAACAGTAATTCTAAATTCCTGTTGAAAGCTTGCAGAAAGTGGCTAAGGTTGAAAGCAGAATATCAGCTGAAATCTGATAAATTCGTAGAAATAGCAGAAACAGAAAAGGAAAAAACTGTCTATTAGCTATAAAACAGCTCAACAATGTAAAGTTACCTCAAAACTACTTTTTTAACAGTTGTTGAAATGCAAGAACTGACAAAAACTTAAAAAAAGCAGGAAAGAGCTGCCCATAGATGAGGTGAAAAAGCATAGACTGAAGCATAAATATAGCCTAAGAAGTTGAAGTCTGTGCTAAAATACATAAAAAATAGCAGAAATTTCAGAGAAAATGAACTAACAACAAATACGCTGAAGAAATACAAAAGTAAACAAGAAATTGCCTAAAAAGGCAAAAGTGTTCTTCAGCTAAGAGAGAAGAGAGGAGAAAGAGAAGCTAAAATCCTAGCATTAGCATATTGGCTATCACTAGCATGAAGGCCGATATTAATCTACCCCATCTACCATGCAAAAAGCAATGTTCAAGCTAAAATTAGCTAAAATGCTAATGCTTACTACAGCGTATATTCAAAGGTCTATGAAATTGCCATTTAAAATTATTCACTCTTCAGCATTCACACAATAATAATAATAATAATAATAATAATAATAAACTAGAACATTTCTGAAGAAATTTAGACAGGGCCTGCCTCTTGGTGCGTGCTTCTCGGACCAGAGCCAAAGGTTGTGGGGCTGAGGTACAAAACCAAAGCAACAGCACAGTCTGCATCAGGATCGAGGGTAGAAGGTTAAGATGTCTATCTAGACCTGTTCTTGTTTCACCAGTAATCCTGCATCCTTGCATTGCTTTGGTAGTCGCCAATAAATAAAGAGTCCAGTTTAGAGATGTGTAGTAATAGGTGCCACAAGGCAATGGCCTGGGAGTCAGGACACTCACTGTTCTCCCTTCATTGCTATGGCTGGCCCCAACTAAGGAATGTTGAGACTTTTATTTTGTAAATATCAGTGAGTTTATTTTGAAAGGATAAAGTAGATCAATTTCCATCACAGTGTCCCAGCAATAGTGTTAAGACCAATGCTGCAATTATCGCTGTGTGAAGTATGAAGACGTTTATTTTGTAGGGTATGTCTAGGTGTTGTTTTGAAAGTCCAGTATGCATGAATGCATTCTCACTGATGATAAAGAGTCCATTTTAGAGGTGAATAACAATAGATGCCTGCCATGCATTGCATGGGAGGCAGTGCATTGCATTAAGCAATGCAATGCACTGCTCTCCTATGCACTGCTATGGCAGGCACCAATAATAAATAGAGTCCAGTTTAGAGGTGTAGAGTAATAGGTGCCTCCATGCAATGCATGGGGCATTGAATGCATTGCGAAGCAATGCATTCAATGCCTCCTATGCATTGCTATGGCAGGCCCCAATAAAATATATACACTCACCGGCCACTTTATTAGGTACACCTTGCTAGTACCGGGTTGGACCCCTTTTTGCCTTCAGAACTGCCTTAATCCTTCGTGGCATAGATTCAACAAGGTACTGGAAACATTCCTCAGAGAGTTTGGTCCATATTGACATGATAGCATCACACAGATGCTGCAGATTTGTCGGCTGCATATCCATGATGCGAATCTCCCGTTCCACCACATCCCAAAGGTGCTCTATTAGATTGAGATCTGGTGACTGTGGAGGCCATTTGAGTACTGTGAACTCATTGTCATGTTCAAGAAACCAGTCTAAGATGATTCGTGCTTTATGACATGGTGCTTTATCCTGCTGGAAGTAACCATCAGAAGATGGGTATACTGTGGTCATAAAGGGATGGACATGGTCAGCAACAATATTCAGGCAGGCTGTGGTGTTGACACGATGCTCAATTGGTACTAAGGGGCCCAAAGTGTACTAAGAAAATATCCCCTACACCATTACACCACCACAACCAGCCTGAACCGTTGATACAAGGCAGGATGGATCCAATGCTTTCATGTTGTTGACGCCAAATTCTGACCCTACCATCTGAATGTCGCAGCAGAAATCGAGACTCATCAGACCAGGCAATGTTTTTCCAATCTTCTATTGTCCAATTTTGGTGAGCCTGTGCCAATTGCAGCCTCAGTTTCCTGTGACAGGAGTGGCACCCGGTGTGGTCTTCTGCTGCTGTAGCCCATCCGCCTCAAGGTTCAACGTGTTGTCTGTGTTCAGAGATGCTCTTCTGCATGCCTTGGTTGTAACGAGTGGTTATTTGAGTTACTGTTGCCTTTCTTTTAGCTTGAACCAGTCTGGCCATTTTCCTCTGACCTCTGGCATCAACAAGGCATTTGCGCCCACAGAATTGCCGCTCACTGGATATTTTCTCTTTTTCAGACCATTCTCTGTAAACCCTAGAGATGGTAGTGTGTGAAAATCCCAGTAGATCAGCAGTTTCTGAAATACTCAGACCAGCCCGTCTGGCACCCAACAACCATGCCACGTTGAAAGTCACTTAAATTACCTTTCGTCCCAATTCTGATGCTCGGTTTGAACTGCAGCAGATCGTCTTGACCATGTCTACATGCCTAAATGCATTGAGTTGCTGCCATGTGATTGGCTGATTGGAAATTTGTGTTAATGAGTAGTTGGACAGGTGTACCTAATAAAGTGGCTGGTGAGTGTATATACACTGCTCAAAAAATAAAGGGAACACTTAAACAACACAATACAACTCCAAGTACATCAAACTTCTATGAAATCAAACTGTCCACTTAGGAAGTAACACTTATTGACAATCAATTTCACATGCTGTTGTGCAAATGGAATAGACAACAGGGGGAAATCTTTGGCGATTAGCAAGACACACTCAATAAAGGAGTGGTTCTGCAGGTGGGGACCACAGACCACTTCTCAGTACCTATGTTTTCTGGCTGATGTTTTGGTCACTTTTGAATGTTGGTGGTGCACTCGTGGTAGCATGAGACGGATTCTACAACCCACACAAGTGGCTCAGGTAGTGCAACTCTTCCAGGATGGCACATCAATGTGAGCTGTGGCAAGAAGGTTTGCTGTGTCTGTCAGCGTAGTGTCCAGAGCCTGGAGGCACTACCAGGAGACAGGCCAGTACACCAGGAGACGTGGAGGAGGCTGTAGGAGGGCAACAACCCAGCAGCAGGAACCCCTAACCTCCGCCTTTGTGCAAGGAGGAACAGGAGGAGCACTGCCAGAGCCCTGCAAAATGACCTCCAGCAGGCCACAATTGTGCATGTGTATGCACAAACGGTTAGAAACCGACTCCATGAGGATGGTATGAGGGCCCGACGTCCACAAATGGGGTTGTGCTCACAGCCCAACACCGTGCAGAATGCTTGGCATTTGCCAGAGAACACCAGGATTGGCAAATTTGCCACTGGCGCCCTGTGCGCTTCACAGATGAAAGCAGGTTCACACTGAGCATATGTGACAGACGTGACAGAGTCTGGAGACACCGTGGAGAGTGATCTGCTGCCTGCAACATCCTTCAGCATGACCGGTTTGGCAGTGGGTCAGTAATGGTGTGGGGTGGCATTTCTTTGGAGGGCTGCATGGCCCTCCATGTGCTTGCCAGAGGTAGCCTGACTGCCATTAGGTACCAAGGTAAGATCCTAAGACCCCTTGAGAGACCATATGCTGGTGCGGTTGGCTCTGGGTTCCACCTAATGCAGTACGATGCTAGACCTCATGTGGCTGGTGTGTGTCAGCAGTTCCTGCAAGATGAAGACATTGAAGCTATAGACTGGCCCGCCCGTTCCCCAGACCTGAATCCGATTGAGCATATCTGGGACATCATGTCTCGCTCCATCCACCAACGTCACGTTGTACCACAGACTGTCCAGGAGTTGCCGGATGCTTTAGTCCAGGTCTGGGAGGAGATCCCTCAGGAGACCATCCGCCATCTCATCAGGAGCATGCCCAGGCGTTGTAGAGAGGTCATACAGGCACGTGGAGGCCACACAATACTGAGCCTCATTTTGACTTTTTTTAAGGACATTACATCAAAGTTGGATCAGCCTGTAGTGTGTTTTTCCACTTGTTGTGTGTGACTCCAAATCCAGGCCTCCATTGGTTAATACATTTGATTTCCATTGATGAGTTTTGTGTGATTTTGTTGTCAGCACATTCAACTTTGTACAGAACAAAGTATTCAATAAGAATATTTCATTCATTCAGATCTAGGATGTGTTATTTGAGTGTTCCCTTTATTTGTTTGAGCAGTGTATAAACATTGCACAAGTCTAGTTTATATTTACCTGATGCTAGCTTTAGTTTCTGTCCTCATCAGTTGTGTGACAGTATTATTCTCAAAAAAATAAAAAAGACGGACGCTTTAGCTGTTGAACTACGTTTTGTGAAGATAACTTACCACTTACTGTCTTTGTAACCTGCTCTCTTCTGGTATGTCCACTCATTGACGCCTTGACCTGCAATGTGATCAGAATCTGTCGCTTCACTCAGCACCAACCAATAGGGACACCTTAGGGACACCTAGGATGTTCTAGTTCTCGGCACTCAAAAATCTTTGGGCTTCTTCAAAAGGTTTGCATATATAAAAACACATGCAAACTGGCTTTTTATTTTTGTCAGTTTTTATGATTTATATTTAACCTTTTAACTTTACCTTTTATTATTTTCATCTTTGCAATATCATATTTCTTCTTATTATTATTATTAGTATTATTATTATCATATATACCTTTATCTATTGTGCATGGAATCTTTGTAGATCGCGTGCAACACAGCCACTTATAGCACGTGCAATTTTATTTTGCACAAGCTATTTAGAGCTCATATTTGGATTTTTTGAAGATCAGGCTTTTTGAGTTCAACCAAAAAAAGGCAGCATCAAAACCAAAAGTTTGAGTTTTGTAACTTTTCACTTTGTGGGAAAAAAGAAGTGATTGAAATAAAAAATAAAAAAGAGGTTTTGTAAACAAAACTTAACTTTCAAAAATAATATATCACAAATTGTTTTTGATTAAATTTACTTTTTTGTTTGATTAAATAATAATAAGACATATTTCCCTCCCTATAAATGCACTTATTCTCCTGTTTCAGTTTAAGCTCAATTCTAGGTTTGTATTTCACAACAAAAGTCATTTGATTTCAGATTTGCAATTTATTTACGGTCCATTTTAATTTAATATGTAGGGCTAAGTTAAAACTAATGGCATCTGTGGTAGTTTAAAAACGGGTCCAATTCATATTCAGGTTTGTAGAACTCAGTTTGGACCAAATTCCCGAGACTGTAAGTCAATGACTGTGTCCTCAGCCAGAGGCTTCTTCAGATCTGCTGTAGCACAGACCACTACAGGAGATCCTTCCTGCCAACAGCAATCACTATTGATAATGTCTTTTTAAGGAAACTTCGATATTATTATATTACGATCAAATTTCCCTATGGAAAATATGAGCTGAAATGAATTGAAATGTGTTGCAGGTGAGGTTACCGTAAAATTTAGAATCCAGATGTATTTAGAAAACATGCATGCTCACAGTATACATATGGATGTTCTGTACTTAACTATGCATGCTGAAGAAGCATTGCAGGTAAGATTTCCTATAAATGTATGTTGCTATGAAATTGCCTTGTTTGTTCCTGGTACCATGTATTTAATTTTGTAGGTTGTCTTTGTTTTTTTGTGTGTGTCTGTCTACAGGAGCTCCTTCTGTCAGGGATGCCAGAGATCGATGTGGAGGATTGGTGCACAAACACTGAGTACACCAGTGGCTATGACCCTGAAGATCCTGTGATTCAGGTGGGCCTGCTGTATCACCTGACTTTGACTGAACTAATTAGGTTTCTAGTAAAGCTACGTTTACTATAAAGACAGATTGTTACCCCGCAACATGCATGCATGCTACAGGGACATGTCAGTACTAGTGAATTCTGTAAACGTAAATTAAAGTGATGTTCCCTGCCCTTCTTGTTTAGCAAGGAGCTAATCTGTTTCCATATTCTGCAGTGGTTTTGGGAGGTGGTGAGGAGCCTCACCCAGGAAGAACATGTTTTACTGCTTCAGTTTGTCACTGGAAGGTCAGTCTGCTAAAGTTCAGAAAGATTATTACAGAAATATGTGGCTTTTGGTCAAAAATAACATGTAAATGATCTTTATCAGTTCCAGGGTTCCTCATGGTGGGTTTGCGTATCTGATGGGGGGCAGCGGTTTGCAGAAATTCACTATTGCTGCTGTGCCATACACATCCAACTTGCTACCTACTTCCAGCACCTGGTAGTTACATTTTCTTTAGTCTCCCTCTTTCTTTTATCTTAATTCTATTAAATTTTATTCAATTTTGTTGATTAAAAATTATTCTGCAATCTTTTTAAGTTTTATTGGATTAGGCTTTGCATTTCTTGATCTTCTGGGTGTTTGGTTTACCTCCTGGTCACCAGTAACCCATTTACAAGTCTTTGCCTTCAACCTTTCACCCAGCCTTTTCTACCACCTTTCCTGATTTGTGTTAATTGCTGTTCACTGAGCAGACCCTTCTCATCTTTCAAATAGACTTTAAATTACCCACATAAATGTTTATAGTTTCATTTTGTTAAATGAAAACTGTTTGTTGGGGGATCTGGGGGTCCTGTCAGCTGGTAGCTCAGGGTAGGAGTAGGTGAGGAGAAGCAGGGTCTGAAATTATGAAACATGTTAGGGAAAAGTAAAATGACATGTTTTTGGTAATTTAATAAAATGCAGAGTAAATATTAGAATATTTGGAAAAAGCTTTTCAGCATTTTATTTTTGATACAATACAGGTACCAATAGCTGCTTTGGAAAAGGTCAAAACACTAACCAGGTCTGGCAAAGTAAAACAAACTAAGTGTGTCCAGATGGAGGAGAGGTAACACAATACGAGCATTAAAAACAATCATATAAAGAAGAGAAAAAAAAGAATTCCAGAGTAATTCATAGCTTAATGCCTTTTTTGTAGTAGGAGAGGAGGTTCTAATACAACTGAGAGCAGAGATTGAGAAATTTGCACGGCTGTTATGTACAACAAAATCTTTTTAACAAAGTACTGCCATATTAATAAAAATATTTACAAGTTTAAACTTAGAAATTTTTTACTTGTTCTAAATAGGTCCTATTTTATTATAGAGATTCCCAACCCACACAAACATGTTTTAGCCTGTTTTTGAGTTTTATTTAAATTCTGCTCTATAGGCCCTGATTTTCAAAAGGTTTGTATGTACAAAACTACATAGAAAGCTGGGTTGTGTGCGCAAAGCTAATCTACAAACCAGGTGCAAACTGAATTGCATGTGCAAAATAAGCTAAACAGCAAGCGCAAACTTTTTAGCATGTTTGCCTTCATGAGTATGCAAACATATAATGACCCAAACGCGCAAATTTATAGGAGGGGGATATGCAAACGTAATCCCTTGCCACCCGCAATGTGATTTATCAAACTACAACGGCTTGCTGGTGCTGTTTTTGCGTCTAGATTTAGCACATTTGAAATGCAGGTACTAACTGGCACGCAAAAATATCTGCTGTCAATGTGGCGAGGAGGCGGCATAAATAGAATGACAGATGTTGGAGAATCTTCTGTACATGTCAACAGATTTAGATTGTCAAAAATAAGAATAATAAAAATAAATGACAAAGGATTCTGTGTAGGATTATCTAAGGTCTGATTTGGAGCGAATCACAAACAGAAGACATGACAATATCGCCTTTAATAAAACACCTTGCAACACTTTTTTCTTGTGTCTGGATCATTCCAGCGCACCACTGCTGTCAGGGAGATTTGTGAACCTTGGTTTGTTTTAAAGGGGACAAATCATGCTTTTAAATCCTTCCCTTTCACAGTTAAATCATTCAGTTGTGGTCTATATAAAGTGGAACTGCAATGCCTTGGTCTGAATTCCTTGTTATTGGCGCTCCACAGGCTCCTCTTTTACCCCTGTTCTGGGGTGCGTCTGACTCGTTTTGGTGCGGTCTCTTTAAATGCTGTTGAGGCTCATTACACCCCGATGCCCTTCAGGTCAAGGTGCACTTCACTTTTACCCGTTTGGCCATTTTGTTGTTTTAAAACAATAATGTAGCACCGCAGAAACAAGACAAATCACCAAAAACAATACAAAACTGTTTATGTAATAATGCTATTCAAAACACAGTAGTACGGTTATGTTCTCAAGGAGCTAAAAGCAGCACTCAGCACAAACGTTAGCAGAAGGCATGATGCTACTGCTATCAAAACAATGGCCAGGACATCATGCCAACACACAATAAATTCATGTCTAAAATAAAGTTTACTGTCATTATATAACAGCAAAGTTACCGAAAAGTGCACGGTAATAATGAATGCAAGGTGTATTTAGTGGTAACTGCGGCTTAATATAGAACATTTGTGTATCTGTTAACACCTGAATCCAAACACCTGTGGGTCTAAGTTTGAGTGTGATAGCGAGTGTGAAGAGCCACAGACCTGGCCCCCTGTAAACGAGACAGACACGGAGGAGATCCGAGCCACAAACATCCAAAGGCCCCCCAGAGCCTGAGAACCCCAGGAGAACCACCGCTGGGACTGCCACAACCCCCCCAGAGAGGAGAAGAGGAGAGTCCCAGGGGAACCACCCAGCAGCCACAGTGCAGAAGCTCCAGGGATCAGGTTGTAGCAAGTGGTGTGGGGGGTTGTGTCCCCTTTTTGGATGTGTGTTCGCCGGCATTTGGAATGGCTGAGCAGAATCTACAAAGAAAGCGCAATGGATAACCGGTGCAAAACCGGTGCAGACTGCCCTATTTAAATGAGGAGATTGAATGTGCTACTGGTTGTCAGCAGAGTGGCCGTATAAAAAAGATGAAGTTCCAAGCCATGGAGTTGGAGGTAATAACAATAATCGAAAAATATAATAATTAATCATTTCATTTATATAAGTGTCTCAAAGTAGTAAAAAACAACAGTAAAACATGAAAATAATAAAAGCTAAAGTAAAAAGATAAAATATCAGTCATAAAACTTGCAAAAGTCAGTTCCGCTGATCCTGCGGCTTCTGGATTGGCTGATCTAGGATCAACCCATTCCAGTCTCATTACAGCCAGTGCCCTGACGAGCTTATTTCCCCTCTGTTCATTTGCAGACACGTCTAAGCGGTAATTGTGCATGCTGTAGGTTAAGTGTGAAGTTGTTCTGCTTGCAGATGCTTTATCTTTGTGGTCTTGATGTACTCAGTGAGGCTACATCCTGCCTTGCCTTTAATCAGAATGATGGATTACAAGCCAATGCGCAGGAGGGCAGAGCTGTGTCCAAAGTGGCGTGCCCTCCGCCATTAGGCCATCGGTGCGCACATGGGGCACATGATCAGGTTTGTGAGTGTTTCAGCAGCAGATGATCTCACTGACAGCAATGGTGTGCTTGAATGATCCAGACGCAAGAAAAAAAGAGTTGTAAGGAGTTTTATCATAGTAGTTATGTCATGGCTTTTGTTTGTGATTGGCTCTAAATCAGACCTTAGATAATCCCACATACAATCCTCTATTATCTATTTTTATTATTTTTATATTTGACAGTCCAAATCTGTTGACACATGTACAGAAGATTCTCTCCCTGTCATGTGTCATTCTATCTATGCCTCCTTCTCACAATGACCACAGACATTTTTGCGTGCCATTTAGTACCTGCATTTCAAACGTGCTCTATCTAGAAGCAAAAACAGCACCTGCAATCCATTTCAGGTTCGATAAATCACATTGCCGGTGGTAAGAGATTAAATTTGCATATCTTCTTCCCATATATTTGCGTGTTTGGGTCATTATTTGATGTTTTGCATATTTATGAAGGCAAACATGCTAATAATTTATGATGTAATAATCTTTGGCTCATTTTGCACACTTAATTCGATTGACACTTTGTTTGTTGATCAGGTTTGCCCACGCAAACTAGCCTGTGTGTGTATTTATAAACCTTTTGAAGTTCAGGGCCTTAGTGTAGAATAATCTTGACCAGGCTTGAAGAGTCAAGGTATTGTGGTTTTTAAACCAGAGTAAATTAAAGGTTTACTCTGTAGTAAGAAATTCCCGAATCGGCTGACATTGTCTTCCAATTCCTGAATCGGAAGATAATGTCAGCTTCATTGGTCTCTCCACCCTTGAGTTCTATCTCTCTCTAGGAGCTTGAGGAACTGTTCAGGAGAGTAATGTCAGAAAGTGCTGTGCTGCTTTTGTTGAACTGTTATGGTTAAAATAAAATAGGAATTAGGTAAACGCCATTGTAAGGTGATCACACAGCAAAGGTATAAAACAAACTGATAAACTATTTCATTCAGATGCAGTTGTTCAATTCGACCTGTTGAAACTAAATACAAAACATACATTCATAAACACTGATTAAAATGACACACTGCCGCAACATTACGGCATGTTTTCCAGCTTTAGTATCGCTGCTAGTTAGTTAGTAGACATGGATGCAACACTTCATTTCATGTTACATCCAGCTTAATTCGGCATTCATATTGGTAATGTTAATTAATACCACAAACTTTTCCTGAAAATAGATTTTGCAGGGACTGTAGATAGAAGTACATTTTTTAATTAAAATTCCACAAAAAAAATAATTTCAAAATTAGATATTAGTTTAAGCCAAACTTATTTGCTGCTGCACCACTTCATGCTTCTCGTGTGTTTGGTCCTTCCGTCCTCTGGATGAGAAGACAACTGATGCTGTTCCTTAGATAGAAAAACTTTTTATCCAATTTGAATAAATAACTGAATCTGACTGCACTGTTCAATGGTTAGGATTAATTGGAATGTATGTACCTGACATTTGTGAAGTGCCTTGAGACAACATGCGGTGTGAATTGGCACTATATAAATAAACTGAATTGAATTGTTTGTTCATCCACTAAAACATGATGCAAAGATTTCTTCCAAAAGAAGACAGCCTCGTAGTGTTAGGGGTTACGTGAGTCTCATGAGATTTTACTCCTACTAAGTTTGTACTGGTACATTTTGAATGAAAGTAAAACCAGCACTTCTGATTAGTCTAAAATTTGTCTTCAAACTAAATCAGCTCTTGAGCTTGTTTTTGTGTTGGCTCAGTTTAGACCTAATGTTTAGCTGAAAGAAATCTGCCCTCTCGGCCTTGTGTTCTGCTAACAAGAAACAAACTTGTCAATTGGTGTTCTAAGCAGCCCCTTTCTTCCTGCCTACAGCCCTGTTAAAGGTTTAGGAACAAATTGCTGGACATGCACATGCTAAACCCAACTACCTCACAGACACTGAATACACAAAAGCACGTGTATTCATGTGTTTTCACTATCACTTATTACTGCCTCAGTTTCCATAGTTATATAAAAAATGTTTTTGCTATCGTACACTCTTAGCAGAGATTTATTTGAATATAGCACAGACTGTAGTACACATTAACATAGGTAATTTAATATGTAATTTAGCTAAATAGGCAGAATTTGACTTAATTCTGACCACTAGATGGTGACAAAGTGCTCCAATATCATCCTAGGTATGTGTTGAGTATGTAAGTGTGTTGGGTAATCAAACACCACTAAGAACTTCTCCAGTTAGGGAGGGATTTCAGCATGGTAGACTGAATATTTATCTTGGTGCTGATCTTTGGGAAGGAATGACAATCCAGACTTCACCTAAGGCTACACATGAGCTATGTGTACCTGTTTATAACCTGTGATCATGACCATCAATCTGCTGGCTTACTTTTAGTTTTCCCTATTTTTTAGCATCAACATGCTGAAACTGCCAGAATACCCAGGCCAGGAGGTTCTTCAAGACCGACTGCTGGTAGCTCTGCATTGTGGCAGCTATGGGTATACCATGGCCTAAAAATCCTTTTGCTGTGAGGGTTTCCAGTTCTTCTCAGTTGCTGATCTCATAACTGAAATAGAGGGTATTATTATTATTAGTTCTAGTAGTACTATAAGTTTTCAACAAAATGCTTGGAAAAATGTTGAACAAAGATCACAGGTCCTGCAAACATCTGTGGCAGAATTTTTGTTGTTTAAAGCATTGTATCTGCAAAGTAGTAGTTTATGCAAAGAAGTATAAGGAGTTTTCTCAGTGTTCCAGGAGTTGATCAGTTTTATGTGCAAAGCCTAATCATATTACTGGTATAAGGTGATATTAAATATAGCTGATATAACAGAACAAAGTGAATTGTGTTTGTTTCCATTCAATAATTTTTTTTTTCATTAGGCCTCTTACTGTTTTTATCCGAGCGTTATAAGAACACAGTTACAAAACATTGCCACTATGATATATATATATATATATATATATATATATATATTTTTTTTTTTACAAAAGCCTCTTTACTATGTAGAAATCAAGCTCCTTCTGCTTTTCTAAAATCAAAAAGTCAGTTGCCAAAATGTTGTACTCACCATACATTTTAAGCCGGTTACGGGTCATTTTGCCCCTTCACCATTTTGTACCCTTACATTAACATTTTGTCCCTTCCTACCACCATTTGTTATCCATAAACAATCTATTTTAGCTCAGTCTGCCTACCCTTTCCTCCTGAGATATTTAACAAGTTTTACACATGTACTTACCATAGCATATACTTTTGTCTCATTTGGTCGGCCTTGTTTCTGGTTTTGGCTGAGTTATGAAGATAAATATTGGTTAATTAATATTCATTTGTAATATTTTTGCATTGACTGAAAATGCATAAATAACATATGATTCTGGAATATGTATGTCTAAAATTGTGTGCTAATATTGTATAAAGTGGGTTATATGTGATTTCTGCAGGCAGAAAGGAACCACATGATATATTGAATCCTTGTTTAAAACATCCTTTAGGCAGGTACCAAATGTCTTTGAGGTTGGTAAGAACTAACGCATGGTTGGTACATAACACCCCATGGCAGACGGCACTACTCCAGACACGAAAAATCTGGTACGCAGTGAAAAAATTGCAAAGATACGGAATGGCAAAGGGGCAACATGACCAGCACCAAATACAACATGAAAGGGATGGTATTTCAAATCATGGGCTGATGTCAGAAAGTGTGACCATATCATCTTCAACCTGTCTGTAATGATTTGCTTGTAATAAATAAAATGAGTATTAGTGTGTTTAGCATTGATACTGAATGGTGGTATCTTTAGCTCCCATTTGAAAAGTGTGTTCCCCTTCTTCAGGATGAAAAGCTCCAGTAAAACATTAAACCTGTTTCTTTATTGTACATCAACTGAACCCATATGGATGAGATCTGTTACCTAGAAAGCCAAAAGCATCTTAAACGTTTGAGTTCTTACACACCAAGAAATTAATGTTTTTTACTTTATAACATGGATTATTGCACTGAGTAAACATTTTTAGCCTGAATGCAGCTGAACTGTCCCACAGGACCATTACTGGAAGCATTAGTTATTCAAAAAGGTTTTCACCACAAAAAGAAAAAACACCAGATTTGGGTGATGGAGACATTGGTCTGTGCACTGTGTTAAAGAGGGTCCAAAGTGTTTTCTATTTGCTGCCACAGCTCCTGGAGCTCTCCAATAAAACTCTGCAGATGGTGTCATGTGATTGGCTGTACAGAGTTGTACTGTTTTTTATTTTTTTTCTGTTTGTCTGGAATGAAGACCAATATTCTAAAGTCAAACTTATTTGTTTGTGCTTGCCCAAATGTCAGGCTTGCAGTGCCAAAAACAGTGAGACGTTTTACATTGCTTGTTATTGTTTTTGCTAGTGATGCAAAATCATGTTGAAAAAGGTGAGGATGATGATGTAAATGTGCCACATCCTTTTTTATTTCTAAAGGGAATTTAGACAGTCATTTAATATATCAGTGGATGTGTCAGTGTTGTTTTCAGTTCATGCCTGAAATGCTGATAGAAACAAGATATTGTTCGTTGTAAAAGGAGTGTTTAGAAATATTGTACTGTACATTTCTTCAGCATCAAATTATGTATTTTACCTTTGAATAACTGAATTTAGATTTGATCTAATAAATGAAATTATTTCATAATTTGAGTGATTTTTGGTAATGGCTCTCCTGATCTGCACAGCCATTGTACCTTCTGTGTAACTATCATAACCCTTTCTTGATAAGGAAATTGATGCAGGATATAGGCTAGAAAAAGAAGATCTGGCAAATGACTGTCTGAACCTAGAAGTATTTATTGTGGTTGGGATTGTAGCAACCCACTGCTCTGTCTGGTATTAACTTGGACATGAACTTACTCACACTGGTGGGTTGTCTTTTTGGGTTCATGAATTTCTGTTAGGTACCATGGGGGTATCTACTATAAGGTAAGGTAAGTGTATTTATATAGCGCTTTTCAGTAACGAGACACTAAAAGCGCTGTACATACAACTACAATACAATCACAAAGAAAATAAACACAGATACAGACAATGATACAGAATATCAAACAGGTAATTTAAAAAAAATAAAATAAAGAGAATAGAATGATGGATAAGAAAATGAAAGGAAAATTGGACTGAAAACGTAACTGATAATGTTTAGATGGCACAGTCAGACGCCACTCTAAACAAATACGTTTTTAATCTTGATTTAAAGCAACTTAGGGTTTCGGTGCTTTTACAGTTTTCTGGGAGTTTATTCCAGATTAGTGGAGTATAAGAACTAAAAGCTGCTTTTCCATGTTTGGTTCTGGTTCTGGGTATGCAGAGTAGATCTGAGCCAAAAGACCTGAGAGGTCTGGGTGGTTGATACACTGACAACAAGTCTTTATTGTATTTTGGTGCTAAGCCATTCAGTGATTTATAGGCTAACAGAAGTATTTTAAAGTCTATTCTCTGAGCTACAGGGAGCCAGTGTAGGGATTTTAGAACCGGGGTGATGTGCTCCACTTTCTTAGTTCTAGTGAGGACGCGGGCAGCAGCGTTCTGGATCAACTTTTTAGGCAGACCTGTGAAGACACCGTTGCAGTAATCAATTCTACTAAAGATGAACGCATGAATTAGTTTTTCAAGGTCTTGCTGAGACATAAGTCCTTTAATCCTGGAGATGTTCATTAGGTGATAGAAGGCTGACCTTGTTACTGTCTTTATGTGCCTCTGAAGGTTCAGGTCTGAGTCCATCACTACACCCAGGTTTAGAGCCTGACTGGTGGTTTCTAGCTGTATTAACTGAAGCTGTGTGCTAATTTTCAAACGCTCTTCCTTTGGTCCAAAGATTATTACTTCACTTTTGTTTTGATTCAGCTGAAGAAAATTTTGGCCCATCCATGCATTGAATTCTTCTAAGCATTTACCCAGCGCTTGAATGGGTTCATAGTCACCTAGTGACATCGTAACATATAGCTGTGTGTCGTCTGCATAGTTATGATAACTTACGTTGTTGTTTATTAAAATCTGAGTTTGGGGGAGCATGTAGATATTGAATAGAAGGGGCCCTAAGATGGACCCTTGGGGAACGCCACATGTGATTTTTGTGGTCTCTGATGTAAGGTTACCTATTGACACAAAAAAGTCCCTGTCCTTCAAGTAGGATTTAAACCAATTGAGTGCGGTACCAGAAAGGCCGACCCAGTTTTCCAGGTGCTCTAATAAAATTCAGTTAAATTCAATTCAGTTTATTTATATAGCGCCAATTCACAACACGTCGTCTCAAGGCACTTCACAAAAGTCATGTACATACATTCCAATTAATCTTAATCATTTAACAGTGCAGTCAGATTCTGTCATTTATTCAAATTGGATAAAAAGTTTTTCTATCTAAGGAAACCCAGCAGATTGCATCCAGTCAGTGACTTGCAGCATTCACTCCTCCCGGATGAGCATGTAGAGACAGTGGACAGTCACTGGCGTTGACTTTGCAGCAATCCCTCATACTGAGCATGCATGTAGCAACAGTGGAGAGGAAAAACTCCCTTTTAACAGGAAGAAACCTCCAGCAGAACCAGGCTCAGTGTGAGCGGCCATCTGCCACGACCGACTGGGGGTTATAGAGAACAGAGCAGAGACACAAAGAGAACAAAGAAGCACTGATCCAGGAGTACTTTCTATGGGAAGGAAAAGGTAAATGTTAATGGATGTAGCTCCTTTAGTCGTTTCACCTAGAAAGAAGGAACAGATAAACTCTGAGCCAGTTTTCAAGTTTAGAGTCTGAAGAGAGCACATAGAGTTAGTTACAGTAAAAGCTCAGTCAGTAGCTATGTCTAAGAGAGAGAAAGGGTTAAACACTGAAAGACAGGGCCATGTGGATCATCGGTAGAGGGTGAGCATTAAGTTGTTGCCAGCAAAAGCTTGGACGATGCCCCTCTCCAGAAAGGTGTTACAGGTAGACACAGAGTCAGGCCAGGTGTAGCTTCTAGGAAGAGAAAAGAGAGAGAACAAAGTTAAAAGCTGAAATAACAGCAAATAATACAAAATTGAAGAGTAGTGTGAGAATGTAGCGAAGAGGGTGAAAGTGGTCATTATGTCCTCCAGTAGCCTACGCCTATAGCAGCATAACTAGCGAGATAGCTCAGGATAACCTAAGCCACTCTAACTATAAGCTTTATCAAAAAGGAAGGTTTTAAGCCTTGCCTTAAAAGTAGACAGGGTGTCTGCCTCACGGACTAAAACTGGGAGCTGGTTCCACAGGAGAGGAGCCTGATAACTAAAGGATCTCCCATTCTACTTCTAGATACTCTAGGAACCACCAGTAAACCTGCGGTCTGGGAACGAAGTGCTCTGTTAGGAACGTATGGAATAATCAGATCTCTGATGTATGATGGAGCTAAATCATTAAGGGCTTTATATGTGAGGAGGAGAATGTTAAATTCTATTCTGGATTTAACAGGGAGCCAATGAAGGGAAGCTAAAGTAGGGGAAATATGATCTCTCTTTTTAATTTTCATCAGAACTCTTGCTGCAGCATTTTGAATCAGCTGAAGGCTTTTAACTGTATTTTGTGGACATCCTGATAGTAAAGAATTACAATAGTCCAGCCTTGAAGTAACAAATGCATGAACTAGTTTTTCAGCATCAATCCTGGACAGGATATCTCTAATTTTGGAAATGTTCCGGAGATGAAAAAGGAAATCCTAGAAACCTGTTTAATATGGGATTTAAATGACATGTCCTGGTCAAAAATAACATCAAGGTTTTTTACTTTATTATCGGAGGTCAATTTAATGCCATCCAGGTGAAGTGATTGACTAAGCAGTTTCTTTTTTAAAGACTCCGGTCCAAAGACGACAACTTCTGTCTTGTCTGAACTTAGAAGCAGAAAATTAAAAGTCATCCAAGTTTTTATGTCTTCAAGACATGCTTGTAGTCTATCTAACTGGTTGGGCTCATCAGGATTTATGGATAAGTAAAGCTGAGTGGCATCAGTGTAACAGTGAAAATGTATCCTATGCTGCCTGATAATTTTACCTATTGGAAGCATATATATAGTAAAGAGAATTGGCCCAAGTACTGAACCCTGTGGTACTCCACAATTAACCCGGAGTTTAAAGATGATTTATCATTTACATGAACAAACTGGAATCTGTCAGACAAATAAGATTTAAACCAGCCTAGTGCTGTTCCCCTGATCCCTACAGCATATTCCAGCCTTTCTAAGAGAATATTATGATCGACTGTATCAAATGCAGCACTGAGATCTAACAGAACCAGTACAGACACAAGTCCATTATCTGAGGCAATAAGAATTTCATTAGTGACTTTCAGCAGAGCTGTTTCAGTGCTATGATGAGCTCTGAAACCTGACTGAAACTCTTCAAAGAGGTCATTGCTGTGTAAATGCTCACACATTTGATTAGCAACTATTTTCTCAAGAATTTTAGATAAGAATGGAAGATTGGATATCGGTCTGTAATTTATTAAGTCATCTCGATCAAGCGAAGGTTTCTTAAGCAAAGGTTTAATTACAGCTACCTTAAAAGCTTGTGGTACATACCCATTTACTAAAGATAAATTAATCATATCTAAAATGGGGCTGGTAGTCAGAGGGAACACTTCCTTAAATAATTTGGTTGGGACTGGGTCTAACATACAAGTTGAAGGTTTAGATGAAGCTAATATTTCTGATAACTCAGGAAGCTCCACAGGATCAAAACAGTCCAAACACAGATCAGGTTCTACAGTTACTTCCAATGTTGTCTCACTTGTTGAGGATGAAGTAATCATCTTCGGGAGTATGTCAAAGATTTTCTTCTTAATAGAATCAATTTTATTTTGGAAGAATCCCATAAAGTCATGACTGCTGAGAGCTAAGGGAATGGATGACTCAACAGAGCTATGACTCTGTGTAAGTTTAGCAACTGTACTAAAGAGAAATCTAGGATTATTCTTGTTCTCTTTTATTAAGGATGAGAAATAAGCTGTTCTAGCTTGGTGAAGTGTCGTTTTATACAACAGTAGGCTATTTTTCCAGATTAAGTAGGAATTCTCTAGGTGTGTAGAGCGCCATTTTCGCTCCAATTTTGTAAAATTGTGCTTTAAAGTACGCAACTCTGAATTAAACCAGGGAGCCAGCCTCCTATGAATAATTACCTTCTTTTTCAAGGGGGCTGCATTGTCTAATGCACCACGCAATGATGAAGTAACACTCTGAACAACAGAATCAATTTGTGAAGGAGAAGAAACAAAATTATTGCCTTTCACTGTGCTTTTCAGTGATAATGAGGAGATTAAAAGTGGAACAGATTCTTTAAAGGTTGTTACAGCATTGTCTGATAATGATCTACTATAATGAAATTTTCTTTCAGGTGTGGAGTACTCTGTTAAATTAAACTCAAAGGTTATTAAAAAATGGTCAGACAGGACAGGGTTGTGAGAAAATATTGTTATGTCTTTACACTCAATGCCATATGTCAGCACAAGGTCCAGAGAATGAAGACAAACGCGGGTGGGTTTGTTAATGTTTTGAGTAAAGCTAATTGAGTCTAAGATACCATTAAAGGCTATATTTAAGCTATCACTTTCAGTGTCAACATGAATGTTAAAATAACTTTATCTGTATTTAACACTAAATCAAATAAAAGGTCTGAAAACTGATCTAAAATTTGAGAGTAAGGGCCTGGTGGACGGTACAAAAACAACAAACAGAAGTGGTTTAGTGCTTTGCAATTTGGATGAGGAAAACTAAGGATTAAATATTCAAAAGAGTTGTAGCTATTGATTGGTCTGGGACTAGTCAATAAATCGGACTGAAAGATGGTTGCTACTCCTCCACCTCGCCCAGTATTTTGAGGAATGTGAAAATTTAAATAATTAGTAGGAGTTGACTCATTTATAGTAACATAATCCTCTTGCTGCAGCCAGGTTTCTGTGAGGCAAAATAAATCAATCCGATTGTCACAAATCAGGTCACTAACTAGCAAAGTCTTTGAAGAGAGATCTTATGTTCAGTAAGCCACATTTAATTGTTTTATTTTTATTTTTAGTCTGAGTTGTGTTTATTTTTATTAGATTTTCCTGATTTCCTCTTTTTAGATAAGTTTTTAATCTATTCAATTTTAGCCGTGGGCGAGACACTGTCTTAATAGGGTAATGGGTGGGTAGCAGTACAGAAGCTGCAGAGAGGAGTATTAAACTACGACCCTGCTTCCTGGTCTGAACCCTGGGTTGTCAGAGTTTTGGAGAACTAATAAATTCGGCCAGATTCCTAGAAAGAAGAGCTGCTCCATCCAAAGTGGGATGGATGCCGTCTCTCCGGATCAGACCAGGTTTTCCCCAAAATGTTCGCCAATTATCAATGTAGCCCATATCGTTTTCCAAATCCGATGGAGTGATCAACAGTGTCGAATGCTGCACTAAGGGTCCAATAATACCAGCACTTTGGTTCTTCCACAGTCTGCATTTATACGGAGGTCATTGAACACTTGACAAGAGCAGTCTCTGTACTGTGGTGAGCACGGAAGCCTGACTGGAAGACATCAAAGTGGTTGGTCATTGTTAGGAGGTTGTTTAACTGTTGAAATACAGCTTTTTCAATAATCTTACTGATGAAGGGGAGGTTTGAGATAGGCCTGTAGTTCTGTAGTAGCAGCTTGTCCAAGTTGCTCTTTTTCAATAGAGGTTTGATAATTGTTGTTTTCAGGGCCTGGGGGAAAACACCTGACAAAAGGGACGTGTTTATTATTTGTGTTAAATCAGATGTTATTACAGGCAACGCTTTCTTAAGGAAAGCTTTGGGTAAAAGATCGAGACAGCAGGAAGAAGAGCTTAGTTGCTGTACGATATCTTCTAAGTTTTTGTAGTTTATTTGGTGAAATTGGGAAATTTTGTCAAAATCAGTTCTAGTTGGAGACAACATTGGTAGTGGAGTTGATATGGTACCTATTTTAAATTAATTGTTTACTCTTCTTATTAACACATAAACTATAAATTGTTACACATTACATTACTAAAGAAAATATCAGACAATCTTCTAACAAAAATATTGTGCTTTAATAGTAAAAGTTTGGAAAATAAATGTTTAGCACAATATGAGACAGCAAGGCTGAGGAGCCTCAGCCTTCCTGGTAAGGCCTACGCCAGGGTATTGGAGAGGAGAGTCCGGCCGATAGTCGAACCTCGGCATCAGGAGGAGCAGTGTGGTTTTCGTCCCGGCCGTGGAACACTGGACCAGCTCTATACCCTCTACAGGGTACTCGAGGGTTCATGGGAGTTTGTCCAACCGGTCCACAAGTGTTTTGTGGACCTGGAGAAAGCATTCGACTGTGTCCCTCGTGATGCCCTGTGGGGGGTGCTCCAGGAGTATGGAATCGGGGGTTTTTATTAGGGGCCATTCGCTCCCTGTATGAGCGGAGCAGGAGTTTGGTCCGCATTGCCAGCACTAAGTCGGACCTGTTCCCGGTGCATGTTGGACTCCAGCAGGGCTGCCCTTTGTCACCTAGAAATCCTGTCCATAAAAGTTATGAACAGGATTTCTAGACGCAGCCAAGGGCCGGAGGGGGTCTGGTTTGGGGACCAGTGGATTTCGTCTCTTCTTTTTGCAGATGACGTGGTCTTGCTGGCCCCCTCTAGCCAAGACCTACAGCATGCGCTGGGGTGGTTCGCAGCCGGGTGTGAAGTGGCTGGGATGAAGATCAGCTCCTCCAAGTCAGAGGCCATGGTACTCAACCGGAAAAGGGTGGCTTGTCCTCTTCAGGTTGGAGGAGAGTTCCTGCCTCAAGTGGAGGAGTTCAAGTATCTCGGGGTCTTGTTCATGAGTGAGGGAAGAATGGAGCGGGAGATCGACAGACAGTAATGGGGGCACTCTGCCGGTCCGTTGTGGTGAAGAGAGAGCTGAGCCGAAAAGTGAAGCTCTCGATTTACCGGTCGGTCTACGTTCCTATCCTCACCTATGGCCATGAACTTTGGGTCATGACCGACAGAACAAGATCCCGGATACAAGCGGCTGAAATGAGCTTCCTCCGTAGGGTGGCCGGGCACTCCCTTAGAGATAGGGTGAGGAGCTCGGCCATCCAGGAGGGGCTCGGAGTAGAGGCGCTGCTCCTCAACATCGAGAGGAGCCAGTTGAGGTGGCTCGGGCATCTATATCGGATGCCTCCTGGACGTCTTCCTCGGGAGGTGTTCCAGGCACGTCCCACCGGGAGGAGGCCCATGGGACGGCCCAAGACACGCTGGAGGGACTATGTCTCTCGGCTTGCCTGGGAACGCCTTGGGCTCCCCCCGGAGGAGCTGGAGGAGGTGTCTGGGGAGAGGGACGTCTGGGTGTCTCTGCTTAGTCTCCTGCCCCCACGACCCGGTTCCGGATAAGCGGAAGACGACGAGTACGAGTACGAGACAGCAAGGAGGTGTCCAGGAAGAACCTGGAGAGCAAGCTCCAGCAAAACAATATCAGAGATGTTTGGTCAGGGATAAAGAAGATCCCAGGTTTCAAGCAGAAGGATGATGAAATAAACACTTACAGGTAGCTAAGGACAACAAACAAACACGACATACTCAGGTAAAACAAGCCAATAAATTCAAGCCAAATATAGAAACGTTTCAAATGCTAACTACTGTCCCAATTATTACATTTTCCCAATAAAACAAACTGGACGAGAGAGCTTCGTGGACGAATATTTTGACAACATTGCAATGGGCAAGCCACAAAAATCTGCATTCATGACCATCTGCTCCTTTTTGTCTCCTCTGATTGTGTCTGTTACTACATCTCTGTCACTCTTTTTTTTCTTTCTGTCACACACAAACATGCACACTCACCTACACTCAAATATTTCTTAACATAACCTTATATCTCTCACACCCTCTTACCCCCAGCACCTTCTTAAGAAAGAATAATTTAGAAGTGAAAAGAAAAGTGTCATGGTTTGAGGTAGCTTTCTGACCCACATACACAATCAAAAAGGAGAAGGGTTTATTTACAGCATCAATAAATATGTTAAATATCGACTGAAAATGGTTCATTCGCTCCTTTTATTACTTACGGGTCAGTGTCGGAGTTGGCACATTTACAAGATTTTGTCATTTGTAAAAGTGTTTTGGGTGTTGTTAAAGTGTTTTCTGAAATCTAAATTTATCTCAAACTTTGTAAATTGTTTCAGATTTTGTGATTTTGGTTTGCACCTCCTGAAAATAGTTCAGGGAACGGGCTTCAGTAGAGTCTGGAAAAGAAGAAATAACCATTAGATGGGGCCTAAAAAGCACAGTTTTTTTTGGGGTTTTTTTGCGGGTGAGTGAATTTGAATGATACCTGGATTCTGGTAAGGTGGCCGGGAACATTACATAATCTGAGACAAATTGACATTTAAGAAAACAATTTAACAAGACGTGAAAGACTTTTACAAGTCTTGAAATAAATTTACATTCGATAAAAACAAATTTACATTTGAAAAAACAAATTTACATTTGAAAAAACAAATTTACATTTGAAAAAACAAATTTACATTTGAGAAAACAAACTAACATTTCAGAAAACAAATTAACATTTTGGAAAACAAATTTAACATTTCGGAAAACAAATTTAACATTTCGGAAAACAAATTAACATTTCAGAAAACAAATTCACATTACAGAAAACACTTTAAAAAAACACGAAACACTTTTACAAGTCCCGAAACACATTTACAAATGAAAAAATCTAACAGAAAGGGAATGTACCAACTCCTAGGCTGACCCAGAAGTGATAACGGAAGAGCTCATGGTGACTGAAGATGGACAGCAATCGAGTGCCGTTTTCCTTTTTTTCTAAACTACCCCTTCAGTTGTTTATATACTGGACTGCAATAGGTGTGACTGTTGCATATAGTCATCCTGAAAACATACTTTAAGTGCTAAGAGATCACAAATGATCGGAAAATAAAACATGATATCATGATAGATGGAAAATGTCTAACGTTAGCGGGCTTTAATTTTGAAATTCGAGTGGATGAGTAGAATCTGGAATTGTTCTCCTGTCATTCTGAAGTGAGAGTAATCACTCGGAACAAACTGTTTTCATGCAATAAACACAGTAATTTAGGGAAAATAAACATAAAATGATTTATTTTTCAGGGCTTTAATTTTGAAATTCTACATCAGATGTTGGTGACATTTAATGAGTGACAGCTGGAGGTGTTCTGTCAGACTGAATGGAGAGTAACCACTGGAAACATTCCATTTTCTTGCTATAAACACATTAATGTCTAAAATCTCTTATTTTAAGGGCTTTAATTTTGAAATTCCACATCAGATGTGGGTGAAATTTGTGACACCCGGAGGTGTTCTGTCAACGTGAAGCGAGACTGGTCACTGGAAACAATTTTGGTTTATTAAGCATGGAAGCTTAGGGAATATAAATTGACATTCACAAATAATGAACACACACGTGACCACATAAAACAGGGACAAAAACTAAAATGTCTACATATTTGCGGGTGGATTTTTAAATATCTAATATAATTAACAGCAACACTGACAACAATCACCACGAGTCAATTGATTTAAAAAAATATTGCTTTTACAAAGATCTCAGCAAGCACCACTGCCATAATTCATGCTTTCACGCACAAAAACAACACGTGAGGGCTGATTTGACCGTCATTTTTAAAGTGGAGGCAGTTGGCTTCACCACAGTGAAACAGAGGCAGCCGCCATGGCAGCACCTTAGAGGCTTTTACAGCTGGTCTGGCATCCTTGAGGCAACCTGTGACACCCTCGTGGCCAGGGACTCAGAGTGCCAGTGTGTTTTTAAGTAATTAATTTTATTTTCTCTGAGTAACATCACAGTAACCATTCATGAGCTATAGTAAACCGACTGTTTGTGGTATGTCCCTTCGCCATCTTTTTAGCACGTTATACATACACATAATGCTATTTAGGACATAGTTTCCATCTCAAGAAAATACAGCCAACCTACAGGGGTTAGACAAAGAAACTGAAACACCTGTCATTTTAGTGTGGGAGGTTTCATGGCTAAATTGGACCAGCCTGGTAGCCAGTCTTCATTGATTGCACATTTCACCAGTAAGAGCAGTCTGTGAAGGTTCAATTAGCAGGGTAAGAGCACAGTTTTGCTCAAAATATTGAAATGCACACAACATTATGGGTGACATAGCAGAGTTCAAAAGAGGACAAATTGTTGGTGCACGTCTTGCTGGCACATCTGTGACCAAGACAGCAAGTCTTTGTGATGTATCAAGAGCCACGGTATCCAGGGTAATGTCAGCATACCACCAAGAAGGACGAACCACATCCAACAGGATTAACTGTGGACGCAAGAGGAAGCTGTCTGAAAGGGATGTTCGTGTGCTAACCCGGATTGTATCCAAAAAAACATAAAACACAGAGTGCCCAAACCACGGCAGAATTAAATGTGCAGCTCAACTCTCCTGTTTCCACCAGAACTGTCCGTCGGGAGCTCCACAGGGTCAATATACACGGCCGGGCTGCTATAGCCAAACCTTCGGTCACTCATGCCAATGCCAAACGTCGGTTTCAATGGTGCAAGGTGCGCAAATCTTGGGCTGTGGACAATGTGAAACATGTATTGTTCTCTGATGAGTCCACCTTTACTGTTTTCCCCACATCCGGGAGAGTTATGGTGTGGAGAAGCCCCAAAGAAGCGTACCACCCAGACTGTTGCATGCCCAGAGTGAAGCATGGGGGTGGATCAGTGATGGTTTGGGCTGCCATATCATGGCATTCCCTTGGCCCAATACTTGTGCTAGATGGGCGCGTCACTGCCAAAAACACCAACAACGTTGGTGTTTTGCATTCATGTGACTTGTATGCGATGACATGGACCCCCTGGGGCCCCCATCTCACACCCCGCGCTTTACCCGAAGGGGGTCGTATGGACCCCTGGTGTTATGCCCTTCTCACACCCCGGCCTGTGTGTTTGTGCACACCTCCTGCACCTTCGTCACACCTGGGGTCATGTGGACCCCACTGGGGTGGCAGGGAGGGAGGGAGGAATCGGTCGTCAGGGTTAGACGGGGTAGTGGTTTATTTCTTGTATATATATATACATACAGATGGACAGGGTGTGTATTTCTCATGTATATGTACAGATCTCCTTTCCTCTCCTTTCTTATTATTGCCGTTTTATTTTTCGAATTCCATCACCGCCTTACGTGCGTGTGTGCGTGCCTGCATCCTACAGCCTGTAAGCCCTCGAACCTCTCGGAACCCGTATGCTCGTAACCCTCCTCCTTCAGTGAATGAGGAAGCAGGACAACGTGGTGTAAGAGATCTAAGGGGTTAAAGAGAACTAAGAGGAGAGCGATGTGGTGAAAGAGAACTAAGGAGCAAAAGAAAACCAAGGAGCACAAGCTCTAGTGCAAGATGAACAGGCTGAGGTCTCGTTCTCCACCTCCTCCACCGCCTCGTCTTCCTCCCTCTCCCTCTCCTTCTTCTCCTCTTTCGTTTTTCCCATTCGTCCTTGGCCTTCTTCTCCTTTTCCTCTCCCTCATTCTGTTTATCCATATCCTACCGATCATCTTCCCCATCCACCTCCCATGGCACGCGTGTACCCGGACCACAAGGCTTACTCGAATGTTGTGGAAGACAACATGGAGCTCGACGAAAATGGAGGAGGAGGTGGAGGAAGAGGAGGAGAAGGACGAGGGACTACGAAGACAAAGGCGAAGGACAAGGAAAATAATGAAGGGAACACACGGATGGGCAAGAGGACAAGGAGGATGAAGATTATGATGATGATCACAAGGATGGTGATAGAGATGATGATCATGCTGATGATTGTGGTGGTGGTGACTGCGAAGAAGAAGAGGAGGAGGAGGAGGAGGTCAATGACGGGAGGGAACATTACGGTGGCAGAGGCGGTAGGAACTGCAATGTTGATGACTGCGATGATCGCGACACTGAGGACGTAGAAGAATGACGAAGCGACGCAACGCTATTAGCCAAGGAACAGGGAGAGCAGGAAGGAGCAGACGACGTACCAGTCAAAAAAGAAGAAGACGTAAAGGATGAAGTACAAGAGGAGGAGGAGGAAGAACAACAACCAGAAGAGGAAGAAGACGAAGACAAAGAAGCAGAAGAAGATGATGACGAAGAAGAACAAGAAGAAGAACAAGATATAGAAGATGAAGATGGAGAACAAGACATTGAAGATGAACAAGAAATAGAAGACGAAGAAGGAGAAGAACAAGAAGTACAAGAAAAAGACGAAAGCCAAGATACAGAGGTGACTGTTACACCGGGTTACCTTTCCAGAGATGGCAAAATACAATGGTAAACTCACTCATGCTCGCGGCAGCAGCAGCAGATTCCGACTCCTCAGAGTCATGTGAGCTCTGCTGTTGCGGCTCAATCCGACCAGGCTCCAGATCCCCTCCTGCCGAGACCACACCGGAGTTGAACGACCCCTCGCGCGCTGGCCCTCGGGGCGGATCGAGACGTGCTCTCTGCCTTCCGTGTGTTTTGTTCGCCCAAGGTGGAGTGCCTGGTGCTCGAGGCCACTGAGAAGGGGGGTCCAGCAGCAGCGGCAGATCAAGCAGCGACGACGACGCTGGGCAGGAGATATGGCCGGGGTGGCGGCTGCTGTGAGGTGGAGCTGCGCACCTTCGTGGGCCTGCTGGAGAGCGGACGGGCGATCTTCGCTGCCTCCATGCCGCTCAAGTGCTTCTACGCGCTCTCAGCGCTGGTGAGGTTCGACGACAGGAGTATGCGAGCTGAGAGGCGAGCCCAGGACAAGCTCAATGCGGTCAGAGAGCTACGGACACGTGGTCCGTGCTTCTCCCTGCCATTTATGTGCCGGGACCGGAGATCACCGTGGACGAGTGCCTGGTAGCCTTCAGAGCTTTGTGGGTTTTTTGTTATGTTTTGTTTGATTGTTTGTGTGTGTGTATCCTGGTCCATGGTGGTTATTGTTACAGATTTTATTTTGTGTGTTTGAGTGTTTACTATAAGTTGCTTTGGTTAATTTTTATTTATTTTCAATTTTCATCCATTTCTTCTCCGCTCCTCTCTCATCTTCCAATCTCCTCTCTCCTCTCCCGTCTCATCTTCCAATCTTTTCTCTCCTCTCCCACCTCATCTTCCAATCTCCTCTCTCCTCTCCCCGTCTCTTCTCCTCTCCTCTCCTGTCACATCTTCCAATCTCCTGTCCCCCGTCTCTTCTCCTCTCCTTTCCCGTCTCCTCCTTTCCCCCCTCCGTGTCTGCCCTGTTCCAGGACGATGCACCTTCCACCAGTACATACCCAGCAAACCAGGCAAGTACGGAATCAAGTTGTGTGTGGACTGCGACGCCAAGTCCTGCTACATGTGGAGGATGAGCGTGTACATGGACAGGCCGCCGGGTGCCTAGGTCCTGAGAAAGATTTGTGGATACGAGTGGCTGACCTGACTCCTGTAGATTCGAGTGGCCGACCTGGCTCAACTTGACTCGAGGACTTGGAGCCCAAAACGTGACGTGCAACAACTTTTTTACTTCGTACCGGCTCACGTAGTGTCTGCTCGCCGAAGGAGGAAGGAGCAGAAGCAGGAGCAAAAGGAGAAGCAGAAGCAGAAGGAAAAGAAGGAACAGAAGCAGAAGCGGGAGAAGCAGGAACAGAAGCAGAAGCGGGAGCAGATGGAGAAGCAGCAGTAGAAGCAGCAATGGCAGCAGCAGCAACGGCAGAAGCCTGACCCTGGTGGGCATCGTGTGCAAAAACAAACCCGAGCTGCCGCCCGCTCTCTCGCGCTTCTCTGCCAGGGACTGGGAGGCACTCTTGATGGCCTGCACCTTCACGCCCCATGCAGCAGTCGTCTCCTAAGTGCCCAAGAAGGGCAAGAACGTGCTGCTGCTCAGCACGCTGCACCACAATGGCATCAACGTGGCCCCCCCGGTGTTTCATTTTATTTTATTCCATTTTTTGGGTGGTGGGTGTCTTTTTCTCTCTTTATTTCATGGTCAGGGGAACTGACAGAACTGAGCAACCACTAACCCATATTACTTTTCTGAGCCTCCAGAGAGTGAGGCATGAAAAAGAACTCCCTGTGCCACCTCGATGCCTTGTATCATGTACCATGTTTAGGTGACATTGCATGTGCATTTTGTTTTTTTTGGTTGGTTTTTTTAAAAAAAAACACTTTGTGGAATAATGTGAAATAATGTTAGAGGCGTGAGTTTTACGTATCAGTTGAGGTATACCTCGACAACCCTCCGGACGGACGGTTGAGTCACGCGGAGACACGTGTTCGGAGGGGGAGCTACACAAGGCGAAGCAAGAACAATCAATGTCCACCGTCATCATCACTGGTGGTACACGGACAGATACATGTTAGTTCAGACCTTCTGGCTGCGATGGCCGAATTCGATGTCGAGCCCGAACTCGCGTCCCTCGAGGTGCTGACGAGAGCGTTTCTAGCGTTGTTGTTCTACAAAATGAAAAGGGAAAACTTGCTTCTGCTGTCCGGAGAGAACCAGAAACATGACGATCCGTACCGGTGGGCCTACCTGCTCTCGGACGGAAAGGTTCATATGCATCCGATGGTTCGACTCCTTTTGACGTCGAGCGGCGTCAACCTCCATCTCACATCGAGCGAGGTTCTAATGAGATTCTTTCTCTTGGCGTGTTTACACGAAATCAACGTAGATGACTGTTTCTCCATTCACGTCGTGGGAGAGGGACCGGGTCAGTGGCAAACTTGGGTCTACACGATCCACGAAGGAAAAATTAATTTGAAGGAGGTCGAGGCCACTATAATCAAAAGCGGTGTGGACTCTTGTCTAATCTCACCCGAGGTCCTAACGAAGGTCCTTGCGGGCGTCACGCTGGACACGGTGCGAAAGGTAAAACAACAACTTGGCTCCTCTAACATCATGGGATGATCAGAGCCTGTCGATCCTTTAAAAGTAAAAATACTAAAAACAAAAGAAAAAAAACAAAAAACGCTCGTCTAGTGCTCGTCGGGTGCACAAAAGCATTACCCCTCCTGAGGCTGTCCCCTTGGAACAGAATGTCCCCTACAGCTCCTGTTAGCCGCTTGTGTACAGTTGTGTATTTTTTTGTTTTGTTTTGTGTGTCTTGTACGACGTATATCTGTGTGACCTTTTTGCATCATATGAGTGTATTCCCAAACAAACGAGAACAATAATGTATTCCTATACCTGGTTTTACATTGTTGTGTCATTTCACACACACACACACACACACCATCACCGACCCCCAGTTCGTCCTCGCTGTCGAGACATGGCACTTTGAACCTGTACAGCAGCGTCCTGATCCTGGCTTTCATCAGCTTGGACAGGTACTTGCCGGTAGTCCGTGCCACCGACAGCAGGGCCACAAGAAAGCTGCTGGCGAGCAGATTGATCTACGTTGGAGTGTGGCTACCTGCGGCTATCCTGACCGTACTAGACCTGGTGTTTGCCCGAGTCCAGGATGTACAGAACGTAAGCTACTCCGGCTACCGCTTAGCGGCGTGGAGAGCGCGGGTTCTAGCGCAATCTGTCAGCGCATCTACATGGCGGTCTGACGTGGACGCCGGTTTTCTGCTTCCAGCACATTCTGGTGGGCTTCGTCCTACCCGGACTGGTCATCCTCGTCTGCTACTGCCAAGGGCCTAGTGCTGAAGAAGAAAGTAATCCTCTTCGTTTGCTTCTTGGGCTGCTGATTGCCCTACTGCCTCGGCATCTTCATGGACACCCTTACGATGCTGAACATCGTGTCCTCTAGATGCGAGGTGCAGTGGGCGGTGGAGACGGGGATCTCCGTCACCGAAGCATTGGCCTACTTCCACTGCTGCCTGAACCCCATCCTCTATGCCTTCCTGGGGGTGAAGTTCAACCAAACCGCCAGCAACACGCTCGCGATCATCATCATCAGCAGCAGCGGTAGATGGACCCAGAAAGGGACTCCCCTGACCAACAAACAAGGACAGATTTCTTCTAATGTGTCCACAGAGTCCAAGACTTCCATCATTTTGTCAAGTTGACCAACAGTCGATGTTGGGATTTGTGGACTTTATTCTCACAGGAGGGACTAAACAAAACAAACAAACAAACGAGAAATGTCTTCTGCTCTACTCCTTATTCTCGTCGGGAGCAAGTCTCTTGAATTGAGTACCTCGCATGAAGAGAGTGTTGTCGATTGCAATACGGGACCGGGACGGGATGAGGTCGTTGCGGAGGCTTCTGGCAACTTGCGACTTCCACGAGCTTCGCAGGACCAGGATAAAGTTGATGGATGGATGTCTCCCACGCTCATATCTACAGTGAGAACCACGTTACTTCATCTGCTCACCGCGATCTGTGATAAATTCTGCAGAGAAAGCTGCGGCTGTGACACAAATCGCTCTGGCCCAAATCTACACCGATGCCAGGATGCTGTGGATGAGGATTATTACCAACTCCACTATGACCCCATCGTGCGTAGACTCCGAACTCCGCATGTCATTCCCACTATCCAGAATCTAATGACACTACGGAGTCCAAAAGCAGAGGATCAGTGTGTGAAAATAATATTGGAGATGATCTTGTATGAACTGAAATCTTCGTGTAGAATTCATGCAGCGATTCTAGAAATGTATGCAAACACTCGTGAGGTTTATTGCATAAGAGAACTGTACTCTATCGAAGAGCCATATTATTATTAAAGTCAGTGAACCTTATCCCCGCTGTCTCAGAGGGGTCGGTTGGACCTCGGTTGTTTTTCATTTTATTTTTTCCCTCACCCCCCGCTTGCTGTCCCAGAGAGGGTTGGGTGGACCCCGGCTATGTTTTATGTATTTATTTATTTTTATTAGGCCCGAGCCGGAAGGCTGCGAAGGCCTATTGTAATTTGAATGTTTATTATTATTCTTCTCCGAAATAAATTGGCTATTTGGCGGCTTTAACATATACGAAAACGGACCAAACTTTACCCAAAATTGTCCGCCAAGTGAAATTTTTGTATTCCAATTAAATTGATAATGGGCGTGGCCAAACCTTTTCACCACACCCCCTAAAGTGAGATAGGTCAACTGGTAAGTCCTAGAGAGTTGAAATTTGGTACATAGCTAGATCTCCCCAAATCATGAAAAAAAGTATCTTGGGGGTATGCCCTAAAGAGGTTGGGGACTCAGGGGTTAGACTTTTTCATCACCCAGGCTGAAGTCAACGAGGTGGTTAAAAAGCTCCGTGGTGGCAGGGCTTCGAGGTTGGATGAGAGCCGCCCTGAGTACCTCAAGTCTCTGGATGTTGTAGGGCTGTCATGGTTAACACGCCTCTTCAACATTGCCTGATGGTGGGTAAAATGCCTTTGGACTGGCAGACTAGAGTGGTGGTCCCCCTTCATAAGGAGGACGCATTTTTGGCCGTTTTTCACTTTTCATACATGTCGAACTTTAACGAACTCCTCCTAGGGATTTTGAGCTACTGGCTTCATATTTGGTCAATATGCAGTTAAGGCATAGGAGATAAAAGTTATCAAAATTGTGAGTTTTTCGGCATGTTGAAGGGGCGAGGCCAGGCCTCAAAGTTAGCCTTCTCGCCACAAATTTTGAACAGCTATAACTTTCACATACATAGGCTGAATTACACCAAACCTGGTATGATTGATCCCTCTCAGGTGACCAACAATCGTATGTGGTCAAATGATGACATCATCAAAGTCACGCCCCCTCAGAACAGGAAGTCACTTTTTACACTTGGAAAGGTCCCTCTGTGACCCTCTTGACCCAATCAACTTGAAAGTGTGTCAGAGCACAGATAACAAGTTGGTCTAACTTCGTTTGGAACACGGAGTTTGGGGGTGTGGCGAAGTGAGACGTCACACCCCCAAATGTGAGATAGGCCAAAGCATAAGTCGTGGAGATCTGAAATTTGGCACACTGCTAGAACGAACTCCTCCTAGGGATTTTGAGCTATCGGCTTCATATTTGGTCAGTATGCAGCTAAGGCATAAAAAGTTATCAAAATCATGAGTTTTCGGCCATGTTTAGGGGGCGTGCCCGGGGCACGAACTTGGTGTTCGCGCAGAGAGTCAAAAAATACAATTACTTTCCCAAAGAAATGCCAAATCACACCAAAGTTCGCATAAAGCAGGACCTTTGGATTACCGACGATCCTATGGGGTCATATGCTGACATCATCAAAGACACGCCCCCTGAGAACAGGAAGTGACTTTTTTTAATGAGAAAGGTCGCTATCTGGTGGTCTATGCTCAATCCGCTTCAAACTGTGTCAGATGACTGATAACTAGTGGGTCTAACTTTGTTTGAAGCACAGTGACTTTTCATAAAAGGGTGTGGCCGTGGTAGAGCAGCGAAGTTTGACATTACGCCATGGCCATACGTTTGGCTCTAATTTCCGCATAGATCATCTTATCTGCACCACATTCAATATGATTGATCCTAGTCCAGTCCCCAAAAGAGATCTGATGATATATTTGGTGGGCGTGGTCTAATTCTTCCACAGCTCCACCTAGAAAATTTTAAAAAATCAGCCCCAAGCCATGCTTTGACCGAGGATTCTGTAATTTGGTACACATATGTAACTTCTCAGGACCTACAAAAAAGTCTCTTGGACTACTGCTCCAAACCTCACAGGAAGTCGGCCATTTTGGATTGAAGTTTTCATTTTGACCCCAGTTTTGCCCTTTCTAGCCCGCATATCTGAACGAACTCCTCCTACAGCTTTTGACTTAGAGACTTGAAAATCACTCAGTATACTCTTAAGACAGTGGGGATCAAAAGTTATCAAAAGCTTTTCAATACATGAAAGCCTGTGGGTGTGGCCACGCCTCAAAATATGACTTCTCGCCATGAAAGACGAAATTGATATAGCTCCTACAAGGAAAGTCACAGAGACATGAAACCTTCTGAGATTGATCTGCCTCTAAAAGCAAGAATGTCCACTATTGTGTTTGAGGAGGAGGCGTGGTAAGGCGTATTCGTCACTTCCTGTTTTGCACTTGGTGGATTGTTTGGTGTGTGAAGGCTCTCTCGTTTGATCTAATTTCTCTCTACTGTGATATCTCTTACTTGTTATAATACATAAGCACGTTAAAGCAGATACTTTCTGTTGCTGTATTTAACGTTTGGGGACTCTCCGTGTTTTACACGTTTTTTCTAGTAGTGGTAAGGGGTCGCTAGCTTAGCGTTAGCTTTAGCTCCACCATGGCTACCCATTCTCCTGTTTCTCTCTCTGTGTCAGATGTTCAGTTACTCCTCTGCCTCCTTTTTTGATAATGGTACGTGTAATAAATGTAGCATTTTTGTAGCTTTGAAGGCGAGGGTGTCGGATTTGGAGGCCCGGGTCCGCGCTGTTGAAAAACCAGCAGATAGCCGAGGCCCCTTAGCCAGCGCGGAGCCACCGAGGGTAGCTCCCCGTAGCAGTCCTCCGGCAGAGCCCGTGCAGCCGGGTTCTCTGCGTTTCTAATAGATTTTCCCCGCTCAGCGACACACCCGCTGAGAAGCCAACTCTGGTAATTGGAAGCTCCATAGTCAGAAACATGGCACTAGAGACACCAGCGACCATAGTCAAATGTCTGCCAGGGGCCAGAACGGGCGACATCGAATCGTACCTGAAACTGCTGGCTAAGGATAAGCGTAAATACAGTAAGATTGTAATCCATGCTGGCGGCAATGACACCCGATTACATCAATCGGAGGTCACTAAAGTTAGTGTTGCTTCGGTGTGTAAGTTTGCCAAAACAATGTCGGACTCCGTAATTTTCTCTGGTCCCCTCCCCGATTTAACCAGTGACGACATGTTTAGTCGCATGCTGTCATTCAACCGCTGGCTGTCTAGGTGGTGTCCAGAAAACAATGTGGGCTACATTGATAATTGGCAAACATTTTGGGGAAAACCTGGTCTGATCCAGAGAGACGGCATCCATCCCACTTTGGATGGAGCAGCTCTTCTTTCTAGGAATCTGGCCGAATTTATTAGTTCTCCAAACCTCTGACAACCCAGGGTTCAGACCAGGAAGCAGGGTCGTAGTTTAACACTCCTCTCTGCAGCTTCTGTACTGCTACCCACCCATTACCCTATTAAGACAGTGTCTCGCCCACGGCCAAAATTGAATAGATTAAAAAATTATCTAAAAAGAGGAAATCAGGAAAATCTAATGAAAATAAACACAACTCAGACTAAAAATTAAAATAAAACAATTAAATGTGGCTTACTGAACATAAGATCTCTCTCTTCAAAGACTTTGCTAGTTAGTGACCTGATTTGTGACAGTCAGATTGATTTATTTTGCCTCACAGAAACCTGGCTGCAGCAAGAGGATTATGTTACTATAAATGAGTCAACTCCTACTAATTATTAAAATTTTCACATTCCTCGAAATACTGGGCGAGGAGGAGGAGTAGCAACCATCTTTCAGTCCGATTTATTGATTAGACCAATCAATTGCTACAACTCTTTTGAATATTTAATCCTTAGTTTTCCTCATCCAAATTGCAAAGCACTAAAACCACTTCTGTTTGTTGTTTTGTACCGTCCCCACCAGGCCCTTACGCTCAATTTTAGATCAGTTTTCAGACCTTTTTATCTGATTTAGTGTTAAATACCGATAAAGTTATTATAGTGGGGAAATTTTAATATTCATGTTGACACTGAAAATGTTTGGGCCCTTTTTAAATATAGCCCTTTAATGGTATCTTAGACTCAATTGGCTTTACTCAAAACATTAAAAAAAACCCCCCCCGCGTTTTTCCTTCATTCTCTGGACCCTTGTGCTGACATATGGCATTGAGTGTAAAAACATAACAATATTTTCTCACAACCCTGTGCTGTCTGACCATTTTTTTAAAAACCTTTGAGTTTAATTTAAAAGAGTATTCCACACCAAGAAAAATTTTCATTATAGTAGATCATTATCAGGACAATGCTGTAACAACCTTTAAAGAATCTGTTTTCCACTTTTAAATCTCCTCATTATCACTGAAAAGCACAGTGAAAGGCAATAATTTTGTTTCTTCTCCTTCACAAAAATTGATTCCTGTTGTTCAGGGGTGTTACTTCATCATTTTCGTGGTGGCATTAGACAATGCAGCCCCTTTGAAAAAAAAAAGGTTTTAATTATTCATAGGAGGCTGGCTCCCCGGGGTTTAATTTGGAGCTGCGTACTTTTATAGCACAAAATTTTTAAAAAATTGGAGCGAAAATGGCGCTCTACACACCCCTAGAGAATTTTCCTACTTAATCTTGGGGAAAAAAAAGCCTACTGTTGTATTAAAAAAACACTTCACCCAAGCTAGAAACCAGCTTATTTCTCATTCCCCCTTTAAATAGAAGGAAACAAGAATAATCCTAGGTTTCTCCTTAGTACAGTTGCTAAACTTACACAGAGTCATAGCTCTGTTTGGAGCCATACATTCCCTTAGCTCTCAGCAGTCATGACTTTATGGGATTCTTCCAAAAAAAAAAAATTGATTTCTATTAAGAAAAAAATCTTTGACATACTCCCAAGATGATTACTTTCATCCTCAACAAGTGGGGAAAAACATTTTGGGAAGTAACTGTAGAAACCTGATCTGTGTTTTTGGGACTGTTTTGATCCTGTGGAGCTTCCAGCGTTATCAGAAATATTAGCTTCATCTAAACCTTCAACTTGTATGGTTAGACCCCAAACCAAAAAAAATTATTTAAGGAAGTGTTCCCCCCTTTATTACAGCCCCATTTTTAGATATGATTAAAATTTTTCTTTAGTAAAATGGGTATGTAACCACAAGCTTTTAAGGTAGCTGTAATTTTAAACCTTTGTTTAAAAAAACCTTCGCTTGATCGAGATGACTTAATAAATTACCGGGGCCATATCCAATCTTCCATTTTTTTCTAAAATTTCTGAGAAAATAGTTTCTAATCAAATGTTTGAGCATTTTAAAACAGCAATGACCTGTTTTTAAAGTTTTCAGTCAGGTTTTCAGAGCTCATCATAGCACTTTAAACAGCTCTGGCTGAAAGTCACTAATGATATTCTTATTGCCTCAGAAAAATGGAACTTGTGTCTGTACTGGTTCTGTTAGATCTCAGTGCTGCATTTGATACGGTCGATCATAATATTCTCTTAGAAAGGCTGGAATATGCTGTAGGGATCAGGGGACCGCACTAGGCTGGTTTAAATCTTATTTGTCTGACAGATTTCAGTTTGTTCATGTAAATGATAAATCATCTTTAAACTCCGGGGTTTAAATTTGTGGAGTACCACAGGGTTCAGTACTTGGGCCAATTCTCTTTACTAATATATATGCTTCCAATAGGTAAAAATTATCAAGGCAGCATAGAATACATTTTTTCCACTGTTCCCACTGATGATACTCAGCTTTACTTATCCAAAATCCTGATGAACCCCAAACCAGTTAGATAATTTACAAGCAGGGTCTTGAAGAAATTAAAAACTTGGATGCCCTTTAAATTTTCTGCTTCTAAATTCAAAACAAGACAGAAGTTGTCCGTCTTTGGACCGGAGTCTTTAAAAAGAAAACTGCTTAGTCAATCACTTAACCTGGATGGCAATTAAATGACCTCCGATAATAAAGTAAAAAACCCTTGAGTTTTTTTTGACCAGGACATGTCATTTAAAAATTCCCAAAATAAAAAACGGGGTTTTCTAGGATTTCCTTTTTTTTCTTTCCCCGGAACATTGCCCAAAATTAAAAAATTATCCTGTCCAGGAGTGACGCTGAAAAAAATCTAGTCCCAATGCTTTTTTGGTTTCTTCAAGGCTGGACTATTGTAATTCTTTAGTATCAAGGATGTCCACAAAAATGGGGGTTAAAAGCCTTCAGCTGATTCAAAATGCTGCAGCAAAAGAGTTCTGATGAAAATTAAAAAAGGAGAGATCAAAATTTCCCCTACTTTAGCTTCCCTTCATTGGCTTCCCTGTTAAATCCAAAATAGAATTTAAAATTCTCCTCCTCACATATAAAGCCCCTTAATGATTTAGCTCCATCATACATCAGAGATCTGATTTTCATACGTTCCTAAACAGGCCCCTTGGGTTCTCAGACTGCAGGTTTACTGGTGGTTTTCCTAGAGTCTCTAGAAGTAAAAAATGGGAGGCAAAACCCCTTTAGTTATCAGGCTCCCCTCCTGTGGAACCAGCTCCCAGTTTTGGGTCCGTGAGGCGGACACCCTGTCTACTTTTAAAAGGCTAGTTTAAAACTTTCCTTTTTGAAAAAATCTTATAGTTAAAAGGGGGCTTAGGTTACCCCTGAGCTATCTTCCTTATTTTAGCTCCGTCTTCTTCTCCCCTTGTTGGAATGGAGTAGGGGGGAGTCAGGTTTTAGCCTAAACCGGCTCATTTTACGGTTGAGGTGCAAACACACCCTCCATTCTGCTACCTGTATGAACCCCCCCCTCTTTTTCCAATGGTTTTATGGTCAATCTGACAGAGAGAGGGTTCCCAATCGTTATGGTTTTTTTTAGTATAACAATGGCCATCAGGGGGCTCTAGGGGGGACAAACTGCTCTATTTTTTAAGGCTAGGTTTTAAAAATTTTCCTTTTGATAAAGCTTATAGTTAGAGTGGCTTAGGTTATCCTGAGCTATCTCTGTAGTTTATGCTGCTATAGGCTTAGGCTGCTGGAGGACATAATGACCACTTTCCACTCCCCTTGCGCTTTTTTTCTCACGCTACTCTTTAAATTTGGGGGTATTATTTGCTTTTATTCTCAGTTTTTTAACTTTGTTTCTCTCTTTTTTTTTTTCTCTTCCTAAAAAGCTACACCTGGCCTGACTCTGTGTCTACCTGTAACACCTTTCTGGAGAGGGGAATCCTCCAAGCTTCTGCTGGCAACAACTTAATGCTCACCCTTCTACCGATGATCCACATGGCCCCTTTTCTTTCAGTGTTTAAACCCTTTCTCTCTCTTAGACATAGCTACTGACTGAGCTTCTACTGTGACTAACTCTCTGTGCTCTTTTCAGACTCTAAACTTGAAAAAGGGTCTCAGAGTTTATCTGTTCCTTCTTTCTAGGTGAAACGACTAAAGGAGCTACATCCATTAACATTTACCTTTTCCTTCCCATAAAAAGTACTCCTGGATCAGTGCTTCTTTGTTTATTTTGTGCCCTTGCTCTGTTTCTCTAACTCCCAGTCGGGTCGTGCCAGATGGCCGCTCACACTGAGCCTGGTTCTGCTGGAGGTTTTTTCCTGTTAAAAGGGATTTTTTTTCCTCTCCACTGTCGCTACATGCATGCTCAGTATGAGGGATTGCTGCAAAGTCAACGCCAGTGACTGTCCACTGTCTCTACATGTTCATCCCCGGGAGGAGTGAATGCTGCAAAATTTCCCCTGACTGGATGCAATCTGCGGGTTTCCTTTTCCCTTAGATAGAAAAACTTTTTATCCAATTTTTGAATAAATGACAGAATCTGGCTGCACTGTTCAATGATTAAGATTAATTGGAATGTATGCACCTGACCCCCTTTTGTGAAGTGCCCTTGAGACGACATGTGGTTGTGAATTGGCACTATATAAAAAATTAATTGAATTGAATTGAATTGAAGCCCCACCCCCCCTTCCTGAACAAAAGTCCTCGCCTTGGCTAAAAACCGTCTTGAATGGCTTCTTCGCAGACATGACAAAAGCCAATTCACACCTCAAAAACCCAACTCCTCCACATCCCCATTCAGGAAAAAAATTCGACCAGTAAAGCAACCAACCCCCCTACCTTCAGATCCTCTGCCTGCACTAAAAGATCTCTGAGGATGATGTAATTAGGGTCTCTTTCAGCGCATGAAAACAACGAAAGCTGGAGGACCTGATAACGTCTCCCCATCATGCCTGAAAACCTGTGCACATCAACTCGCTCCAATCTTCCCCCCGCATCTTCAAAAAAAGTCACTGGAGAAGGGTGAGGTCCCCTCCTGCTTCAAAAAAAAACGATCCACCCATCATCCCAGTGCCCCAAAAAACCCCCCCATCCTAGGATTTAAATGACTCAAGGGCCTGTAGCCCTGACGTCTGTGGTCATGAAATCCTTTGAGCGGCTGGTGTTGAAGAACTCGAAAGACATCACAGGCCCTCTACTGGACGCCCTGCAGTTTGCGTACCGAGCAAACAGGTCGGCAGATGATGCTGTTAACTTAGGTCTACACTTCATCCTGCAACACCTCGACTGCCCAGGGACCTACGCCAGGATCCTGTTTGTAGACTTCAGCTCGGCCTTCAACACGATCATACCAGACATCCTCCACCAGAAGCTCACCCAGCTCAACGTCCCAGCCTCCACCTGTCAGTGGATCAACAGCTTCCTGACAGACCGACAGCAGCAGGTGAGACTGGGGAGCATATTCTCCCGAACCAGATCAATAAGTACTGGTGCCCCCCAGGGGTTTGTTCTATCCCCACTCCTCTTCTCCCTGTACACAAATGACTGCACCTCAGCAGATTCGTCCGTGAAACTCCTTAAGTTTGCAGATGACACCACTGTCATTGGACTGATCCAGGACGGTGATGAGTCTGCATACAGGCAGGAGGTGGATCGCCTGATACACTGGTGTAGTCAGAACTGCCTGGAACTAAACCCACTCAAGACTGTGGAGATGGTGGTGGACTTTCGGAAAACACCACCTCCATACACCCCCTCACCATCCTCAACAACACTGTGTCTGCTGTGGACCACTTCAGGTTCTTAGGAACCACCATCTCTGAGGACCTGAGATGGTCTTCACACATAGACACTGTTCAAAAGAAGGCCCAGCAGAGACTGTACTTCCTGAGGCAACTCAAGAAGTACAACCTTCCACAGGAGCTGCTGGTCATCTTCTACACTGCCATCATTCAGTCTGTCCTGTCTTGATCCATCTCAGTGTGGTTTGGTTCATCCACAAAACAGGACAGGTCCAGACTGCAACGAATAATCAGGACTGCAGAGAGAATCATCAGGGCTGACCTTCCCTCCACCCAGGACTTATACAGGTCTAGGGTCAGGAAAAGAGCTGCTAAAATCTCTGCAGACCCCACACACCCTGCACATAAACTGTTTAGAGTTCTGCCTTCAGGCCGACGCTACAGAGCGCTGTTCACAAAAACCAGCCACCACAGAGACAGTTTCTTCCCCCAGGCTGTTTCTCTGTTGAACATTCAATAGAGTACAAACCAACAGCATACAGATGTTGCAAATGCACCTTTTTATTTATTTATATACAGGGGTTGGACTATGAAACTGAAACACCTGGTTTTAGACCACAATAATTTATTAGTATGGTGTAGGGCCTCCTTTTGCGGCCAATACAGCGTCGATACGTCTTGGGAATGACATATACAAGTCCTACACAGTGGTCAGAGGGATTTTAAGCCATTCTTCTTGCAGGATAGTGGCCAGGTCACTACATGATACTGGTGGAGGAAAACATTTCCTGACTCGCACCTCCAAAACGCCCCAAAGTGGCTCAATAATATTTAGATCTGGTGACTGTGCAGGCCATGGGAGATGTTCAACTTCACTTTCATGTTCATCAAACCAATCTTTCACCAGTCTTGCTGTGTGTATTGGTGCATTGTCATCCTGATACATGGCACTGCCTTCAGGATACAATGTTTGAACCATTGGATGCACATGGTCCTCAAGAATGGTTCGGTAGTCCTTGGGAGTGACGCGCCCATCTAGCACAAGTAGTGGGCCAAGGGAATGCCATGATATGGCAGCCCAAACCATCACTGATCCAGCCCCATGCTTCACTCTGGGCATGCAACAGTCTGGGTGGTACGCTTTTTTGGGGCTTCTCCACACCGTAACTTTCCCGGATGTGGGGAAAACAGTAAAAGTGGACTCATCAGAGAACAATACATGTTTCACATTGTCCACAGCCCAAGATTTGCGCTCCTTGCACCATTGAAACCGACGTTTGGCATTGGCATGAATGACCAAAGGTTTGGCTATAGCAGCCCGGCCGTGTATATTGACCCTGTGGAGCTCCCGACGGACAGTTCTGGTGGAAACAGGAGAGTTGAGGTGCACATTTAATTCTGCCGTGATTTGGGCAGCCGTGGTTTTATGTTTTTTGGATACAATCCGGGTTAACACCCGAACATCCCTTTCAGACAGCTTCCTCTTGCGTCCACAGTTAATCCTGTTGGATGTGGTTCTTCCTTCTTGGTGGTATGCTGACATTACCCTGGATACCATGGCTCTTGATACATCACAAAGACTTGCTGTCTTGGTCACAGATGCGCCAGCAAGAAGTGCACCAACAATTTGTCCTCTTTTGAACTCTGGTATGTCACCCATAATGTTGTGTGCATTTCAATATTTTGAGCAAAACTGTGCTCTTACCCTGCTAATTGAACCTTCACACTCTGCTCTTACTGGTGCAATGTGCAATCAATGAAGACTGGCTACCAGGCTGGTCCAATTTAGCCATGAAACCTCCCACACTAAAATGACAGGTGTTTCAGTTTCATTGTCCAACCCCTGTATGTGTATGTTGTACATTGTAGATATGTATATTCTGTAGTGCAAAAATAAAAACCAAAGAGCAAAGTGTACCAGAGTCAAATTCCTTGTTTGTATGTACAAACTTGGCAATAAAGCTGATTCTGATTCTGAAAAATACAGACAATGAAATCAGCAATGAGATAATTACATTCTTCCACTTACCAAAAGTGTTGGTAAGCCACGCCTACAGTCCCCCGCCAATTCCTGAATAGTCATGCATTTCTTTACTTAACGTACGCAAGCCTTCTAATGCTCGATTCACTGATCCATCGGGGGCAGTATTATTTGGGATATAAGTACAGCACATGTCACCAAACATTGCACATACACCCCCTTTTCAGCCAACAACATGTCCAGAGCCAATCTATTCTGCACAGCCAAAAGAGAAGTAGGCGCCAACTGTTCTGCCAACCCTTCAACCGCATCTCGTGTCAGATTTGCCAACCTTAAGACATTGTAATCAGAATCAGAATCAGAATCAGCTTTATTGCCAAGTTTGTACATACAAACAAGGAATTTGACTCCGGTACACTTTGCTCTTTGGTTTTTGTTTTTGCACTACAGAATATACATATTTACAATGTACAATATACACATATATAAATAAAAAGGTGCATTTTGCAACAACTGTATGCCTGTTTGTTGTTGTATTTTATTGAATGTTCAACAGAGAAACAGCCTGAGGGAGAAACTGTCTCTCTGTGGCGGCTGGTTTTGTGAACAGGGCTCTGTAGCGTCGCCCTGAAGGCAGAACTCTAAACAGTTTATGTGCCGGGTTTGTGGGGTCTGCAGAGATTTTAGCAGCTCTTTTCCTGACCCTAGACCTGTATAAGTCCTGGATGGAGGGGAGGGGTCAGCCATGATGATTCTCTCTGCAGTCCTGATTATTCGTTGCAGTCTGGACCTGTCCTGTTTTGTAGATGAACCAACCACACTGAGATGAATGAAGACAGGACAGACTTGAATGATGGCAGTGTAGAAGATGAACCAGCAGCTCCTTGGGAAGGTTTTTGTACTTCTTAAGTTGCCTCAGGAAGTACAGTCTCTGCTGGTCTTCTTTCGAACAGTGTCTATGTGTGAAGACCATCTCAGGTCCTCAGAGATGGTGGTTTCCTAAGAACCTGAAGTGATCCACAGGCCACACGGTGTTGTTGAGGATGGTGAGGAGGGGTGTATGGAGGTGGTGTTTTCCGAAAGTCCACTCACCATCTCCACAGTCTTGAGTGGGGTTTAGCTCCAGGCAGTTCCTGACTACACCAGTGTACAAGCCGATCCACCTCCAGTCTGTATGCAGACTCATCACCGTCCTGGATCAGTCCAATGACAGTGGTGTCATCTGCAAACTTCAGAAGTTTCACGGACGAGTCCGCTGAGGTGCAGTCATTTGTGTACAGGAGAAGAGGAGTGGGGATAGAAACACACCCTGGGGGGGCACACAGTACTTATTGATCTGGTACGGGAGAGGATGCTTCCCCAGTCTCACCTGCTGCTGTCGGTCCGTCAGGAAGCTGTTGATCCACTGACAGGTGGAGGCTGGGACGTTGAGCTGAGTGAGCTTCTGTGCGGATGTCTGGTATGATGGTGTTGAAGGCCGAGCTGAAGTCTACAAAACATGATCCTGGCGTAGGTCCCTGGCGGTCGAGGTGTTGCAGGATGAAGTGTAGACCTAAGTTAACAGCATCA